>CM021766.1:42030553-42248754 GCA_011076525.1 Nettapus auritus
AAAAAAAAAAAAAAAAAAAAAAAAAAGAAGAAGAAGAAGAAGAAAAATTAGTGTTCAAAATGCAAGTATTTAATTTTTGTATATTTGTTGCACATTATCCTAGTAGTTATTTTTCTTTTTAATAAGGCTAGATTTTATTGCTAGTATAGATAGTTATTACAGAAAAAAAAAAAAGTCATGAAACAGACATTAAATATGCCTTGGGTTTTGGAGACAGATACATATTTATCAGGTTGGGTGAATGTGAGTTCTTACATCAGAAAGAACTGCATAGCTTCTGCTTGCCATGCTCTAGTTTCTTGGTCTGTTACTGCAAAAGAGTTAAAATAGTTGCACTTAAAGCAGAGGGTGTATTCCTTGCAACTAGTCATTCTGAGATTGCTGGTATTAATAAGTCTTTGTCTTGTAACTCTTTGTTGTGTTTTCTCTAGTCTCTAGTAATGGATTTGAGGTTTTGGAACTTAAAATATTTCAGATTGCTACCTCTGTTAAATTTGTTTGAATAGGGTAAGTCAGTTCAAATGTAATGAGTAAGGAGGGGCTGACAGAGAATGATATGCAGATATTTCTGCAGTATATTCTTTGTCTTGCTTCTTTCTCCTTTTGTAGTGATTTCTGGAATTCAGTTTGCTTTTTTGAGCAAATATAAGTCTGAGATTTCTATGGACTGTTCAAAGAGCATCATTTTAAAATGTGAAACTGGAATTTTCTTCCATGTGCATCACTCTACATTTATCTACATTTAATTTGTTCTACTGTTTTATTACCCAGCGCCACTTATTTTAATAAGGTCCTTCTGCAGTTATTCACAGTTGCTTCCCCTCCTCCCCCAGTTTTCTCTCCTAAATAATCTTGTCACCTCACTGCTTAGCCTTTTCTCATCTTCTTTTAGAAATAGGTTATGCAGTATGGGTCCCAGCAGAGCTCCACGTGGAAGTCCTATTGGTGCCATTCCTCTGTTGTAAGAAAGACCATGCCCTCGACCCTCTGTTTTTCTCTTCTAACCATTTGTTTATCCAGGAACTTTCCTTCTTATGCCATGGCTGCTTAGTTTCCTAAGAAACCTTTTGTTGGGGACCTTGTCAAATGCCTTTCAGAGATCCAGGCAGACTGTATTAGCCAGATCACCCTTATCCACAGGCTTGTTGACCTTTTCAAAGAATTCCAGTAGGTCTGTGAGGCAAACCTACAAAAGCCAGGCTAACTCTTTCCACAAATTGTATTTCCAGTGATTCTACCCTCTTTCTGCAATTTTTAATAATTTGACACCAGGCTTACAGACCTTTGGGTACCTGAATCTCACTTGGAATCTTTTTGGAATAGTGTCACCATATTTCACATCTCCATTCCACAGGTAAGAAGTTGATTTTATAAAAGAGGCTGCACACCTCTTACTAGCATGTGTAGTCAACTATTAAGTCCTGGAGCTCATTTAGAAGTGGCAGGGTGAATACCATCTGTTGTTGCAGTTTGTTACTGCTCACTTTTTTCAGTCCATCCCATAACCTCCTCTGTGGTCAGTTCAAATTAGGAGTTGCATGTGGTCTTCTTGGCTTCCTAAGGAGCTGCTCTGTGAAATAGCACCTAAAAATGTGATCTTTTCATTACAGTACATTTTGACTAACATGCTCAATTACTGAAGTCCCTTGTGAACACTCCACTTTCTGCCCATACTGCCTTTCTCTGTCTTTCTCTATGTTTCTCTGTGGGTGTTGTCATCCTGGCAGGGAACCCAGTAGTACAGCCTCAGCTCTCCAGTAAAGCACAATTGCCATTCTTGGTGTTTAGGCCGCACATTTCACTCCTTGTTCTGTGTTCTGTGTTACTTGCTGCCATGATTAACCTGGTTATTTCTCCACCACCAGCAAGGCCTGTTCTGTGCATGTTATATCTTAGTGGTCTGCTCATTGCCTCACTTTCAGCGTATTCCCTAGTATCTCAGAATTTTCTTACAGTAGAATGTATTTCAGCTCACCTGTCTTATTTCCAGGGTATCAAAATTTAGGTAGCTACTAGTGTTTTGGTTCTGTCAGCACCATGTTTGAATGACTGTCTGGTTACTTTCCGTCCCAATATGACCACTTCCATTTTCTGGTCTGTTTGCTTTATAAGGTGAATAGATCTACTGATCACCCTCTGATCCTCTCTGAGGTTACAAACTCCCTCATCTGTTTGCCTGATGAGAGAGGTTGCCCTCACTACAACCCACTGCTTCCTTCTCGTTAGCTTCTACTTCCAGAGGGACACTTTCCATGCCAGAAGATGCAAAGTCAACAGGTATCAGCGGGGGAAGATCTAGACCAGAATTACATCTTGCCTCACTACCTGAATGCTGCCATGAGCTGCTGGCTACGCTAACGGACTCAGGCCTGCTGTAGAACCATTAGGAAATCTCTTCTGTGAACCTCTCCCTCAGCAAGATTTGGCTTGGTTGCTTGGAAGTGACATCCCTCCCACTTTGCCACCCTGCTCTCAGCCAGAATCCCTCTCTGAAGACCCTAAGTTGTCTGCACAATTTGCCCACATGTGCAGCTCTCCCACAGGAAAGACACAGAAATGATAGTTGGCACAGGAAATGGTGTAATTCCAACCTTCCTTAATTTCTCCTCTCTGAGCATTTGATGGGGTGCTTCCTTCAGCTGCTCTGTATCCATGTCATCTGTTTGACCTCTCCTCCTGGTGCTGCCTTAACGAAGCCTTGAGTACTCCCCTCCTTCCATGTAGAGTCCAACTCAAGCTCTTACGGTCTCAGCTTAGTTCTTGGAAACACCGAGGCTCTCCTTACTCAAAAGAGCATAAAGAAAGATTGGTGAGGAACAGAAGACATACCACTTAAAAGAACATTTACAAACCCCCAAACAAATAGGAAGGGCGCTGCCTGTGAGTAAATCAATGCCTGGTATATATGTGTGCAAAATGCTGGCAGCAAGAGTCACTGAGAGTATACAGGCCATGATTAAATTACAGGTGAAATATGGGCAAGTGTTTCTGACCACCAAAGCAGCTGAGTGTTCGTACAGGAGGTGGAGCAAGCTCAGTTTTTATGACAGAAGTTGCTCCTTTGGGAGTGAGGCCCAGCTCTCAGACTGAAGCAGGGGCAGCCGTCTCTCCTGCTGTTAGCCAGGCTGCCTGGCTGCTTTGGGGTGCTTTTGGAGAAAGTAGGAGCTGCAACGGTTTCCAGACAGCTGAAATGCCAGGGAGCAGGAGCTGGAGGAGGGAGGTCTTGCTGCGTTCTGTTACTTGCTTGCAATTCACTTGCATATTTGCCAGTGAGAGGCCTAGGAAATGTCTGTAGGTTTGCACATTAAAGAAAATAATGTAATTCCAACATTGGTTTTGTCAAATTAACCTTTGAAAGCCCAGCAAGGTGAGCTTGCTGTGTTCAGGGAGTGAGGGTAAGGCAGAGGAATGGATATGAAATGTTCTTCTATTATTTTATCTGGAAGTCCAGACTTTCACTCAGTCATCTCATATTAATAAGGCTCATAAGAAAATAGGATTTTCAGATTATGATTTTAATGTCCTGTGTTCCCACTGTGTTTTAGGGAAGAGTGAAAGCACATGTTGCCCACAGGAGTAAGTGAAACCAGAAATTTCATTTCATTTTAGACAGTCTTTACTGACACTCTGCTCCTGGGTTTGGCATTCCTGGAAGGGAGAAGAGAAGTGGAATGTAAAAGGGGAGAAACTTTCCAGTCAACATTTGGTTTGAATTTACATATTATTGGGAAAAATAATAATAATAAAAAAAAAAAACATTATAATTCTACTGTTGTTCCACTTTAACCTCAGAAACACTAGCTGTTTTGTAAACTTCACATACGCCTTTCATTTTATATGCTACATCAGTGTGTCTGCATCATTATTTTATCCTGGCTTTAAAGGGAGAAAACTTTGCAATACAAAAATGGTTGGATTGACATATTTTCTCCATAAACACCAGTGATAGGACCCACGGAAATGGGGTGAAATTGAGGCAGGGGAAGTTCAGACTAGACATCAGGAGGAGGTTCTTCACTGAGAGGGTGGTTGTACACCGGAACAGGCTCCCCAGTGAAGTAGTCACTGCACCAAGCCTGTCTGAATTTAAGAAGAGATGGGACTGTGCACTTAGTCACATGGTCTAAACTTTTGGGTAGACCTGTGCGGTGTGAAGAGTTGGACTCGATGATCCTTATGGGTCCCTTCCAACTCGGGATATTCTATGATTCTATGATTCTATATAGAAAATGGTGCTTCTTTATTTTAGCTATTAATTTTTATGAATTAGATAGCACCCAAAATTCCTTAAAAGAAAATAAAAATGAGATATAGTGTTACAGCTTATCTCCTTTCAAGTAGATGTCCACATGGTAGACTGCAGATCTAGTCCGTGCTATTCAAGGGATTGTGAATCTATGAGTTAGGGTGAAGAAAGGCATCAGTTGCTCTGTACAGAGCAGTGTTACAAAGGAACTTGTGATACATATATATTTTAGTAATGTTTGTATGTGTGTTGAACTATTTAATTAGAAGTTGATGTTTCAGTCCATTTCATATAATACCTTGCATCATTATAATGAGCATTTAGATGTACGTTACAAAAGATATAACTCATAAATAATAACTACAAATATAACTTTGGTCTAATGATAAACTTTCCTAGAAAGAGTAATTTAATTATAAATGACAAGATCGACGTTGGCATTTGAAGTTGACAGTAGGGTTCAGCTCATTAACGTTTCCATTTCGCATTTGTCCTTTACTCTGCTGTCTCAATTTCCTGAGTATAAAAAGGGTCACATTAGGATGTGTACAGTTAGCATTAGATATGTGCTGAAGCATGCTCCTTATGAAGGCCTTCAATTTCACTAAAATCAATCTTCATAAAATGTGTGAGGTCTAGAGCTCTAATGCTTCTCAGTTCATTTTAGGACAAAGGATGCATAAGCTCACTATTACATCACCCCAAATGATACCATGTATAACGAGCCCTACACCTTAGTATTTTTTGTAGTACTGTTAGAAATATCACAGGCCTGAGGATATGTCTGAAAAGCTTCCTCTCTCTTTTGTAATGATGTAAAGACAGTGTTCCCAGGACTGATGCACTTGGAATGAACTTGGTCATTACTGCCAGACTGTGTCAAAAATGTTATCTCCATTATTTCAGTAAAACCCTTGACTACATGCTTAAGATGATAGCCTCAAGGAGTAGGCGTAGCGCTCGCTTGAAGAGGACTTGGCATTTATGTTGGCTGGCCTGTGTGCTCACTTTAAACATATCTTATTTGGATCCTTTGGATCGCTTTTTAGATTTAGGGCTAGATCTTCAACTATTTGTCAACTGCTCTTGAAAGTGAGACACAGAGGCATGCAATGTATTATGATTACATGCCTCAAAACCTGTGGTACTTCGGGGAAAACAATACATTGCTCATTTTGAAAGATGCTTACTTCTTCTGCTTGCACTATTGCGCTTGAAGCTGCACACAGATGCCCTGTGATTGGAGTACACTTAATGGATTATTTTGATGCACAGTTCTACAAACCCGTATTTCTATGGGTATGATTGTGAGCACCTCCCATGATTATTAAATGGGATCACTGTATGAGCAAGCACTTCTGGAAGGTTCACAGTTAATGCAGAAGAAGAGAGGACCTTTTGCTTTGCAAGCTTCTGAGAGGAAAGAAGGTATTTTACACCAACTGGCAAAGAGCTTACAGGGAACAGTTCCAAACCTTCAGAAAAAGTTTCCCACAAAGACTTTTTTTTTAAAGTCATGCTGCAGGAATTAAGTTGGAGATATCACTGACCGAAAGGACATTTTTTCTGAATGAGCTGAGAACCAAAGGAAATGACTCCAGGGTTTGAAATCCTTTTATTTCCTCTGTGGAAGATATCTGTGCAGCTGAAACTAACCATTCTGGCTGGATGTGAGCCAAACTTTATGGGAACTCAGATTAGGAAGTTCTATGGTCAAAATAGCCATTGAACAAATTGCTTCCAGTTTAAAGACTCAAATTTCGTGATAAAGCTACAGCGTTTAACCCTTCCTTTTTTTTTTTTTTTTTTTTTTCACTTGGGTGAATGACCTGCCCGTTATTAGACACACACTGTTCATCCAGTTGTGATCTCTGCAGTGCTCTCAAAATTGCCTGCAAAGCATTTGCTAATTTTCACTTTTATGTGAGATAGGCAGAGCAAAACCTAGAAAAATTGTTGGAACGGGTTCAGGTGATGTTTCCCACTTACAATAGCAGTGAGACTGCGATAAACAAGAAGTCTGATTGCCAACTGCACCGTGGCATTTTTGTATCACAGCACTTTTGAAGAGATGTGTTGTTTTGTTTAGTGGCAGGGTTAGCTGGCTTGCTTGGCCTTGGTGAACTGAAATGAAGAAGCAGCAGCAATAACAGTTGTGCCTCCAAATTGCTGTATTTACTCCAGGAAGCATTAAAAACCAGCATGCTGTAACTAAAGAACTACGCCTGGCCTCTGAATGCTGTGGCATGGGCTTGGTATTTCCAAAACAACAAAACGCTTGAATTAGAATAATGACATTCTGCATTTTTGTTTACTGGATTCTTTCCACACCGATTTCAAACTGTTTTGCCTGTGATAGATATGGGCATGCTCAGGAAGCCCAGAAAGGTGGCAGAGGGAGTCTGTGCTCCAGCTGGGAACAAAGTCCAGGTGTGCTGGTGTGTCCGCACCCTGCCATACACGGGACTACATTGGGCCAGTCTTTTCTGCCCCCTCACGCATATGCACATCTCTTTTTTCAAGAGGGCAATGCTTCAAAGCACAGCTGGTCTGGTGAGGGTGTAGGCTTTTTTGGGCAGTTCTCGAAGAGGATGTTGGTGATTGTAATGCAGTCATAGGGATGTGACAGGATGTTGCTGCATCCGCTCTTTCTGCCCTCACCAGTAGTGCTTTATTCCCTGAAGCGTGTATGCCTTTGTGCATACTTTGTATATAGTGCATTAATGCCTTTGCGCAACCTAAATTTAAAAGTCCTAAATCTTAGGCATGTGTTTCCATCATTTCACCTGAGAGACTAATTCCCGGAATAATAAATCTCATTATTAGTCTTTTTTTTTTTTTTTTTTTTTTTTTTTTTTTTTCCTTTCTTTATTCTCAGCCTAAATTTTGCTTTTCCTAATTTAATCCCACTACTCTTCATTATCCCTCCTCCCCTACAACTTGGCACCACACTAATTAATTCATCTCCCTCTTTGGTTTTTGCTTTTTACCCTTCAGTATTATAGTTCAGTGTTACAGTGCGTTCCTCTTTCCTTGTATTTACTCAGCCCAACAGATACATTTTAGCTCGAGCAATCTTCCCTTATAAAACCGTTCCTGCTGACCTCTATTCAATGTTATTGTTCATCAGTTAACAAACCCTCTGGTTTGTTTAGAAATTGCTGGTATCAAAGTGATCAGAACAAGATGCATTACCCCAGGTAAGTGTTTGAGTGACATTATAAATGGTGATTTTATATATCAGTGCCCTTAGACCATTTTTGTTTTTCTTTTGGGCATTTTCTTTTGGGCATACCTCTATTTGAGGCATAGGTGATTTTAATAATTTGATGGTGTTCAAAGTATGTTATATATGTGGTGACCTGGCATGAACCTTTCAAAAGGCTCAGTTTACATGTCTCTCCTCTTCTATCAGTACTGCTTCTGGAATGACATCTAAACATAGTGAAGGCCATTCTTTCCTACTCTGTCCTTCAGTGGTAACATGAATAATCAGCCTCTGTTATTTAATGACATTCTCTCTTGTATTTGTAGACAGTTGTCACACCTGCCCTCCCTGATTTTTTTTTTTTTTTTTTTCTTTTAGTATCTTCAGTGTCCTAGACTTAATATGCTGGTGCAGGTAAACTAAGCAAGACACTAATGAAACAAACATTTAGTCTGTTGTTAAAGTCATCTTAATTTGACCAAACCTTCATTCCTTCTCTCACTGACCAAATCCTTTTACAAAAAGTCCTGTAGATTATAATTTAAAAATTCCACAAGGCTTATTTTTATTGATCATACTATAAATTATTATTATTATTATTGTTACATTTTTTCACTTGACAAAGTGGAATTCCTCTCTGGACCATGTTCCCATGGATATTCTGAAGTCATGCATTTTAAGTCCTTACTTTAGAGATGATGGAAGACTCTTAATACACGCAGCAGGAACAATAGGAAGCCCCAACTGGAGAACTGTCACAGAAATTAACTACTGTTAGCCTTCAAGGTTGTGCTTCATAGGCATGTGAAGCAATTTTGCTGTATCTGTATTTAAATGGATTGGTAGTAAGACGAAATTGTTAACAGTCAGAACTTTTGTTTCTTAAAATAGCTTAATGAATTTAAGATCTCCACACAGGAAGTCTGTTAGTCTATTTTGAAATTCTTTAATAAAAACTGAAGCTACAGGCTGAGGGAGGAATAGCTTGTCTTTTATCTGTAGTCAAAGACGGAAGTATTGTCAAAGCTAGGATTAAGCTTCCAGAGTTTTCTCTGCTGTCCCAAGTGCATCAACCCTTTGGGGATGTCTCCAGGAGGTGCAGAATTCATAAACGAATGAAAAGCAACAAGTGTTTAGACCAGAAAAAGACTGCATTAACTGGAGTAATTAAGAAAACCAAATTGCATAGTCCTTACTAGTGAAATATAATTACTGAATGGTAACTCTATAGTTTGCATTTTAAAGATATAAAACACCCTTTAAAAATGGAGGTGGCCTCTTTAATTCTCTGTTGGTTTATTTTTGTCATATTGCACAATTGTAGGAAATGTTCTGATACCTTTCAATACTTAATTAAGTATAAAAATTGCAAATTTATCTACTAAAAATATGCAGCAGTACCCTTCTTGCAAATAACGGCTACAGTGACTCAGGTGAATAAAAATGCAGTCGTAGTGCCGGATAAACCCTCAGAGACATGTTGCCATGCTTATGCTTTTGAATTGATAATGAACTTAGTGTGGTCATACATCTTAGTGGTCATTTCCCGTTTATATTTGCCCTCAGTGAGTTTTAGTGCTGTCACTGTTCGTGGAAAGTACCATTTAGATTAGTGTGAGACATATGTTAGTTTTGGAGGGAGCAGAGTATTCCATCAGCATTTGCAGTCAGAAAGAAGAAGCCTGGTCATGGTACTTGGCTGTTTTAGATTTAAATTAGATCAGCTCAGCATTTTGTTTTTCTAGAGAAAATCAGATGAGCTGCTGAATGTAATGTTACAAAATGACATTTTTTTATAGTTAAAAAAAAAACAATTCAGACAACTATATTTCTTTTCCAAAACATTGACTGGAATGCCTATGCTGTTCCTGGAAAAGCTTAAAAATACATGCGTATATATATATATGTGATGTCAGAATGTACGTAAAAGTGCTGTTAATTAAATAGGCTGCTTTCTTGTCTAATCTTATCATTGAGTTCTGAAAATAGTATTGTCATAACAAATTGCTATACATTACTTACAAATGTTAGAAATTCTGTGATTTCTGCAGCTCCCCTCATTTTAAAAAAAAATGTGTTGTTTTGAACTGGACATTTCAGGAGGGCTGAGCTTGAAGGAGATCATCATAAGCCTTCTGGTGAAATACTAATACTCATTTACAGCTATGGCAATGCATTTTTCTTCTTTGAACACACTTAGGAAAATCTTGAGTTTTCAAGATTGGGAGTTTGGGAGTAAAAACAATCATTCTCTAAAGTTTTCATTTCCTGGGTGTTTTAAATCACCACACACAGCTGTTTTGCACGTGGGAAATACTGTAGCTGTGTAACTGTTGTGATTGAATGTGGGAGTTATAAACTCTCTTAACCTGAGAGCATCTTCTTATCAGACCTATCTCTTCAAAAGTGCAGACTTTGCAGCAGTTCCCATCAGTCTAGTTTTTCCCTCCTTCCTCCTCCCCCTTTTTTGTAACTCTCGATCTGATCTCCCAATCTATTGTTGCAAGCAAAGCTAACACACACAAATCCCACAGGCATCTCTGTCCCCACATTTACAGTTTCTAAATTGCTATTCCTTGACTGATAACTCTTTTTTTTAATTATTTTTTTATTTTTTGAAACCACCCAGACAGAGGTATTGCCAGTGGAAATCAAGAGTCATTCTGCCGATGTCATTAGTTACTACATTGCTATGAAACTTGTTTGGTGGTAGATAGTCCCTTGGTGCTTGGAGGTGTAAAATCCTGCAGAAGGATGGAGGCAGAACTGGCGTTGCCATGTTTCATAGTAAAGGATTAAAAGTGACAGCCAGCTCTTCCCTTGACTGACTTAAACAATCGCTATCAAAATGAGTATAGTCATGCTGCATTCAGTCATTTTGCGTGGTAACGTATGCTAACACCAGTGATGGGATGGATGAGATGGTGTTTTATATTCATTGGGCTATTTTGTTGGGAATCTGCTAGTCACGTGTCTCCTGTGCTGTTATTTTGACTAATATTCTTCACAGTAAAGATTGTTCTAAATGCCTGAAGTATTGGGGAGAGGGGGGAGGAAATTCTCTTTGCAGCACTCTCCACACAGTTATTTATTTATTTATTTATTGAATGACAGGTTGCTTAACTTCTCTCTGCTTCAGTGTTTCCCCATCTGGTATAAATGAGAATTATCTGTCTGTCTTGGATTCCTCCATGGCTTGCAGTGCTGAAGTACCAGAACAGTCTTGGAAGTATTTGGTCTTCCAGCACTCCAGGGTGTGGGGGAAGTACAACTAATCCCATTTTACAGGATTGTTGTGTGTAGTAGAACAGCTTTTCCAGACCACTGTTTGCCATCGGACGTTTTTCCTTTGGATTGACCATATGTAATACCCAGGAAAGGTGGAGGAACTTGAAAGTAGCACGTGCTTTTTTTCTGTCATCCTGGTTGAATGTGTCAGTTGTGTGGTTGTATTGGTTAACTCTAAACCTATCGCCCATCTTGGCTTGGCTTACATTGCAATCGTGATTCTTTTTCAGGAAATAGGCCATGGCACTGCCCACACCAATGGCATTTCTCAGTGAGGTGGAGGTATTCCTAACCTGTTTGGAGCTGTTGGCCAAAGGTGCTGTTTGTACAATAGCTCACTGCTTTGTTTCCTGGAGTACAGGAGGTTAAGACCAGGAAGAACCTAACCTTCCTTTTTATTTGAGGATTGGTAGCCAGTGTAAGGATGGGAAGTGACTCCATAAATGACCAGATATGGCAATGTTTAAAGTATAGTCAATTATGTTTAAAATTAATTTAATAATTAATGTTGTGAACAGAATGTAGGATAAAATAAGGGTCTTTAATTTGGCTTGCAACACTGACATGTTGTACAGCACCAGAGGGCCTCACGTTATCCTTACAAGCTCACAGGAAAGATTGCTGTCTTTGCGGTTGGTGTTGCTGCCTTTCTTTCCCAAGAGAATGGCGTTGGGGGAGGTGTACAAGGGAATGAGCTTGCCCTAATTCTCAGAGCTGGGTGGGAGGAACCCCAAGAACAGCGAGGACTGTCCTCAGAAGTGTTGGAGATGCTCCCAGTTCTGGGGGAAAACAGGATCCAGGCTCGAGCTCAGCCTTGCAGCCCTCATTTTTCTTTAACCAGAGGATAGCTAGGGTAAAGGCCTTCAGTCCTGGGAGACTGCAAGACGGGACAAAGTCCCAGTATGAGTTGTGATATTACATTTAGGTTTCCCTAAACTCTCTGTACAAAACTATCATTAGAAAGCACAGATCCTAATTCAGTGTCCTCAGTGTTGTCTTTCTTGCAATGTTCAGATTTGTCCATAAAATTAAAGTTAGAGCAGTCTGTTTGGCTGCTTAGTATCTGCTTGAATTTACAGGGGCTATTTGCGCTGTGTGCAGAGCATTCTGGTATATGCATTTGAACAGGTAATGTTTTCTCAAAGCCTATGAACAATTTTGGAGTTGTCTCTGGGGTTTTGGCCTGTTGTTGTTGCGTTGCCCATGTGCATCCAAAAGGAGGTACTCTAGTTCAGGGATCCCTGGTTTTGACCTTGCTCAAGGGGACACACACACACATCTGTGTCTCCTGCATGTCTCCATGGGGGAAGCACAGGGCACAGGAGGATGAGTGTTTTCAAGGCCCCAATTTGCTTTTTGGACTTGCCAGTGTGTGTTCTGTGGACTGGTGTTCAGCCTTAATTTCCTCCCTCCTGCTAGAGCCAAGGACAAACTCTTATCTCTCAATACATTAAACCTGTCAATGTTTGACATAAGCAACAGAAAGATTGATGAATGGAATGGGAAGCAGCTGCTTTTTGGGGTGTGCTGTTTTGTAATTGATAGGCCACCATTTCTTTAACAACAAAACCTGTTTCAAAGGTGTCTTTTCAGTGATGATTTAAGGAATTTTAAAAGAGAAAAACAAGTTCTGTCACGAACACCTATAGTGACTTGTCCCATGGGTCACCATGTATTCGATGACCTTTACATCTTTGTCTGTAATGACTTCTAATGAGGGTGCTACCAAGGGGATTTGAGACAGGCATTTCCAAGTCTTTTTCCAAACAAGTTTTATATTACTTTTTTTAGGCTGTAGTAGAGCATTTGGAAGTCTGGAGCCTGCCCTGTGTTCTGAAGCATGAGAAGAGCCCTGTCAGTGCTCACCCAGGATTAGAGCACAAGCTCTGGGTTTGGAGGGATCACTCTGAGATGCAGTGTGGATCCTCTGTTGATCTGGATCTTTCTCCTTGCCCTGCAGAAGTGAATGCATTGCATACCCTGCTAGGGTGAAGGGTACGCAACTGCCTTCTCTCTTACCAGCTCTCTCCCTCGTTGTCCCTTCTCAGCTCCTGTAAACTGTGCCTGCTTTTACAGAGCAGGCAGCCCACTCCCTCTGAAATTCTGCAAAGTCTCCTTTTCTCCAGAAAGGCCTTCTTAAATCACAGCCTGGTATTTCATACCTGGAACGGTCCTTTCAGCCACCTGCCTTTGTATATTGATTTAATGTTATGTTTTTAACAGAAATAATGTGAAAGGCTGAAATTGTAGGACTGCTGAAGAGTATATCAGAGTAGGCTGTGCTTTATTATCAAATCACTTTAAATATCCTCTCTTATTACTGGCAATAATTAATAATTAGGAAGGGGGAAATCTATTTTCTAATTATTTATTTGGCAGGAAGCTTTTTCTAGGAAGATAAGTAAATACCAAAGGAACAGTGGGTTGAAAAAATATTGTGCAAAGTTTATGTAAACAAATTATGCAAAGATAAACAAAAAATCCAGAGTGTGGGCTTTGGCTCTTGATTAATGAGCTTTTCTGGTGTTTTGCTGGACAGGATCACTCAGTTGCACCATGCTGTGTACAAAACCCCTTCTACGGTTTTGTGCATCTGCTTCTGGAAATCTCTCACCCAAGATACTGTTTTTATTTTAAAATCCTGATGTGTATCAGTAAGTGCAATGGGCAAGTCAATCTTGATATAACTTTGAGGTCATTGGAATTTTACCAGAGGAGACTTTGGTCCCAGCATCTCTTTTCTTGGAAGTGGCCACCCAAGTGCAGTAGCAATTTATTCCCAGGCATGGTATGTTTCTTCTCTCTCTGTCTCTCTTTATTTATTTATTTTAATTAAATTTATTATTATTATTATTGTCTTCAGATATTTATCTGGACACAGTGTGTCCTAGTTTTGATACCACTGAAAATATTAGTAGAGGATGCCTTTTCCCTTTTCCCTTCCTACTGGATGGTTGTTTTCATCTGTTTTTTAGGGTAGCTTAACACTGGTAGAACTCATACTGCCATTTCAAAGGCTGTGTAGGCAATAAATAGCAATCAGATCTCTGTTCATAACATCAGGTGAAACAATTCCTGTTCTCTTTTGCATTTCAAGAGAAAAAGAACTTTGTTGAAAGCTCTGGGACTGTCATCTGAAACTTACACATTGCTGTGGCATTAAGAGCACAGGACACTGAGTTCAGATGGAAGGATTTTTATTTAGCCTTTGTTTTAAACCACAGATTTTAATTTTGTTTCTAGATTCTGGAGGGCAATGAGTATCTACATCATGTCACAAGTAAACAGGATTAAATCTAAGGGGAAGAAGAGACTCCAGTGACTAAATCAGGATGTTATAATTACATATGGCAAATACATGTGTTTAGTAGGGTTTTGGTTTTGGAATCCAGAATATGGTGGCAAGGATAATGTAGTGGTTATTTATCAGAGCTAGCCCCAAATGCTCTGTTACACTTACATCCCACATTAAAGTAACTTGTGGATTTGCATTTTCAGCGTGTTTTGCGTATTTGTTTCAGTTCTTTAACAGTGCAGTGATTCAGCTACCCTGAAATAACACATGGATAACAGCTGTAGGAAATCATGCAAAAATTTTATTAAGCACTAGACTCTGAAATTGCCTTTTTCCACTACAAATGCACTGACATCTGGGTCATATCTTCTGGTTAATTCCAGTGCCTTATAGTGTAACACACGAACAAACAAGAGGAAAAACAACACAGAATGCACAAAAAAGGAAATAGAAAATTAGTGTTCCTGACATTTCAGACATTGTAGTCTAGAATACCTTTCAGATTTTCTTAAGAAACTTACCTGGAGGTCTGCCATCCAGAGGAGATGACTACAGAAAGTCAGTATGACAGAACTGGCTACCAATATCATGAAGTTTTGAGGTTTATTATTGTCTGCCAGTCAAGGCAAAATTACAGAAAGTATGTCCAGGATGTAGAGGCAGGTGGCCTCCATGGGTCTTGTTACTGGACATTGAAAATAAGAGGGATCGGAAACCATTCTCAAGTTCTCTGAAGGCTTTTACAGTGAGAGATGAACGTAATTTCAAACAGACTGTAACAGACAAAGCAGCAGCAGTTCCAGCTGTGTTCTGATAGACTGTCTGAGTAGCCTGAAATTTATAGCTGTGCAATTTTTTGGATGAAATTGAGATTTGTAGGTCCACTCCATACATAAGCTTTTGAGCACTAATCTGTCTTTTAATTTACCGAGGTTAACGTGAGAAAAACGTGGGTGTCCTCCAAAGTGAAAAAATACTGCGATGAAATATGCAGTCTTTCTTCAGCTGGTAGTTAGCTTAATATGTATAACATAGTTGCAAAACATATTTATTACAGGCTTCATGCTGTCAATGACAGCTAGGTAGTATAAACCTGTTGTTGTGAGGGAGATTCAGTGTATTATTAGCATAAATTCTGCATTTTTTTTTTCTGCAGTGAGATGAAAATGGGACTATATAAAAAATACTACTTCTAGAAGACTGGTCTGGTTAGGGTCATCCAGAATTTATGTAGTCCATTTACCTGACCTTAAGGCAGGTAAATAATATCTGTTTTATTTCCTAGACTTATTTCTACATCTTAGTCCCAAATTGTTCCATGAATGAGATTCCTTAACTCTTCTAGGCGATGTATGCTTTGCTTACCCCAAGCTTTTTCTGTTGCCTAATCTATTTTCCTTGCTGCGTTTTAAGCTAGTACTCCCAATGAACATGGAAAAAATTTTTGCTTTTACACATTGCAGCAACTGTTAATTTGCCAGAAGACTGTTATCCTGTCTCTCCTCTGCCTTCTCCAATATCTGACCCTGATTATTTCAATGTTTCCTCTTAGCTCATACTATCTAGACTTGTAATTATTTTTTTCTGTTCTACTCCGTTCTTAACCAGTTGGTCATGAAATGTGTTTTTCATAAATAGATACAAAACTCCAAATAAAACAGTGGAAGGATTATTGTAGTTGCTTTACACACCACTTTCCCGTTCATGTATTGCAATAAGATCTGCTTTTTGGTGCTAGGGATGCGTTGTTCACTTTGCTAAGACTATAAACTCCAGACTGTTTTTCAAAGCTGTTGCTGGGCAGTCATTCCCCTTAGTTAAAAGTATGTCCCCAGTATGACCTAAGCATCATATTAGATTACCTTTATTGCAAAATCTCTTCTTAACCACTTTTTATTCTTGCTATTTATATGACAAAGTCAACAAAGCAAGGAGAGAATGAGTAAAGGCTCATATGAGCAAGTTACCGTAAGGCAGCAAGTTCCTGCATGCTCCTCAGTAACCGTTCAGGTCCACACACCGCCCAGCACGGTGGGTGTAAATGCAAGTTATTCAAGAGAGAGGTGACCTTCAGCAAGAGAACAGCAAACTGCTTTGTATTTTCCATGAAGTGAGAACATGCCATAGGGCAGCCAAACAAGATAGTTGGCAATTGTTCCTGTATCAATAATTTGGTTTCATCCTGACCTCTAGAAAAACTAGTTGACCATGTTCTAAATACAAAGGCCATTATAAGCACAGGATATAGCGTTGCAGAAAAGGTTTCCCATCAAATTAAAAAATTGTAATGAGGAATTTAAAATTGTGAATTATTTTTATTCTTTCTGTTTATTTGTGATATTGTCTGAGCCAACTGACTTCAGGGCACTAGGAAATTTTCTGGCAGTGATGAAAAAGAATCTTTCTATTTTAAATAATTCAGCTGAAATTTTTAGTCATCCAGTTAAAATTACTTGGAAAGAAATCCACAGTCCCATTTTAGAAAGTAATATTTGAGCTCTGAGTCTCTTTTAAGGATATTTTTTCCTTATGTGCAAAAGAAAGTCAGAAGCTTTTTTTTTTAAAAGCATAAAAAAAAAAAAAAAAAAAAAATAGACACCTGACTGAATGCCCAAGAACTGCATACAGTAAAGTTGCAGTGATGGCGACAGACATACCTTCCACGCAAGAGATGTTTATGTGTTCTCTGTACATATAAAGGACTATTGCAAGTGAAGTAAGTGATTTGTGTTTAAGCAGCTAGTTTTAAAGCACCTGTTTTGGTATCTAAATAGCTTGAATGTCTGCCCAAAGTCCCACTATTTTTGTTCAGTGAACAAAAATGTTTTGGCGCAGGCAATGCTGCTTGGTTCAGCTGCCCAGAGGCTTCTGCTTCTCACAAGACTTAGCTCAGAAGAGCTTAGAAACTGGTTGGGTCGACACGTTCTTAGTATTTGGTGTCAGTGCACACACAGACACTCTGGAAATGCAATTAGCTTCTACCCATGTGTGGGTTTAATGGGATTTCTGAATAGTTCAAGAGCTCATTTTTTCCGAGATGCTGAGAGAAACATGAACTCATTCACACAGTGGCTCCGGATTGCTTTACCTAAGCCTCTTGCATTGGTTCACCGTGTATTGATATGCAGCATGAAGCGGTGGACAGTATCTAAGGAGAGAATAAGAATATCCTTTAATCGAGTAAAAAGTCAATAAAACACATTTTTAAAACGAGCCTGAAGGCACGAGCTATTTTTCATAAGCTCCAATCCTTCTTTTTTTTTTTTTTTTTTTTTTTTTGGTTCTATTTTCTCTCCAGTCAGGTTTTGTTATTAAGCGCTGTGGCTTTTTAATCAAAGCCCACAGTTACCCGGAGTACATTTTTCTGCTGGCTCGTCCCCAGGCACAGGCTGCCGAGGCCGTACATCAGCCCGGGACCCAGAAAAGCATTCCTCAACTTGGACCTTTTGTCCCAGCTTACTTCCTGTTGACCGGATAGTGGCCCTCGGCCTGGCTTCTTGTCAGGTTGTTCACACAGAATAGAGTTCAGTGTTTCGAAGGGCAGTGAATTCTTGAAGCTGACTAAAAGCAGTGTGTGATGCTCTCAGAGCAGGCATGCCGTGTTTTTTCTGTTTTTTTTTCCCCTGTGTGGGTTTGCTGAGGTCGCGGGGACGAGATGGCGCAGTTTGGTGGGCCGGGCCACACTTATGTCCTGCGAGAGGAGGCCAGCACAAACCGCTTGGTGGCTGGCAGCTCTCTGTAATGGCAGGGTTGTGTCCCCGACCACGCGTAAAGCCTCGTGGAAATGTGCTATTACCAGGCAGAATATAATTGTGATAGATTTGCTACCACTCTGTTGCAACACGTCCGGAGTAAGCACTGTGTTTAGTAGCAGGAGGAAATGCTGCATTTGGGCATGCCCTTTCATACCACGTTACTAGCACAGTGTGTTCATCATGTTATCTGTAAAATCTCATTGCCTGGATCTTTCCATCTGCTTACACACACATGTGAGGCCTGTATTTATATGTGGATGCGTACACGCATGCGCATGTGACTGTGCAGACTGGTGTTAGTGTTCATCAGAGGAGTGGTAACACAGCTGCTGCTGTGGCACTGCCACCCGTGGGAGGTGGCAGGAGCCCTCTGCTTGGGTCACCTTACCAAACATGGTGGGACATGGGACACAAACGCTGCTTTATACTGGCAGAACTTTCCACATGGAGAGCTCAGCCCACTGGGTGCAAGGGGATGTTGGGCTGAAAGTTGTTGAAGGGCTCTTTGTGTATACATGTGTGATCTCAGTTTTTCAAGAATTTCCTAGGATGCATCCAGGTAAAATTCACTGGGAAAAGCATGCCTGGGAGAGGTTTTTTCAGCAGCCATCATGCAGGCACGCAGAAGTGGGTTAGGAGTCCTGGTGAGCCTGCCTCTCTCATTTCTCATTTCTCTGCCTGTGTTCCTGAGGGACTCCTTCATATCATGAAGCCCATTTGACTTATGACTTAAGAAAGATTTTTTTTCCAGCTCAGCAGAGGTGAAAGGCCAGGGCAGTATCCCACAACTAACCTAGCTTCCACACTGTTTTTCGGTCTTAAACCCTGTACTACTTACAAATGATTTTCAATGGTCAAGTTACCTGCTTCCAATGCTTGGAGGACAGGGGGAAATTACAGGGTTAATTAAATATTTTAAAGAACATTGTATAGGAAATCCTAAGTAATTCTTAATATGAATCATTAAAAACAATATAAATGGGAAAATCTGCTCAGGTTTCTAATTGGAGAAAGCCATTTATTGTTCTTACAATTTATCAGTTTAATCTAATTCATTGCTGGCATTTTTTCCCTCTATACCTTTCTGGTATCATTGTATTTTTAATATCATGGCTATCAAATTATCATAAAGGGAGAGAACTAATGTTTTATGCTCGTGGGAACAAACATTATTAAATATGGAAAATTAAAAAGTCTGTGATTTTTTTTCCATTTTGTTGGATCTGTATTTTTTTATTTTAGACAGTATTTGTTCCACGCTACTTTTCCCTTTGTAAAATACCTTTATATTAATAAATAGCTGGGCTTACTATAAATGGAAAATGATTGCTCCCCCAGATGTTAGGATTCAAGAATCATCTTCTTTGGAGCCAGACCACCTATTCACACAGTTATTTCTCTGATTTTCATGTCATCTTTATGGTTTTGGCATGGACAGCCAGACAAATGACCAACCCTTTAGTCCGTTTTTCAGCTTTTAGGTGCCTGAGAAGCACTGTGAAACTTAAATCTTGGCCCTGTAAAGTTTATGCAGCTAAGAGATGACAATGTATCAAAAAAAAGGAAAGGACCAAGTTGCTTTACAAATACCTAGATGTAAATGGAAGGCAAGAAAAGGCTCTGTGCTTGTCTCCTGGAAACGCTTTTTCAGTCTTAGAGCAGGATGCACACCAGCAGTGACAGCCAGCTGAACGCAAGGGATGCTTTCAAAGGTGGAATCATTCAAGGGCTGCTTTGAAGTTTGCTATCTTTAAGGACTACAATGGAAATTCAATGACACCAGAAGCAAAGGCAATTAAGAGGAGGTCTTCAGTCCAGCCTCAGCGGTCACAATGCTGAAAAGCTGATATGAAATGGTTGAGAAAAGCAGACGCAGGCAAATGGCACAAGGGAGACCAGAAGCACAAAGCCACTGGCTCCCAAATGGCTGAAAAGATAAACACTTGATTTGCACACACAAGTAAAATGTTTCTTTGACAAGACATGCTGAATTACACTCGGGGAAAATTCTACATGCTTAAAAAAAAAAAAAAAAAAAATCAATATGCTGTTTTACAAATATATTTTTATCCCCTGGTTTCAGTGAGTTCTGTAAGCTGCTTGTCTGATGCCTAGTTTCCAGGTCCAAGCGGCAATGATATATTAAATAGCTGTGTTTTTTTTTTAAAAAAATCTGTTTTCTTTTTGACATAAGTGAAATATCGAAGCATCTACTGGCAAGCTTGTAAATTAGTTTTTTTAAATTATTTTTTATTTTTTTGGATGTCAATGGTGAAGAAAGAAATATGCAGTACAGATGTGTACTTGAATGCTCAGGGAAATGGCTCGAAGATGGTAGGATGTTGATCACATCTCTTAGCCATTTGGGCCAGTTCAAAACATCTGTGCAGCCCAGTTGTGTTGGATAACAAAGTGGATGTGTCAATACAGAGTTTGAACTGAAGGAAGGACTGTTTTTTGGCTGTCATTAAAAAGCCAGGAATGCAGACCATTCCCAACTTTGTGTTCTTGTCTGTAAATATTTGTTATAGGTGGGTGTAGTTTCAGGTATCCATCTTAAAGAGAAGACTGTTTAAACTCAAACCCCCAAAATGTCTGCAGGGTTTTTTTTTTGTTTTGTTTTGCTTTGTTTTTTTCACTCTTTCACCATCTATTTTGTTTTTGGAAGATGTTTACAAGCAAGCAATATCAGATGCAACAACACTTCCATGAATTATTTTAAATTAGAAATAAGCTTTTGCCTAGTAGTTTGTCCATCCAGAGTGCAAATTAGTTAGGAAGATGTTATTCCCTTTGAGATCCAGGTTCTCTGTCAGCTGGAGTCAGCAGTGAATTAATATTCCTGGATGAAGCAGTACAAAAAAGTTTCCCATCTGTTAAATCTTTTTGGAGGATTTCTTCACCTATTCTGTATAAGGGTGAAACCAAGATTTTTTGAAATGGAGACGAGGGAGAAGAGAGAGGGAAAAAAATCTGCTTCTGTTTAGTTAGTGTGTATAAAAGCATCTTTTCTAACCATCAGCTGCTCTAATAAAAGGTATTTTATCTGTACCTGCCTGTCTCCTGTCCTTACATTGTCACTCTTGCAGTGTCTGAACTACCAGAAAGAATCACAGCATCCAGACAGCTGGCTGAGAGGTGGAAAATGCAGGTTCATGCCCTGGGTCTGCTCCAGTGTCCAGACTGACCTCCTCTGCCCCTGAGGAGGGTGTCCTGACCGGCTGGCTGCTCTGCACCCTTGGCGCTGTTGCAACTTTGAGTAGAAATTACAATGCAGAGGTGAAAGGTCTGTGGAAACCACTGCATTGTTTTGTGCTAATTTAAATAGATTGGGGTATTTTTCAGAGGAAAACTATTTCTCTGGCGGCTTCCCAGTCCATCCGCTGTTGAGTTTGCAGTATTTGTGTTTGCCTTAGGAACAAGTCTCAGCAAAATGATGAATGCCTTGGAGAGTCGTAGCGTTTGGTTATTTAGCCTAGGACAGAGAAAGTGCCTGGATCTGGGGCTGTTTAGACTGTACTCGTTCTGAGAAAAGCCTGAATCAGGCCCGTGTAGTCTGCACTGGCAATAGGAGTGTGAGATTAGAAGGAATCAGAGCAAACCAGTCAGAAATTCACTACTCTGGCCTTGAAGTTTACTGTAATAAGGAGGCTGTCAGCTTTTAGACATGACTTCATCACTAACACATAGCAAGTTGTGAACCTGATGACAAGAAATTGTGGGGCATTAAAAGAGAGCTATTGGCTCCACTGGGAGGCTGGAGACGTCAAAACCTTGCAGCAGAAACATCTAGCAGGAGGTCATAGTCAGATGTGGGAAAGCCTTTGGTTTTGACACAAAATAGATGTCGTAACTAGTAAACACTGTAAGACAGAGGGTTTGTGACTGATAAGAGGATTATAATGTTGCTCTGTCATCAGTCGTTGTGCACCTCCCATCCTCTTCCTTCAGATGAAAGTCCCTCATTAAGCTGAGGCATTTGGATAGTTACCGGTTTAACATGAAAAGGAACATGCTGTCAAATGTTAACTCTAAATTAAGATGTTTGTTATGTTAAGTGATTATCTCCTTAGGCGTATGACCCCAAATGAGTATCCATAGAGAATCTCTTATAAATAATTCTTTCAGAAAATGATAATGACAGAGTGACTTGTTAAGGGAGAGAGGACAAGGACTCATTCCCGGTGGTGATGCCATGTTTATTCTGAAGCATCTAAACAAACAATGAAATAGTTCCTCCTTTAGAATGCAAAGGCTACCTTCAACATACAGATTTCACCAGGTTTTTGCTTCTTTATATTTTTGCTAGGCCTATATAAAAAGTGTGCTAATTTCTTCCCTTTTATCTGGAGAAATCCTGGCAATCTCGTAGTTAAAGCTGTATGTACCCTGATGATTAACTGGGGATTCCAGAGATTTGATTTTAGTTATTTATTATTCTCAGTTATCTTTCGTGTTCTTCTGTGCAAAGTAGAATGCTGTTCTGTGATTGATCGACATCTGTAAACTAATGCAATTTGTATAGTACATCTGCTTTCTTTGGACATAAGGCTATCTGAGGATACCTTGGGTGAAGTTTTGAAGGGAAACCATGCCCTTCTCAGCCACACAAGGGGTATGTGAATGCAACATATTTTCTCAGGGCTTACACTTAGGTGGTAGTGTAGCAGTCATTACAACTCGATGTCTGTTCCATCTGTACTCTAAAAACTGATCCAATACTACAGCCACATATCATGCCAACACTGCCTGTTGGAGGGACCTCCTTTCCAAGAAGAAGAGCTATCAATGGACTCCTGTGTGACTTCTCACCTGATATGTCATAGCTACAAGGTCCTGTGACACGTCATTGTGCCATTTCATTTTCTTTAAATAAGTGGGAATATAAAGATCTCCTTAAGACTGAGATTAAGCTAGTTTATCTAATGGTATTTCAGATGTATGTGCTTTATTGAAAGCCCTGATTTCCTAGGGCAGAAGACACAAAATCTCAGAATTCAACTGTAGCTGTGTCACTGTCAATTACAGTAACCTCTAATATCCTCAGTGTTCACCACCTATACATTAAGAGCTGAGTCTGGTCAGTAGATTTCAATTCAAATCTTCAGTGTGGTGACAAATTAATTACAAATAGATAAGCTCTGATTACTCATGAAGCTTCAAGTATAGCTCCAGTTTTCATCACTTTAGCAAACATAGCTGCTGACACAACATGTCATTGTCTAGGCTCAGTGAACAGTTATAACAAGAATAACACGTTAATTAATACAGTTGGAAGAAAAAGAAGGGACAAATTGCTGCCTCGAATGAAAATAATTTTAAGGGTGTAAAAGGGTGAAACTACTGTCAGACCCAAACAAAAATGTAACTACAAGAATTGGGTGTTTTGGTAATTGTGCTTAAGAGAAACCAGCAACACTAAATTTGGCAGGTAAACACCATCTATTTAAATGGCAGCATAATGTAATATTTTAAATTTACAGTTGATGCTAATATATGATTTTTGGCCATTGACAGAATGCTTTTTATGATCAGAAAATGTGTTTTGCCTGTCTTACTAGTTTCACAAGATGACTTTAAAGTGTTTCTAGTCTGGTGCAATAACATTAGTCCTTTGTGTAGCGAAGTGTCCTACAGTGTGCATAATGACAGTGTAGTTATCATAGCTGTTAACAAATGTGGCTTAATGGTTGCTTCAGTCTTTATGACTCAGGCGAGACCCTTTAAAAATTGTACTGTAAACTCATTAGATGTAATTTGAATTGGAAGTTCTAGAAATAGATGCTAGCTGATAGACTTTGTTGATGGTCATAGAGCAAAACAATGAATCCCCAGTTTACTTATCCTGGCGGGTTGTTTTTGTGTTTGTTGATTCCTCACTTCTTCTTGTTTCTTTCTCTGAAGACCTGTTAGGCGGAAGGGGAAAAAATCTGTTTTGTTTGCATGAATTCAGGTTGGAGGAACTTAAAACACCTGATTTTCAGTGCTGCTTATTGCCAGCCCTAAACCGTCTGGGTAAGCTGTGCTTTTTCACAGACGTGAGGCAGACTGGTATAAACAGCTGTCCCCCCAGTAAAAAACCATAGCGTTAGATCAGTGTTGATGTCATTCTTTTTTCTTTTTTTCCTTGAATGCTAGTAAATAGTGGCTGAAGTTCATGTGAACAAGGATGTTTAGAACAATATGTTTTGGCTGCTTGACTCTCAACATGAGGCAATGTGTAATTCACATGAACCTTCTGCAGAAGTTTCTGGATCGCATACCAAGTGCAGTGCTGGCCTCGTAGCACAGAGACCCTGATTGAAGTCCAGCTTGCAGTTCCACACAGACTCATTTTTTCCAGGATAAAGCCCTTTCCAAGAGCACAGAGCACAAGCAAGCCATTAGACGATGTTTGGCTCATCAACCTTTTCGGTCTTATGACAGTGCAATAGCTTCCTTCCAGAAAGACGAGCGATTTGCCTTTCTTTTGAATGGAGGTGTTCGGCGGAGTCACCCACTGTGAGCTTTGATAACAACCAAAAGTGCTCCCTGGCCAAGGCCATTAAAATGTTTCTTGCAAGTATGCAAAGCATCGTCTGAATGAGTCGGGGTGCAGGCACGTGAGCCAAGGGGTGAGCGTGAGCCACTAATGAGGCAAAACAAAATGAAGCTCAGATTTGGAACACTGTATGGGCCAAAGCCAGAAACGTCTCCTGCTCCGGCACTGATTTACAGCATTTCCTCAAATACAAAACATCTGGGAAGAGAGGTCGGTAAAATCCCTTTGAGAATGTGCACGCAACAGGATGGCAAAAGAAGGCAACATGTGTGAAAACTGCCAAAATCTCATATAACTCTTGCGCCGTAGCATTAAACAAACAAATGAATACATAAATGTAGCTTCCTCCCTCCTTAACCAAACATAGTGTAATGCCTCTGATGGATAAGGTCATTATTTTCTTCCTCCCAGATAATGAGGTCTCATTTGGGTTAATCCTATGGAAAAGCAACCCACCAAATTAGAGCTCCAGCTCCTGCCTGATTTGTTATGTCATTATTTCTGCACACCCATTGTTTTACCACATAGTACGTTTTATTTGGTGTAGCGAGCCTTTCTGTTATGATACTTGCTGATATGGAACATATGATATTGTGACTAGTCCACATTTTCTGTCATATTTCACTAGCATAACCTTGCAAGTGGTATGAAAGGCTTTTACACCTGTCAGAAAGGCTTACTTAACTCATATGTTAGAGCTACTGCAAAACCGGCTTGCTGAAATGAGCTGCAAATTCAAAGCAGCATATTGAATTTTGTAATTTATTTGTTCACAGCACTGGTCAATTAATTTATTTCACAGTGATGTAATATTTAATATTTGAAAAAAAAATAGATAAAGCATGGCTGAGAAACTGTTCTCTGTTCATCTGAGCAAAACAGCAAATGTTTCTCCTGTTTGCAGCAAATACAATGTGTGTCATATGAATAATACTATCCAGTGAATAATAGGCATGCTTGCTGAAATGGTTTAGACTGTATTGTTTTTCCCTGTCATCAAGAAGATTCCTTAACATTCCTTATTAAAAGGCCCAGTACAATTAAACAAACAAATAACTCTTTCCCAGACAGGAAAAATAAATAACCTTTCTGGGCCTCCCAAGCTGAAATTGTCATGCATATTTTATCCATAGTTCTTTGAGATGTGAAATACTTTCCTCTTTTTGATTTCAGTGAGGTTTACAATGCGAGGCCCAAGCTTGGTGTACACCTGTCTTCTACACTGTAGCGTAAATAATCAATGATTATTGCAGCATCCTACTTCTTGGATCATCTTTTAAAATAGCACTTGAGGCAGCTTTATGTGCTTAGTCAAGATGTTTATTCCAATTCTTCAAGATTTGTCTTTGGCCAAACCCAAACATTAAATAAAAAAAGCCCCAAAGAAATCATAAATGATTGGGAAAAAAAAAAATACCACGAGTTTCACTTTTAGATAAATCACCAATATTAAGAAATCTGAGCTGAAAGACCTACCAAGAGTACAAATCTAGTATATATTTATTTTTATAGCAATGAAAAAACACCAAACAAACAAAAAACATTTG
This sequence comes from Nettapus auritus, assembly GCA_011076525.1. Classification (NCBI taxonomy): domain Eukaryota; kingdom Metazoa; phylum Chordata; class Aves; order Anseriformes; family Anatidae; genus Nettapus; species Nettapus auritus. The sequence goes on from CM021766.1 coordinate 42,056,434, forward strand.
TAGGTCCAGTGGTTTGCACTGTAGAGTGTAGACAATAATAAATAAATAAATACAGACAATGTAGGAATCAGAACAATAAATGTAAAATGTGTATAAGTGGTTTATCCTAACTGGAATACATCCTGCAGTCTCAGCTAGTAGCTTGCTCTTGCACAAGTGCTGATACCCCGGCCTGGTCTTGGCACATTCTCCCTATCGGGTCAGACAGACAATGTTCTTTTCCCTTCCCTGGCTGCCTGGTGGTACTCCTGCCATGGTCAAACTTCGTTCTTAGCAAATGAGCTAGGAATTTTCACCTTCTCTTTAAGATAATCTACAGAGAGGAAATATAACAAATGCATGTTTAAGGGGTATTTGCCTATTCCAGCTTGCTAAGGTGAAGAGTGCTTACATTTTGGTGTTAAGTGTTCCCTTTGATTGCCAGATTTTGTTTGAATGAGTAAATGCTTAGCAGTTTGCCAGTAGGTCTTTATGAATCTCTCTCCTAACTTTCATGCCGGTGCCAATGTAAGTGAATTCTGCCATGTTTTCTGTTTCCTTACTCTCCAATTCATTTGTCATTTGTGATTTTTTTTTATCATTAACAACATCTTGTTTGTGATGTTATTGCCGTGTGTGATGATTGGAGGCATGCATGCATGGTAGTCAAACTGCTCTTTTATCCTTTGGCATTGAATGCTAAGCCTTAGTATCCTGCTAGAGGGCCAAGTTGATGTTTAGATATCCATTTATCCTTTCTTCATCACAAAATCCGTGGCGGTGTCCAGCAGGAGACAAACAACATATTTGGCTCCCGTGCCTTTATTTCATTGGCTTATGCTTTGCTTTGATAGCACATAGTAAGGCTTGTCATTATTTTTAATAGGAAACCCAGGCATATGAAGACACAGAGCTGCTATGAGTAGGCAAAGTAAACAGCAGCCTAGACCAGACCGTTGGTGGCCCAGCTGCATTGTTGCCCATGGCAGAGCCCTTGGAGCCCACATTTTTTTGCTGCTGGGGCCAGTGAGGAGTTGGGATGAGTGAGACAGTGCTATTGCAGGGACAAGAGGAAGGGCAAGAGGGTCTTTTCCAAAACTGCATTTCAAGACAGTAAAAACAAGGAATAGTTTGTGCTGTTCTCTTCCCAGGACAGGAACAACCCAGCCATGGCCCCTCGTGTCTGCGACAACAAAGGTCTGTTTTGCTCCCGATCAACCTTCAGATGCCTCTCTCAGTGTCTGAGTGAGCAGTGATGGAGGCTGTCAGATGCTATCAAAAACTGATTAAGTTAATGAGCTTGTTTTGCCACTTGATGTGCTTCTCAATAACTGTTCTGAAGGTGAAAATCGGGTAGGCACATGATCTTCTGGGCTGTGAAACCCAGTCGGCTCTTCCCTTAGATTTGCTAATATGTCATCTGTTTTGCCTGTCACCGATAATCAGAGTCATTTAGATCACCTTTGTTTTACACACTGTTTTCCTGCTTTTTTTTTCTTTTTCCTTGAGGACATATTTTTTGAGGAATTAACATTTGCTTTGGCTTGTTCTTTCTCGTGCTGGTATTTGCGCTTATCCGTGCTTTCATATGAGCCACCCTAGGAACTGTTTGCAGCTGTAGCTGCTGCATTGCCTTTGATTTGTCATGCAGACAAAATTCTGATGTGTCAATAGTGACTTCCTGGGATCTGAACTAAGTCTAAGAACACCTGAAATCTCTTCAGTTCAGTTCAGTTTCCTCTAGCAGTACCAAATCTTCTCCTCGATCCTCCAGCCCTCCGCTGTCACTTTTTGTAACACTGTGAGACTGTCACGTTTTCCTGAGCTTGATTTATAGTCTTACTAATCAGAAATTAGATTGCTCGTGACATGAGTTGCTTTGATATCCTGGGAAGCTGATCTAATACATAGATAAATTTTAAGTCATGTTGTGGGTACAGAAGTCGGAAAACAGTGGAAAACCAGTCAGCTGGGCTTTTCATTGGGTAGATGAGTGTCTGACTTGTCTGTTGTTTTCTCTGCTTGGTTGTTAACATCCCCTACATGCTAAACTGAAGTTTCCCATTCTGATCATCGTGAATTTGCCAATAAATATGATCTCACCATCATAGCTGTCTTTTAGTTAGTAACGGTATATAATGGCCATTTTTGTGTGTTTTGAAACCTACCTTGGAACAATCAGTTGCTAATGAACTCCAACAAGATGAGAAACCCTCTTCTGGAAGTCATATTAATGGTGCTTCCTGTAAGTGGTAACCATCTTGTCTCTTTTGAGTAAATTGTGATTTTATTTTCATTTTTCAGTGGCTTTCTGTCTGTTTCTCATTATTAACTGTTGCTTACTCCAGGAAGAGTAATTACTCCAGTATGAGATTCTGTTTATTGACTCCTTTCATAACTTTTTTTTTGGCTTTTGCTGATGCAGTCATGGTCCAAATGTTCCAAAAATCTCTTTCAGAAGTCATTTTACATCCTCTGAGGTTTTGTTACTTTTTAGCTTTCAAACAGACGCCATGCTTGCCAGCACATAGTCTGTTACTTCCATACACTCCGCGCCACGCATCCGTCTTCCTGCGTCATTAGGTAGAGTAACTTTGCTTAGCCAGCCAGAAAGCTCCTTTTTAATTGGAAACTACCTCTTAGCCCTGTGCAATTTAAGTGCCATGAATAGGAATGAAAGCCTAGTAGATTCTTACCATCTTTCTGCAACATCAAAGCACGAGAGAGATTTATTTAAATAATAATAAAAAGTTTATGTTTGTCTCTGTGTGTGTGTATATATATATATTTAGCTGAAAAAAACTCAAGGCAAGTGTGGTTTTTAAAGATGAGTTAAATTAAGGGGATTTCAGGCAGTGAATACTCTAACATGTCTATATTGTTGGGAAAAACCTCTTCATTTTATTACATTGAGGAGCTTTTTTATTGCTAGTCTGATTAACCAGAGCACCTAAAGAATGGTTTTACTCTAAGCATGTGCTTAAGGACTTCTGCTTTTGGGAATTCTGGCTCCATGGAAAAAAAAAAAAGCTGATCAGACAGTATTTTGTGCCACAAGGAGCTTTCTGTGAAATAAGCTGACAACAGCTCCTTAACCAGTTGAACACTGGAAGCACAAGGCTGCATAATCAGCAGTGGTCCTGCTTTTATTACAATGAAACTGCTGCCAATAAGTGAGACTGGATATTCAATCTGCCAGCTGGCATCTTCCCTTCCCTTCTGAATTTTGATTATTTTTACAACAATAACTATAAAACTTTGTGTTGCTGTAATACTTCACATCTGAGGAGCTTGTAGTGCTTTACAAATGTACAATAACTGGTTAATTGGATTAGTTTGTCTAATTGCCAAAAGGTAAATATATATATATTATTCCCATTTTACAGAAGAAGAAATTGAGGCAGCAAAAGGTTAAGTTATAGGCAGGGCTACAGATTGTTTAGCAGCATTGTAGTGAAGGGGAAAAAAAGGATAAACTCAACTGATAAATAGAAAGGAAGATAAAACAAGGTAAAGTCCCTCTTTGGTGATCTGGGACAGTGACCGAGTACTATATATTCCGTTTCACCTGTTGGTTTGTAACCCCGTGAGCTAGACCTCCTTTTCTGAGGGGTAAACATAACTGAACTAATGTGGAAGCTGAGATAAAAATACTTTACTGATTTTTTATCATTATTTTTGCGAGGAAGTTGGATGCAGCTGGTAAAGTTATGATGTCAGTGGAGCCAAAAGAGGGGGGAAAAAGTCCTATTTGTCTGTACAAGGAGTGAAAATGTTTGTGAGGCACTTGCTGTGCTAACCTTAGTCTGTACCTACCATTTTCCCCGAACCCTGCAGCTGTATTGGTTCCAGCACCCAGGCTGGCTTGTTCAGAGCTATTGCAGGTATCTCTGCAAACTCCTACCCTGTGCCGTGTAGATACCCTGTCACACTCATCTGTACCAAAGGCACTGGTGGCCTCCAGCAGCAAAACTGCAAGTTACTATAATTATGCACTTCCTATAATTGTCTTTTTCTCGATTTACTGTCCTTGCTTCTCATGGAGAAATACTGGAATTTCTATGTACCATGCATGTAGCAGATTTTTGTGTCTTAGCTTAAGAACAGTGTAACTGTCCTTGAAAGGGTATGCTTGAGGAAGTAACAATGAAAATGGGCTTTATTGTCTTGTTTAAACGAGGTTTAGAAAAATGCATTGATCTCCCATGGCAATGAGGAACGTCAGCAGATGTACCTGAAGTCTGTAATTCTTCCTTCCATTTCTCTCAGTCACATAAAAGAAGGCCAAAGTCCAGAACACTTGGTTTCTGCATTGTTACTTCAAAGGGACTCTTCATCGAGGATGAGTGAAATGCTCATTAAATCGAGCCAGCTTGGTACATATAGAATTGTTTCTGCTAACTAGCTAATTTGCTGGGCATCGGATGTAATCAGAGAATGATTACATCTATGCAGTGACTTGTTTGTTCCTTTTCTTGTCTATAGCAATGCACATTTGGATTTGAGTGATAACACTTAGGCATTATGCAAATTTAAGTGTGCACCTCGAGATTTTTGAATACTCTGGGCAGTGCTTGTACTTATGTCCCTAGCTGTCAGTATGGTAAATTACACCAGAGGAAATCCTGACCTCCTGTTTTTCTTTATGCTTATGTTTAAAAGTTATTGTGCATATGTATAACCAGTTGCATGTTTGTATACTCCACCTACTTTCTAAGAAAATTTAAAAAAAAAAAAAAAAAAAAAAAAAAGGATGAATTGGCTTTAATTCATTCGACTTCTTAAAATATACTTAGTAGCCCATCGCTTTAAAAACATGTAAAGAAGCAGAGGAATTTGAGGCAAAAAAGTTCATGCTGAATACTCGCTTCTCACTGTAATGCCTTGCTATGGTTGCCTGCCTGACCCAGCTACAATGAATGCAATCAGGCAAGAGCCTTTTTCCTGCTATGTACTAAGGGGAAGAAGTAGTGGTGACAGCAGTACTCTTCATCATCACCGGGAGAGAACAGAGAGGGGAGGGAAGGAAACGACGGAGAGTAAATGAGAACAATATTTGGCCCAAATTAGTTTTCCTGACCAAACACTTGGTATTTTTGTTCCAAAGGGTCCTGGCTTGCAATGAGAATGAACTAATCCCCATTAGGAAGTCTTTCTGGATTTTGACTAGGAAGTGTTTGGTGCTGAATGAACAAGCTTTGAGAGAATCTTTTGTCCACGTTGTGTTCTCATTAGCAGTGTTCTCATTAGTGGAGCCTTGTGATAAAAATGGGTGCATTGCCCTAGTTTTTATTTATTAGAACTGAAACCCATCAAGCAACTATGTCTGACTTTTTTTTTTTTCTTTTTTCTTTTTTTTTCTCTTCTCATCCTCCTATACTATGCCTTGCATGAGTGCCTCGCTGCCCTACCCTTCCCTCTGGGTATGAGCCCAGCAAGAGTCTTCCCTTCCCTTCCCTTATGCCGCTAGCTGGCTCTTGCCCCATTGTATGAGCTTGAGTAAGGCTGAAAAGTGACACATGCAGAGGGAAATGTTCACCCCGCACAGTTTTAGAGATAAAAACAAAAGTATAGGTGTAAAAGCTAGACTCTACATATAATCTGCAGAGAGAAGCTCTTTCAGACAGTAGCTCAGAAAATAAATCCAGCTTTGGTCCTCTGAAATGAGCTCTCCATCCTCAGTGACACCCAGGGAACCCAATGTTACCACCCTCCTAAATTAGCCAAGATTACCTAAACCCGCCTGGGACTAGAGGAAGCTGAATGGTCCTCAGCTGTGCTGTGGGGAACTAGCACAGTGTGTTTCTCCTGTGGGAACCTCTCTTTGAGAAGCAGGATAGTAACCTTCTGTTATTCTGTTAGTTAGTTATCTCAGGTGAGTTTAGAAACTTTCTAAGGCCCCGGTTCGATATTCAGTGTTTTTCTAGCCAGGCACATAGGGTTGAAGTGAGCGCTGGTGCAGCATAATGCAGCAGGGACCCAAAGCCACCGTGCAGGCAAGGCACTGGCTTTCTTGTACTGCCCTAGAAGTGTGTGACCCTCAGCTGGAGCATCCATTGTGGTACAGTCTCAGTTTCTTTATTCTGTTTTATCAGCCCTTCCACTAGGATTACTAACCAGCCAGGGTGCCCTTTGTGTTGGGGGTGTTGCTAGCAAAATCCTTCCAGAGGCAGTAAGACTGAGTCCTTGGAGGTTGGTTAAAATGCGGGAGTGTTGCAAAAAACAAGTACAGCACTCCCTGAGCCTGGTCTTGCTTGGACTCTTTCCTGGGAGAAACTTTCCATTCCATTTAAGTATCTAGTACCTTCTGTTTCCGATTTACCTAGAAATTTTGGCATTTTTGCTGTCTAAAAGTCTCATTAGCAGGAAGGTTCTCATGATATTTTGGCAAGCGTGCTCCCAGTTTTGGATAAAATCCGTAAGTACAGAAACATATTGGATGACAAAAATAATGGGTGTAATGTTAACTGTTTGTTGTTGGTGATTTTTTTTTTTTTTTTTAACTGGAAAAGCTTCAATTCCAAGCAAAAATTTGTGGTAGCTTTCCCTTTATTTCTTCTCTAATTGGTTCCTTTGTTGCACTATCATTTGAAAACAGACCTTTGTGGTTGCTTTTCACCTTTTTTCAAAGGCCCTGTATTCTGTATTAAACTCCTAAGGCATCTGTTGCCTCTGTAGTTTTCCCATTTTAACTTTAGAAGCTAGCTGTTCTTTTTTCTGTGTGAACTACTGTTGCCATATTAATAGCTGAAATGAGCAGACAAGGGAAACTGGGGGCTGGGAAGGCGAGAAAATAGAAGGCTAGGGAAGAGAAGATGATGGAAGAAATAAATAAAATGGAGTGAAGGAATGATCTGTTTGAAATATTGCAGCAAATATGGGAAAAACAGAAAGTGTGGAGAGAGAAAGCTAGCAAACAAAACAAGGAGAAATGTTGCATTTCCAGAGCATGAGGTCTTCGATCTCTCCATGCCGCTGTTGGTATGATAATGTATTTGCTGGAAGTGTACAGGTTTTTATGGAAATATCTTCCCTCCTGTCACTCCTGGGTAGAATGATTCCTTTGAAAAGACTTAAAGGAGTGGAAATGTCATTACCTAAACCATCCTCCTAGACTATGCATGAGTCTTTCTCTTTTTAAGTCACCTTAGAGGGAGGAGGAGCTAGAAGGGGAAGAACAGAAGTAATCATCTCAGTGTTGGAAAGAAAATGGATGAGGTTGACTGGAAAAATTAAGAAACAAAGGCAACAGCCTACTGTGGAGACTCCTAATACAAATATGTCTCTTTAAAAGAAAAAAAAAATAAATAAATAAAAAAAAGGTGAGAAATGTTGAGGTAGGGAGTATGGTTTTGTGTGATTTGCCAGAGGAAAGACTATTTAAAAAAAAAAAGGGGGGGGGGGGGGGAAGAAGAAACTGCTGGCCTTCTTCTTTCTTACTGCACTTTATTTTTACATATAGAAAATACAGGCTTAGATGAAGCACTCAATTTTATTTGTGCTTGTTTTGATGGTGTGATGGCCAGGAATTGTTTGTTTCAAGGGGGTCTGCTTCACCTCTTTGTTCCATTATGGGAACAAGTCTCTTGTATTGTTTGTGTCTCTAGAGCCGTGCCAGAAGTCTGCAGTTCTTGTCTTCCTGCATAGAACCGTTTTGCTTGGCCGTGAGCACAAAAGCTCTAGGGAGGCACTGTCTATTAAGGATAATTCTGTTTCAGACTTATCCAGTGCTTTTTGTCTTTTGTGTGGCTCTCTTGCACTGTGTAGTTTGGCTCTAGTTATAATCCATGTGCCTCTGGCTTATGAAATTTTGTGCTGGTTCAGTTGCTTTCCAGTGGCCATGTTCCCCACATTCTTTCTCAGCAGTTCACAGAGTTTAAATTATGCACTGATCTAATCTGACCTCCTGTCCGCAGCCACCTACAGAATTTTGTGCAGTCATCCCTGAGCAATCCCAGTAAATTCAGGTTGCATCAAACCCGACCACAGTCTGGTACTGACTGTGAAGCATGGCAGTTGTTGGAAGAGGAGGTCTCGAGGCAGGTTGTGCAGGAATTTGAGTTCTCAAAAACTCTTGAGCAGCTGGTACCACACAGCACAGTGCTCTACTAGGTAGACCTCTCTACCCTAGCTCTGAAGCCAGTGACTCTGTTGTGCTCTGCTAGGTCTTGGTGAGAGACAGCGCTAAATATCCTGGATGGTCTGTGCTGTTACTGCCCTGCTCAATGTCCTGTAGGCATCCTATGTTGTTTAGGGAGGAAGATTTCTGATGGATGCTGGAGCATTGTGCTGTAGCTGTGCCTGCTGCACTTCAGGAGCAGAAAATCCCATTGACTTCCAGTGGCACTTCTACAATGCTACAGATTTATTGAAGTGTTTCTAATAATCCCCCTCTAATTGGCTTCTTCTGCAGTCCACAAGGGTTGTTGCTGTTGCCACTGCTGCAGAATTGTGATTTGTGTTAAGGGAAGTCCTGGAGATCCTGAAGAAAACCAAAGCCCAGTGGTTCTGCAGGCTCTCCACACGAGTAGTAAAAACCAGGCCTTGCCCCAAGATCTTACTGCAAAAAGAACTTTTTTGTTGTTGTGATGTTCTGCAGAGAAACAGCATATACAGGGGAAGGTTTTTATTCAAATTCTTAAGAGGATACAGTGATGAAGAGCTTCAGTGCTACACGCAGTATCTGGGATGATATCCAAAAAGCCCAGATGTTTAGTCTTCAGTGGCTTCATTTTACGCTATTAAATTTGGAATTTATTTTTTGGTTGGAAGCTGACTTTTTCTCAATTTTCCTAGTGTACACTGAAATGTTGTCTTTCCTGAGGGAGGCTTGATTCTGTTTGTTAGCCCATTAAGCAAGTGCAATACACTTGTGTCACATGTATGCATTAGGGCTGGAAGTGTGTGATTTGCTGGGGATTTTTTTTTTTAAGGATTTTCATTATCTGGGACAAAAATGCCTTGATGCAATAAAGGCAAATTTCCTCAGTGACTAAATGCCTCATAGGAAGGTGAAGTGGGCAAAGTCGGATGAAGTTGCAGTGTAGACTAAGGGGGAGAAAGGCTGCCTGGAGCTGTAGCCTGGCTCCCATTGGGTCACGCCATCACATTTTGTATGATGCCTTCATCTTCTACATCTGCTTGTCGCTAGATAAAAGCAAAAAAAGGACTACTATTTTTTGTGTGTGAAATGTTTAAAGAGAGGTTAAAAGAATTGGAAAAGAAAACCACACATGCACACAAAAACACCAGCCAACCAAAAAAAAAAACACCAACCAACCAAAAACAACAACAACAACAACAAAAAAACAGTAAAATAAGAGAACAGGTTGGTGGGATGTCATTGTGCCATGTATCTGTAAATTCATTGGAAAATAATAAATCTCACAGTGAGGATAAGGTGAAGGTTTCTTCCATGAATATTCCTGTTAACTTGGGGAGAGATGCTAAAAACTTCAGATGCTAGAGACTTTCCTCTTTCCACATGTCGCCCGTGTCTGTTGCTAGAACTTCATTTTGCCTTCAGCTGGAGGGAAGAGAGCTGGGGAGACCGAGGCTGTTGTGCCCGTTATCAGAGTGGCGATCTCCATTCCCCTCAAGGCCTTCAGTTTGAGGGAACCTGGACCTCTGTGGAATGGTTGCCTGAGGGGCAATCACCTGCTGCCCTGCAGGGTAAGGCATGAGAGCTGCTTTTTCCTTTCCCAGCTAGGTGGAGTGAGCAGGTAATGCATAATGGAAATGAGATCAGTTGCTTTTTGTGAAGACCCTTTGGTCATGGGCCCTGTGTAATGCATTTTTTTTCCCCCTGAAATTCTTGAGCCAACTGGTGCCTCATTGCCTTCTTCCCCACACCTTGCTGCTTCCAGACCATGGCGGGGCACGGAAAGTTGTTCTACTTTTTCTTTGTTCACTTAAAATGGCTTTGAGAGCAACGGGCCAGTGATAAAACAAACAGCCTGCAATCTCTGTAATACATTTATACAGTAGGAAAGCACAGCCATGCATACCGGATATTCATCTGGTTAACTCTGCCTGTTGACAGGAATCAGACATTTAGTCTCAAAACATTTATACATCTTTGCATTGACAACACCAACATGTATTTGGCATCAGTGAAGGAGAAGCACTGCAGCCTCTTTGACTATTAGCTGTCTTGCTGTTACAGTGAACATGACTGCCTATAGGCTCTTGGTCAGTTACTTCACTAATGGCTCAGAGAAGTGTGAAAGTCACCTATGTTTCTAGAAAGATTAAAAATAAGTTTGTATTGCTGTGTTTTTTTTATTATTATTATTTTTATTATTTCTTTGATGTGGTGTATGAGGATTTAAAATGTCTTTTTCTCTTTGTAGGCATTTTGGCTTTCTAGATGAAACATGTTTGCTTGGTTTGTGTGTCCTGGCAAAGCTCCTCCCTGCTTTCTCTTTCATTCTTATCTATTTGATGTACTAAGCTGACAGAGAACTATGTTCAGCAAACTTACTTAGATCTTGCTATAGAATTTGCTGTAAAAATTTATAAAACTTATAAAAATCTTGGATCTTTTAAAATAAAATACACCTCATAAGTAAGAGAATATAATTATATCTGAATCATCCTCATTTTCACTTTAAAAAAAGGATAAAGGCTTTAGCAAACAACCCCCGCACATTTATTTATCTTCTATGTTTCAGTATTGTTATAGTGAGATGTATTCCTATCTCTAAACTGGCTTCAGGGGGTGAAAGTTGTTCTCTGCTGTATGTTTGGTCTTTCACTGGCAATATATGTCAATGAGTTTGCTCTTTAGTTAAACCCTTAAGGTTCTCCAGACACCATAAACAAAATGCTTTTAAGTTCAAAAGATGTCTGAACATTTAGGAACATCTGTTGAGGACAGTCACTACTGATGTAGTTTCTTGCAGATACTGCTGTACATCAGAGGCAGACTTGGACATGTCAGTCAGCACGGTTGGCAACACCTGGCTACTTCGGTCTTTCTGAAGCAAATGCCAGTTTTCCCATCTCGTTTATAATGATATTGCTACCCAAACTCCCTCAATACTTGCTCATTACTCAGAGTTGGGAAGCATTGGGCAATTATATAGAAGGGTAATTAGATGATCCTGAAGACTGGAGTGTGAGAAACAGGGAACAAATCTAATAGCAAAATCATCTACTTAGGCAGTAATAGCAAAAACTCTGCTCTGGAAGTTGGACGTTTACCTATAGGGAATAAAGAAAAAGGATAGCAGGCATACTAGATGACTAAGTGCCAAGACCAAAAAATGGGCACAACTTGGATGCCCATTCGCAGCAGCCAAAGGGTAATATTAGAGAAATTTTGTGAGTCAGTGGTGTGACCCCATCTAGCATAGGGTTATAGTCGTCCGTCCTTCAGAAAGATCTAGGATGCCTCTTCCAGTCCCGTATTTGTGCCTTCCCTCTCTTGACAAGCTGCGTGAAGGCATGTTGCGAATGTGAACTTCAGCGTGTGAGAAAGCTTCCTACATGTTGGCATTTGGCAGAGGAGGTTGTCCTTCTGCTGATTTGACCTCTCGATAGCTCATGGCTGTCATTCGGGCAGATTCAGTATGATCTCCACATCATGTCCTTCATCACACCTCTGCAGTGTGCAAGTCTCATGTGCTGTACCAGAAGGTGGTTTTAAATGCAAACTGACAGTCAAAATAACACCAAAGAGCTGCCTTAAATCACAGATGGAAAGAAATCTTTTTACTTAAGATTAAAACATTGCATTATTCGCTTCATTCTTTTCCATATAGTTGAGGTATGTGATTCGTAATGATAGGAAAGCTGCTACAGGTTCAGAAATTCAGATTAGATTAAAAGCCAGCATTTCAAACACTTTATCTGCATCTTCCACTTACGTAGATTGTAAAATTATCTTGAATCTGAAAAATGGATTGGAGATCTTGAAAAAAGATTTTCTGATGTGATTTCTTCTCCTTCTTCTCCTCTTCTTTCTCCTCCCTTCCCCTTTCCTCAGACTGGAAAAATAGTAACTATTTCTGGGGTACCATAATAACAGCATTTTTGAACTTAAGGCTACAGATAAATGTGGTAGACATGATGAGAGGCTCAGAAGGGGAAACTGGTATTTAACCACAAAAGGATCTATTGCAGAAGAAGAAGAACACCCTGTAAGTAGTGATGGGCAATGTATCTGTAATACTCCAGGGTTACTTAAATGTTGATTGCTTGAAATACTGTGTAAGGGCAAAATCACTGGGCACCAAAACGATAAAGTATCTGTAACACAGGTTTTGCACTGACCTATGTGCTGTGGCTTAACCTGCTCTGCCTGTACCTGCTGGGCTTCCCGTCTGTAGTGCAGGTGTGACTTTAGCAAGCCCTATCCTTGCTCACATATAAAGGTGAGGGTTACAGGAGGGGTCACCTTCTGCTTCCCTCTGTTTGGCAGTCTTCACCTTCTCATTACAAAAATATTAGAACAGTAGAGAGCCACAGAGCTCAATAGGTCTTTGGGAAGGGTATAGATAAAGGAGGAGGTTACCCTGAAGTAGTCAATCCAGGTTGGGCACTCCTGAGTGCACTGCCATTTAATTCCCCTAAAATGTCAATTCCTTCAAGGTCTGATCTTGCCCTAAAGTGCAATCAGGTTGCTTGGGAAGCAAGAAAGGAAGGCTGAAAGAAGCCCTGTCCCCACAAACCATTCTTTGAGAGCATGCTGCCCTCTTGCTCGAAAGGTCATAGGTGTTTTAGCATTATGGTGATGGCAGTATCGTAATTCTTTTCCTAGTATTAGTGTCATGAAATATTCACAATGTATTGCTCATCTCTGTCTAAAGCTCCAAGACGTTGTGAGTGTTGATGAGATGGAACAGGAGCTCTTTTCGTGTTACCCAAAATGTTTATCATAGCAAAGGTTGACATGCCAGAATTGGCCAACTGGCATGAAAGAAACATTTCACTTGTTGGGAAAGTGCTATCACTTTGCTGCCTCTTAGAAACTATAGTTGTTTTCTGAATTACAAGTGGTTTGTATAAAGAACATAAACTGCTGTGCTCTTTATCACTGCTTACTGTATGACAAATATACAATCCAATTTTTCAAGTGTGGTGTCTTGAAAATGAATGTGTATTTGAAATGAAAACCATTTCAGTACTTGAGCATCATCCCTCTGGAACAGGCTGGATAATAACATGTTCATCACCTTGGGTTATTTTAATATTTCCTGAAGCCTGCACAAGATGCTTTCTATTTTCTTGTCAAAACATACTGAAATGAAAATTATTTTTAATAAAGTACAGTAATCACACTGTGATCACCAAGTGCATCTTCTCTTGTCAGATTGTTTCTTCCCACTCGCGAGTATTTGCAGTTCCTTAATGTTATGATTACCGAGCAATCTAGCATTGGGAGGAAGAGAATGGAGTATTTCATTTCTGACAGAGAGCATTGGGTGATACAGAACACCTTTTGCCTCCTAGAGTACTATCATTGTTTAAACCTAATGTTGGAAGAGTTGACTGCTCAAGGACTTCATTTTTTTTTTTTTTTCCTGCAGAAGTTCATTGCTTTTTTCCATATACCCACTGTACGCTGAAAGCAGAACTCCCATTGATAGTCTGTTTTTTCCATTTTTGTCCGTAAGTGTCATGGGAGTGACATGCCAGATGCTGTGCCTGCAAGGTGCTTAGCATGACGGTATTAACATCAGTTTCTAACTAGTCCTCTGCAGTTGGTCTCATAGCTTTTTAGGCTGTGTGCTCTTTTGCTGACCAGCTGGTGAATAACTTGCTTAGCTCCAGGTCTAGTCAGAAGAGAAAACTGCTTGTCTATACAGGCGATGGAAGCCTTCAGAGATAACGGCTGAAAAATTGCTTTTGTATACCACTTTTTTTCGCTCAAGTTGTTCATGTCTAAAATAAGTGATGGACAAATCTCAAGAGATCTGGTTTCATGTCTTCTTCAAACATTATCCAAGCTAAGTAAAGCTCTGGAGTCTGCATAACTGAGCATGAAAACTTGTAAGAACAGACTTTCTCATGAGAGTGTCAGTGTTTCCTGCTGGCTGGAAATACCAAGAAAATAGTCTTTCTTGTGGTATTTTGGAACTTTAGCATCTGGACGTAGCTGTAAATTCAGAGAGGAAAGTGAATATGAAAAGCAATTGTTGAAAAAGTCAAGCATTTTTAACTTTTGGGTGTGAGGCTCACATCTAGTTTTTGGGTGAAGCTATTAATTGGTACCATATCTCTGGATCTGAGAGTGGGAGGACTTAATCTGAGGCTGCAAGTTCTGGCTGTTTCCTTGTAGCTATTGCAAAATATTATCACTTGTGACTCACTGAGTATTTCTTCAGTCAAGGGAAGAATCTGCTCTTCTATCCTTCCCTCCTCTTCATGTAAATAGGTAACTAAGCACCAGTCTTGGAGTAATTGTTTTTTTGGGACAACATTCTCTTTTCTTTAATCACCACTTCACATGTGAAACTTAGCTCAGCCGTAGACCTATAATGAATGTCTTATGCTAAACAAATGTAGTAAAAATAATTAAATCTTAATCATTTAATCTTAATCATTTTAATCTTAATGATTACAGAACTAATTTACCAATAAGCAACGTTATAAAGCTAAATAACTGTAATATGAAATCACACTGTTTTTAAATATGGGAATAACGTCCCAGTTTTCCATGTAAACTGGAGTTAATCTTGGTTGTGGATTTTGACAGGGAATCCATGGGACTTGAAGAGAGAGTAACTACAGAAGCTAAAGATGGAAAGTGTGTTTCTCTCTTGTCCTTCTGCTACTCCAAGATTTACAATATGTTCTCTTCTTCATTCAGTCCGTATTTAGTAACTTGAGCAATGAGATTTCTCTCATTTGCTTTGTACAATTAATCAAAGTTTGCATGTTAGCAGAATACTAGGAAACTTTTCTTAACTTCTCTCTTATTTTTACCTTCATTTTCATTCTTTGACAAATCGTTGTGAAGCCTTGAATCTCACTGTTTATGCTTGTCTTGTGCTGTAATTTGGTTACCTGTGGGTACTCACATTCAGGGTCACATTTAATGCATCAATGACCTGATGCGTTTTTAGGGGTAATCCAACAGAGTTCTACTGTTTGCAAAATCTTTTTGTTGTTGTTTTTTTCCTTTTCTTTTGGCGGCATTTGTGCTCTTTCCTGGGTTTTCTCCAGTTTGCCAGTCTTTATTGTTTTGAATTGCCATTAATATAGCACAAATGTTGCATGAGGGTCTTCAAGTGCAATGTCATTTTCTTGATAGGCATATTTGTGAAACGTGTACTGCTCCTACTTCTCCAGCTTTCTGTTGTTGTTGCAACCATGTTTTAAAAAGGGTTTTCCTCAGTTTTGAGGTCTGCTTCTATCCTTTCTGAGAGAATGCTTATAAAGAATTACTTTCCAAGAGATTATTAATACCTATACATGCATATATTTGTCTTATTTAATAAGTACGTCTTTCCCCCATACTGAAATTTTAGAGGGTTCCTTGTCCTGTTACATTTACTTACTTGAGATTGCAAAAGGTTGCAATTTAGTAATATTTCAAAGTATAAAAAAAGATCATCGCAAGTTCCACGCTTAGTTTTTTGCATGTAAATATCATTAAGTAGTTGTGCAATTAATAATAACCTGCATTCATATAAACTCAGTTGAAATCAAAGTAATTGAATGTTCAAATTAAGAATGTGTTTGCAAACAGATGTCTAAAAATTGTTTGTTAGTTACCTACAGGGCTGTTTTTCTCCAGTTCTGTTGTTATAAAGGGGATTCAAATAATGCAAGAGGTAAAAGAAATCACTGCAGGAACATAATCAAAGTGACATTTTTGTGCCGTATTTCCATATCAAGCTAAAGCAAACAAAAAATTCCGCTGTATATGCATACATAACGATGTAGGTGTATCTCTGGGGAGTGATCCAAAATGAAGGGACTATCTTTTCTTTCTTGTATTTAAGTTTCTCTATTTCCAATTATTTTTCTAACTATGTATTAGCTGTTTTATTAAAAAGTGATGATTCACTACGTTTTACATTTTTACGTATGCCACTTTTAACATTTTCTTTAAAGTGGGGCTTTAAAAACAGTAATAATTAAACTATTTTACCATTACTCTGAACACTTGAAGCTATAAGAATATTTCAATGTAATCTGAAAGGTGAACGAAAAATCTGTTTTCAGTAATGTGTTCAAGGGCGATTCAACCTTTTTGCTTGCTAACTCTAATTTTCTGAGGCTTATAAGACTTTAATTTGATTCTTTATCTGAGCATAAAACAAAGAGTGAAAATTGCATAGTAAATTACTGGATAATCACTTTTTTGTGGACTACCTGACTGCCAAAATGAATACTACCTTTTAAGAGAGACTCTTAACTAAGTGCTTTACAACTGAAGTTGAGTTATGTTTTCACAAAATCCATGTGATTTCGTCTAAGCATGAAGGAGAAACAGCTCACTGGTTATTATATATTTGCTTAGTTGTACATATGTGTATATACATTAGTGTTTGTGTAAAAACTTTATTCATCTATTTGAAGGCACCAGGACATATGATATCACACACACCTATATATATATATATATATATAAAAGAAAAAGGAAAAAAAGAAAGTATTCATTATAAATGTATTTTATTTCATGGTTTCCAAGTTCAACAAGTAGTTTTCACTGCTGTCTCTTCCCAAAGTTGGTAGTCCTCTCCTTGTCACAGCCCCTTCTGGAAGTGCTTTTCAGTTTCCAGAATCTGAGCAACATTAACAAACACACTGATGGGGGGGACGACACACAGAAAAAAAGCAATCATTGTCCTAAAATCATTGTGTCCTCCTTTTTGTTGAAACAGTCTAGAAGACCCTCTTGAAGACCCAGCACTAATGATACTGTCAATCTTTTCTCTTCTGGATTTCAGATCTGACATAGAATTCCAGATGGCCCAAACCAAAATCTAGGAACTTCGCTATAAGAAAAAGATGTTTCCTCTCAGTGAGGAGCAGCGTTGCAGCTGGTGTATCAGACCTAGAAAACCAATTTTAAGTATAATGGAGCTGTTCTAATTACACATAAGCAAATTTAGGTTTATCTTTGCATGATTAAGGAGACATTTTCATTTTTATGCAAAGCTTACACAGATCTCATGTTGCAAAAAAAAAAAAAAAACCAGTGTGGCAAAATCGAACAGTCCAAGGTGGGAGAATGATAGATATGGAGTCCTTCCTTTCTCATAGCTGTCCTCAGCTTCCCACCTGAGGCACTGAGAAGTTGGACTGGCTGATGGGAAGGCTATGGGGGACAGCTGTCGGTCATAAAATCCCAGTGATCAAGGTTGGTGCTTCTCCTGTTTATGCAGAGATCTCAGCTAATGCAGACAAAGCATTAAAACAAGGGAGCTTGTTGGCTGCAATGGAACCAAGGAAGCTGCACAGGATGTGTAAGCTCCCCATCTTCCTATAGTTTAGGTATTATTATTTTTTTTTTCTTAATAGAAAGTTAAGTTACATGCACTCATTAGTTGAATTAACATACACAGTCCATGCCAGTATGTATAAACCATCTCCTGCCTGAGTGCATCATCTGTCCTATCTTTTTTTCTTTGTCTGCACATTGTTGCAAAATGCAGATTACTGGTTGACTTGGTTTCAAGTGATTTTAAAAAGCACTTGGCCAGAGGTCACACATGACGTTTGGCCTTGTGGCAGGGCAAAGCTGAGAGTTTACCACCCCCAGATTACTGTCATTCATCACTGCTTCACCCTCCTCATCCTCAGCGAGAGGCTGCAGATCTCCAGCTCAGCTGGGTGCCAAGGTGCTCTGCACCTAGCTTCTGGGAAAGCACACTTCTCCGGGCATTTTTTTTTTTCTTTTTGCTTGTGTCACTGCACAGGTGGGGCTCAACTGAGATAGGCTGTGCAGTGTATGTGCCCCAGTAGGAGTACGCCTTCCCTTGGTGCCACCACTTCAGTGCTTTGCCATAATTGTGGGAACGACGAGTGGCAAGCAGTCCCTCACATTATTTGGCATTACCCTTAAGTACCCGATCAGTCAGGGCAATTCAGTATTTGAAGTCTAAGAGCTAGACACACCTGCAATTACTTAAATCCACAAAATTGCACCCATAGGTATTTGCAGGCACAAAAATGTTGGCATAAAATTAGAGGCCATTTCCTAAAACCTGTGCCTAAATTTTGATGATATAGTATATGAGGGGTTGTTATTTTGAAATGGATTTGCGGAAAGCAATTGAAAATCTCCAGGCATCCCATCTGTGTTTAAAGTAACAACAATAACAAAACTTTAAATTAGCATAGGAGATTTAAGACATTTCAGGAAAACATTGATTAAATCTGCCAATGAAATGAATGTGTTTGGCGAGTGACCTAATTAGTGTATACTTGGTTCTTTTTCACTGCACTGCTTACCACTAATTGCTGTTCTGCTGGTCTTCTCCTGACAAGTAAGAAAAAACAAGGATGAGGGATTTGTTGAGGAAATAGTGACATTCAGTTTTAATTCATTTGAACCTGCTGCCAAGCTTAATTATGGAACTGCGAAATGGAGACCAGGAGGCCCCCAGCCGCTTAGGTTATAGGAGACGGAGATGTTTAGTGTCTGCCTGTGTATTCGGGTAGCACTTAGTGCAGCAAGCTATAAACTTGCGCTTGCTGATGCTTAGCTGTTTTCTTTCCCCCACAGGTACAAAATCACTGCCTTTATTCCTGAAATTTAATTATTTAGCTCTAATGGCGTCAGGCCAAAACAAAATTACAGGCATTTTATTTCTTGGAGGGAAGGTTGAACAATTAATCTAGATAGTCCTGTCTTGTTTTCTGGTATGGGTATTTTTTTTCCTTTTTGTATTCACGTTTACAAACTAGTGATACATGTCATTCCCCAAAAAACCTCGGGATCCCAGATCCCTGTAGCTAAAGACACCCTCATTGTAAGTACCCTTGAGATGAGGGGCTCGTGTTGGTGATAAAATTCAATTCCTGACTCTCCTAGCAGCAGGGGATAATGTAGCTCTCCCTATTTGCATTTTGTGCTCTTAAAGGAAAAGGGCAGGATGCCTCATGAAAAGAGGGGAAATAGTTTTGGTTTTGGTTTCCTGTGGTGGAGATGGATGGATTCTTGTGAGCAGTCTGGAGGTCCCGGTTTAGAAGCTGCATGGGTTTTACACGATGTTCTGCACAAAATCTGAAAAAGAAAATAATGGTCCATAGACCAGAATGTTTATGAGGCAGTGATCAAAATAATAAGAACAAAAACAAGCTCTGGAATTTGAGGATAGGAAAGGGTGGGGCTGGTGGGGCTTGCACTTGTTTTGAATAGAGGAAGAAGAAATGTAGACGTTTTCATAGAGAGGCAGCATCCAGTTGGCAGCTCCTGGTCTGAATCCGTCCCGAAGGATGCTTCCAGCCAGCCTGCTGCCTTCTCCCTGGAGGAGTGGACAAATAGCTGTTTGAGCAGGGAACTGAGCCTGAGCAGCCAAACCCGGGGCTTGCACCTGCCAGGGGCAGCCGCAGCAGCCTGGCTCTGGTGGCGGCGGCCTGGGAGAGCACAGTCACAGCCTGGCCAGGAGGGAAGGGCTCCAGCACCGACAGCTTTGGGAAGTACATTTGTGCTATGGGGGGAGCCGGAGGGGGTGTCTCAACACCCACCCTGAGCTGCTGTGATGATCTATGCTGAAAGGTGTATCTATATACAAATAACCTGTGCTACTTTGTTAGTGCTTGAGAAGAAAAAAAAAATGTTTTTTTTGGTATTTTTTTTAAGTGATATTATAAACAAATGAAATATGTGAGCATAGGTCATCAGCATAGGCTATAAACATCTACAGGGAAGAACGTAAACTGTCCAAAAGCCCAGCGTGCCTGTTTTTCTGTTCTATAGCATTGCAGAGTTCTTGTAAGGATACTTGAACGCTCAAACAGCCTGGGAACTTGGCTTCCCTTGCAGCAGATTGATGTGCTTTGGACCGGTTTGCAGCCATGGAGTGATTTTGTCCTGATGTTCTGTGTGTGGTGGAGAGATGTGTCGGGAGCGGGGAGGGCCAGAAAGATACTTGGAATGAGAATTAGCTTGTGGGAAGGAAAAAGAGCAGCTTTGCAGCAATGCAAGTAGTATTAATGCTAGAATGCGTAATGGACAGCTGAAGATGCAATTTTTTTGTTGTTTTTGTCTTGAGACTCTCGTTGGATCTATGATATGCTTCTAGCCATTTGTACCCACTAAATACATGTTTAAGAAACATCCATAGCTTTAAATATTATGGACCGATGTTAATCTTCAATGATCTACTATGTTAGATATACCTGATCCCTGCAGTACAACACTAGAATATTCCTGCACATTCCAGTTTATATTTACAAGCAATGCTAACTTAGGTGGGAATGTTTACTGTGCTGTCTAGGAAGTTAGATTAAAAATCACTTCCCTTCTATTACTGCATACATGAATACTGCACTGTGCGCTGATGATAAATATCAAATTCCAACTCTATTATCTGTTTTTTAAGGTCAGTGTTAAAACTTATTTTTGTGCTGTCACCTCCTAGTTCTCTGGCATGAGCATGGTAAGAAATAAAAAGAAATTTTATGCCCTGAAAAGAGCACTTTGCTGCCCTGAAAAATAATTTGCACTGTGTTTGATCCAAGCCACCCCATGACTTCCCAGCGCATTTCAGGCTTTCCATTTGGCAGCTCTGGCTTCTTGTCAGGATTTCTCCTTTAGCAAGATTGAAGTTGCATCTGATCTGCTGCTCTCCCAAAGGGCAAAGGCACTGCAGGAATCCAGGCAGGGCTCTTGTTCTCATGTAGCAGTCTTTTTGGTTCAAAACAGCATCAGCTTTGCTGCTGCTCTGCAGCCTGGAGAACAGGGCGAAGCAACCTGCCATGGAGAACCAGCTGGTTTCGAGACGGTATGCTCAGCAGACAAGTATGAAAATGGGAGAAACTGAATAGGTAAAACAACCTTCCCACAAGTGGCTAAACTGCAGTGCACCTTTTTCATGGCAGTGTTCATTAGATATGCTATCCTAATATATGGTTGTTCAGGCTTTCACACAATTTTTAGTAATGCCCTACCAAAAAGGAAAAAAAAAAGACAGAGTAGAAAGGTTCAGATCTTGACTTTGTTATCAAAATAGTGCTTTTCATAGTCATTAAGTCAGCATTTTCTTTAGCAATCTCGGTGTTTTTTCTATTTTTTTCCATTTTCTTAAAACTTTGCAAATAAGTTTTAAGCCAAGACAAAAAAAAATCTGTCTGCACAAAATTCTTTCAGCATTGAGCTAAGCCCTGCATAGAGCAATGTATACTGAAATAATAGAGTTGTTTATATTGTTTATATTTTGGGGCAAGGTGATCGGAGGCACAGATGTCTATACACAGATGGGGTGCACAGAGCAAGAAGGCCTCACACGAGGAGGAAGAAAGGCTGGCAAGAGAAATAAAAATGGATATGGCAGGAAAGCATATCTGTGGTTGCCTCCTGTATTATGTGTATTGACCTAGTAAATGGAGATGTCTGTAAAGGAGCAGCAATGCTATAAATATGCTTGTGCTAATATTATTAAAGCTTTCAGGCAGTTCAGCTCTATCCCTACGGCTTCCAGGGGAGACGCCAGAGAGGTGGCCCCTGGCCACGGCTTGTCCAAGCAGCACGTGCCTACCTGTGCTGTAATCACTTAGTGGGATGTATGCTGGGGTTTTCAAAGGATTCCCTGGGTGGATTGTGAAGTCTACGGAGCTGCCTGAATAGCTGCTTGGTGAGATTTTTAAATCTTCCTAAACTCTGTTGAAATCTTTATGAGTAAGACTTAAGTGCTGTTGAAGATCAGAGATAGCGAAGTGCTCGGAAGTTGTGTCAAGTCCATTTTGTGTCCTCTTTGCCCTCCTTTGTACCTCTAGATAAATAAAAATACTTCCAGGGCTGTTGATATCCAGCAGGGGCTTAACGATGCTTGAGCATTGAGTCTTGCTTGCTGAAGGAAAAAAAATGAAGAGGGATGCAGTGAGGAAAGAAGAAAAGATGGGAAGGGACTGTATGATTAATAAACTATTGCAAGTGTTGGCACTTGGAAAGCCACTTATAAAAGGAGACGATTGCTCCTTGCCCATCTGTAAGGCACACCACCACTAAGCTGATGTTCAGGTGATGCCCCGCAGCTGCTGGTAGGGACCTGGCCCTTATTCCAGCAGCCAGGGTGGCAAGACAAAAGGGATGGGGTTTAAGCAGGCTGCGACTTGGTTATCCTACCATCTTCTGGAGCTACCTGGTGGTTGCTTGTATAGCACAGGTTGTGATTTCTCCTGTAACTGCTCCCATGTGTTGGAAGCCTGCTGCAGGCTCCCTGGCCCCAGCCTGCAGCAGAGACCCATGACCTTGTATGAACCTTGTATGACCCACGAGCTTGTGTGGAGCTTCATCCTCACATGAGTTCAAGGAACAGGAAAAGGGAGTTGTTTTCTCACAATCCCAACCATTATAAACTGTAGCTTTGTATGTCAGCTGTCTGTTAGGGTAAGTCTTCTGGAGAGACTGCTCCTACATGGACATGTACTGCAGAATGGATACTGAGGATATCACAGGTGGAGACAGCCTCCCAAAGTGGGGAGGACAATGGCTGCTCACCCATGCAGGCAGCAGGGTCTGTGCCTCTGCCTGTGGAAGAGATGGGGCAGGGCTCCACAGCACCAAGGCTCTGCCAGAGAGGGACCTTTTGTCTGCAAGGACAGGCAAAGGGCTGCCATTTGTCCCCTCTGCTGCACACCTTCCTGGAGGCTGAAGCCTCAAATGCTTGCATTTCTTTAGACCCCATTAGGTTCAGGAAGAAAGGAAACAGAAACAGAGGTGTGACAGCTGGTGGCTGTAGTGCTACCAGGAGGCAGTGAGAGAATGGAAAGGGCTTCCTTTAAGAAATGAAATCTTGATCTATGTACAGACATAGATAATAATGAAAATGTCTATTTATTGTTTGTTTTTTTAGGTTACGGTTTTGTAGATTTTGACAGTCCGGCAGCAGCACAGAAAGCAGTAGCATCTCTCAAAGCAAATGGCGTGCAGGCGCAGATGGCAAAGGTAAGAGCACCCATGTTATTACTGGTTTATCTGAGCTGTGTGGTGAAATTTCCAAGAGTTGGTTTTGCTCCTGTTTTTCTTAGGTTTTTGGATTGCTTATTTCATTTTTTTCCCCCTTTGATTTCACATTGGGGGAATTCATTCTTATTCATGCTGTGGTGTGTCTGTGCTCTTGAAAACTGTCTCGTGAGGGCTTCTGTTCTGATTGCCTTTCTCCCCCTCCCTTGAGAGACGGTTATAGGATCCAGAGTGCTGGAGAGGCAGAGAGGTTGGGGATGCCTTTGTGCTGACGGCACTGTGAAAGATTTGTGCTTTCTTTGCCTTGGAGTTCTCTCCGTTCGGTTCCTTTCCCTTGCAATAGTCATTCTCAAAGGATTTTGATGGGTCCCTTCGAAGGAATGACTAATTGAACATATGCAATGTTTGTTTTATCTGCCTTAGTTTGGCCTCTTCTGTCTCTTTATTTTAAGGGTACAAGTGGAATTGTACCAGATTGCTTGAAATAATATTTGCTACAGATTGTCTGAAGGTCACTGGTGTGTGTTGCTCAGAGAGGGTGCAGGAGCTGGGCTTTGCATCTCGTAGCAAGCCTCCAGTGAGGTGAAATGCTCCATTTCTGGGAACACCCTTTGTCACCAAGTAAAGGTGCTGCGGGGGTTATGGTAAATTATTATCGTGTTCTCCAGCTGTTGCCTTTCTGAAGGCATGACTGTGTGTCTTTGGGCTCTAGACTGTGTCGGCTGGCAAAAATAGCTGTCGCTTTGTACTTTCAAAATGCCTTGCCTTAGAATCACTAAAAGCCCTTAATATTGCCTGAGTTTTTCTCCACGGAAATGACGGCAGCCTGGAATCTCAGACAGCAAAAACAAGCAGGTAATTATGAAAACAGGCAAATCAAGTAAGAAATAATCACAACACTTGAACATTTCCATCTAAAGGAATACTGAGGATTTAAACCTTTATTTTTCATCAATATCATACTAAAAACATTTTTCTTAAAACATATAAATAGAAAACCCTTTGTGGTAAAGGAGGTTCTCTTGCCTTCTATTGAATTACGCTCACAATACCTTAAAGTAACTCAATATGATCCATGTATTTCTGTTTAATAGTGCCCCACGATGCAAGCTATGCTGTTTTATTGGCTCTTAGTTTTTATTGACATGTAGTGATAAAAAATATTTGCTTCAAATGGATAAAAGATGGCAAGCTGAAGAAAGTGAACACCTACTAAGGGCTGTGCTATTTTTTTCCCTCATATATACTGTGTCTCCTTGCTAAAATATAGGCAATTTGATGTGTTAGTCAGGCTGCGAGAAGGAAACCAAAGACAGGAGATATGTTTTCTGCTACTGGTTGATCTCAAATTGCTGTTTCTGGGGAGGACTAAACCTCTAACTACATAAATCTATAAAGTTGTGGATTTAAAATTAGAGATTTAAAGTTTAAGATTTAAAGATAAATCTATATTTGGTATTTTTGGGACATAGCTATCATGATTCGGAACAGTGAACAATGTGTGGAAATATCAAAACCAGAAGGTGACTTAAAATATTGTGTTTTGGAATGCCCGGTGCTTCTGGGGCTGCTGTGTCTGATGCTTTCAGAGTGGGAAGGGCTGTATTAACCACCGAGGTTTGTTTTCTGGGAGCTCTGCGGCTGGAGCCATTTGTGATTTTTGAGGAGGCTGGCGTGCATACTTTTGTTTGCATAAGGATGACTGTATTTTTAATATTTAGCCGTGGTGCCTGGAATCCCAGATAGGTCCTTTTTAGCGTGTTTGATAATTCAAGATAAATATACAACCGACTTTTCCTATCTCTGAAAAAATCGAAAAGTATTTAGAAAAGCCTGGATTCGAAGGAAGTTGAGACGACTGCACACAAAGTACCTCACATTGCTGAGAAATCAGGAGCCTGGGAAAGCAAATCTATCTGTAGAAACAAGTTAGCTCTTGCAGATGTTGGAAGCCAAGTTGCATAACAGGATTGAAAGACAGTGCTACCTGCCAGTATCTGAACTAACAGTGGGGGCTTAGAAGAGCTCTCACGAAAGAGGCAGAAGAGTTTATCCTCCATTCTGGAAATTTATCAAGAGCAGTTTTGTTTCAAGAACTTCTTTTAATTAGTGGTAAATTGTAGTAATCTCATGAAATTTAAGAAAAAGTTTAAGTGTGAAGAAATTTCCTAAAGCTTTCGTATGCCGTACCTTCACAAAACACAGTCAGTATCCTGTGTTTTCTGTTCTGCATTCCAAAACAGTGAAACTGCATGGTAATCTGCATTCAACAAGTGTCAAAAATCTCATCCCGGTCACGAGGGCTTTTGAATGAAGGTGAAATAGGCATTGGCCAGCTTTTGCCGTGGGCTGGCCTTCTCCAGCAGTGAGAGAAAGTATGCTGAAATGGCGGTGTATTCTGTGATGTTTTCCTGGAGAGGGATCTTGCTCAGAAAGAGAAGCTCTTTCTCAGTTTTAACACAATATAACTTTTCCTCATAGAAATCCAGGAATCTTCTTTGAAAAACAAAGCAGAGCTGAACCCCCACCCATGTTGGCTAGCTGAAGTATCTTGTGGATACTTGAGTAAAGTATACTCATTTTATTGATGCTTAAATACAGCCACCTCCCTCATTTTTATAGCATTTGGACACCCTTTTGGCTGATTTTGTTTCGTAGTGCTGCCTCTGGAAGAAGGTTAAACTTTGGTGGATCAATGCTCCAAGTCCCATCACTGTTAGAAAACTTGTTCTGTCAAGGCTAATACTTTCTGTAACCCTACGCAGGGAAAAACATCATTAAACATGTTCAGATCTCTCATTTTGTTCTCTTGGATGGTGTTCAGCCTAGTGCAGAGCAGTGAGGAGAGGATTCAGCAGTGGGAGAGGAACAGCAGTGTTGTGTGTGGAGGTAGCGATGGTGGCTGGGAGCTGAGGTCTTGTGGGCCTGGGGACAACTGCCCTCCTGCTGGGATGGGGATGTTCCAGCCTCCTACCCACACAGGATCCAGACTTCCTTACATATTTGTGCTCTCTCCTTGCTTCTTTGGGATTTTCCTCTCATATATAGTTGAAGTTTTGACAGCTGCCACTGTCTTACGTCTAGTGATGTTCATTTAAGTTGTCCATCGTTAGCAAAAGTGCTTATTAACAGTTCCGTTTATTGAGGAAAAATTAATGCTATGTATATGTGTGTAATTGTCCAGTCTCCTAGAGTCCAACTGTGGTTTTTGTTGTTGTTGCTGGTGTGTTTTTTTGTTTTCCTGCTAAAAATGGCATAACTGATATACCACCATCTCACATAAATAGTTGATTTAATTCTCTCTCTCTCTTTTTTTTTTTTTTTTTTTTTTTTTTTTTAATGCTAGGAACTGCACAAGCACAACCCAGAAAAGATCATGTTTGTATACGCGATTTCTGTATCACTTGTTTTTTCCATGTGCTCCTTCCATGAATTTTCTTGAAAAATGTTACAGGCAGAATGTGGAATCTTAAGGAAAATTTTAGTAGCACGTGAGTTGGCCCAGAGAAGTAGGCAAGAAAGCTAGTATACCACATGAAAAACGTAAGTGTTCCAATAAAATCTGTAGCCACGTCTGTTTTGGCATTTGCAATAGTCATTTGCCCTGAATTACGCACATTTATAGTAAGACTTCTTTGTCTGCTTTGTTGGTAAGCTTTTGGTGATGCTGAGGAGTCTGAATTCAGCTGAAGACTTGAGAGGAATTAGTTGTCTAAATTGTGAGATTCTGAACTTGAGTCAATCCTGAAACTGGTGGACTGTGCAGGATTGTTTTATATCTTCACAGAAACTCTACCATATTTTATTTCCAATTCCAGTTCACTGTATGATTATGTGAAGTAGAACTTCTGCCAATGCTAAGTCCTTGCAAAGAGTTTATAGTAGCTTGTGTAGTACTTAGCAGCTGAAAGAAACACGTTTATCAAAGAAGTGTTTTTAATCATGTTGTTATTCCAAGTATAAGGATTTAAAAATATATACAATGCATATCTTGTCTGGGTTTTGCTTTTTGTATGTAATACTGCCTTTAGACGTCCTCATCACCAGTGTCAGAAAGGTGGACACTAAAGAAATATTTAATTGCCAGTGGTGGTTGTCTAAATCCAAGGAACAATTCTCTACTTCTCTGCTACACTAATTTCCATCCAGAGGGTACACTGAACGAACTGGTTCTGACAAAGGGCTGTGTCAATAGGCTGATGTGTTTTGCTCGATAAGGAAATACAGAATAGGATTTTGCTTCTTGTGTGATATTTTTCTAATCTCTCCATCATTCAGAAGCTTAAACACAGGGAGCATTCACCATCCAGGTGAAACATAAAAGGGAGATGTTTACACAGAACAGAGCCAAGTATAAGAGCTTGTGAAGAGGAGCATGCACTGGGTCTGGCTGGGATGTTAACTCTCCCTGCAGCAGCCCATACAGTGCTGCGCTCTGCGCTTATAGCTAGAACAGCAGTGGTATCACACCATTGTTGTGTCTGCTGCTGAGAAGCGCTGGCACAGCAACAGGACTCTCTCTAACCCTCCTAGGGGGTGGGCAAAAAAAGTGAGAAAGAAACATCACCAGAGCAGCTGACCTAAACCAAATAAAGAGATATTCCATACCATATGATGTCACACTCAGCAATAAAAGGTGGAAAAAGGAAGAGAGGAGGAGTGGGCTCTCGTTGCAAAAACGTCTGTCTTCCTCGCAAACACCGGCTACGTGCGTTGAGGCCCTGCTTCAAAAATGTGGTCAAGCATTGCTCATTTGTGGGAAGTAGAGAGTAATTTCTTTCCTCTGCACTTCCACATAGCCTTTACTTGTTTTGTTTTGTTGTTCCCTTTTCCCCTTTCCCTTTAGTTGAATTGTTTAATTAATAACATTTCCTTAATATTTTTTTCCCTTTAATTAAATTATCATTACCTCAACCCGTGAGTTGTTCTTTCCTTTACTTCTTCCCCTCATCTGAGGAGGGGGAGTGAGAGAGTGGTTGTGGTGTTCAGCTGCCTAGCATGGTAAAACCACCACAGAGCAGAGAGCTGTTTGCTCTAGAGTTATACAGATATATACAGATAGCTTGTCTCCAAGGACCAAGGAAAAAGAAATCCCACAGAAGGGTCTTGTTTTCCAGGCTTTTGCATTGGTTTCAGGAGTTGCTCTTGTATGAATCGGCTGACCAAATCAGTCTATTCTCCCTTTTCATTTTTCATCTTTTTCTCATCTTTTTCAGTTACTCCCCCTTTTTCTCTGACATAAATCAGTACTCTGAGTGGTTGTTTACTCCCCCTTTTGGTTGTTACTGCCCCTTTTTCTCTGACATAAATCAGTACTCTGAATGGTTGTTACTTACAATAGGAACTGCAGTAAAGGGGAAGACTCTCCAGCGAAAGCTTCTCATCCTAATACTTTTTTTAATCTTGATTTTTAATGGAAAATTTTGGTTCTCTGTATTTTACAATTTAAGTGTTCATGAAAATATTTAATAAAAATGCAATCCTTACAAAAATGAAATATGGCCTATACAGGGAACATCTGATACATTGAATTGCACAGTTTCATAATTCAGTTCACAATTGAAATGTCTGAAAATTTTAGCAAAGTAAACTTGAGGATATTGTCTGTTTTTTGCATATTTGGACAATGTGGATAGCAGCCCTATTGACTGTGTTGACTTTCCTTCTGATACCAAAGCAGGATGCTAGGATTTAGAGTTCAATATTGAAATTGTCAGGCTTTGTTTTAATCCCGTTCTTTAATTTTCTGATCCTTCCTCCCCCTCCATGAACCAAACTGTTCTATGAAGTCAAATATTTGTATTGGCTCTTTGAAATGATTTTCTTCATTTGCTGCGGGAGCCTGAGCCGGTGACTCTCTGGAGACTCCATTGGGCTTGGCCATGTAGGAGCAGCTGAGAACCGCGCTGTGCTGCTGCTGGCACCGTTCCACGGCTTTTCCAAAAGAAATCCACGTCCATGCATGGGCTGTGGCTTCGTCGCTTGTCAAAGTTGGTCACAACTGAGTGTGTCTGCGCAGGTGCTTTGCCGTGAGTGCTCCTTGTTATC
Source organism: Nettapus auritus (assembly GCA_011076525.1). Taxonomy (NCBI): domain Eukaryota; kingdom Metazoa; phylum Chordata; class Aves; order Anseriformes; family Anatidae; genus Nettapus; species Nettapus auritus. The sequence goes on from CM021766.1 coordinate 42,085,550, forward strand.
TTGCTTAGATGTTAACTATCTCATCCAGTGCTTATGCACAGTGAATGTCCAGCACTGAGCTGAATCAGTAGCAATCCTAGGTTAAATTACAATGAAAAATTATAGCTGGTAACAAGTGAAAGATGGTTCAGTTCAGATTTGTAAATTAGAGGTGCCAGTGTCTTTTGTTTGCTTTCTTCTACCAAGTATACCATACCAACAGAGTCCTTTAGAGGCAATAGCTACAAGCCCAACGGTTTGATGTAGTGACATTTATAAAGACATATCCTCCTCATCCTCTTGCCTGTTTATCTGTGTTACTGTTTTGCATGAACTGTCTTTCCCTCTTCTAATGGGGACTGATAGTTTCCCGGTTCTTACGTGCTGTTTTTGTAAATAAAGAATATTTTTTGTTCATTAAAGAATAGCGATTGAAGAAAAAGACACTGAAGAGCTGCTAAATTATTGTTTGTGTTAGGTTTTATCACAACAATTTCTAGGAAGATGTGCATTTCCAAACTTTTTTTTTTTTTTTTGAGATGAAACATTGCTAGAGCACATCTGTGATTTGATTCCTGAATTTAGACGAAGTGCTAACTTGAAGTCTCAGAAAATGCGAAGCAGAAAATGTCTCTGTCTCTTGAGCTTCCTAGACAACTAAGTCTAAAGCAGTGAGCAGCTTTGTAACAACAGCTAATGTGATGGACCAGAATGATAGTAAAGATACATGACCCTATTGGAACAAATTCAGTCATGTTTAGCCTGGAAAAAATGTCATGCTCCTGTCTGAGAACTACACTGTAGGCAGTATGTATGAAATGAGCTTATGATCCTGTTCCTGCTTTTTGGTGCACATTCGCATGCCAACATAGAATACATTAACTGGAGTCATTCTTGAAAGATGAGCATCAAGTAATGCTGGAGATATTAAAATCCTACCATCCTTTTACACTTGCATGTATTTCTCCTGAAATCATGTAGGTCAATGTGAAGCAGGACATGCATCGGCAATGCTTGTATTGCACCTGCCAAATTTATACACAAAAAAAATTCTTTGGGGGTTTTCAGAAGTGCTTAACTTAGCATAATTCTACTCTCCTGGAAGTGAATGGGACTTTGCTGTTGATTAATTGAAAGGAATTAGGTCAGTGCTATGTTCCTTTGTTCCCAAAAATCTTAGCTCAGCACCTTTCTTAACCACTAAGTTAGCTTAGAAAAATCTTACAGCACATACAATCATGTTTATTTTCTAGCTATCACCTCAAATAGACCTTGCCCATGGTATTTTCCTTCCCTTTTCAATTGCTGCTTGAGTTTTTAGATTGACTTGATCTTTTTCTTGCTGTAACTTCATCTAAGATTAAAACATTCCTCTGCCTTTGAAAATTGCAATGTAAATAATCAGTAAATATATCCACCTCCATGCTACTAATGCCCTGCACCACAGAACAGATGCTGATAAGTGGAAGAAGTAGCCAGCATTTAGGCTGAAGAATAGGGGAATTACTGGGTTCTTTTAGGGTTATGAACTTCAGCCAAACAAGAATTGGCCTTTTTTCATAAATACACATTGTTCTTGACTTTCCTCTGGCTTGGAACACATTTGAATTGGTAATAATACAGCTGAAATCCACAGAGCTTTGGCAATTTAAGCTGGAGAGAAGAATGGGGCTCCCTATCTTTAGCACTCACATAGCTGTACATCTTGGAGGCTCTTACACACTCCTTGCAAACCCTTTATGTTTGCAGAACAGGAAATCTGAGTCCTGCAAATGAGTTAAACACTGGAGTCAGATTAATTCGTTTTTCCCTCCATACTCAGGAAACTCCAAACGCCCCGTGGAGGAGTTATCCGACCACAACTATGCAGCCTGGGAATCTGCAGCTCAGACTGAGAGAAACTATGTTCTAAATTCAGTAAGCACATCTTTACTCACCAGGAAAAACCCAGTGCACTCTGAAATGATCAAAAAACTGTGGTTTTAGAAAATATTACTGTGGTAGAAAATTTACGTAGCCTTTCTTTTAGTGACATATCATTTAATTATGTTCTTCTGTAGTTCAGCATGAGGATGATGCTTTTGTAAGGTGAGAAACAAAAAATCATTGTATCCAGCATGCTTCCTCAGGAGGAGGAGATGATTCACATGACCACAAGTGGGAGGATAAGCACATGCATTTTGGGGTACCACTTAGTCTGTACTAAGACACAGATTCAACAAAGCACCACAATTTTTGCTAAAATTGGGCCACTCTCAGATTTTTTTTTTTTTTCCCTTTGGAAAGCAGGTGTGCAAACTTCAGTAGCATTGCTTCAGATTTGATGTGAGTTCCTGTGTAACAGTTCATCAACCTGGAAATGCACAGGTGTGTATTCTGCCAGTAAACACAGATCTACTAATGTGCACAGATATTCCCAGTGCACATATGCACCCCTCTCTGAATATCTAAATATTACAGTATTAGTGAATACTCTGCTTGTTTTTTCCTTATAAATGATTGTTTCTTATTCAACCAAAGTGTCTGAATAGTTAGGCTGTAATCTAAATACATTGAGGTTTATATGCAATTTCATTTACTACTGAATGATAATTTTTATTGCTGGAAAAAAACAACTTTTTCTGTTCTACAGAATTATCAGATTAGGCTCTCCTCATGATACATGCAACAAACTGAGTCATGATGACAGTTCATTTTATTTTTTTCATTCCTTGGACTTTATGTATTTATGCTCAGAAGGGGAGGTTGTGATGAAATGAAGGGCCAAATTCTATTTACAGTCGCATTCATCTGACTTTGACGTGATCAGCATAAATATGAGTGGTAAGGAATGTAAAACTGGCCATACTGGGTCAGAACAAAGGTCCATCTGACATCAGATTTGCTTTCTAATAGTACACTATTGCACTTGCCAACAGAAGAGTAAAAGAAGCAAGCAAGCATTTGAGGATACTTCCCCAGGGTGCTCCTGAGCCTCCAGCAATTTGCGGTTTGGGGTTTCCTGAGCCTGTATTTAATAGCCTTCCCAAGAATGGCCTCCCTGCCCCCTAATAAAGATTTTCTCCTGCTTTTTTTATATTTAAAATTTTGGCAGCACAACATCCAGCCATAAGAAATTCTTCAGTTTAACTCTATGTTCTTCAAAGAACCATCTCCTTTGCTTGCTTTAAGCCTTCACTGCTGTTTTCATTGATTGCTTGCTACTTCTAGTATTGAAAGAGACAGAAGGCTCTTGTTCCCTGTAGATCTTTTTCATGCCACTTATGATTTTATAACGTGCTATCATAGCTTCTCTTACTCCCTCTTCTTTTTCTACTTTTATGAAAGATGTGCCAGGGTGTGCACGCGTAAATAAGGATTCAGTTCTTAGAGCAGCAGAGCAGTTGCTAAGTAATGAACGTGAAGCACAGCAAAGTGTGTTTTGTAGTATGAGAGCACAGCTGATAGGAAGCTTAGAGGGTCATTTTATATCAATATGCTGGGCATATTGCTAATGCTGCACATTGCTGCAGCCCGGGAAATTGGGAAATGGACACACAGAACTCAATATGTTTGGCAGGTACGTGTGTGTGGCTTTGATATATATCTGATTAAACTTAAGAAGATCATTTTCTCAAAGAAGAACTGTCAGCTTTAGAAAAATGCACCACAGAAATAATTGAAGTGTTTAAAAAGTAACTATTCTTTTACAACAGCAAGTAAAGAAAGAGCAACTCCAAGTAAGAGGAGGTATTTTCAATGTTGTGTCAAAAGGAAATACACATCCCAACCTCTCCCCCCAATCCCATATCTATGTATAATGAGTCGTCATAAATGCCTGCCTTAAATTCTGGGATTGTTTGAGCTCAGCTTTCCTTAAATCTTAGGTCGACTTAGTCTGTCATACTTCTGAACAACATCTGAAACTAATGGAAACAGCAGGTCAATGTCTGGCCAATTCTGCCAGCAGGTTTGGGGGCATTAGCTTTGCCTGAAGCTGCTGTAGGTAACCTTGTGTGTTTTATCTAGCATGTGCTGCTTGGGCACGATGTCACCAGCAATGTTGCAGCAGTTGCCTTCATATCCAAAAGGAGGAAAGAAGTGCGGTGGATCTCATGTTGTGTAGATGAATCCCTATATAAGATGTATATTAGTGCTGCTCTGCTTTTCATAGTGCTCAGGGAGGAAAATGACCCTTTTTACGTTGAGAGGCAGAGACAAGGTCCAAAATGGTAGACATATGGAAGATCCTAGGTACCCTAAATTGCCTGTTTCTTTAGCTTTGTAGGCAGGAGGAGACCTAGTTTGATTCCGAAAGTAACCTATGTGACCGTATGTCCTGGGAACCACTGGGTGGTTTACATCTGTGAAAGACACCCCTCAGACTGCAGTAATGCAGGTACAATGGTTATTTCTTGTGTTGTACCCAAAAACTTAGCAGTCTCAAACTGTGAAGAACAGTGACAACTTTGATAATGGTAGCTTTTCCAACTAAAGATGCATTTACAGAAATGTTGGACATCCCATAAATGAACACAGCACGAGTATTTTTTTATATATGATATTTGACAGGGTGTGTATTTTTCCCATGTTAAAATGGATGAAACTGTGCTTTTCTGGGTGCCAGTAAGCAAGGTGTATGAGTCCAATGATTACCACTTTTCAATTACCTTCAATCTTGATATTTTTATCAGGATCCAAAAAGAAATACTGAAGAAATGGAGCACAAGATTTTTCACTTCTAAAGTCATAAAATTTGGGAGTTGTGGCAGTTAAGACTTGGTGATGGAAAACTCAAGTCTGAATTCCTCTTAACAAGCGGACATATCTTTGGGGAACCGTCATTGAAGTCTGCGCCTTAGACATCATTTCCTGATGCACTTAAATTATTCCTGCTTCTTAACTGCTGCTGATAGGCAAAGAAAGAGAAGATGCCGTGAAGAAAGGCATCCCCATCTTCAAAGCTATCTTTGCCACCTTACTATCTTTCTCGGTTAATACATGTTGCTGTTTCAGTGCAGCATCACAATTCTGTCTCTCTGTATGTGGTTATATATATATATTTTTAATATATGCATCCATAGTTGATAAGTATTAAGGAAACCATATTTGTATAAATATATACACATATTTATAGATGATGATTTCAAAATATTCCAGACAAATTTTTGTAATGTAATACAATTCTCCTGAGTAGCAAAAAGTATTACAGTGGTATTTTTATGGTATGTATTGGCGGTGTGTGACTATTAAATAGTAATTCTTCTAAGCACTGGGAATAAAATGCTGTGTGTTTTATAGGAATGTGCTGTAGAAATAGGAAGGAAATTGGTGGTAAATTAGATCTTATTCACATTCAGGCAGTATTTTTTCCATCTGTCAGCAAAAACTGGTGAAAACCAAAACAACAACAAAATTGGAAAGTATGTGATGAGGTTTAGTGATTTACTGTCTGCTTTGCCTGTGCCCATGGCTTGAAGGAGAGCAACACAGCCTTGGGGTTTTCCAGATAATTCCATATCTTATTTGTCCATTTTGCGTAAAAGGTTACGATCCCACCATTTATCTAAACAGTTTCTTAGTCACCTACTCCAATTATAACCTGCTATGGAAAACGAGGGCTATCATTTGTATAGCAGAGTTTTTTTATTATAGCAATGCAGCCTAAAGCAGCATGCAGAAAGACGGGTCTTTGCAGTGTCTTAACTTCCCCCAAAAAACATTTTCCTGTACTTAAAAACTGTTCACCGATGAAAAGTCACCTCTGATAGTACCATGACCTTATTCACATCAGACCTGAATCTTACTGTATGGCACATATTTCACATGGTAAAGTCACGGTTTTGGTCAAGGAGCTAGAACAGATCCAAAACACATTGAGTTTTGGCTATGTTGGGGTAATGAGGGTCTCGCTGCCTTGCCCTCTCTCTTGTGGCTGCTGGGCCTGCAGTAATGGAAATATTTCCTTTTCAGAATAAAAATGTCATTAGCTGAAATACATAATGGCTCTCTTTCGTGTGAACAGTCCTCTAATTCGTCTTGAACTTGGGCTTTCTGTGTTAAAAAGGTGTGTTGGATACAGATTCTGCTTTGCTTTGCTTGAAGTTGGAATAAACGGTTTCATTTTACATGACTGCACTATTTCATGCTAGTCACTTCTCGTGAGCACGTAAGTAATGTACAGATTGGCTTATGGGAGAACATTGAAGCGACTGGGCATTTTATGTTGGTCAGCAATTAGATCAATTACCAGGGCACCTCTCTGCACTCATGGAAATGACAATCGTACCGGCTCTTTGATCACAAGACATGTGGGAGGCCTGGTGCAAGCTTCTCTGAAGGACACTGATGAAGTACTGTCTCCTGTGCTTTCCTCCCAGGAGCATCATCTAGTATCTTATCCTTTATACTGGATTTTACTAAAGGTTTCTCCATTTCTTTGTTCAGAGATCTCTTTAATTTGTAGTAGCTGATACCTGAAACACTTCATACTATGATGACAGCCTCTCACAAAACAGCCATCTTACATCACCTTGTATTAACGGTCCATAGATCAGATCAGGCATTGAGTGATACCTGTGCGTGTTATTTATTGCCCATTTGCTGATATTTTTGATAACCCTGACATGTTAGTCTTCTTTCGCTTAATAGTTTGGAAATTTTTCATAGCAATCTTTGCCTTCTCAAATGTCTTTCCTTTCGTAATATCCCCCTTTGTTCCTATGCCAGTTCAGTCCTTTAACTTTTCTACCTCTGTTCATCCACCTGAAGCATATGTAAAGCATAGACATATCCTATTTGCATCTTTCCTTTTGCTATTGTAAATACATTGGATTCCTTTTAGGGTACTCCTGCACGCTTTTTAGATTCCACTGATCGATAACCCTTTTCTATCCCTTTTCCACTTGCAGTCTTTCTTTCTTGAATGTGGTTGAGTGGAGCTGTACACTATTTTTCAGATAAGGTCTTTGCAGTATTATGCTACCATTTTTCAGTTGGGAAGTACCTACCTTTCCTAATGTGGTGTTTGCTCCCGTTTTAGTCAACTGATAGGCACCCGTTTCACAGCACAAACTCTTAGCAAGTGGACAAATGGCATTGTTTTGCTTGTTTTGCTTTTTACTTTCTCTCTTAAAGTTAAATCTCAGAATGCTTTACCAGGTTTTGAGTCTGGTGTAGATGTTACAATTCATAAATGCAAGTTTTAGAAGTGACCCTCCTAGTGCTTGCAAATGGTTATTGCTGAAATTCTGCTCTTTGGCTTGCCTTTAGTGATTATATAAAATTTCTAGCTGTTGTTTAACATCATAAATATAATGGCTCAATATCTTGAGTTGTGCCAGAAAAGTCCAGTGTCCTAGAGTTTATCTTCTAGCCGTGTAGAATTCCAAAAACATTGCAAGCTTAACAATAGATTTAGAACATCAGTTAAAGGTTTGTGTTTCTAAACTTCAAATGCTTTCTGTAATGCAGCATTTCACTAAGAAAAGCGGAAATGAGAACATGCCAGCAGATGGTAGATGCGTCTCTGGCATGTTAATTATTAATATTTTTGTTCTAAAGAACATTTATTCCAATCATGATAAAATCTCATCTACTTTGAGAAACATGGATTGGCTTCAACGGCATTACCGGGTTTTTAGTTTATTACTTTTAAGAGTATAAAAAACAAAATAACAAAAAAAAAACAAAACAAAACACCAAGACTTTATATTATCTATGCAGATATTTCACTGCTAAAAAGTTTTAATGTGAAGATAAAATAGTGAGAAATACAGACGTAGGCTATAGATATGTTCTGTTAGAAGTGAATGGGTATTTTATTATTACTATTTTCACTTTATTTTGTTAGAATTACTGTTCATCTAAAAAAAAGTGGGGAAAAAAAAAACTTGAGACGTGCAAAACGTATTTACTAAGAGTTATCTACCCTGTTCAAATTGGCACTCTAGAGAGATTCACTCTTGAGATATGTTTGTGTCTAATATTTCTTGCAGACAGCTATGAAAGATTGCTGTCCGAATATAAATATCCAGATGACAGATGCACGTAGAAGTATTTTTTTAGGGAAACGATTTCAGTTGTTTTAAGACAGAACTATTTAAAGAACTTGATTTTTGCAAGCAGAAGCTAAAATCTGGAAATTTGATTTAGACAACCTTCAGCCTTGTTTGTACTACCACTTCTAATCATGTTTACTACTACTATTACTCAGAGGTGCATAGCCGTGATTTGTGGTTCTGAAGTTTTCAATTTTAGAATATAGACCTATATCTTTGACCCAAAATTAATAGGTACATTCAGCATGCAATGCTGGAATACAAAGTTTTGTTAGGAAGGTATACTGGATTGTCTCAAGAGGTTGGTATCCTGCTTTCCAAGATGATGTGCTATTTATGTAAAATATATTGCTGTATCATCTCATCTTATTGTTTTCTTTTGCATCAGGACTAGAATATATGCGGGGGTTGTTGATTAGAAAATGATCTTTGGTGATGTTTTCACTTTAAATCCATTATCACTTGCTCTTAACTTTAGAGGCAGCATGTATTTTGCCAAAATACATTGTATGTTTGATATTGCTCTGCTTGGTCATCCGTAATGTAACCACCTCCACCTAACAAATTGGTCAGAAAACAACAGTCACAAGCTTTTATTTAAAAACAATGCAAAACCAAGAAACTTAGATTTTGTGTAGACCTTTTATATTTGTAACCCTTAGAAAATGACTACATGTTAAGCTAAGCCAAGTGTTGCAAGATTGTATTCCTGAAGTATTTAAGTTAGAGGTCAGGTTCACCTTTAAAACTCAAGTCCCAGATAGAGGGAAATGTTCTTCAGCCATTCTGCAAAAAACTCGTTTCTGATGGTCACGTTCCTGCATGCCCACAGTGGACAGGTCGAAACCCAAAGGCAACGATGAAATAGGAGTTGTGCCTAGAGACCAACCCAGCCCATCAGGCTGCAACTTCACCAAAATGGAAGAGCCTGACCATCAGGGAAGGTTGTTGATTATCAGCCCCAGTCAGTGATGTGTGCTTTGGCCCCCTCGGTCCATGAAATGTAACATCTATCAAAATTTGGAGAGTTTGAAAGGAGGTGCTACCAAGTCCTGTTGACACCTAAATCCTATGCGTGGTTCCATGAAATGTCCCATCTTTCAGAAATCTGGAGAGTTTGAAAGGAGGTGCCACTGAGGCCTGTTGGCACCTAACTCCTGCGTGTGGTTCCAGCAGTTTCTTCAGGAATCCCTTTTGAAAGAGTATTGTATCCAATCTGTATAAGCAGTGTACATTAAAGCAAATATTTCAGTTGTTTTAAGATAGCTTGGAGTTCCCCAAGCTGTCTTAATGAAGTAGAACCACCTAGATTAATCTGTTTGCTGCAAATTAGAAGTTGATAGCTTTCTATGGACTGCAGAATTTAAAACCCAAAGCTTGTTAACTCAACCTGACCAGCCAGCACCTTGTAAGCCTATTCCTGGTTGCTACCTCCTCTGTTGCTCAAGCTGAAACCATCTTGCCGAGAGTGCTGTTAACTTGTAGCTCTCGGTTTAAATACTGTAGGTCTTATTCCTAGATGGTGAATGACAAATCAGATAAGGGAGCAACTGTGAAGAAGTGTGCAGGTTTTGACACGTGAATAATTTATTTTGAAGTAATAAAATGGTGATTTGGCCTTCCTTCACTGAAGGATAACCTACCACAGGTTGCAGCAAAATTTGTCAGTGAAAAACATGGAAAATAGATGGTTTCTGAAAAGTGTCTGACATTAAATAACCTGTGTCAAGTCCTGCAGTATGCCCAGGTTTGATATCAGGGCTCTGTGATGAGCAGGCCACTGTGATTTGCAGGTGGCCGAATGCTGTGAATTAATTAAGAAGTAGGTGCATTTTGAAAGGGAGTGTGATTTATATCAAAATATATTTCATTTATTTAACAGGTGTATCTTCTGTTCTCCTTTGTTGCTTGAGCACCAACTCTGCGGAGCTTTGTGTATGCTACAAACTAAAATCCAGTGTTTACAGTGAATAAAATACATACCATAGGAGAAAATACCGGGATGACTTGGCCAGAAGTTGGTTTCAGGCATTATGTGTTGTTTCTGCTTGTGTGCATGTGTGTGCCTGCCTGCCTCACATAAGGGCATTCAGGAAGGGAGAACTGAAAAGGTCAGGAGCCTGTTATGGATATGATCTTTGTTCATCTCACTGTGCCGATGAAGTTTTTTTTTGATTGAATGTAAATATGCCTTATCTCTTCCCCAGCATGTACATCAAAAACTATGCTATTATAGAGAAGATGGGCATTCATTGGTGCAGTAGAAGCCGGATGTGCAGCACTATTTAGAGGTGGTGCATGGTAGAGTCTGGATGTATTTGCATCTAAATGAACTGAGTGCCTCTTCATACAGCTTTGATTTCTCTCAGTTGCTATAGGTTTTTGTTCCTCCTAGGATTTGGGGAACTGCATTTCCATTAGGTCCTCATCTTCCCTTCACATACTGCCTGCCACCGTCAGCCAGTGCCAGCAGCTAAGGGTCTGTAATAAAGATTTTCTACATCAGAGCTGGTTGCTGTGCTGTCAAGGCAGTTACTGTCTTCTGCGCCTCAGGAGGAGCCATGAGTGATGAGTACAGCATTTATTTGAGTACTAGGTCTTCCTTATGTTAAGTATTGACTGTATCCAAACCTACTTCAGCATTATTTTTGTTTGAGTACAGCTGGATGATAATGCATAGTTCTTTTTCTTTTTTTAATAATTGTTTTGAGAGCATTGATTTTCCTTATACCTTTTTGCCTCCAAAGAGCCTCAGTAGTCCATTAACCAGCTTCTTCAAGACCTGTGTCAGACCCCCTCACTCATTGTATCTGCAGACTGCTGTTGGATATGTCAAGATGCTCCCTGTGTTGCTCAGTGTGGCTGATCTTAGCACAAACATTTCTCAACCCAGTGCTGGGTTGTACCAGTTGAAGTCACAGTAAATCAGTTTAAATCTCAGTATTATGCTGATATGTCTTAAAGGGTAACAAGAGCTCCGGCAGTCTAGGAAGATCACAGTGTAGGGAAAAAAAAAAAACAAAAAAAACAACAGTGAAACAAAATTTATAAATCATAATACAAATATGTATTGTGCTACATGTTAGAAATCCTTGCTTTGAATTAATGTAGGATCATTTTCAAATCCTCCTTTGCATCATATAATCATTCATGGAAATCCCCTTTCCAGTATTCTGCAAACTACATAAAACTTTCTGAACTATTTCAGCATTAGAAGAAAGGAAGCCATCATTTGTCAGTCATTGCTATTTAGACTGTAGTGCCTTCTGAGGTGTGCTAGACACTTATCAAAGACAGAGAAAGGCCCATCCTGTACCCCAAGGACTTTATGATCTAAAAAGACAAAGGCAAGTGTGCGTTAAGATGTTAGCAGAGGTGTGTGCATGCTCTTTTAATGAGAAACAGCATTATTCCCCCCCCCGTCTTGTTTGTTCACTTTTCTCACTTCAGTGAGGGACTTCCTGTTTAAGTTCTTACATATTTACCTAGATTTCATGTGTTTAAGTCTTACAAGGTTAAGCACATTTCCCTTCAGTGGAGCATCTACAATATTTCCCTCGTCCTTCCCTCAGCCAATTCATCGGGACAGTCTTGTCCTTCTGACACACCTAATGGGACTTGTCAAGTCCTTGGTGTAGCTGTGGTTTATTTCCATGAGTAATGAGATGCTGTGGTAGGGCATCTTGTTCTGCCCTAAACGAGACATGCCAAGCCAAACATGAAATGGAATGCCAAGCATTATGTCCTATATGTTTGTCAAGTGTGTGATCTATTTTATAGAGACCCAACTCAGTACACTGAAATATTTTACTACATGTGAACTTTAGCTTCTGTTAATATGATTGAAGCAAGTGGAAATGGAAATTGTCAGGGCAATTTAACAAAGAGAGCCTGTAAAACTCATTACATCCCAGGTAGTAAAATCACTTTAGAAGGCACATTCTTCAAACTTGAGCTTTATTCAGTAAACTGCATTGGTGCCTGACCTTTTAAGAGCTTTCTGTTCCATGAGAGGGAGGAGGGGGAAAGGCCCTGTTGTTCAGAGCTACCAATCTTAAATTATACACAGCAGCCAGACTCGAGTCTGTGCTTTAGATCGCGCGGTGTGACAGACGATGCGAGTGTTCCAAGCAGACAGTTAAATGGCCAGCTATTTAGATGAATTTGATGCGTATTTTATGTAATTGTATACTCCATAAAGCAGTAAAAAGCCAATGTTGTGTGTTGGCTGTATTTTATTACAAAGTAAATCAAAGTACCCATCCCACGTTTGTAATTTGACTTAATCTTTTCAAGACCTAATGCTTTTAAGAAGTTTTAGATTGATGCTACACAGTAGATGTGTAAGGGTTAAAGCTGCTTTTTGGAAAACGATTCCTGTTATGTCCATATCTAATTTTCTTAGCAAGTTAAATTAGCTTGTCAAGAGCTCTACCATGACACAGTGGGGTTTCTCCTGTACTACAATGTAACATGCCCCAGAGTGTGCCTCCCTCTGCACCATCTTCACACTAGTGTGAGAGGCTGTGTTTTCCTGTTAAACTTGTGAATGAGCTGTCTGTCCACTCTAGATAACAAACGTAAGCACATTTTTTTTCTACTTCTAAATCTTTTTCTAGTCACATGTAACAAATTTTGAATAAGTGGCATACATGAAAAGCAAGTGTCTTGTGGACTGTGGCTCAACCAGCTCATTTTTACCGTGGTTTTCCATTCTCCAGTGTCTAAACAACTATGATGTGCAGAGATTGCATTTTCTGGTAGCTGTCCTCTGCCCGGCTCATGGGCGCAAGACGGCTTCTCATTAGTGAGCTCAAAAACTCAGGGTTTAGTCCAGCAACCTTTAAAGTAAATGGAAACCTCCCACATATTTTATTGGGTGTCAGATCAGATGATTAGTGCAAGTTGTGTCACTACAGTATTTTGTCTAATTACACGGTAAGGTTTTTGCCTTATCTATGCAGTCTGTGAGATGGTATTACTTATGGGAAGTATGTTAGAGTTGATTGTGGGAAACTTGGAAGAGAGAGAGAGCATTTGCCTGCTCTGCAATTTTCATGTTGTTTCATTTTTTTTTTTTTTTTTTTTTTTTTTTTTTGCCTTTGGTGCTATGCATTTTTTATTTCCTCTGGATCTGTCACCCTCTTATCTACAGGTTTCCTGAGCATGTTTACTGGAAAGTCAATAAAAGACGTAAGTGAAAATAAAAGAACGTTCAGAAAGGATTGAGACTGAGGAATAGAAACATAATAAAATGAAATTATGGAAAAGAAGAACTAAAGAAATAAAGACTTTTTCTTTTTAGTGTACTGTAGGCAGAGGAACTTTTGAATGTGCAAATGTTACTGAGAGCTTCATGCAGAGCGAGCAGTCAAGTCGTTAGGTGACAGATAAAAAGTTATGTAAATTCACAACACTTCCAGGAAGATTCCTTCTTGTGTGTGTAATCTGAAAAAATAAAATAAAATCCAGCATTAAAAAATGATGGAGATGGTTATACATATGGGTAATTGAACTCTGCAGGGTTTTTTTTTTTTTTTCCACAGAGAAATACAGATCTTTGTGTATAAACTGTTTCACATCAAGTGGAAGCTGGTAATAACCTAGATGTAGATACAAAGATGACTCCTCTTTGAAAATTTGGCCTTTTCACATCCAGAGAAGAAATGTTTCATGCTTTCCAACAGGTGAAATTTATTCCATTATTCCTCCCTTTCTTCAGCATTTCCTCTTTCCTGTTTAAATTCACATTTGCAGTCTGTGGCAGTGTCTTAGGATTGTAGATTAGAAAAGAGAGTAATTATAGAGGAAATATTAATCTTTTTGAAGATGTTAGTGTGTAAGTGATCCGCTGTCCTGTGAAAAAGGAATGCACACGAACCTTTGATTTTCGGATATACATGGTGTGCGTTAGGATTTTCTTTCATAAATATTCTCTTTGGCAGAGAAACATTAGGAGGATGTTCTGTTTCACTAACCAACTTGGAAGCTGTCTGCTAGAACAATGCTGCCTACTTACCTTTCTTTAGTGCCTGGGTCCAACATTTGAAAAATACTTTAAATGTATCAGTCTCTTTACTATTCACAGCCAGGTAACCTGTACCTCTTACTGAGATAGGAAGTAGTTTTGATTGTTTACATTTCTATAAGAAAGATTGATGTTCAGTCAAGGGATTTTTATTGGATGATGAAAGAAGGTATTTATTTAAAGAGACTGCTTGCCTTCACTTATTAGAGTTGTTTATTTCATGTAAAGCAGAATATTCCGAAAGTTTTCCAGAATCAGTTGAAAACTGCATTTGGTTTCTGCAAACTCCACTTTGGGACTCGTAAAAATAATTGTGAATTGCTTTATCTTAGTGAAATATTTTAAAACATATTTTTCCTGCCATTTCTGAAATGTCAGAATTTAAGTCTAGTTATTTCAACTTTAAAAATAACAGTTAATGCTGTGTAAATGCTCATTTCAGGGGTAACTCCCTCTGCGTGCTCTCCTCCTTGAATTGCAGATCAAATGTTGAAGGGAAGAAGTGGTGAGGGGGGAGAAGAAAAGATTGCAATTTGGCAAAGTAGCACTGTTTGAATACTAAATCTCTTTTTGTTTATACTTTGTCACTATTTTATCACCTTTTGCAATGCTGTAATTTATTGTATTTTGGGGGGGGGGGAGAAAGTTGAGCTTAACTGTATGTTTAAAATAAAGTGTATGGGCTGCTCAGCAAGCTCCTCTGTCTCTAGCTCAACTCTCTTCTAACTGTAGCTGAGCTGCAGCTTACTTGGAGCATGGACAGAGAGAGTTCCTTGGGAAATTCCTACAAAATTACCCCATAAACACAGACGCCTACCTAATGAAAGGGACTGAGCCTGCCCTGAGACATACACAATGAAATTAGTCAATGCATGGTATATGAGTTTCAAGTAAATTGGGTTAGCTTGAACAGCAGTTTTGGATGGTGACTTCTTAGTCATTATGTGTAACTGAAAGCTGGTCTCAGCCTTGACTAAGTGTTTAGACTGATTGTTGCTCCTCCAAAACCCGAGGGAGAGAAAATGTATTAGATTGTGCTTGGTTTAACCACCTGGAGTAACAGGAAAAGATTTATTTTAGAACGAGGGTGAGGAAATCACTTTTACCTAAGCCATCTAGTACCCAACATAAAGTAAAATGCAACAAATCAGTTTCTTGAAAAAATATTCCCACGTAAATGGTAGGGGTATTCTGAAGCGTAAGACTCACATGGGTTTGCTTTGAGACAGCATAACTGTGTGTATTAGAAAGCAACTGCAGATGTTTGCTATATAGATCTTTTTGCTGGTAAACTGAAAATATCAGTAACAAACTGAAAATATGCCTAAATTTGTTGTGGAAATGCTAAGTAGTTACAAGGAGAATGCCTACAGTAGCTCCCTGACATGATTTCCCTTCATAGACTTCACCAAAAAAGATGTGGGCAGGAAGTATGATCTGCTGTTAAGCTGTTTGGTTTTATTAAAAAATCACTCATATTTTTACATTAGTGACTCCATGTATTTCTTTTGTCCTTGCCCTGGTTCTTTCAAGTCACAGAATAATTCCAGGATATGATTAATTGCCAGTAATTCTGCCTGATTTTAGTGGCATTTGAAAGCTTTGCAAGATAGTGTGTAGAGTTGGAAATATCAGTCCTCTTCATATGTATGCATGTATGGGAGGCTAAAGAGGTATTTGATAGAAGTAAACATTATTAAGCACAATATAATTCTACTGAATAGAAATCTAGCTTTTTGCACCACACTTCTTATTCTGAATAACTCTTCTTTCTTTTTCTCATTATTACTTTTTCTTTTCTTTTTTTTTCCTTCCCCCCCCCCCGGCCCCCCCCCCCCCCGACATTAAGTAAAAACCCGAGCAGCAAGAAAGATGTGTTTAGCAAACACTGTAACTAGGTGCTTTTTTGTAGTGGTTTAGCTTATTTTCAAGCAGTGGTATGTGAAGGATTTTGTTTGATGTTTGTTTTTAATATTAAGATACACAGAAATGAAAAATTCAACACAAAGAAAGAACATCCAGAAAGCCTCAACAGAACCTACTGACACCTAGGAAACATAATAGTGCTTTTGAGAAACTTTGAGAAAATCACTACATTTTTCCTTATTACAGAACTAAGCAGAGACACTGTTCTGTTCTGTCCCTTTTCATACAAAAATGGCTAAATTTCCAAAAATTTTCCATGACAGAGGATAATCTTACCTTCATTGTACAATTATTTGATCCAATACCTTAGCAATATCTCGATATGTTTCTGGAACAAGCAAAATGCACGTGATCGCTAAGGCTGCTTGTACCTGACTACATGGTATATCTGCATCACTCTTGCGTTTTGTGATGGAGGTTTCACTCTCTAAAACATGGTGGAATTAGCCTTTCAGTAAGCTAGAATAGTTTGTGCCTGGCATGGTATGCTTGATACAGACACTGTGCAAAGTGGGGCTTACCCTGTGTGGTTTTAAAATATTCAGCCTGTAGTTTTCTGGGGAAAATTTCCAAGCTGGTAACTGTGTCATATTTTCTCTCAAAACACCATTTCCTGTAAACAAAGAGCAGCTTTTGTATAAGTATTTGAAAGTACAAAGGGGTCCCTTGGCAAATCATTAATCTTGCTTATAATTACTAGTCAGCATTGTAGTTCTTTTCCATAAATTACAAGAGGAGCAGAGTTACCCAAACATCTCATGTTTCTTGCAGCAGGGTGCAAGAGGAGCGCTGATTGTCAGGGGCAAGGACGCCAAGTGATACTTGTATTCATGTATAAGATATAATACATTATGCATTACTTAGTGGAGACAGGAAGGGCAGAGACAGGTGGGGATGAGAGGAAGAATTAACTCGATGTGTTTACTTCATTAGAAAGGAAGAAGGCAGGTTGAACTCCTCCCTAACCTCCGTAGGGTGGATGGTTTAATTCTGCTGGGTTTCCTTACATCTTGCCAGCAATGATACGAATGTCCATATTTCCCTTGTGCTGTGTTTCTGTATGCACACACCAGGGCAGAGTGAGCTGTTTTGGCAGCTTCCACTGTGTCAGTCACAAAATGGATGGCTGTGGCCTAATGCCTCAGGGTGGATGCTCCCACTGGAGGCTGGCAGGAGAGGACTGAGGTCCTAACCTGATCTGTGGGTGATCTTCTGTGAATGTCACCTTCCAAAAGGTAGTTGATCCTTCTCCTCCTCCTTGAGAAACTTCTTCTAATTTAGATTTTGTTAGGATTTTATTTCTGTTCATGTCACTTAGGGGCAGCTCATGATACAGGATGGAAGCTGAGGGGACTCTCTTCTTTCTTCCCTATGTCTGGGGAGCAGAGCTGTTATTTTATTAATTCAGATGGAGTGTTTCAGCTTCCCCAGTGTGACAGCACATACAGGGAAGGAGGAGACCACCACTGGTATGCTTGGAGCGCAGGTATAGAGCCACCACTAGGCTCCCCACAGCCTGGTGCCTTGCAGGGGCTGTGCAGGAGGAGGGGTGGGCTGGCACGTACCTCCATCCCCCCTTATACCTCTGGAATTTGTTCCCAACTTTTCATAGCAGAAAGCTGTTCATTAGCATTCTTAGAATGGCCATGAGTCTGGCTCTGCTATTTGTGAAGAGCTCTTTGGTAAGTCAAGTGTGTGGTGTTCTTCTGTTCTGCTTTATAACCCAGCTTGTCAGCTTTGGGATCCACGTGCTGGTACGGCAAATACTTTTCTTTGTATGTATCCCAGGACTATTACTCTTACAAAGTGCTTTAAATGTATTGTAAGAAACATGAAGCAAAATACTTGTCCAGAAGAGCTTGCACAGTGCTGGTGCTTGTTGATTAAATATGTACAGCGTGCGGCTATACTGCACTAATTGCTTTTAATACTGAAATGTTCAGCATGTTCCTGTGATAAAGACTGCCGTAGTGCTTGCTTCCTTATATGTTTCTGGGTAGGGTTATAATGATACTGAGGATCTGAAGAAAGCATATCATTTCAAGCAATCACACTGTTTACTTTGCATGCAAGGCAATAAGGTGTTCTTGACAGTAGGTTTTCCCGTTTCCCATCCTTTCATCTGGGTTGTGTGTAGACTGAAACCTGTTTAGGGAGATTTCTTATCTTTTATTTTTAAGCTATCCATTAAAGGCAAACATTTAGCTACTACAATATAATAAATAGCTGTAATTACCTTAAAGAAAAAATAATGGGCCTCATACAGAAAGGTGCATGTCCAAATTTCCTGCATTACTCAGACCTTTTAAAACCCTGTGCAAAATTCCTCTTTGGCATAAAAGTAAGAAGTGTTTCTCATACCACCTGCTTTCTGGGCAGCAGCACGATTGCATTCCTCTCCAGTAAAATTTCCCAAATTGTTCTCTGGTTGAATGCCTATGCAAAGATGCATGCACCATGGGTACTGCAGAACAGTACCCAAAATTCCTGAAAGCGTGGGAGCCCATCTTTTATGTAAGAACATAAATGCTAGTTTACTTGTCCCCTTCATAACCCTTTCAGGGCCCATGGAAGTGGCAATCCTACAACCCCAGTTTGAAAATTGCTACTCTCAAGGCTAAGGATTAGCTCCAGCTTCCTGGTATGCAAAATAAAGGTACTTTTCATCTTCAGTTCCTATTTGGTACAGAGACGCAATTGCATGAAGACAAGTATAAAGACAGTGTTGGCAAAGGAGTTAATAATCTAATGGTGTTAGAAACGTAGAAGACAGAAATGCATGAACATGGGAAGGAAGCGAGGTCGAAGCTTGGAAAACACTATCTGCATACAGCAGAGCACTGGTTTCTGTTTCTGTATGTTCTTGAATAGCCTTTCCTATTTTATTCTCCTTAGCTCTTTCCTTGGTTTTGCAGGTTAGTTTTCCATATGAAGTATGTGAAGAAGGGCCAGATGGATATAGAATTGGGATTGGTGGCAGAGAGCAAGTGAATGATTTTATAACGTGAACGATTTTATAACGTGAACAAACTTCAGGTTCTAGCTGTTTGATCTCAGTAATTTTTTTTCTTAGATTGGAGAGCCCCCTATTAAATTTCTGTTTCCCATATGGGTAGTCATAGGCTGTGATCAAGTCACCTCTAAAACATCTCTTTGATGAGTTAAATAAATTGATCATCTTGCATCTCACACTGTGAAGCATACGCTTTGATCTTTCATCATTCTTCTTGCTTTGCCCTGCAAGCACTCCAGTTTTTCAAAGACCTTCCGAGTGTGGAAGCGAGAACTGGGACCCCACAGTTCCTGCAGTGTGAACACCAGAGGCACTGTCCCAAAGGCAGGGACAGTGTTAGGTTCACCTATCCCCTATCTCCCTAGGAGATAGGGCTAGGAATTCATGTTCCTCTTGTTATTTAGCTTGACCTTGAGACTTTGTCAGAGACACTGCTCAGGATAGAGCTCACCACCTAGAAAAATGTTTTTTATTTCTTATTCCTAGATGAAAGCCTGTATGCTTTTTAAATAACATGTTGTTAGGTTATATCGACACATGAGAGAGCGCACTGATATGAACTTTCAAGTCAGTTTGATCTGGAGCGCTAGTGAGAATAAAGAGGTTTTCTGTATCTACTGAAACCAAGGAGTGAGGTTATATCTGGAAAAAAGAAAAACACTTTGAGATGCAAGTGAAATGGGAAGAGGATCATGTAGAGGACTGTTAATTTACTCAGCCAATTTGTTAATTCTAATAGGCTAATTTTGAATGCTAGTTTCAAAAGTCAGAGTTTTGGCATTATTTAAGATGGTTGTTTTGTGTCCCCATGTTTATATAACAGACCTCATGCAACTGAGCATGAAGGGGGGGAAGAAAATCCTTTGATCCTTCAGCAAAATGTTTTTATGTAAGTAGCCTTCTCATGGTGAGCTCTGGAAGTCTGGACAGATCATTGTCCATCTGTTTTTACAACTTTGTGTGATCATCATCCAGCAAGTGCTGTTTAATCTACAGAGAATAAACACTTCCAGAGTTGACAATGTGCTTCCCAGGTGCCGAGGGGGAGGGTCACACAACCAGGCCGCCAGCTAAAGCGTAGGCAAACAGTCATCCAGAAAAAACAAACATCCACAGAGATTTTAGGGAAGAATCCCATCTCGGTCACTTTCCTTTCTTTTTACAAACCAGAGGCTCATTTGGAAGGAAAAATAAAGGTGTTGCTAGCTCATCTGACACTGGATTGGCCAGTGCAGGAGAAGGGAGAGATGCCAGTGACCTTTAGAATCAGTAGCTCCTTTTTTAAGATTCAAGGAGTGTGAAGGAAGTGTGTAAATGTTTGTGCAGAAGGCTAATGAAACAAATTCCCATAACTGCATTTCCATTTGGAGCACTGCTGATGGATGGAAGAGCAATGGGAGGCCCGGGGCTGCAGCATGGAAACCAGCCTCCATGTCTGGGCCATGTCACCGCTGTGAGGCTGCGTGGCTCTGAGCCCCTGGCATGGTTGGGCTCTGGCTCCGTGTCCCTTCCAAAATGCTACGCAGTTAGCTAGCCCTCATGGCTACTCAGCTCAGGTATGGTCAGATTAGCAACTGTACCAGCTTCTTTGCCCTCAGAGAAGCTTGCAGTGCTTAGGCTCTCTGGCCCAGGATAAGTGTTTCATGTGTGTTTTCCTGTTACGGTAGCAAAAAGGCAGATGCCACTGGTGCTGGTGTAACTCCAGCATTGCGAGCTTCTTTGTGTCTCACTATCTTGTATGTTCTGTGTGAGTGTGTTTAAATTTTTGTTGACAGGATTTTCCTTTGTGGAAATCCAAATGAGCATTACAGAACTTAAGCACTGAGCCTCCCACAGTGTTACCTGCTTCAAATCTTCAACGCTTCTGAAGTAGCAAAGTTAGTTTAAATATCTGGGATGCTTTCCGTATCTTTCTTAACATTTGTTCTCTCTGAAGTGGAAAGGACCCTCTCTATTCCTAGAGAGTTTATTCCCAGAAAACGTTCCAGAGACCTCAATCCTGGGCCTTGTTCATGGTATCTTTCTCTAAGCTGATGGTTAGTAAGATAGATAGTATGTGTGTGAGTCTGTCTTTGGGGCCAAACGAGCTTCTCTGTTTGATATGAATCAGAACCATCTCCCTTATCCTCAGCTGAAGGACCCAACTATACTGCTGGGTCATTCAAAGCCGGGCTCAGCCACCATTTCCTGCTCAGTCCCCTTTATTCAGTACAACAGTTCCCTTATGCCCTGCCATGAAACACAACACCTGTGTGCAGCAGGGTTTCCAAAGCAGAAGCGGAAGAGGGAATGAAGCAATTTGGCTTCTCGACTGTTTCTTTGTGAGCTTTTTGGAACGGGTATGACAGGGTTCTAGTCCTGAGTGGTCCCCAAGTACAGAAGAATAAATCTTGCCCAAAGGCACGCCTTTCCTTGGCTGTGACAATTTCAAAAGCAAGTTGTCCACTGAGCCAGGATTCCTTCTGTGTTTTTTCATCCCATATTTAAGGCTCGGTGGTTTTAAAATGTAAGTAAATGTTTCCCATCTTTGCCTCTAATCCATAAATATCCCATATCATCTAAGCTGCTGAAATTAATCAGTGCAGTGAGGAAACCACACACACACACCAACTGGCCTTCTTTTATGGCAGGACTGGGCCAAGAGCTCTGCCTGCCAGCAGTGGCCATCACTGCCAAGTGCGAGTCTACTGGATGAGCAGCAGTAGGTTCATGGAGTGTTTTGCCACCATGGCTCAAGCCACTGAATGTGAATATTGGCAGGATCACATTGCAAGGGTGTTACGTGATGAGAGCTGCTCCTTAGAAAATGGCTTTGAAAATGTGGGTTGTGGAGCTAGCTCGGGACTCAAAGTTCTTATGTATCTGACTTAAGGCTTTATGAACTAAAGACAGCCCACACAAGATGTAAAAGCTGGGAAAACTCCATCCCCTGAACATGGCTGAGGACAGGTTCAGGGCTGGCAAACTTCTATTCTGGACAAGAAAAGTCAAACCTGTTTCTTGCCACCTAGGAACAAAAAACAATTGAGATTACTGTTTTTTGTTTGTTTTGTTTTGCTAATCAAAGTGGGAGATATAACTATTTTTTTGTTTGTTTATCATGCCCTAGGCTACTTAGAACTGCATCAACTATTTCCATGTAGCTAATTACCTGTAGCAAGGAAGGAAAATGAAATGTCGAAGTAATCCCCAGTGTCGTTTTGTAACCCGTATGTATTTTTCTAACTTGTCATGATCTTTTGTTAATTGAGAGGGTATTCTTTATTTGCCATTACGAAATCTAAAAGCAGTAAAGAACAAAGATAATTTGTGAATTACATCACTTCAGAACAGATCTTTGAGATTTCACTGCGAGGCCAAAGTCACAAAGCACTGTTTTTGACACAAGGTGCTTTATCAACTGCAGAGCTTAAGATCTGTTTCATCTTTGAAAGCTGGGAGATGCCTGCTGAGCACTGGTTTATGTCAGGTTGACCTTACCAGCAAGAGACAATGTGAGCAAAGGTCTTTAAAAGGGGTGCTGATGAAACACTTATTTATTTACCACTCTGTTACTGATAGTTGTCCTCTGAGACATATCCTCAGCAAATTCGTATAATGACAAAGGAAAGAACAGGGGAAAACTGCTTTATCTGGTCAACACATTGTTTAGATTCAGTATCTAAATATGTACATATATACACAGAGATCTAGAAAGAGGACTTTTTTTTTTAATGTAAGTGGTAAAATGCTTGGCAGGATTCAGAGCCGTGGCATAAGATATGTTGCATCAAAAATACTCTCAAGTATGTAATGTAAACTTGAGTACAGGAGCAATATCGATGCCTGATAGTACAGATCTCAGTCCTTCTCTCCACACTGCTGGGGCGTGGATGATGCACCGGATAGCACCCTCTTGGTTAGGAGGCAATATAGGCTACTGGGCTCAAATTTGGGATCATAAAGATGCTGCTCTATGCTCTGCTGCTGGTCTGCTGTGTGACACCGGCCAACTCATTTCTTCTTGTCATCTTTCTATTCCTCCCTCTAGCTTTTATTGTCTGATAATTTTCTCTTTAGGGCACTTCCTTGCTTTCTGTCTGTGCAGAACATAGTGCAGAGCAGCTCTGTTCTTGGCTTCAGTTACTGCAGCATAAATATTAGTGAAGGGAAAGAGAGCAGCACTTCTCTCCAGTTGTTCCTCGGTGCTTTTCCATTGCACTCTAGGGAATACCGTGGCCAGGTTGACATGAAATTTGGAAAAGGATAGAAGGAAAGAGAAAAAGGTCTTTTCTCAAAGTGATCCTGCTCCCATAGCATGTTGTAGATCCTGCTGTTGTTAAGCTGGACGTTAGCTTCCCACGTGTGGTGGAGCTGGTGATACACCTGCTTAAGTGCTTTTTGCTGGATCACAGCCCAAACAAATTGTGAATTCCTTATCCTCTCGTATCTACGTTACTGCGTGCTTCAGAGCCGTAGCAAGGCATTTCAGTGTCCGGGATAACACCTTGTACTTGGCAGCTCTCCTGCTCCCCCCGCATGGTCTCCAGAGTGTCGGCACCTGGGATGGGGGAGGCTCAGGAAGCACGTACCAGCCGCAAGGCAAGCTGCTCCAGCCCACCTGCGCGGCTGCCTGGCTCCTAGCCCTGCTGCCGGCCCTGCCGCGCTCTTCTCCCTTCCATCTTCATCTAAAGATGAAGGCAGAGATGGCACTGCTTTTGCCGTTTAAAAGGGACTGCTCTTGCTCCCTGTTTGAAAAGGTTTGGGCAGTGGCCAGGGGCAAGTGGCTGAGATGCCCCCACCACCAGGTTTGGATGCTCCTTCTCTCCCTGGCTCTGTCTTTCCCCGGAAGATTGCCCTGCCCTGCCCCTCACTGTTTCCGTCAGTTTCAAAAACTAGCAATCTGCCTGTGAGCAATCACTGCTTCTGAGAAGGAAGTTTTACATGGCTTGATCTTATTTATTTAGATTGGTCCCAAATTCACCATTACAGTCGATCCATTTATAGAGCAGCCCTGTACTTTTGACAGTAAGCCCTTGTAGGTATGTCTACCTCCAGGAAAACCTTTCAGATGATTGAAATGTAATTAAAAAGTGAAGGCCAGATGTTTCTTCCCAGATTATGTTTTCAAGATCACAACAGTCCTTTCAAAAGGGAGGAGAGGGGAAGAGAAACGAGAGAGTCTCTGCTGGTCTGCTTTAACAAGGGAATTTCCTGAAGAATATGCAAGCAAAGTCTGGATTTTTTTTTTTTTTTTTTCCTTTCATACTGAAGTTTTCAAATGGCTTGAAATGGTAATAAAACAAAGTGGACTCTCCGTTCCATTCTGCAAAGCCAGCAGATATGTTTTTCCCCAGTGCACCTGCTTTGTTGCTCAGCCTTTCAAAAAAAAAAATTTTTTTTTTTTTTTTTTTTTTTTTTGGAACAGTGCTTTACTAATATATTTTTTCTTCCATAATTTACCACAATGAAAATGTTTTCTTGGATATAGTTTCAAAAAATCCTTCATTCCATTCTGTGAAGGCAAATAGCGATGTGGAGGAGTTGGAAGGAGAGAACCCACATAGATCAAAGGCAAAAAGAATGCTTGAATATTTGCAAATCCTTTATAGTAAAACTGCCAGAAAACACACAATGTTAATGTAATTATGGCATGGAATTGGCTAATTAGGCAAGATATTCTCCTAACAGCATTAAAAAAAACCACACTTCTATATAGAAAGAAGGATGACTTGATAGGTTGAGGTTTCTTGAGGTTACTTCCAAGTATTTAATTATATTCTGTGGTCTTTGTTTTATGTTGTCTTTGCACAGTATTTGACATGGAAAAGCCAAGGCTCAAAAGGAGCTGCTCCCTCCCTCTCCCAAAGGTGGTGAGATGCTGCTTTTTGACTTACAGACAGCAAGTATGTGGGCAAATATGTTTGCTTGCTATCTTTAGCAAGGGTTAGGTATGGATATGCTGCTTCTCACCAATTTAAGCTGACTTTGTAATACAAATGCAACTAAATGTCCTACAACTTGTGTCCAATGAGCCTGTTTTTCATTATTCTGGGCAGCACACACACTTGCCATGACTATGAAGGAAGGAGCTCTTAGTTAATGGTGACAAAGTTGGCATTTCTATAAGCTCTGGTTCGAAGTGGAAAGAAAGGTTGGATGTGGTACTTGGGGATATGGTTTAGTGGGTAATATTGGTGGTAGGGGGACAGGTGAACCAGGTGATCTTGGAGGTCTTTTCCAACCTTAACAATTCTATGATTCTATATTTTTGGTACTTTTCAGGCCATATTCATTGTGAAAACTATTTTGTCCTCATTAATAAAAAAAAAAATAAAATAGTTTTTTTTGTTTGTTTGTTTGTTTTTTAATAAAATGAAATTATTAGTCAATCCTGTTTCATGCTACCAGAAGAGTATAAACACTTAATAAGTGAGTCTTCTCTCTGGAAATAGCTGCTAGGATTCCCACAGAAAACATGAACAAGTTTTTAGCAACAGGATCCATGTAGTTTTCTTTTTTTCTTTCTTTTTTTTTTTTTTTTTTTAACTGATGCTCTGAAGCATTCAACATTTCTATCCAGACCTGAGCAGTAGTGAGCAGTCAACCTTTCTAGATTTTGTGAGGACTGAATGATGTTTTATTTAATCTTTATGTACATTGTGCTGCAGAACTGACTTCCATCATGCGCATTTCAGCAGGGCTTTATTTCAGGCTAGTTCTAGTCTGGTCCTGTGGACTACATGCCTATTAATGGTGGGAATACATCGGGTGTAGTCCTGGATTCATCTTCTGGGCAAATTTAATCTGAAAAGAGCTGAATTTGTGTGCTACACAACTATTCTGTAATGTGAACCAGCACGTGGCAAATGGGAACGCTTAGAACATTTGCATCAAAGACACATTCTGGATTCACACTAAAATGCAAATGTAGACATGACTTCAGTGAGCTTCATGTGTGTTTAGACTCGAGCTACTTTGTACATCTTGAAAAATGTAAGAGAGAGCAGTGAGAGTAGATTAGGCTATAGGAATAATTGCACAGTGAGAATCGAGACAATATTTTGCTCTAATTTATGTTGTAAATAATGCAGCCCTTGTAGCAAAAAAAAAAAAAAAAAAAAAAAAAAAGATAATAGAGCAAATAGATTACTTTATAAGGTTGAATGGAAATACTGGATTGTCTTTTGCCTCTATTGTTATCAGTAGATTAGAGTGTAGACTCTGTTTTGTAGTTACATCGGCTCGGGTTGAGTGATGGCCCTTTGGCATGAAAATCCTTCCCAATATATCCTTAACACGCAAGTACTGTCTAGAATAGCAGTTACCTACAAAGAGGGAGAATGAAGAATGTTGCCTGTGTTTTGGATTCTTTGCAGAGTATCACTTCAATGATTTATGTGTGACTAAGGTTATCATCGAGATATTTTTTTCTCATTCTAGTGTCTGCCATTGTCTCTCTTGGGATAGGGTCTGGGCTGAGGACCCACTAAGCATGGCATGGCATTAACAGCGTTAAGATGCCTTGTTCCTCTGGCCTCCTTTCTTAACTAGACTATTTTTTTTCCTCCCTAAATTGTAGCTATTTATGAGATTCTCATCTGGGCTCTCTCTCCTTAGATGTGCTATCATGACAGTCCCCTGGCTCCCAAAAACTGTGCTCTAATCAACCTCATTGACACCTATATAATTAAATGGAGAGACAGGAGGCTGAAGAAGGGGGAAGTAGCAAAGATGATGAAGTAACAAGGAGAACTTCAAAATTGAGCTCAGAAGTCTCTGGAGCCACTTCTGACAGTAGAAGGTTGGCAGTTTCTGAGTTCTCAGGATTTTTGTTTTTTAATTGAGCAAGAAAAACAAAAAACAATTGGATATCTGCTTGTTGTATAATGGTTGGCTGCTACATGTCTTCTCCCTCAATGTTTGATATCAGTGCTGTAGATTACCCTGGTGGAGAGTATCGCTGTAGACCTCTGTGCCATCTGGAGCTTTGGAGCACTATCTTAGAATGTAAAATATTTTGAAATGTGCAAAACCAGCTTGAACCTCCTCCTCCCTCTTAAATCCTGTTGTTTCTGCTTTCCCTCCTTATCTCTCCCGGCTTGTTCCTTCCTCCCCAGTCTCTTCTAGTTCCAGACACTAAAATACCTGCTGAACAAATTTTGATTACGGTTTGCAAACGTCAAGTTTTTTTGTGAGTTGAGGGAGAGGAGAAGGGGTGCCTCAGCTTCATTTCTGGCTGATTTGAGACACAACCACTCCCAGACGCTTGATAGAAAAAACCCTGAGAGCTCCCAAACTTCCCCAGCGCCACTGATCTCACTCTGCATGACGGTGTCTGTGCACGCCTGCATTTTCAGCCTGCTAGACGTGTTAACCCTGCAGCAAGAAACCTAAAATAAATCAGAATTGAGAGAAGATCACTATCTGCTGCAGCATCGATACCACATTTGCTTGTAGTATGTGGTTCAGAGGGAGGCTCCGTGTTCCTCTTTCCAAACAAGTTGGCTGCCAAAGGATAGAGGGAGTTGGGGGGGGGGGGGGGGGGGGGGTGTTAGTGGTTTGTGCCCCCCCCCGGGGGCCCCGGTGCGGGGGGGGGGGGGGGGGGGGGGGGCGCCCCCGGGTGGTACTGGGTTCTGGTCCCCACCCGTGGCACTGATGGAGCTGGTGGCAGGCACTTGTGGCTGTGATGTTTCTGGTGCTGCAGTGCCCGCTGGAGCTGGCAGCACAGCACCTCCCTTCCCACCACAGCCACAGAGACTGGAGGGACGTGCTCCTGCTGGGGCTGCCCGCGGGACAGCCGTGCTGTGGCGTGGCGGTGCGTTGTGGCTTCAAAACCCTTCACTGGAACCATATGGAAAAACAGAGTTGTGCCAGACCGTCTGGCCTGTTCTGTTTGCTTTCTTTTTTTGTTGTTGTTCTTTTTTTTTTTTTTTTTTTTTCCCCTTACCAGTGTTCTTGCTGCAAGCTGGAGGAGGATTCCTCCTCAGCAACTCTCCTACAACCACGCTACAGGGGAAGGGCATGTGGAGCTGTGCTCTTGGGGCTGCCTGGCTTCCCAGCTCTGCTCATGAGGGTTTTTTAGGTGTGACTCCTTCTATCCCTTCCAGCATAATCCTGCAGCCCAGCCTCCCGAGCCAGGGATGCTGGCTAGCTTCAGCAACCCAGGCTGGGCCACGTTTGTCCCTCTCACCCAGTCTGCAGCGATATATGCTTATATCTGAAGGGCTAGATAGATATTTAGGACAAGAGGATTTGTTCTCTAACTTCTGATTTTAAAATTAGGATTTCTAATAGTCCGTGGCACTGGCCGACATCTGTTGCTCCCTGGTTTTCTGGTGTCCTTTTTATCCTTCAGACTCCTGGTTAGTATCTGTCTTGGGACAGGGTTGTGCAGTGTTTCTGTATTTGGTTTTTAACACCCCAAGCAGGACATGTGTGGTTGATTATCTTAGAGGGTCTGGCTTGGACTTAGCACCTGCAGCTCTCTGCCCTCTGGGAGCACCATGAACAGTGGCCATCATAAATGACCAAAAGCTTGCTTAAACCAAAGTGCTATTCTCTGGGTACTGTAACACTGAAAAAAAACCCACCACAGATCTGAATGAAAGGTGTGTGGATATGCCTTCTCCTTTACCCTTTGGAGAAGGCCAAATTCCTTCAGGTTTTCTGCGGTCTGTCACATGCCATCTTGGACAGCACCTGATATTTTTTTTTTCCTGCTTCCTCTCCCCTTCCTACCAAAAATTAACTGTTAGCTTCTCTCTCGATCTCAACACTTTCAGCACTTACTCATGCAATCTTGCTCTTGAGAGGAGATCCAGGCCCCTCAAAGCTGGTTGCTTTCCATGTTGAAGCTCAAGATGGCTGCCTTGAACCCTGGCTTGTGTTCAGCTTCATCAAGGCAGGCATGAGGTATATTTGAACCACTTACTGTGATTTTAGGGCTGTTATGTGCTGTTCACTGCATTATTCTCCAACATCTTCATGGCCACCAAGGCATGACCGAAGGCTGCATCCCAGAGCTGTGTGCTAATTAGCAGGTCTTCCAGATGGGATCTGCACAGCACCCATGGGTCCAGCCTCGCTGGTGATGGAGCTAGCGGTTTCCAGCCTGACAGTGTCCAGAGGAAGACTGCAAAATGAGTATGTAGCCCAATGAGTCTAAAGCTCTCCTGCAGCTCATGGTAGAATTTTCAGTGTGCTGAAACACAGAAGATGTAATTTTTATCTTCATGTGCTGTATTCATTACCTGTGTAAGATTGCTCACAAAGCACTTGTAAGAGCTTTGAGAGGTAAATTCTGCCAGAATAATGACTCAAAGCTTTAGTCTACTAAGAAACTTTAATGAGTGTATATTTGTTTACTGTGTAAAATTATTATTCAGTAATGGAAGTAAATAGGAAATGACTCAGACTGCAATAAAAAGTATTTTTTTTCCAATTGTAGCAAATGCATTACATAGCAGTTTGTGGTTTATACGCTAATAAATAATGAAAGATACTTATTGCAAATAAGCACGCTTTGTTTTGCATTGTTTTTTGAAATGTCAGTGCAGGACAGGTATCAATACATAGAAGTAAATGGAGAGACCTTATAGTGGTGAAACACAGGCAAGATCTCACGATTTCAAAATCTTCTTCTGTTTTGTATTTTCTTGCCGTGCTTTGCGGTTTGCCCATTTCAGAGTTCTCATCCATTTTCCTTGTTTATAGGGGATTTTTTTGTTTGATTCCAATGTTTTTGCCTGCAAAACATCATCGGTAGGCAGAAACTAATTGTCTGCACTGTACAGCTCTCTTGGGACTTTGAGCTCCTCAAGGTTCACTTGGTTATATCACTGCTATTCCTTCCATTTTCAGAAAAATTTGACTGTTATTGCAAAGGATTTGTGTAGTAGCCATAATGTATTTTCTGTGATAACCAGAATATTAAGATCCCAAAGTAATGGAAATGACTAAATGCTTGTAAAGGACAATGAGTGGCTACTTTCAGAAATGAAAGATAGGAGTGTTATGATAAATAGCATATGCTGATGTATTAGCAGTTATCTCTGACTTCAGCATGGCAGAGGATACTCAGCCTGCTTGATTTATCTTGCACTGTGTTGTGTGAACAAATTATCTTTATCTTGATCATCTGTATTAATCTATCACCTGAGTGTTGTTATATTCTTTGTTGAAGTATGTTAGTTGAATTTATTTTTCATGAAGAAATTATCTTT
Organism: Nettapus auritus; assembly: GCA_011076525.1. Taxonomy (NCBI): domain Eukaryota; kingdom Metazoa; phylum Chordata; class Aves; order Anseriformes; family Anatidae; genus Nettapus; species Nettapus auritus. Next base: position 42,115,739 of record CM021766.1, read on the forward strand.
ATCAAGACCCGAAACATTTTAATACTTCAATTCTCCACTGAAGTCATTCCAAGTGCAATTTTCTGAGTGCTGAATCAATGAAACTTCAATTTATGTAGGCTGTTTATCAGTTTTCAATATTTCTACCTTCTTCTTGCTGGACTTCAAAAACTTGTTTTACATCTCTTATGGCTGTGTAGGACCCTTCGTCATGGATCTCAATGGACCACTTAACCTCACTTTACTTTGCCACTTATAATGGTAGATCATGTGGTGGTGAAAATGTTTTTGTTTCTTTGTGTTGTTGTTGTTTAAAAAAAAAAAAAAGTTTTTGAAATGTGCTGAGACAAAAATATATATATATAGATTCCAAAATGAATTTTATTAGTAAAAGAATCCCTTTTCTTCAGAACTGTTAATAATTCAGAGCTCAAAGAACTCATTTAGGATTTGGTGACTTGGGTTCAATCCTGTGTCAGTTTATAATTTGAAGCAAGGGCTTTAAGGAGGGTCTCTTACATGCTGGGTGATTGCCCCCCTTCAAATTATTGGCTCTCTTGAAAGAAGCTTCTTGCATTCTCTCTCACCCAGACCTTTTCCAGCATGTATGAATAATTGAATAATCATTGGGGCAGTGCAAGACACTAAAGCTCTAGCCTGCTAAGTATCAAGGATGTAGGGCTGTGAACCCAGATCTCCTGTGTCCTGCTGGAGAAGCCCTGAGTCCCTGTGGGACCTTGTGCTGTCAGATTGTGTCCTATGCTTTAATGGCCTTTTCTAGTTTGGGCAAAGGCAGGATAATCCACAAGATGTTCTTACAGACCTGCATTTTCATCACTCATTCAGAATGCAATGGGCTGTGTGACCGTATCTGTATTTGTTTACTTACTAATAGCTTGTGCGCTGTAGTGCATGCTGTTTAATCTTTAATCTGTGGAGGAACCATGTTCTCTCTCAGGCTTCCTTCTTTTGTACAAAGAAAAAAAAAAGTTTATTCCTATTGTAAATGGTTGCTTATCAATAGCTTTGATTTTCTGGAACTGTGCAAAAACCTACCATCAAACTCATTTTGTTTTAAATTAATCCTGAGCTAATTTGTTGGTCAGGGATTCTGGTCTTTGTCGGGTTTTGTTTGTTTTATTTTGTTTTTCTTTTCTATACTAAGTCAGTAATAATAATTGCTAATGAGAATTAATTTGTGCCTTCTGCACTGAAATTCACTTAACCAGTGTAGAGCACAGATATGGAGGATTCGGGAGATAAAAGCAGAAATGCAAGAGGGGAAGTATTTGTTCCCATAATGAGAGGCAGGTGTCAGACACCTAGCACAGACTTGCTGTTAAGCTTGCAATATGAGCTGTGGACCTTCTGGGTTAAACGGTGGCTTTGCTGAAGTTAATGGTGAAATTCCCAGACGTTTTGCTTTTGTTTCCAGAAAAACTGGCTCTGCGCCATCTTGTGTCATCTGATTCTGAACGTAACATGGACACCACAGAGACTTTGATATTTGTGTTAGAATGGGAATGGATCGGGACCATGACTCTGCTAGGTCCTGTAAAAGTCAAGCAACCCTTGCTGCAGGTAGATAAAGGGATCCAGGTGGGAGATGGCAGGTGATGACAGATGTGGGGTACCTGGCATGCATTAGAGACCGGCCCTGTACGTGGATTTTGGGGTGTCCTGGCTGCCATCTCTATGCAGAGAAAGAGGGTTGCACAAGCTTTATGCAGTGCCAGATTTGGGCAGGATTTTGCCCGCAGCTTGGGGAAATACTTTACCATTAAGTCACTGCATTCGAAGAAATGAAGCCACTAGAATAGTTTAGTAAGAAAGGAAAATCCTGGGTTTTTAGGCTCTTTGTTAACTAATGTTTTCACATGACTGTGGCAAATTACTCAGCAAAGAAATGAAAATGTCAGCAGCTCAATGCTTGTTTGCACGGTGTATTCCTGCCAGCTCTATTTCTTTCTGAATTTCCATTAATAAAGAAATGCCCCTCAGAGGTGAGGACATGGTAGAGATCAAGCTTGTAAGAGCAAACCTGCTGACCTTGGGCTGCTCTGATTGCAATCTGCCGGCTCTGTCCCACAGCTGGCAGGTGCCTTGTCTGATACGTGTGACAAAATGTAAAATGAGAAAGCAAACAGGGCTGTAGAAGAGGTGCATTCAGATCATGCCTTCTGTAGCACCTCGGCTTGCACATCTGTCAAAATTCATGGTACATCAAGATGCAGATTCAGGTTTTAGGTGGGGTGTCAGTGAAGGCTGCTCGGGCAGGCTGCCGTATGCCATTACTGTGAACCCAGCCCAGTCCTCATTTTTTCACATCAGGACAGCCTCACTATACTCATTTGTTCTTACATTATGGAAAGGGCTATTTATTACCATCAGCTCAGGAAATGACCTAATGTGGCCTTGAAAGGCACAATTAATTTGCAATGACTCCAGCTGAAAGTTGGCCATCTTTTAACTTAATAACTGGAGAACCATCAGCTTCCTTTGAAGTTAATAGCAGTTGTGATGCTGAAATAGAAATCTTCGTAGGGGAAAGCAAACTTGACTTGATTTGGGTTTACAGTACATAGTATTTTTCTCAGTAGAGTAAAGAGAGGGAGAAGGGTATTGTAAACCAAAAAAACATTCCTTTTGTGTTTAAAGAGAACTTTTACTATGCCATGCCTTTTGAATACAAGCTTAGCAGTGATGTTTTGCAGTCAGCGTTCAAGCTGGAAATATTTAAGAAGTGAGTGACTCTTGTAAGCTGTATGCTTTTTCACAGCAGTGACCACACACCACAAATAAATGCGAGCCTACTTCAGCTCTCCCATGTCTCACCCTGACATGCAATTTTCTCCAAAGGTGTATGAAGCGCTGGTTTAATTACTTTTGCCTAAATGATCAGGGCAATGACTCAACTGCATGCCAAATAAAGGATTTATTGCTCTAGATACAGAAGTTATTATTTTTTTTTTCCTCTTTAAGTTATGTAAACTTCAACAAATTGGTCATTTTGGGTTATCAGCAAACAGATCATGTGTATGCAGGTGAACGTGCAAAATGTAGCTGTTTCTAATTTAAACCGGAGTTTATTACTGCCACTGGATCTGCTTCATTGCCACTAATGAGGTTTTAGGGATCCTCGTAACATAACAGCATGAATAACCTTTTGTTCAAATAAGGCCACCCAAAGTACGTGAAGTGGTGGATACTATTCACATTATTGTTTTAGTGCATTTAGTTTTTGTGAAGGGACTGGATGATAGCCCTTCAGCTTGAAGAGCTCTCACTCCCCAGCACACGTACAAACGGGATTAAAATCCTCCTTCTATGCTGGCTTCAATCAGCAGCCCACTCGATATTAGCCGAACGATATTAACATCTGAGAGTTGTTAGGCACTGTGAAAGGTTGTTGGTGGTTTCCGTTCAGCTCATGTTGGACAGGTGTCCTCAGAGAAGGCCTCCATCGCAGCAAGCACCGGAGTGCCACTTCCTGAATGCGCCCAAACATGAAAGCCAGGAAAGGGAGTCCCCTCGCTACCTCCGCAGCAACAGCCTTCCTTCACATGCAGCCTCTAAAGGGGAAGAGTTAGAGTGCAATTACGGAAAAGCAGAGTTTTTCAAATTTTAGGCAAGGCTTTAGGAGTACTGTGTTGCGTGCTCATGTATCTATTGGTTTGAAAAACAGCATAGGCAGGTGAATAATGTATTTATACTTATGTCCGCATTAACTTCATGCTAATCCATCTCTCATGGGTCACTTTCTGACATTCCAATTCCCTGAGCGACCTTAAACAAATGCTATTTTCTTTCTGTCAAGTAGTCAAAAATACTTTTTCCTCCTCTCTCTAGATGAAGAATCAGTTATTAAAAGATGACTTGGAACTCCTTTCTGTATTGGTTTTAATCCCACCCCCCCGAGTAGTGATCAGGTTGTATTAATATCCAGTAGCCCAAAACTATCAAACCATGTTTCTGGCCCACCAGCAATTCTCTTCTACATATTTTCGTAAGAAATGTTGTAGTTCTGGGATCAGAATGGGTGAAGGTATGTGATAAATCATGGCTTTCATGACTGTGTACCAGCCTGGCTCTGTTGAAGTGAATAGTTTTTTGGGGTTTTACACCTCTCTGATAAGGACACGAGTGCTAATTATTGGGGACTTCTATATAGCATCCAAAAGACCCATTAAACTGGCAAGGTCTCCTTAGTGTGTTCTTGTTGCCAATCTTGCTTCAGATTGACTTCTATCATAAAGATAAGAAGTTATCATGTATGTACAAATGTTTTCCTTGTTATAGAAAGGCTGTCAGAATGCTTACCATCTATCACATTCTGTGAGATTGGAAAGAGTTAGAAAGTTTTGGTTAAATTTTAGTTCTAACAACCTGCTATAATCCCGGTGTTGTTGTCCTTAGGTAATGTCACTAACTCCACATCCCAGCTTGCTGGTTGATGTTGATGGGTGCTGTAAATCAGCCAGTTCAATTTCACTAAAAGGTGGTTCTGTTTTAGCCATAAGCGAAGAGACAAAAGATTTGTTTCTAGTTAATGTGTGTGTGTGTGTGTGTATATATATATATATATATATTCTGTAGATAATCAAGTTAGTGATATGGAGATATCTAAGCTTGTTATTTCAACTATTGTTGCAAGTCCTTGGAACTATTATGCATATCAGATATGAAAAATACACATTACTGTTGTAAATACAGGCTATATAACAGTTTTATTTCTTAATGTTAGCGTTTGCTTTCTATATTTATACTTTTAGCTGCTTATATGCTCTCAACTTCATTGCTATTGCTGTTTATGTCTCTATTCCTTTGCTATTTCATAGGGAAATAGTCTCATGCGAGTTTAAACTACTCTTCCAGTTTAAAATAAATTTTAAAAAATCTAATGTCATAAGAAAGCAGAAAAAAAGGAAATAGAAAGAAAAGTGCATGCATTTTTGTAGCTTCAAATGTTCTTGATATCCTGACATGCATTATTAGAGATGTTCCACCTTTCCTTCGGCTTCGATCTCTTCTTTCTTCTGCAAACTTCAAAAGACACATTTTTCATCACATTGCATAAGTTTCCCAGTGAGAGCAGATGTACAGAAAACTTTCTCTTTATTAACTAGCTGTGAAAAGAATCCAACCATGGCAGTATTGTGAGGAGAAAAAATACTGGTTTGTCTAAACTAATCCTTTGTGCTTTACTCCACACTAGCAGCTTCCTTGAAATCCACAGGAAAGAAAAAGCACTGCAGCAGTACAACTTCTTGGAAGAGAGAGGGTTGTTTATGCATTTATGGTTTGGAAATACTAACTACAACAGAAATCCCTACTTTGCCATCTCTCAAATTCATTGTAAGCGGTTACTGTTGGGTGGAGAGCAGCATGGCTGTCTTCTTGTTAGCATGTTCCTCTCTGCTGTGAGGAACTGCTCTGAACCTGGTCAGTACACACATGCATGGGTGCCTGGCCTGTGTTGGGAAACTGTGAAATAAACCCTTTACATTCAGGCTTAGTATTTTAGTAGTCTTGAAACAGAGATAGCTTGAATCCTTTTGAGCTATTGGGGCTAGAAGTGCAAATGTGTGTGGGGGTGTGCTCTTGGGAGGGGGCTGATAAGGACAGTGGGAGACTAACCGCTATTTTCAGCTGAATCAAGATTTTGGTTTGGGTTTTATCTGTGTCCATTGCTGTCTTTCAGAAGACTTTTCCCATCCAGCAATCACTTTGGCAAGAAAAGCTAAATGTATTGATTCTCTTAAGCAGATGACTGGTGTTTTACTCATTTTATCTTGGGTTTAAGAACTTACTCAAGAAAAGCTGTTGCTGAAGTCAGTGGATTTGCCAAATGAAGATGGGGATTTGACCTTTGGTTGAGTTGGTGTTCTTTGGTTAGAAGCGCTGCAATATATTTAGATTTTCATTTACACTAAAGAAAATTAATAAACCAATCACTGCCAGCCCTTGCTATTTTAGCACAAATCTTGTGATATACAGTTATCTGTTGGAAAGCCTCAGTGGGAAAATCTCAGCTTTTACATAAGCAGAAAAAGGGGCAGCAAAAATTGAAAGCATTAAGGCCTCACAGTATCAGAGAAGTCCAGGTTTTGTTTTATACTGACCAACAAATGATTGAACTCTAGAATATTCAGCCCTTCTCCTGGTTTTGTTTGTTTGTGTTTTAGTCAAAATCATGATATTCAAATATGACAGTAACTGACATTAGGAACATTATTTGTGCATTTTGGGAACTGGTAATTCAACTTGCCTGTCTGGTCAGATAACAGAGTTAATGTCTCTTAATGGAGAGACTAGAGGAACCCAATACCATAAATCTGCCTGTTAATTGTTTTAACAACATGTGGTGCAGTACCACTCATGGGAATTTAGGAATATGACAAGATTGCCCTTCCCACACCAAGCAGATGTGGAAGATCCTAGCATACCTACCGGGTCCTTTCTTGAACTGAGCAGACCCAAAGAAGAGAGAGCAAGAGACTTGTTTCTGTGTGGGCAGAACTTTTGAAATGTTCTTTCTTTCCCCCTTTAAGGTATAATTCAGTTGTGCCCTTCCATTAAGTAATCGGCCAGATGAGTATTCAAAGCCTTGTGATTTCCATTTATCAAGTGAAATTAAATGTTTCTGACCAGATTTATCAAGTAGGTATGCTTTAATCAAATTTAATGACATTTTCAATGAAATAGAAAGTGCACTGGGCATTTTTTCTCTTGGTCCACCAGAGGTAGAAAAAGCATTTACATCCTTTGAACATGAAAAGCACTTGGTGTCAGTCCCTGTTTGTTATTGTGGAACATGACAGTTATCTGAAGAAAAACAGCAGGATTTAATCTGACAGCCCAGTAAGGGAAGAGTGCCACCAATGTAATTATCCAGTAATCTAGTCAGAATGAGAGTAATTCTAGGCCTTTCTCAGTCAGTTAATCACATTTCCCATGCATTAGCAACTGCACATGCAGAGCTTTTAGGGATGAGCTCTTAGCCCGATGTAGCCCGTGGTAGACACAAGGGGACCATCATGTCATTGGTTTCATTTGTTGCTGGATTGTTGTTTTCTTTTTTAATTATGGTGAAGTTTCTGTTCAGATTTGTTCTCCCTCTTTGAGATAACCCTCAGATAATTTCGCAGTTCACCATCTGTAGTTCATCATTAACTACAAAAGACGTTTTCAAATGTTGGGTGTCCCAGGATGGAGGAAGAGAGGGGTATTGCCTGCGCTGTTGATAACACGGTCAAAAATTGCCTTTCCTCCATCCTTTATTTCTTCTCCCTAACTCCCACAACATGGCAAACTAACTGTCATAAGGAATTAAAACAAACAATACCCCTGCCCCCAAACAAACAAACAAAAAAACCCACACCCTAATATTCAGCTAAAGATTGTCAAATTAACATCAGGCCAGATGTCAAACAACGTGACATATCTATTGGATAGAAGGCGGGTTGGAGGGAATTACTCAGAGAGAGAAATTAATTTAGTCTGTGACAAAAGTTCAGAGGTTTGGGGGTTTTGTTTTTATTTATTTATTTATTTTATTTAACAGTGCTTAAGGCTTGATTCTACTATTTGCTAGTTGTGTGACAGGCACATTCATCCTTCCTGTCATTTCTCCCACACACACTTTATTGTCAAGCCGGGGGAGAAATTATTTCATAACTCTGTCCTCAGAGGTATAACTTGCCAGCTTGAAATATCTAGTTTGGATTGTAAGTAGTTGGGGGGGGGGGGGGGGAAAAAACTAACCCCCGAATGTTTCATTTTTTTTTTTATTTTTATTTTATTTTTTGCTAGGGCAGCAGACCTTGTGCTGTCATATATTTATTTCTACAGTCCAACCCACTGTTCTCTTAAGTGTGCAAGATACGTCTTATTTCAGTGGAAGAAAAAAGACCTATTCTGAGTGTATGCATTTCATACACTTGGTATTTGAAAGAGGATTCTTAGAGACTGTCCTAAGATATTTCTGTGTTTGATTCTTAGCTTTCCCCATGACAGGAGAGGGTCTGAACTCCCTGAAAGTTTAGATGTCACTGAGCACCTTGTGGCTTGGTTAAGTCCTTGAGGAGCTGCATTGGTTTGCCTCTAGACAGTGTCATGGTACATGCATAAGATACCTGAACATAAAGCAGACGTAAATTTCAGTTAAAAAAAAAAAAAGAAAAGGTGGAGGGGAAGAAAAGGAAGAGGCACATCTGACTGGCCTGCAGGACTGCTCCTTGGCAAGGCAGGCCAGAATGTCAACTCTGCTTGGAAAGCCAGGAGTAAGACTTCCTCCTCTCTCTAGAAAAGACTCAATTAGTAAAATATTTGCTGTTTGGTGGACCTTTCATTCAGCGGACTTTAAACTGAGTCACAGCTCAGTCCTGAAGCTCCCCATATCTCCCTCCAACAGTGACATAAAAAGAATACTTTGGGTCTAGATGTTGCAGTTCAGTTTGATTTCTGCCTTGTCTGAATACCTTTCATCTTTCTCACCTTGTTCGGAATAGAGAGGCTGAACTGAGTGAAGACTGTTTCTGCAGCGGTGGTCCATGCAGATTGGTCTTGCATTTTTTTAGCTTTCTTGTTCCTTGTGCAACTCTGGGGGTTGTCACTGACAGCAGGAGCTGATTTAAATGGAGGAGTGAGTTGTTTTCCGTTCCAGTTTGACAGGGAGGTGGTGGAGGTCAGAAGCAGAGGAGCTTGCATCAGGGATGTGGATTTTTCAGAAGGGCAAATGGCTCCAATTAACAATCACAATAACTCCTTAAAAAGAGATACCAATATCTCCTTTGAAGTACTAGTGACCGAATAGAAGTCAACAAGGAGGCATTACAGGCTGAAAGGGAGAATAGGAAGAAATGACCCAGCAAGATGAATCGAGCTAAAATCATGCCAAGTTTGGCATTTCCCTTGCAAATGAGTACCCGGTTGGAACTGATCTTCAAAAATGCATTTGCTAAGATTGAAAGCAAAGTATGTAAAAGCCTGTTTTGCAAAGGCATTGATCTTTTTTTAGTTTTAGCTTAGTGGAAACAACAGTTACACAGCACCTCTAAGAACTGAAGGTGCTAACATTATATGCTGGGATCTAATAATATCAGGAAAATAATTGTTAACGTACACAAATTTACATTTTTATAATGAACAGCGGTGTATTTAATATGCAAATATGGTCTTGTAAGCATTACTTCATAGTTAGGACCTCCCCGACAATTCTTTTCAAGTGTTTGTTTGTTTGTTTGTTTCCTGCTAAAAGCTCATCTGTGACCTTTAAAAATATTAGGGAGATTCCCATTCTGAAGTTAATCAGGAACCCTCTTTCATTGTTATGCTTTAACAAAGTATAAATAAATTAAATTCCTACTCTTTGATATGCTACCTATGTGTACTATTTACTTATGTGGTAGACTTTTCAAGCATATAAAACCAGTCTATTGGAAGAAGCAGGACTTGTTATTGCATTTAGAGATTTGTGCTTTGTTTTGCATATCCCCTACATGGATAAATAAGATACAAATGCTTGGCTTTTTTCATAAAATGCTTTTATAAGTAAAATTACCTCAATCTATATATACAGACCTGTAGAACCAACCTTGATAAGCAGAAAAAAAGCATCTTCAAATTTGAGATATAAGAGAAGTGAAAGGCTTCCTTGTCTTTTGAGGTACATTTTTATTATGTTATTTAAATCGTGATAAATGAGACTCAGAGCATTTGTTCTAAAACACCTGCTTCACAATGCAGCGACCATGCATAGGTATGTACAAATCTGAAAGTCCTTTCACTGCTATATACCTCGGGTCTTACATTTCTCCAGTAATCTTGAACTGTTTGTCAGCACTTTGATTTCAGTGTTCAAATTAATATCTGCTGAATGAGCAGTGCTTTGCAGAAGTTGAGCTTTGTGTCTTGTTCATTCTTAACAAGAGGGCCTGGTGCTGTCTAAGGAATTTCCCAGTGACAAGAAGGGCTTTGTGGAAAGAGTAAAGAGAAAAAAAGACCTTAACTGTCGTAAGTGAATTATCATTGTGCCGTTCTGTACAAGGGAATAACTGTGGACTTTGAACTCTGGGAAATTGTTATGGGGTTATAATTTCAAATCTTGATGTAATATATAGGACCTTCCAATTTTATCTAATTTTTACCTTCTTTATTTGCTTTGCTTTTTCATATTAATAATCTGTGGTCACATTCCTGACTGATTTAATCCATGTAGTGGCTATAGTCTTTCAATCTGTTTTCCCCCATCAAGTGGAAGTACTTCAGGTTGGAAGTACAACATTTCTCTTTAACCAGACAGCAAACTTCAGCCTCGTTCATTCATTTAGTTTTTGTCAGACTTGCTAAATGCTACTGCCAGACCATAAATACCAACACTACAAATAGCATTGCTCTGTGGGAAAAAGTTCACCTCTTCCTTTTAAAGATCAGCACTGGGCTGCTGTTTGGTCCCATGTGCACCCTGTGGGACTCTGCATGTCCCCAAATGGGCGCAGCGTTGTCAGGCAGTGCTGAGAGACGGCTTCTACCCCAAAGAGTTTATTGTCTTTATAAGACCACAAGAGGAGAAATGGGCCCCAAAGAGCTTAAATTATTTGGTTGAGGCCGTTATGTTAGGATTTGGCATTACAGTCAAAGTCTTTTGGCTTCCACCACTTAGGTGCCACACTGGTCACAGGCTTACACCTTCACTACATCAACCCTTAAGCTTTCAGTGTCCTAAGAGATGCTACGTATCTAAACGTGTTTTTTTCTAACCAACTCTTCAAAGCCATACAGAAGTTATCCCAGTGATCCTAGGAGGCTAGCTCTGACGAGGAGGTCTTTTGTCCGTATCCAGAGTGAAAGTTGGAAATGTCTAGAAGGTTATTTTTCTTGATTTTTTTTCTTTTTATTCTGTGTGGGGGTTTATTTTTACTAGAGCTCTACCTAACAAGACATTAAATCATCAGTTCAAAATGTTTAAAGAAAAATACTGAAGTAAAACAAAATACTACAGCAGACAAACCTAAAAGGTCAGCACATACCACAGAAAATGTTGTGAGTATGGGAAATATGTGGCAAAGTCAAACTTATGCAATAGATAGAAATGTTGACCTTTTAAGGGTGCTCTTCCTCTGCTGTCCACATTCTCCATTTTGACATCTGCAGCCTCTTCTTCAGGCTCTCCCTTGCATATCTGATATTTATATATTTTTCATTCTTCTAAAATGATTTAAATTTCTTTCTTTACTTTTCCACAATAAACTTTCAACCGTAACTCCATTTATTTTTGATTTTCCTCTGATCTTATTTTCCAGTTTTTAAGAAAGCATTTTCTTACAGGTGTTTCTAAGTCTATCACATCTGCGATCAACTTTTTTTTCCCTTCCATTCATTTCACTCTACTTCTACTGCATACTATGTGTCTTCTATTACTGACGTATCTTAAGCCGTTCCGAATCAAGAATGAATGCCAGGCTTATATTAAAATGTATATAATGAAAATTTGTGAAGTTGAGAGATTGAGAAAATGAATTGGTGCTTTACAAAGGTGAATGATGAAGAGCTAAGACTTCAGATATTCAATACTTGTAGGCTGGTAGAAAATGACTACTCAATGTACCTATCTATGTAGTTCTCTTTTCTAAACCTATATATTTAATTGTCAGTTTTCCATTGGTTATCTACTATAGCATTATTTTAAATGCATAACATATACGGACTGCAAAGCTGTCCTGTTGTCTTTGTGAGGCAAAGTAACTTATCCTGGTCAAAAACTCTGTAAAAGAAAATTGTGAAGTCAGTTTAAGGAACCTGAATCTCTCTGAGATATGAAACCGTTGACTTCAAAATATAACAAATGAACATGCCTCAGTAAAAATGCAATGAAGTATAAATGTACATCTGTTTGTCTTTGATGAATGATAACAAGTGAGCAGTTTTGGAGGGGAGAAATAAATAATATTTTCCTTAAATACAGTGTATTCTTTATTTTCCTAATATGAATTGTTCAAATATACTAAACATTTGACTAATAAGAGATGAATTATTAATACCAATGATTATCACCTCAGGTGAGCTATGTTAGGTAAACAGTGGGTTTTATACTATTCAAGGTGGAGTAACAATATCTCTCAGTCTGTATTTTGGAAAAAAAAAAAAAAAAAAATGCTGTTCAGATTAGCCGAGCCTTTCTGTCGGCTCCCTGCGAGCTGGCACCCAAAGCTCATGCCATACCCTTTGAGCAGACAGGCTTAAGATGGGGAAGAGTTCAGGCTGCGAAGTGCCTCAGTTCCCCCTGCTGCTTGCTTTCCTCTCGAAGAACTCCCTCATTGGTCTGCAAGAAGCTGATGCGCTGAGCTGAAGCTTGATTTTCCCGTGGAAGAGGAATAATAACGTGTCTTGGGAGGAAGAAGGATGGAAACCATGTTGACCCTGGAGGCTATTCTGAATACTTTGATGGTCAAAATAAATGGAGCATTTCCTATTAAGAATTAAGTGTTGTAAATGTGATGGAAAATTAGACGTGGATCATAAAGGCAGACAATGACTCTGATCTGACTCGATCATCCTTATTTCACAAGACAGTCAGTCACCTGTGCCGCTCTTTTAGCTCCCAGGGCGTATGAAACTCCTGGCATCACTTGAGGAGTCCAGAGGAGTTTTAGATTTTTACTGTGGCTCTTCTGCCATCTACTTACCTGCCAGTCTCCAGCAAGTTGCTAAAATGTCAGGAAAAAAAAATAGATTTGGGGTTCATTGGGGCCTCCTGCATATGGTGGATACTGGGTTTTGCTTTTCTCCTTTATTGTTCAACACAAGATTACTGGTACATTGCAAGTCTACGTAGATTCACAGGAGCAAGTGGTTCCCCTTGCCTCTTTTCAAATGGCCTGCCAAATGGGTTTGTCAAATCCAGCTTGCATAATAATGCTCGCTGAAACCATCTCCTTACCCTTGGTTCCTCCACTAACATCTGCATTGCTTATCCAGCACTTGAAATCTGCCTCTGCCTTGTAAAGGTCCGCCGATGTCTGTGCTTCTGCTTTGTGCCGTTTGGAAGGTGGGAGAGCTCCTGAAGACATTTCTGGATGTCCCCCAGCCTTCCTGCCACCGTTTGCACATGCAGGCTTATTGCTGTGCATCTGTATGCTAGCTACTGGGCATGTGGATAAAAGGTGTGCTTCCACAGCATTCTTTAATTTACAGTATTGGATGAAAAATACAAATATTCATTACTGAGATGGTTTTAATTGAATATATGTCTGGAGTATTGAATTGAATATGCTGGATCTTTCAGGATCTTTGTGTAAAACAGAAAGGAGGCATCTTGACTCCTGTTTGAATTTTTTTATTACTTCATCAAAGAACGTGTTATCAATCTGTCAGACTCACTCAGTAACAACACACTTGGATCAGGTACAAACGTTTTCTTTGCCACAGATTTATTTCCAAAGTCAGACTAGGCAAAGAGTAAGACTTCTCTTTTGCTGTAGTCATTAGCGCAGCCTCATTCAGGACACATTGATTTAATATGGGGTGTGCTAGCATGGAACTAATTTTTGGAGATATTTAACTGCCTTCAGAGAGCCGGGTGCTATTCGAAAACAGACTCAGTAGAGCAGTATATGCAAACACTTTGTCTGTTCCTGCGGCACTGTGAGGCATGCCTTCCACAGGCAAGTTTTGTCATTGCTCGCATGGATGCTAGATCTTCTGAGGGAGCTGTCTCTTGGAACACATTAGGGGAATGTGTTAAACTGCACCGCAAATAGAGTTAGCACTCAGTCACATCCAAATGATAGTTTTCTTAAAGCTGAAGAGAGACCGAGCTGTATTTGCAGGCACAGCACATGCAAATATTTTTCTTCCAAGCTTTGTCAGCTCTCCCATCTAATTAAAAAGCGTACCTCTCAAGGTGTAGAAATTTAAATGGTTTTAGTATTTTTTTTCTTCCAAATGCCATCAGCGTTCAAATAGTAATTTACAGCCCAGTTCTTCCAGCAGATGTCTTTTTCCTGCAGATCTCATTTAAGAAGGTATTCTGGTGGAGGAGATCTAATGGGACACAGTTCTAATACAAGGATTTAATTGCTCTTTGCTTTCAAAGTGATGAGTTGGCTGATTAAGTTATGGAGGGTAGATAGGAGAAAATGGGACGCTATTGGCCAGAATTTAAAACTTTCTTAGATATCTAAAGATGCAAATAGGCTTGCAGGGAGATTTTTAAAACCTGATAGGTACCTAATTCCATGCTCAGGAATTAGGTACCTACATGGAAAATTACTTGGAAAACTCCTGGGCATATTTCAGCCTGTCATGTGAAGAAAAGGTGTCCAAAACTGCAAGTTCTAGTTGTATTTCTTGGATCTGTTCACTACAGCTGTGGGAGTTTTGTTGGGTTCTTACACCCTAAAGAACTATATCTTATCTTGTGCAAGATTTATAAGGTGCATATGTATGTTTTCAGGGCCCATCCAGGCTATCCTTACTATTGTGGCTTTATAGAGGAATTACTAGCCCTTAATCCAGCACTGAATCATTGAAAAACAGTTTTATATCTAGGCCTACTCTTATCTGCACCTGTGTTTAAAACAATTTTCCCAAGAGGAGTCTAAAGACAAAATTGAAATCCACAGGAGGTATTCTTATGCTAAGAGTTTAATGTTTATTTTTACTTGTGCTTCTAACATTTTTGTCTCAAGATAGTTGTTTAGTTAAGAGGTAAACGGGTTAATTTCAAAAATAGTTTTAATTCATTTAAATTTGTTTTTAATTAAAAAAATTTAAAAGATCAGGTTAATTTTATTTTTAAGCTTAATCTGCAGAAAGGCTGCATTGGAGCTTTTAATTTGCTATCAGAAGCATGGTGGCAGAGCTGTGTTTCTGAGTCATATTCTGTTTGTGTTTTGGAAGTGGGTTGTTTTCATCAGTAGTACTCTAGCAGCACTCTAGCTGTATTTTGGAAGAGGAATCTCAGACTAACAGTTTGCAAAACCTTATGAACATCTGTGGGGGCATCCCAGAATGTAACTGTTGGCAAAGATGAGCCTCTGGCTGTAAGATCCTTGGGCCAAAACCCTGTCTGGTTGATTTTGTAGCAATACCTAGTGATTCAGAAGAAGAAAGTCAACCTGTGATTTACTGGTGTGGTTCTTTCCTTCTGTTATTTATTATTATTATTATTATTCCTTTAGCCCCCATCAATGGAAGGCAGAGCTACTTCAGCCCTGGAGAAAGAAAAGTGTTTGGCTCTGAAGGCAGCCCTTGGAATGGGTCTGGGGCGTTCAGCCTCAGAGTAGAGCTGTGCAGTGGGAAACTAAAGGCTTATTGTTTGCTTTTTCTCCCTTTCGGCCCCAATGGGCTGCCACACTCTTGGCAAAATCTAAGCATTGCATTATTTTTCCTGACATGAAGGCGCATTGCTCAGCCTCTTTTCTTTTGGTCAGATATCAGCAACATAAAATGATGCCTTTGTGTGGCAGTTTTGTGAGGAGGAGTAGCTCTGGTCAGTACTTCATAGATTCATTTTATTAGCAAAGATCTAAAACCTCCCCTTTTCTCTTCCAGCGTGAAGGAGGGATGCTGGTCCTACAAAAGCTTGGTTCTCAAAAGACAGTGGGACATTTATTAAACCTCAAATTTGAATCTTTGAGAACTTTCCTTCCTTCCTTGTTTTGTCTCGGGCTGGAAACAAAAAGAGCAAAATTCCCCCAGAGAAACAATCACAGAGGCTTTGTAGTGCTGACTGTACCTCTCTCGAAAGCTTCTCCTTTCAAACTGCATCTCAGATTTTCCTTACGTTCATGGAAACTCTGGTGTCTTCCAACTGCGGAGAATTGCATGGTTCATAAAGGACTGTGCTGATGTTACAGAGCCCTTTGCACTATCCAGATGAGTTTTTCAGCATTTTCACTTTTCTATGTGATTGTTTTGTGTGCTGTTTATGATTTTCATATCTTCAGTGTTTCAGAATTGCTTCTTGGCAGGCTGCTAACCCGCTGTCTTAAAACTAGAGCATCAGAAATCTTTTGTGGTCTCTTCTCACTATTTCTTCAACCCTCTTCCAAAGAGATCTGGAGAAGTTTTACAAAGATTCTGAAAAGCATTAAGTTTTTGAATGCTTACCTACCTCACACTCTGCTTTTACAATAACCAGCAGTAAGGGTATTTATGCAACAGAGCACCCAGAGTGGCTTTAAACTTTCTACTCTGTAAGATACAGTCCCTGTTGTGTTGTCTGATGCAGGAAGGCAGAGGGAATGATAGTGCTTAGTGAAGATAAGGGTATTGTAGAGGTGTGCATAGAATAAATGGAGAGTATGAACAAAAAGTAAAGAGAAGAAAATGAATGAGGACCAGATACTCGAAAAAATGACCAGGTGAAGAGGTTGTGGGGGGATCTGGAGCCTGGAAAAGCACTGTTTGGTGTGGGCTGCTTCTTGATACCAATTGCTCTGAGTCCAGACAAAGGGAATAGTCAGAATGCAGAGGAAGAAAATCAGGTCTCTGGCAAGGAATTGGAGCATCTGCTCTTATGAACAGCATTGAAGGTACCAAGAGGTATGTAACGTGATTGTGAAAATAAGTGTGTAATTGGTGGCGGACTTTAAATTCTCTTTCCAGATCTGTGTAACTATATCAATTCCCACCCAGGCAGAATGGACTGAAAATATTTAACTAAACCAGGTGTGACAGCAGTGGACAACATTCAACAGTTATTTGTAGCTAAAAGAATATGCCCCTAATGCTGCATAAATATTTTCTGGTCTCTCTTATAATTTGTAGAGGTTAGCAGTTGGTCTGCAACAGGTCTTTCTCCACAGTTTTCATATTCCAAGTTAAAATCAATGTATTTTCTACGGTGGTCACGATGCATAGCAGAGTTGTAGGCATTCTGCCAGTTTTGGCCCAAATCAGTTTATGGGCTCTCAGAGGAAGAGCAATGGGTAAGCCTGTGGCTTTTTGAACAAAACCTACATGATGAATTTTAGCCTCTGCTGAAGCCAATGGAAGTTTTGCCACTGGCCTCAAAGGCACTTAACTTTATTTTAACATAGGCAAATTTATTTCCTATCAGGGAGCTAAGTTGCTTCAGATTTTCTGCCCTGTAAGACACCAGATTGCTGTTGCTGATGCATGCAAAGGTGCCTGAGTATAAAAGAAATCTCTTGCTATTAAGTGTTCTCTGTAAGAATTGATTTCTTCCTCCTGTCTCCCACTCTGCTTCTCATTCATCTAAAACAGATCTGCTGACCTTTTAAGCATGTTGCTAGCCCTTTAGGATTACAGGAAAGAGAAAAATATTTAGGAGTATTGTGGAAGGAACACCTGTTATATGTGGAAAGTGCACAAGCAAGGCAGATACTTAAACTTTTTTTTTTTTTTTTTTTTTTTTTTAACTCATTTACTTCTCTTTTGACTCAGGAAACTGTATGCAAAGAAAGGCTGAGGCATACTTGGAGATACTGATTTTGTAAATAAATTTCAAAGAAACCAAGGACCCTCATGTCCTCCTATCATTATACAAATTTGAGCATAACGTAAAAAAGAATTAGCAGTGAGCTGACAAAATACAAAAGAAGGTTTTTCCAGCTCTTTAATTCAGAGCTGGTGACCAGCCAGACGACGTGAAGCACCAGCCCTAACACGAGCGGGCTGTCTTTGCTGCTTGATGAGATGCTCACCAACCTGCTCTGGGCTCTTCCCACATCAGTGATGCCAACATCTTGGCACTTCCATAGCATCTTTCATCCACGAGTATGAATTGAAAAATATGATGCTCTCAGGGCACTAGTGTTCAGGGATTCAGGTACTGGAACCTGTTCTGCTAAAGCAGTCTTTGTACAACAAATGACCTGACTCAGAATAAATAACAGAGGAGAAAAGTTGAAAGATGCTGGCGGACATCAGCAATGAAATGACACTAAGAAGAAAGCTAATTTTCTGGCTTTTGAAATGTAATGGCAGTGTACCTAGAAGTCCATCTGCAAGTTTTGGCTGAAAGGTGTTTTGCCACTGCTCTGGCAACCATCCTCTCTAACGCCCTTGGGCTGCCAGGCAGATCACCAGATAGCAAGCTTTCCCTGTAAACTGTCTTGTACTGGTTAAATCACAGTCCTGCTGAGGTCATCACAAGTTTAGCCACTGATTTCAAGTACTTTTTGCCTTTATGGTATTGCCAATATTTGGGCCCTTTAGAACCTGACAGACCAGCATGACCTGGCTTCATGGTAATTTTTTAAGGGGAGATGAGGATTACCAATGGAGATGCTGATCAGCTTGTGGATTTGGTGAAGGAAGGTTTGTTAAGAAACCGAAGTGGTAAAGGCTGATTCATTGTGAAAAAGGATCAATAATACAGTAAAGCCTTGGAATTGTAATGGATGCAGCACCTCGGAGCGCTCCACACGCAGCTTTACATGAATCTTTGTTGGTGACATTCATCTCTTTGTACAGGTGCACCACAATGTGCTCCAGGCACAGTAGTACCACTCAGTGCTTCAGGCAGGTGGCAAAAAGTTCTCAAACATAAGGTGTGCAGGAATCCAAGCTGTGACAACTGGAATTAGACCTTGAGATCAGCTTAGACAAATACCTGCTTCTCAGAAAATTATATTTAGAGCATCAGTGGCATGATGTGAACTTGGCTCTCAATGTTGCGCTTGTGTCTTCCAGCTCTGCTTAGATGGAAAGCTCTGACAAGATCACAACCTGGGGTGTTCAAATTATTATTTTTATTTATTTATTGTCAAGACAAACAAGGAAGTCAACCACCTAGGTAACGATAGGGCATTGATTATAGAAGAAAAAAAAAAAAGAGAGAGGAAGTCACAATAACGTGCAAACAGAAAAAAGGAGCAGCTTTGAGAGCTGAGCAGCACATCTGCTGCGGTGTGCTGGCAGCAGCTTTCTGCACCTGGGGAGCAGTTAAATGTGAGTTGCATTCCTGGTGGGGAAGGCACACAGGTACAGTGGGAGCTGTAGTTAAGTATAAGAAGATGAAAATGAGGAGGAAATTCCTTTTAGCACATTTAGTATGCTCAGCCACCTTGCAAGGTAGAGCTGCCAGAGACAGTGGCTGGGTATTAATAGGTGACATTAAATAATTGCCAAATGTAAATGCAATTGAATGCCTCTCTCTGCAGCTATCTAAGTGTTCATTAGGCCACAAGAAGCAGTTGTTTTCCCCCCTGTGTGGGTAGAAAGTGCTCACAGTAGCAAAATTCAATTTACATGAAAGATAAGAAAAGATGAACTAATCTTTAAGTCATTTTTATTCTGTGTAATTTTATTGTGAACAGATAAACTGTGTAGATCATATCGGTTTTGTCCAAGTTTACACTAGATGTTAGATTATTTCAGAAGATGAAAGAGTCAAGGGTAATAATGCAAGTCCGTGTTTATAAATCTGTTTTGTTGAAGTCTCTGACATAAATACATGAAAGTGAAAAATCAGAAAATGAAGAAAACAGCACAGACATTCTCATAATGATTGTGGTTCACATAAAAATTAATCACTGAAGCATCTAGCTTGGTCACTGACTGCATTCAAAGTTAAATACAGCCTGTAGCTCGCCTGGAAAAAATCAAATGCTCTTTTTCATAGTGCTAATGGAAATCTGCTACTCATGGCTGAGGGTGCACAAGTGGTGGTTGTAAATAGGCTTCAGCTTTTCTTCTTTGAGTTGTTTGGGATTTGGAGAAAGCAAAGCACTCATTCCTGTTTGATAATATCCTAGCTCTGTGAGAGGCATCCTTAGGGCCTCAGCAGAAAATTTATTCTGAAAAGCAAAGTTAGTGCATAAATTAGTCTGTTTAAATATCTAGAAGGGCGGTTGATTTTCTGAAATCTGAATGCGATGTAATTTCTGACTTTACCCAATTCTCTCTTCACAGCAGAGCTTTTTTTTTTTTTTTTTTTTTTTTTTTTTTTTTTTTTTTTTCCCACAGCCTGTGTCATTAGC
Source organism: Nettapus auritus (assembly GCA_011076525.1). Taxonomy (NCBI): domain Eukaryota; kingdom Metazoa; phylum Chordata; class Aves; order Anseriformes; family Anatidae; genus Nettapus; species Nettapus auritus. The sequence continues at coordinate 42,135,670 of CM021766.1, forward strand.
TCATCAAAAAAACCTAGGGGAAGGTTAGAGGTATTAGCGAAGAATAATGGGTAGCCTTTGAGGCAACTTTTACTGTGACATAGTTCAGTGTGTCCGTCCTTAATGTTGGCTGTTTCTGGGTTTTTAGTGGAATAATTAATCTGGGTCACTGCTCTAGCAGCAGTTTGCTTTTCTTGTGTCTTACTGCCTGGAAATTTCTGGAGTCTTTGACATGCATTGTTTAATGTATAGCGTGGTATTACTTAGAACAAACTCATTTGTACTTGAAATCAGATTTCAAGGTTTTAATCCATCCCAAGCTCAAATATTCAGTGAATTTAATTTATGTCTTATCTGAAACAGGAGAAGCCGTTTCAGATGTTTTTGCTGAGAGACTGACATATGAAATAAGATTGAGGGTAAATGGCTTGTTCTGCTTATTTCCCAACAATGTGATACCTCAGTTTTGACCACTTTTGATTTGGTATAAATTGTATTAGGACTCCATCCGTTCTGGCTTCTTTTTAAATTTATTTAAACCAAGTAAAAGTCTTATACAAATTCACTGTGTTTGGGGTGCAATAGGGAAAACCAAGAGAAAGCTGGACACATTGGAAGGATGTATTCAGAATTAATTCTTTCTGATCAGCAATTTAAAGCCAGCGGTTGCATTTTGAAGTAGAATGGGCTGAGAATTAGCCTGATATCTTCACCGCTTGGTACATTTGATATATGCACCCTCCATTTACCAGCTTAATGTGCTATTCTGTCTGCTAGTGTGGAGTTGAAGACGGTTAGGGGAAAACCTGTGGTAGACACAGCAGTGGGGGCAGCGTGCTTGGCATTGCAGCAGAGGTGCCTGCTGAGAGTACTGTGTGAACTACGCCTCTCCAAGCCAATAGCCCCCACGTAATGAATGTTTAGTTTGTTGGATCAGATGATCATCGTGAAAACTTCCATGAATTTATTAAACTATTTAATATCTTATTTCTGAATGAAAGTTTCTCAGAAATTGCGTGATTCTTCAGGCACTGACATCTTACTGCCCTGCTACCATTTTGGCATAGTTTTAAAGAGCCACTGCATGGCCCACATTTCCATTGCGTTTGTAGCATTCTTCTTGGCAAGTGGAGTCCAAAAACAAAGGATCAGGGTGAGCCTGATCCTTTCCAGAGGGGCATTGCTGCAAGAGGCAGCACAGCAGGACCAGTGTGTAAACCAGGATGTTGGGTCCAGTGTATTTTCCTTCACAGGGAGACAGTGTATATCAAGTGCCTGTGTGGTACAGTGAAAATAGGCAGGGAATCCCCACTTCCTCCTCTCTAGCAACCTCACACCATGCTTCTGGGCCAAATATACAGACTTTTGACTTCACATGCTCCCATCTGGAGCATTGTGTAGTCAGTTACTTCTGCAAGATCCTGGGAGGAGCTCCTTGCCCTTCACTTGGGCTCTGATGTGAGTGAGGAGGAGGAGAAAGGTTGCTGCACCAGCACAAGTTGCTGACACAGCCTTGCACTGCTAACGGGGACCCCTTTGGTGGGTCATGGCATCCCCTCTGCCCGGCACAGGTGGGAAACCCTGCTGAAGAGAGGCTCCTCTGCTGCTCCACACCTCCTCCTCCCCGCCTACGTGCTGCAGCCAGGCTTTCCTTCACCTGCCTTTTCTCCAGCCTTGCGTTTCATTATCCAGCTTCCTCTTATTTATGTCCCTTGTTAAAAGCCGATTTATTCATTTCAGAGTCACTGTCTGTTCTTTGTCCCAGCTTTCATTTATTAGTGAACCTCTTCTATCTTCTTTCTGCCTGACATTAAGTATTTGTAAAAGGCTTTCTTACTCCCCTTAATCCCTTTGGCTAGCACAAGCTCCACTTGCTGTTCTGTTCCCCTTACTTTTGCTGCAAGTTTTAATTTATTCTCTGTAGTCCTGCAGTGTTACATGGATGGTCTCAATTTCCAGTATACCCATTTTTTTTTTCCTTTTTATTTTTATTTTTTTCCCCTGAACCCTCAGAGTAACCCCCTGTGCAGCCCCATTGCTTCTTTTCTTTGAATTTTTCTTTATCACAGGGTCTAAAACAGACCACATTTTCATTAGTGTGCCTGTCAGGGATTTTTCTGCTGCCTTCTGCACTTGTGGCTGTTCGGGAAGGGGGCTGGATTTTAAGCACCCCTTCAGGAGGAACAAGTTAAATCACTCCTGTCCAGAGCTCCCGTTACAATTTGCAAATGGCAGCTTGTGATAAGGGACAGATTAAGCAGCATCATGGCTGGGTGCACTGGTGCAAGAGTCTTTTGGTGTGCTTGTGTCTTTCTTCTGAGGCATGTAAGGATACAATATGCAAATACAGACATTATATATAATGAGGTCCCTGAGTTGGATTGCTCCACATAGATTTGGTCTTTTTTTCAGTATTTAGCACTTTGTGAAAGCACATATCTGAAATATCCTATGGTAGTGAGTTCCCAAGTTTAATTAATTTTTGTGCAGTTATTTTAAGCCTGTTGTCTGATGGTTTCATGTGATGTTTTCTCCTTCTGCAGACAGAAACAGTGCCTTGCCCTCTGTGGCCACCTTCTCTGTGCTGTTAAAGATTGAATGGGATTTCATAAGCTAAGTGGTTCAATCTGGCTATTTTAAAGAAATACTTGGTATCTTATAAAAATCAGTGTGGAACAGCTTGATGTACCCACATTCTACGTTTAAACATTTTGTGAGGCAAGTTAGCAACATCCCTTTTTTCAACTGATTGATTTAAAATGTCAACAGTGTGCAGCATATACAGAAAGATGCATCGAGATACAGTTCCCTTCTGATAGTAACGGATATTTTAGAAAAAAGCAACGGCATCTTTTGACTAATGCTGCAAGTGAAAAACATATTCAAGATTAACTTGGCTGGCATCCACAGGAACATCTACTGCAAATGAAGTAATAGGTGAATATTTCAGTGACCCGTGGTGATGAGTAATTCAGTATCCACCCAGTAATGTAGCAATATAAAGGTATGTGAACGAGGCGTGAGGCTATGTCCAGTGCTGGAGTGTCTGTAAGCCCTAGAGCAATCCAGAACAGTTGGGAAACCAGAAACACCTTCCAAAAAGAACATGTGTCAGGCCCAGGGTCCAGGCCCCAGAGAAGGATTCCAGATGACTTTCAGAAATGAGGTTATTGCATAAGTGCATAAAATGAAAACGTGGAAGCCTGCAAATGCATGTGGTCACCAGAGCTGTGCTATCAGTCGTTCTGTATCCGTCCCCTGGCGAGGCAGAGTGCCGCCTCTAAAGCCTTGCTGTAATTTTAAGTGGCCCAGGGTCGAGTCACACCATGGATTCCAGTCACAAAGAAGGAAAGTGTTGTGCCCTGTGTTCCCTTTTCATTCCCTCTAGTTCTGTTAACCCCGTGGGTTCATTAATGTTATTATTCCGAAGGAAAGTAGGCACCGGTATCCAAACAGCATTGTGTCCTTGTGCAGGATGGGAGCAGAGCTCTGCTGAGGGCTTGGCAGCAAGAGCTGCCCAGCTGAGTTGGTGCCTCCCTGACTGCACGTTGAGGTATTGGTAGCAGTAAGTGGCTTCTTGAAATTCATCCTTTCCTCTGTGTGAGGAACTGGCTTTGCACATGAGGGAATAATTCATACGCAAGACTTCTTTGGCACAGATACAGCTGTCATGGTATTAAGTAAGAGAGGATATGTAGGTGGAGGCACTGGGAAAATAAAGAGTTTTACAAAAATGGGGGAGGAACAGGAATCATTGTGGGGATGTAATTTGTTAAAAGCCCAGAAATGCTGCATGCAAGATAGGGGTATGAGTGGCATGCAGGGGAGCTGGCTTAAGTGCAAGCAGTGCAGCTACAGTCCTGGTACTCTCTGGAAAGGAAAGAAAACACTTTTGGCTGCAAACAGAGTTGAAAATGCTTAGTGGGTAAAAATTCTAAGCATAAATAAAAATAGGCTTACGTTCAGACTTTTAGTAATAATTATATTAAAATGACACAATTCATTAAATAATGCAATACATTCACATCTCTAAATACACAGCAGCTGTTCAGTTCTGTCAAACACGATTCCTTTAGGGACTGAATAGAAAAGAGTAACATGCTGGCTTGCATGGTAATGTCCTGATGAGCGCCGGGCTGCAGCCTGCCCTGACATTTATTAACAGAGGGTGTCTCTCTGCCAGCCACCGCATCCTGAAGGTGCCCCTCTGGGCGCTCAGGAGGTGCCAGCTGGGCAGGATAGTGGGCACGACATAGGGGTATGATCTATCCTCTATAGAAACTGAGTTTCAAAAGATGTTCCAGCCTAAGGCTATAAGCAGACGAATTTGGCAGGCTGTGATGTGCTGGAATTGAAGCTCATAGGAAGATTTTATTTAAAAATAGCAAGAAAAAATATAATAGAGCTGTTAAAAAAAAAGCTTGCCAGGTGATGGCTAGTTGAGAGGAAGAATTGTCTGAATGCAGTGTCATCTTTCTCCAGCCTTCGGTTATGGAAGTTATACATCTCTCCTGCAGCAAAGCCTGTAATACATACTGATTCATGTCAGAAGTGTATTGATGCACCAGTTAAGCAGCCAGTAGTTAGATTTCTCATTGCTTTCGAAAGAGAGGAGCTTTTCCTTCACATCCAAACTGAGGTAATGTTCAGATTGTGTAGAAAATAGAAATATCTTAGCAAAGCAGAAGATACGCACCTGTGAAGAGCCCAGCTGCAAGAAAAATTTGACTAGTTGGAGTTTTTTTTGTTGTCATCATCTGGTTAGTGATGGAAGATGTTGAGCTGCATGTCTCCTGTGCGCTGGCCACGTTTCATGTTGAGACGTTCCTGTGCATCAAGAAGTATAATTCAGGCTGTACTTTCTCAGCATGGTGAAAAAGTCTTTGCAACTTCTACCTGGATTTATTAAATTAAAGTGATTCTGCAGAGATGACATCTATTTGCAGTAGAATGCTGATTCTGAAAGTGTTATCTTCAAGTCTTCCCCTTTCCATCATCTAAACTTACATATGAGGACCAACATTTGGCACACCACCATTTATACATGACATTTTGTTTTTAATTATGCTTAACTCAAATTTCAGATTATATGGAATCAAATATTGGGAAGCTCATTGTCCCTCACTTATGCAAGAAGAGAAGTCAGAGTTACAGTTGGCTTTTGAAGCCTCTCTGAAAATGTCAATAATCTGAAAATTAGAAGCACAGAGCTTGTCATTTCCTTGTTAATTCATTCCTCATTCCTTTTCTATCACCATGCTTATATAAATAGATCATGGTAGCTTATTTCTCTGTACTGGTGATGGATCTGGAGTGTTTGTCATTTGTGCTGTGTGTGATTTGTTGTGATGTGCTGAAGGTTTTTACATGGGTAAGGATTTTCCTCTGTTGTTCTTTGTTTGAGACTTTTTCCCCTCTTCATTGCGGTATTATTCAGGCAGTAGCTTTTCATTCAGGATCATAACACAGGTTTGATAAGAACACTCTAGAGAATGAGATTCTGACATGAGAAGAGGCTTTAAAAAGGAAACCACAATTTTATTAACTTGTAGGCTGAATTATATGGCTCAGCATTTGAAGTTTAAAATGGCTCTATGTATTGGTGAAATGGAGCTGAAGCACAGGTACGTGGCACTGACAGACCTCTCATTTGGGTGATATATCACTATCTGTTGCTGCTGTTTGCCGAACAGGTGAGCTCACCCACTCTTTATATCCCCTGAATACTCACTAAGTACTACTCAGAACCAGCACCTTTCAGCCTACATCCCCAAGACTCAGTTGCCTCAGTTTTGTGAAAGTGAGGCATATACAAACGTTATGACAGCTTACCAAGAGTTAGTGTCTCCCCTTTTCTAATTCTCGATATAATCTGTGGACTCTTTCCCAGGTCTTTTATTTGTCTGGCTGCTTCGTGCCTTCACCTTACGCTGAGCACACAATGTCAGATGTAAGGGAAATTGCACTTAACTGCACATCAACAAATGCATATCTATTTAACTCTTCTCATTTCTCAGCTACATAAGCCAGATCTCTGGAATGCAGTGGGGAAAAGGAGCAAATCCGTCTACAGGTGTCTTTTGGCTGAAGGGAAGGGGAAACACACAGGGCATCTGCAATGCCTTTGTTTATCCTCTCAGGATCACAGAGGTGGTCTTTTCTCTTTTGGTTCACATTAAACCTTTCCAGAGATTGCAGGAGTAGGGATGCTGCAGGTGAAGTATTAGCATGTTTAATGACAGAACTGGCCTTGCAGTTAGACTTTAACCCTTTCCTTTCTAGAGGCACCGATAAACTCTCTGTGAAGTTTTGAGTCTCTGTCAATATTTTCTTCACATTATACCGGCAGTAGACTGGTAGCACAATAATTAAAAACAAATGGTTAGTGTTTATTAATTCCACTTGGTTTTGTTTGCACCAAAGGGCTTATTCCCGTTCTTTCCTGCCTCTTTCTCCTCATCCAGCTGACCCTGCTTTTCCCCACATCATTTTTTTGCATGAAGTGTTGCAGTGCTGCTTTCCACACTCAGAGGGCTCTGGACCTTCCTCTCTAGTTGAGGAGGTACTTTACCACCTGCTATCTCATGTCTGTCTTCACAGATGAAAAGAAAAAAAAAAAAAAAAAAAAGGCTAGAAAATAGCTCAAGCTGTGGGGTAATTTTTCACCGGATAATATAATTCTGTGCAGTAAAGGCTGAGAAGCTACATTCAAGCACCTTTTTTGAAAATGTCCATCTAGCATCTTTCCTGTTAGAAGACTGACAGCCCTTCACATTTCCCTCTTAATTTGTACCCTTTGGTTGACTATAGTATTGATTTGTGCATTAAGGATGATTTAATCTTTCTTTCACCCTCTTATTAAGAGGGTTTGAAACCCTACCTGGAATCTTTATTAGCTTTTGACATCACAAAGGAAAATGTCAACACATAATGAGATAAATTGCAACATCAGAGAAGCCTGGAATACAACTTTCATGAAAGATGGATATAAGCTACACTTATCGAAATAAAAAAAAAGACAGAACCCTTCCTTTTTAGCATCCATCTATCTTTGTTTGTTGCTGCATTACAGTATTTATTAGAGTTTGTCTTGCTATACAATGGATTGCCAGAATCATGATTAAGAAGCTTATTCAAATGAATTAAAAATGTTTAAATGAAAAAGACCCGGAGAAGTAATTGCCAAAATTTAATCAAGGATTTAATTTGTAGCACAGACCAGCCAAATGGATTTTGCCGTTTTCACTGCACTGTTTGTACAAGGAAATTAAAAAGTATAAAGAGTCAAAGACTCAGCAGTGTAACCCTTTAAGAATATTGCAGTGCGCTCACTTATTCTCATTAGCCATATTATATCAAACTTGCTCCTCAGGGCTTGCAGTTTGCAAAGCCAGACCACAGACAGTGGAAAAAAAGATGATAACATTTTTTCCGATGTCATAAATTACTGCCAGCACACATTAGATGATTTCTCCACGCATTGCTGTAAGCATTTCAATGGTAGGTTAAATATCCCCCTTCTTAATACCACTTAGTAATAAATGCCCTCATTTTAGCATGTCATCTTTAGCTGAACTGAAATAACTGAGACTAAGGAGCTGTCGGGGTTTGAAACAGAAACATTTCGCTTGCATTTACTGCCGTGAAATACATACATGGCACCATTATGCTGTCTCTGTTTCATTGATGATAATAAGGTATCATCAAGCCTGGCATATCTGTTTGAACATGTTTTGCAGAACCCTAATCATTAAGTAATACGTATCCCATTTCATCCATCATTTCCACACAAAGAGCCTTACAATGCAATTGACAGAACAATAGTTTATGGGCCATGAATAGCTGGAGCAGTGATAGTCCAATCCAAGTCGTGTACAACAGACACAGGATTGTGCTCCAAATTGCCATGCCGAGGGGGTAGGAGGAGAAACAAGAAGTCCCTGCTTGTGGGGAGGAGGCTGAGATCTAGCACATGTTTCTTCCCTGTTAGTTGTAATTGAATTAAGCATTCAGAAGAATGCTAAATCCTCAGCCTCTTTTACAGGCACAAAGTGAAGAAGCTGCTATGGTGGTGAGCTGCTCTGCAGAGCCTGTGGCAGCAGTCAGGATGCCCGTAGCTAGAGGTGGAGGTGCGCTGGGTTCTTCACTAGCTGTGACTCCTGGTTCCTGGCCTTTTGCCTGAAACTGCTGGCCAGGACATCAGAAGAGGCAGGATGAAGAAAACATATGAACTATAAATTACCAAGTTGAGAAAGGCTTCTAGCTAGCTCAGAGGAGTTACAGGTTCTCCCCAAAGCTGAAAATGACATTAATAATCTAAAAAATGTGAAGGAAAAAAAAAAAAAAAAAAAAAGCTTCACATTTATGACTAACCTGAGCTGAATCATACCAACTTTAATAACACACAATGGCAGATAAGTGCGTAACACCAAGGACAGGGTGCAGTGCTGCAAGACTATTCCTTTATTGCAGGGGAAAGGATTTGGAATCCATTTACAAGTCAAGTTTAAAGAAGATAGTGAGAAATCGGTGGTACTCATAAGTCCTTCAGAAAGACAAAGGCTTTGTTTGCTATTTATTTTTTTAAAAAGCTCTTGTGGCACCCAGGGAATATGCGTTTTAAAGCAGAAGGGTGGTTACAGTCTCTTCCCACAGCAGGGCTAGTATCTAACACCATAAGACATTTTCTAAAAGGAAGGAGCATTTCTGAGAACAGAAGTAAGAACCATCTGTGGCTTCATCCGTCTCTTTGTGCCTGAAGTTCTGTACCCTTTATTTCTCATGTCCTCCACATCACAAAGAGGTGGGGAAGAAAGAAAGCTTTCTTCTCTTGAGATCCGTGAGCTCATGAACTAACGTAGCTTGTCTCTGCTCACAGTTGTATTGGTTTGCATGATGCTTTTACAGAGTTGTTCTCTTCATAGAGCACTTTTGATTTAAAGGCCTCTCTTGCTTGCTCAGTTACGTGGTTTTAATTTTATTTGCACAACAGAAAACTTGCTGATAAACAAAGTTAAGACTTTAGAAGAGGAAGGAGTCCAAAATCCAGTGGTTGAGTTCCAAATATTTGAATTAGGTTTCTTATCCAACCTTCTGAACCTTTTAAAGATTGTGACAGTATAAACTATACAGCTGCTTTTCTTTTCTTTTAAGGGGAACTTATAAAGGTCATTTTGTGACATGTAACTTGAGTTAATTTCATACACGTTTTCACTTCTTGTCTCCCTTTTAGAGACTTAAACAGCTTTATAAACTGTGTTTACTATCCAGTCTAAAATTCTGCATTTAAAAGAATAAATACGTAGCAAAGTGTTTTTAAAACTGGGTTTAGGGCAAATATATATATATATATATTTATAACATCAGATGTTTGTGGATATTGTTATTCCACATGTGTAACATTATTTTCACCTTATGTTCTAAAACCAGTTTTAATTGCCATTGTATTTCACCTGCATGCATCTTAAAGTTTATATTGTAAAATTGACTCTGAGCTGATACTGTTTCCAGGTGATGGAGCCCAGCTGAGTTGAGCTGCTGCTTTCATTGGTCTGGAAGAAAGACAGCTGGGTCACTTTTAGATTGTACCTAAACCTGAAGAACAGCCACGTTTTCCTTTAACCTTTTTACTGCTTCTTTGATTTAAAAAACTAGCAGATGATACAACAATTTCTTTTATTCCTCGTGGCCTTTTGGAAATCTCTGCTTTACTAGGATGTTTCAGGAATGTACTTAGTTATCCAGGATTATTCTGAAAGCCTGGTTTTGAAAATGAGAATGAATGAATTTGTCCTACACTTTATGGGATTTTCTGAACAGAGATATCTGTGCATGAGCCATTCAGCCCATTTATAATGGGTTTGAGACATCAAGGAAAATCTTGGGATAATGGCTTTCCCCTCCCTCTTTCTAGACAAAACATCCACCAGAAAAAAGGGCAAGTCCAGGGAAACGGGAGCCCATGGTAGTCCTAGTCATTAGCACAAGAGTCATGCATGAGGAGATTGCAATGACTTCTTTTTAAAGAGTGTTTTCCCCAAATACCTTTATTTTCATTTATTTTTATAGAGGTATAATAAAAAGATGTAGGCAGTGAAAAAAGGGGTTACTTTGAGATGACATTAGAGCAGAACAGTGTTATGCAAAACTTTCTCATCCATAGCATGGCTTTAGCTTATAAAGGGGCCCTGGTGAGGATGCTGCTGATTTCCCATTCCTGCTTGCTCTCCAGCAGGAAATAAAGCAGGGAGTTGCTGCCTTGATCCATATAGACTCTCACAGCATTTTGTCAGGGAAACAGAGCTGAAGAGGAATGTTTAGACTGATAAGCTTTTAGAAAATATTTCTGGGAGTGCATTTTGTGAACTTGTGAGCAGAGACGGTCTGTCTGTATTGGCCACTTCTCCTCCTCCTTATCATGGAATTTACTTCTACAAAAAAGAAAAAGAACCAACCACCTCCTTGAGTGCAGAGTGAACATTTCACAATGCAGTTTCTCAGCACTGACACTCTGGAGTCATGCTGGAGGTAGTAAATGAATAAAGCCATTTTAAAAAAGTGAATAAAGCTATAGCATCTCAACTATGTTAGAGAATCAATCATAGGCTTGAGCTCATTTGTTCCACTAGACTGTAGACTTATAAGAAGAGAACTGCTTGTTCCAGAAAAAAGTGTGAATAATGTGATAAAACAAAATGAACTGCAGAATATATTCTAGCCAGCAGCCAAGAAATTATTCACAATGACAGATATTACAGGTACAGTGCATTTTCTGTCTAGTATACCACCTTCTAGTTTCTCTTAGCATATGCATTATATTTGCTGTTTTCCCCCTTTCAGAATAGAAATACACACAGTTGTATATATATGTTGGTGCTACTTTTTTGTATATCATATGTTGCAGTCACAACAATCTTTCTTTAGTTACTGCAACTGCCCTTGCTCATACAATTACTCAAAAATATTTGGCTGTTTTGAAATTTAAAATGTGTAGGATTAAAATGGGAGCGTTACTCCTCTTCTGTTTTTATTTTGAGTTGAAGCACATATATGCACATTTATATATGCAGAAAAGCAAAATGTATACAATTCAGGCCAAAAGAGTAGACTTGCTACACTCTGCAGAGATAATTGTACAGATCGCAGTTTTGCTTCAGCCCTGTTAAGGAATTAATTCATGCACCATTACTTGGGGCAGTTTTGACTGTAACACTGTATATAGTATACAAAGTAATACAGATCTAGATAAGCCTCTGTATTTCTTTAATCCTCATCTTGGTATTTCTTTAATTTGTCATCATAGTACTATATGGAATAGTTGTGCTGATGTAAACTGATGTGTGTTAGGTATGGTGGCCTTTTACTACCAACTCACAAGTTGTAGTGTGTGTAATAATTGCCTAAATTGACTAAGGTTCATCAAATATCAGCAATACAGCCCATGATAGTAGGCCAGAAAAATGACCTGGAAGAAGGGAGGACAAGGACAAATTTAAAAGGAAGACAAAAAATGTCTGAAAATGGACAGACCTAGGGGAAGATAATAAGTAATTTACATAACATAACTGTACTCTTCTGCTTATGGGTGCTACATATTTTTCAATAACATGTTTCTTCTACTTCCTTCATTGTATTTATAACCTGAAACTTCATTCATCTGATTATTTGATATGTAGTAGATGTTTTGTTCTTCAAAAAAAAAAGGGTCTTTTTCTTCTTTCTACTGTGATTTTTTGTGCATCCTAAGGGATATGTTTTACATATAAAGAACTGTTAATTGTTTATGAAAATACATTTGAATCCATACATGAAAAATGAGGGAGTTTGTCTAAACCTATAAAAGATTTGAACTGATTATATGAGTCTGTGTGAGAAATGAAGCATTACAAATCACATATTTGTTAAGTCATGGACATGACTACTAACAGCAACCCCAACCAGTGATCAAGTTAGAATGAATATGAGTTTATAAGTCAATTATTTGCTTTTACTTCAAGTGTACTGTGATGGCAAAATCTTTCAGGATGCTGGGAAAATGGATTTATTCTTTTACTAAGTGGACAGGAACATTGTTACATCGATTACACATTTGCAATTTGCTTTTCACTCTTGGAAGGGAAATAGCAGACACCGGTTTCATATTTCACTCTGCAAAATGTTTTGTTTGGGTCTGTTTCTCTTTCAGAGCCTTACTGGGGAAGAATGAGGTCATACATTTTGAAAGTACATCACTGTGTGTGGATTTTCTTTATGCATAGCTTCTTTCAGAGTCAGAGGCTTATTCTGGCTTGCGTAGCTGCTTATGCCATGTCATAAACCGTGTCAACTGAGGACACGCTGATGAGTGACGGAAAGCAAAGAGAGGGTAGTAACAAAGGACCGTAGAGGGTTTAACTTAGTGTATGGGTAGACTCGATTTTTATTTTGCAAGCCTACAAAAAAAGAAACAGGTGCCTTAACTCATTGATATTTGCTGTATCAGCTGCTGAAAATCAGAACCTTCCAAGTTACCAATATGTAGGCAGTACATGCCATGCCGTTGACTTCACCCTGGCGGAGAAGGATGAAGGCTAGAAACAGCGCGATCCTCAGGGCTCTCGCTTCAGCCCAGTCGGACTGATCAGCCCACTGCTGCATGAGAGTTCTTGTCTAAATGGCAAGGTAGCTGACATATTGTGTCTCAATTTAAGCCCCATTACCATTCATTAGACATGCTCCTAGTTAATTATTTTAAAAAATAAATGTAAATAACAAGTGTTAATTATACCCTCGAGGCCATTGATGTGTGCCATGTTGGCATTTCATGTTAGAAAGGCTGCCTGAAATTAGAATAAAGAACAGTATAATGCAAGGAGGAGGTTTCAGGAAATATTATCGCTAACATAACATTTTATAATAGCAATTTCATCAATTATAAGTCTTAATATTTAAATAATACTCTATTGAGAATCTGTTATGAAAAGCATTTAGGTGATTTGTTGGCTGTTATATTCACCCTTGCATTTGAAAGGCTTTTTTAATATAAAAATGGTTTTCAACCAGCTACAACATCATACAGTGTTTCTGAGGTACTCTCTGTACATGGTCGCTTGTGGATTTGAGTCCTGTCACTTTCAAACACTGACAACTTTCTAGAGAAAGGTTATCCTATTTGGCATTTCCCCAGTGTTGTTCCTTCTTCCTGTCTGCTGTGTGGCTTAATTGGATTCCTTAATTTTTTATTTTATTTTTTTTTTTTTTTTATATATAGATTCTTAACTAAAAACATACACCTTACCTCTCTGCATAGTAAGATAAAGTGGGTTTTGTGTAGCCAGTGAGTTTGGATTCGTATCTTGGTATCATTTTCTGGCATGGGAAGCCTGAACCAAAAAAAGAAACCAAAGCAAAGTTTCATAAGCCATGTGTTTTGCATCTGGTTTGTCTGTCTTAAGGCTGCGTATTGTGTGATATGCATTTCACTCCTTTTGTTTAGAAATACTATCTTCTCCACTTCAGACCTGTAGGGATAATCAGATGTATGCTTTAAGATTCTCCTCAAAAACAATGTTCTGTGAAATTACATTTAGGACCTGTTGAGAGGGAGAGCCAAGGCTTTTCTTGGATGCAAAGCTTTGTAACGCAGAAGGATAAAACTCAGTACCTAGATCTGACTCCAGATCAAAAGAGAGGTCTGGGTTTTGCTCCAGACTTCTGATGATAACAGGCTGGATCCAAGACCACAACCTGTTGCTCCTTCCCAGGCCTATTAGTCTGTGCTGCCAGTCTGACTGTCGACTGGCGTTATTCGTGGGTGATATAAGAGCCTTTCCCATCCCTGAGCAGGACTTCAGCCAGGCATTCTTCTGCTGTAGGGGGTCTCCAGCCAGTTTGCACTGTGGTAATGTCTTTTAAGAAGACAAGAGATGGATATTAAAAAAAAAAACAAACAAAAAACTTTGTCACAGAGGGAATCCCTCACAGTACTGGGCGGTTGCCGTGCCTGTACCCAGGAGGCACTGGCATCAGATCTCACTGTGTGGAAGCTTCTGCTCCTGCCTGTGAGCAAAGGGCTCAAGAAAGTGGAAATTAATGTCTTTTCCTAGAGGGGACAGTGATGAAAGAGATGAAGAGAGGGAGGGAGAAAGAAAGAAAGAGGGGAGGAAGCAAAAGCTCTGGGGTGTGGTTGAGCGGGCTGTGCATAGAGGCCCTTCTGCAGCTTCTCTGTCCTCTCCTGATGGCACAAACAGGACAATATATTGCTGCCTTCTCATGATGTCTCTTCCATGCCAGCAGGCTCCAGTACCTACCTGTCTTCCTTCTAGCTTGTTCTAACCTGAAACCTGGGCAGAGTGCAGCTCAGTTCAAAGCCGGCGTTGTGGAGCCATATAGCTTACACTCAATATCCCCCTGGTGCATCCAAGCCCCTGCAGATAAATACAAGGTCTTCTGTCCACTGCAGATCACATTAACAGCAGCTTCTCTTCCTCTAGTGCCTGGCAGGCAGCACAACCTGCCACTACCTTCTGCTGCTCCTTCATCCTTGCTTTTATATTCAGATGAAGAAAATAAAAAAAAGAGGAGTGGCAAGGCTGTCCTCTGCAACTCAGCATCCTTTGATTCCTGAGGTGAACACGAGGTCACCCCTCTCCCAGTGGCTGCAGATAATGCATCCCTTATCTCCTCAAGATATCCATGTCGTATTGCAGGCTGTCTTGGTTTGCTTGAGGACAAAAACATCTCCCCTTCAAATCACATTGTGGCTTTCCCTCACTTACTCTGTGTGATCGGCTGCAGAGATGCCGATCGATAGCTCTGTGAGATACGTGGAGAACAATACTGCGGGGCCAAGTGTGGGTGCTGCCCGTAGCACTTGGCTGGCCCTGGGTGCGCTGAGAGTGGGCTGGTGTGCCAGAGCATGGCATCATGCCATAGCTGCTGCAAGAAAGTAAAGATGTGAACTCTTCCTCTTGGGTTTTGTACCAGGGTAATGACATGTTAAATTGTATGCCAAGGGGGATGTGTGCAAGCTAGGTGCAAACCCCTTTTTTTAACCAGCTGGTCAGATTTTATATTGTCTTGTGATCTTTCCATGAAAAACAATCATGGGTCACCTTGTCTGACTTTTGACAGTGTTATTGTTTGTCCTATATTAAGTAATAATATAAGGAAATTCCAAGTAATTTTATCTTGTGTTTGTAAGGAAGGGAATGTGGAGGCTGCTCTAGAAATTTGAAGCATTATATAAACTGCTTCAGGCATTTAAATGCATTCCTTTTACTGCACGGGGCATTCTTTAGCCCTAAAATACTCTAAAATTAATAATTTGAGGAGGGGGGTATTAAGATCTGCCTCCACCTCTACTTCTGCTGTTTGTCTCTGCATTAAGGTTGCGATTGAAGTTACTTAGTTTTTAAATCTATTTTAAAACATGCACAAATGAACTTATGAGAAAATGTTGCCCTAAGCATAATTTTATGACCCATACATTTTGAATATTTAAAACAGTACTAATAAAAATAAAGCAGTGAATATTCTCAGGGGTTTAATTTTGCTGGTGTGTGTTGATCTGATGGTTTGTGAGTTTTACTACATTTCATTAGGGAAATTTTACCAGAGAAATGGAGTTGAATATACAAAATAGTTTATCTTAAATTGGCAGCATGAATCCTCAGTAGAGCTTGTTTACAAGTACTGATTCACTTGAACACTTACTTTATGAAGTAACATTGTGGAAATAATTCTGTTGCCTGTAGTACTTAAGCAAGAAAGATAGAAAAAGACTTAACAAAACAATCTTCTTTTGGATGAGAGTCTTTCAGATCCTTACAAATGCTGTGTACATTTATTTATGTTTTGGACATTATTTTCCTGTTCATCAGTATAGCTTGAGGTAAGTTCAATAAGCATGTCCTCAGATATCTCCACTGAATTTTTATTGATGTTGAAGTTTGAAATCAAATAAATTCTGTGAAGCCAACAGCACTGAAATTTTACTGGATCTTTACCTCAAAAGATAAAATTCTCCTAAAATTAAAAACCTCAAATGCAAGCATGCTATCTGCTGCAAAACCTGCAAGTTTGACTAGACACATCTCTCTGCAACTAAACCCACTTAATACCAGCTTTCTGCTAATAATGCTGTAATCGGGCTAGTGAAGGGTGTCCACAAATATACTTTCAAAATCCTCAGAGATGAATAATCAATATGGTGTTTTTAAGAGAAAATTGCTGAAAACAGTAATCAGAGAGGCATCCTTTTCTTTCAAAAACAATTTGCCTTATCACTGAATTTGTAATTTACTCTTGCTTTTTATTTTGTTTTCATTTTATTTGGGACTGGTTTGGGCACTTACTGAATGCTGTCCCTCCCAACACATGCCCTACAAATCAGCAGAATGTTAGATTACTATTTACTCTCCCTTGGAGAACAAATGCATCATATTTCCTTCTTAAGATAGCATAGGAACTCTTTGAAGTGAAACATTTCATTAGAATTAAGTATTCTGTGGGGTGACAGAGTGATTTCAACCAGTGAGAGGTGAAAAGGGAAAAAAAAAAATGGTTCTTTTTATCCTTTTTTTTTTTTTTTTTGATATCTTGGTCTTTTTTTCTTGGTACTTGAAGCCTGACTGCAAACAGGTACTAGAGAAAAACATTACTGTGTTCACACAAGACTTCTCTTCTTGCTTCTAAGTCCAAAGAGATTTGGATAGACATTTAAACAACTCCAGACATTTCAGGGCTGACTTAGCTTTAATACTTCTGTCACGTTTCTCTACCTCTTCTATTGTGTTGACTGGTGTTTAAACTGTGTTATTAGAGTGGGTTATGCAGTGCACTCCACCAGTCATGTTTTACAAGTTTAATGAAGACCAGGCAGGATAAATTTCTACCATGGCCTATTGAATTGAATGGAAGCTTCAATTTCTCCCTAAGTCTCAATGTGAGAAAGCTTTACAATATGCTGAAAGGGAGCATTGCTTGCCGAGGTTAGCTCTGCTCCTCACAACACCCAAGTGAGCTACAAAGCCAAGCCAGTTTGTCGTCTTTTACAGTTTGTCCCTTTTCTTTTATTAGTGTTTAGTCTTATTGCATTTATAATATTATGGGACTAGGAAGTAGAGACATTTCCAGCTTCTTATTTCATAAAGGGATTTGCTAAGTAAGAATAAAGTGGCATTTAGATAAAAATTTGGGTTAATATAAACAGGGAAAAAAAGCAGCAACCAGAGTTATTTAAAGAAGTGTAATTTACAGGATTATACTCCAGAGTATATTAGCAGTTACCAATGAAAGGAATAGTGTGTCTATACATGTCACTGTAGACACGTTTGACTGCAAAATATGACAGGTACTTCTGACATTGCATTTATATATAATGAAAAGTAAACGTACAAAAAGAAAGTATCAGGATACCAGCATGTGCATCAGATCAGCTTTGAATGTTAGACCTGCACGTTCCTTTAGTTCATTTTTTCCTGGGATTTGTTTTTTTGCATTTGAAACTTGTGAATAGCATTAAGTACACATCACTTTGGTGACATGAAAAGGAGAGGATGTATTCCCTGTTGTGATTTCATTTTCACTTTAAAAAGGATGGAAGCTGCAATTTTGAGTCTTGCAGCAAGGTCTGGACTGTTGTCCACTACAAGGTACAAACAGTTGCACTGAACCTAGTAAAATGCAGTAGCTTATCAAGAGTGCCTGTTAGATGCTTACGAAAGAGAAGTAAGTACTGTGGAAGTAAACTATGATATTTCTCTATAATGTATAATAATACACCTTTGAGTAGCTAGGAGGGGAACTTTGTAAAACACTGAACACCTCAGTAATGTTTTTATTCTTGAATTACTTTAGATTTAAAAATCGTGATGTTATTGCTAGGGAAAAACAGCTTTCAGTCAAAGTTTAAAAACATCTTCAATGGTGCTTGTTTTCTGCTCTCCTTTTGGCGGACACTTGTAACATGGAAAGATTATACACAGGAAACCAGTGAGTAATAAAAAAAAATACAACAACAACAGAAAAACGCAGATAATATGATTGTTGGAAACACTAACACATTCCTAAAAGATCCAGCCCATATTTATGACACCAAAGTCTGTATCTTCACATATGTTCTGGATGCGAGGGGCACAGTAAATAAGAAGGAGCCTCTTAATGAATACAAAGTCTTTGTGGAAAAATGTGTCTGTTTGTGAGCCTCTCTTCTGGGGTCTTCCTAGAAGTAGTAGGTATAACAGTCATTCTTAGATACTGGTACAGCAGAAGGATTTTTTGCACAAAACAGGCCCTAGGATCTCACCTATTTGATCTACATCTACTCCTAAACATATGCCTGAGCATGGAATTTGACTTAACATGTGGCAAGGAATGGAGTAAGGAGAGACTATATCACTAGCACGTGAAGGAGGGCTGCTACAAATACAGTCTACACCACAGCGCTCTTTTTCAAAATGTGCATCAAGTAAAACCATTTGAGTGTAATTATCTTGAGGACACATTTTTCTCAAAGTTTTCATATTGATCTCAAAATTATGATTATTAATGGTAGTGAACCAGGCACTTTCAGATACAGTGCCCTGAAGTCGTTGTGCGTGCAATGCTGTTATGAAGTCTAACGTTATCAATATTGTTGTTTGAAACAGTGCTTCTTCACAACCAATAGCTGTGGGAATTAAGTGAAGCGATAATGTTTCATTAGGCTTTGAGCCATGGAAACAGTGCCTATCAATATTTTTGTAGTGTTTTTCCCCTTGCTAACAACAGTAGAAGATGGGTAAATACGGTACATTGGGCTCTGTGGGTCTCAGCACTCTTAAAATCATACCTTCCTTGGCTATAATGTTACTCATTTTTCAACTTTGTATTTGCATCTGGAGCACTGTTATAAATGAATTGCTCAGATAATTTGTCCCTAGTAGGATGACCAGTTTGTGCCCACTTAGAAATAGGCAAATTTAAGGTGAGAGCATTTTTTGGAAGTATATTAAAAGTAATGTTGCTTAAGCTCTGAAAGCTAGAAGTCTATGTGCCTTCTTAAGGTGCTGGGCACAACCTCATGCCGTTTTCACTCAGCTGATAGTTTTGTGAGAATCCTAGGGATTTATTCTTCTCTAAGGAGATGGTGCTCTTTTCTGTAAAAACGAAAACATGCGCTTGCATTATTCTGTCTTTAATCTTGGACAGGAAAATCATTCTATGAAACATTATTACAGGGGAGATGACCAAATAGCACCCCTAGCTATTTCCAGTCTAGTGAAGGACTGGAAAAGTTTACAAAACTGGTGAATGGTTAGTCACCTATTCCTCCCCCCAAAATAGATAAAGATGACCATAATACTTGTGACAAAAGGAATATGGCTAAAAGAATAAAGACTAATTTTTATATGACTGGTTGTATTTCTTATTTTTTCTGACTTCTTGGTCTGTTCTTGTTATAACTGGACAAAACAAGAGACTGTTTAAAGTAAGAACTGCTCTTTTTTTGTTTTCATCAGCTAAAATAACATTGTTTCATTATGTTATACCCTTTTTATGTGAAGTAGGACTGTGTTGCCTGTTTCAGACAATATTAGAAATGTTTTGAGCCCTCATTAATTCTTTTGGAACCCAACCAGCCACAGACATGCTACAAATTTGGCTAGTGAACATTCAAATTACAACTCCAAATTTTGTGCTTTGGTATATTTTCTTGGGCAACTGCAGGGCCTTCACTTCCTTTTCTAAGCAATTCCTTTTTTTTTTTTTTTTTTTTTTTTTTTGTCTGCTCTCTCATCAGGGATTTGGAAGAGGCAGCTGTAAGCACCAATAGTCACACAATGTAGTTGGGAACACAGTTGTGATGGTGGTCAATAATGTCATCTGTCTTGAAAAGATTTTTGGAGAGAGGCAGCTCCTGGATCAAAATTTATCAGAGCTGAGGGATGGGTCAGACTGTCACAGACTGACCTCAGCTGTGGTGGCCCATATTATTGAGGAGAGAATTAGATAGATAAATATCAGTTTAATAGGCAACACAAATATAACTCATATATCTTCATCACCTTATTTCTGATGTGTGCCTGTCATACTTTCCAAACACTAGGTGCCGTAACCAGAATTGGCGTGAGGAGGTGGAGTGGTATGTGCTTTTATTGGAAAATCATGAATAAGAGTAAACAATGTCTAAGGCAAGTGGTAGACCTTAATGATCAGTAGGAGACAGAGGAGGAAACAGCACATGCTCTGTTTGTTTCTTGAAAGCAATCAAGTAGAATAGTTTAACTTGTAATGAAATTGATTTACTTGAATGTCATCCTCCATCTGAGAATCAGGAGTATTTGACTGTGTCAAAAAAGGGAGTATAAGTTTAGTGAACAACAGCTGCAGGATTGTGAATCAAATGAGACAGATCTATTCTAAAATATTCAGAGGTTTATGTAAACATTTTATGTATTCTACATGTACAGCATATTTTATGGCCTAAAGCACCCAGCAGGATGGATTTTTTTTTCTGAAGTCAAAATGGAGCACCAGGTCAATTTAGAGAACAAAAACATTGCACACTGCAGCAAATACAGTGATGTTCTCTGTGATGTTATTTCTTAAATGCATCGTTCAGACTAGTATGTATGAATCATTTATATTTTTGTGTTTAGATGAACACTCTCAATTCTAATTTTACTAGTTCATTTTTTTTTTTTTTGCACTTCCAATTATTGCAGCCGTTGTGATCAAAAATACCCCAGAAAGGCATCTATTTCATTTTTCTGCTTTCTAATGAGTTTACAGGTTTGCAGAATATATGTCTGTATGCATGAGCATAGCCTTCTTGTGATCCTAACCCTGTTTCTCTCAATTAAAACACAAAGTATGGCCGAGCTTGCCTTAAACATGTCAGAGAAAAGAAGAGGGACCTGAGAGAGGCTTTGGTGGAGCACTCAGCAGTCCAGGGGTATCCAGTGAAATTATTCCTGTTGATCACCATGTTGCTATGAAATTTAATAGAAATTCCTTGTTGTTATAACTAGCTGGCCTCCTGAATGCTCAGCATTAAATGGGGAAGCTTAAGTGCCACCATTCCACGTGCACAGTTTGGTTCCTCACCCACTGCCTTTTATTAGTGTTCATTGAGTTCTGCGTTTTTAAGAGTGCCTATCTTGCTGGGAGGGTATCGAGGTCTGTTAGCCTACAGGAGAGGCTCCCTTTCCCTTTTCCCCCTTCCCCTTTCCCATTCCTCACTAGCAAACAATATAGAGGAACCTCTCCGAGACATTCTTGCACCTCAGCTTTCAGAAGTGAACAGAGGTGGTGGGAGCCTGGACTTGTTCCATATGTGATGGAGGTGTGAGGAGGAGGAGCCAGGGCTCAGCAGCGACAGCTGTGCTCTCCCTGCAGAACAGGTACAACTTGTGATGCTGGAGCAAGGACTCTCTCCTACCCATTGTTTTAAACCCCAGCCTCACAAAATCACCCCCACTTCAGTGCATGGGGAGGTGGGTTTTATTTATTTATTTATTTATTTATTTATTTCCTTTTCCTTCTTCAGCCTGTCTTTTACAGCTGCTCTAAAAAGAAGCTGACTGCAATGGCGACCTTCCTGATGAAGTCACCTCTTCATTAGGGAATGGGCTGAGGCCATCCATCATTTCATGGGAATAACTGAAATGGTGTCTGGTAACAACAGCTCTGGCTCTCTGGAGCTGGACTGAAACTACAGCCCCAGGGAAAAATGTACTTTCATCCTTTCTGCCCAAGAGCTCCCCCAGCCCCCTATTTCCACATTGCTCCATCAGGCAGCCAATTCGCACAGTGCAGGGAGTGGATGTTTTATGTGTGGATCAACAGCAAGTCTCCCAGGGCTCTTAAGCATTTAACTCTTTTTTTCTTTGGGAAGAAAGAAAAAAGGCTCCAGATGTTTTGAATTTACTTTTTTGGAATTGGCACATTGCAAACAGCTTCTGTGCCTCCCTGGGAAACAGGTAACCACCCAGGCAGTCCTGCTCCTTGTCCAAAGGTCAACCCTTGATAACTGGGTTATAGTGGGGAATTTAATAAACGGAGCATTTCCTACCTCTTCCCATTAGTGTGTCTGCCTTTCCCAGGCAGAATTTTCTAGGGAGATTTCCAAGGCTTTTGAGTTGGGCAGTCTTTGGGACCTTTGTTAAACTCAACTCCACTTTCTCTGCCAACTGTCTTAGGGATCCCTGGGGCAACTCCGTGCTCTGGAGCCATGTCCACTGAGCGCAGATGTTGTGCAGCGTGGCTGGAGTCGCTGCTCATGCATACTATGCTGTGTCACAATGCACAGTAAATCCAAAGCGTTGAGCCATGAACGTGTCATCCAGATGATTTGTGCAAAACAATAAATCCAGCATGTATTGTGCTGGGATTTACATGTGGACATGTCAACTATTTTAAAGAACATATAGGGTCTGATGTTCCTAAATTGAATTTACCAAGTACATACAATAGTTATGGGCATAGATCTCTCTCCAGAAAAAAATACTGCAAAAAAATTGCTGGAGTTCACACAGGAGGATATGTTTATAAAGTGTGGGTAGAAAAAGTAGCGTTGATGTCATATGTAGGGTCTCTGATTTTTTGCTTTTCATTTTCTTTAGGTCTAACTTGTATTACTTTTTTTTTTTTTTTTTTTTTTTTTTTCATCAACAACTTGAAAGATGGTTTTCTTTTAAGAGTAAATACCTGCTCCAGTTCCAAACATTTTCTTTAAGTAAGACTACTGCTTCATGGGGAGCATATACATTTGGAGGTTGACTATTTTTTTCTGTGAAAGAAGTGACTTGCTGTAGTACATTTTTATAGATTATCTTTAATTGTTTTCAGTTGCAGATAGCACATTTTTCCACAGCATAACATATTTGATGATATTTGAGAAAACATTTGAGGTGTTTTCCTCAAATATAATAGCTAATAAAAATGACAAAAAAAAAAATCCCCTGCCATTAGAGTTTATTACGTAGCCTTCACGAAGGAAAGCTGTGTTATAGCTTTCTCTGAATTCCTGTGAAATTAAAGCTATTTTATTGGACATGGCAATTACTCTAATTATAGCACTGGGGGGTTGAACGGAAGCTGGTCTGCAGGGCTCAGGCTCACACCCAGCATTATCTGTATGTGCTAACTCCAACTCCAGCTTAGGACACTCAAGGCCAGAGGCAAACCCTGGATCTCTGAAATGACCTTCATGATGATAAATGCTCTTTTTGTACCTGGTGCTCAGTGATCTCTGCCCCTTTTCCATCCTTGGGGCTGGGCAGCCATCCTTTGCTTCTCTTCTAGCTTGCTGTGCTGGGGAGGCGGCAAGGGGAGCTGCTGCTACAGGAATGAGAGTCCCAGCACAGAATGGCAGTGGTGCTGCTGGCATCGCGTTCAAAAGACAGGTCTAAAAGCCATGTTTTTCCTTGGGCTTAAACCTAGAAAGGGGATGTCTTTTTTATTACTTTTTCCTGGTGATAAAGTATGCACATTCACTCTGAGTGTATGCATTTCTGAACCATACATCAGAACTATCCTTCTGGAATAGAGAGCAGATGTGACTGCACAGCTACTTGGTCACCTCGTAAATTGTCACCTGGGCCCGCCATGCTGAGCCTTTCTTTGGGGTGCAGGTGGGGCACAAAAGAGCACTTGTCCCTGCAGCAAATTCAGACTGAGCAACAGCACCAGCAGGAAATGAGGTTTGCAGTCAGGCAGAGAGACAGGATGGGCTTGAAATCTCTGGGATGCATTATGCTGGTGTTCAGGAGTACAGCAATAGCCATGCTCTGACAGAAATGATGTACTCGTGCACTTCCCCATCTTGCCTTTCCTCTGTAATCTCAAAAAAAGTTATCTTCCTGTGTTATAAGGAATCCAGAAAATGGGCCTTTTGAAGAGTGGATTGCTGCTGTTAGTGCTGCCAGCTTCCTGAAGTAGCACCAAGTGTGTTAGTGAGGGCTCTGCCGTCTGCTTCACCCAGTCCAGTGTTCATCTGGCTGGACAGTAGCGCTGAGCTGCTCAGGCCATGGTGGCATGGGCACCAAGCTGCCAGGTTGTTGTCACAGCAAGCTTATGAGTGTGCGCAACCGTGGCAAGAGGCATCAATTCTGCAGCTTCTGGCAAGGGACGTCAGGAACAGAAAATTGCACGAAAACTGTAATATGATTGAAGTTGCCAGGAACATTTAAATTACAGAATTGCTGTACTCCCAGGCTGTAAAATTAAATGTTCACTGCTCACTGGAGTAATTGAGTTGAAATGGTTTGCAAGAAGGCACTCAAGTAATTGTCATTTGGAGGAAGTATTGTCGGCATTCAAGTTTCCATATTCGCTTTCTGGATGGGGAAGCCAGCGCAGTGCTTCTGGGACATCCATCAGGAGTGAGACACGAGCCAGTCTGTGAGTGCCAAGCCCAGCCTCACCACAGTCAGTGGGGAGGGGGATGCAAGGATGAGCAATTCCATGGGCAGGAGCCCTGCGTGCAAACAAAGTTGAGCATTTTGCAGCCTTGATGCAGATCAGTGGGGATTCAAATACAGGGGGTAACTCTGGCAACCTGAATATTGCTGTCGCCCAGCCACCCGTGGGGCAGGCGTACATGAGAGCGGAGCCAAGAAAGGATGCTGCATGCACGGTTAGCTGCAGTGGCATTGTTAGCACATCATTCCCTGAGCACCAGAACTAACAAAGTTCAGTTTTCTGAAGATTTATGTTGGCGAGTTGATTGATGGGGGTGTTTCAGGAGCTCACAAGATCTGAGCAAAACTTTTTCGTGATGGAGGCATTTGTAAGCTACCTCTCCTACATGGAAACTCTGCTGTCAAACAAAGTGTAAACACACAACTTTTTTATTTTTATTTATTTATTTTTTTTCTTACAGCTGGGAGAACTTGTTTGGTTTCTCTTCTCCCTTTTCTTTACTGCAGAAGACATGCAAAGCTACTGCTGATCTTTGAAAACCTTAGCTTTCTGTCAGGTTTGGCAGTAAGATGCCATTATCTTCAGAAATTATAAACCAGATACATACAGCCAGCCAGCATGTTTGCCTCATTTCCCTAAGGACTAGGCTGAAACAGCCATTGTTTACTGATAGGAGATGGGTATCAAGCCTACTTTTGTTTTTCTAGTCATCTTCCAGCCGTGGCAGGAGACAAGAAGATGGCTGAGAGCGAGCGCGTGCACGCACACCCGTGCATACACTGATGTCAGTGAGGAATCACT
Source organism: Nettapus auritus (assembly GCA_011076525.1). Classification (NCBI taxonomy): domain Eukaryota; kingdom Metazoa; phylum Chordata; class Aves; order Anseriformes; family Anatidae; genus Nettapus; species Nettapus auritus. Next base: position 42,160,837 of record CM021766.1, read on the forward strand.
CCAGCCCCACGGCACTGTTCCCCCCTCCTCTCAACTCCAAGTAAAAGGAAATGCTCACACTGAGACGAAGATTGTCTTCTGCTAGCAAAACTTCTGGGAAATTAGCAGTTGCGGTTCCTAAGCGCTTAACCGAATTGGAGCAATTGCTTCATGCAGTTGAGAAATGAAGCAATAATTAGGTGAAAAAGGAACAACGTAGGGCATAGTTAATTGCTCAGCTAATCATGATGTAGTGCAGCGTATGAACACAGGGAGCCCTTGAAGGGCCGTGAGACTGAAAGCCATGGAGAGAAGCAGCGCAGTCACCTTGGGGAAGATACCACATTTCCACTGCATTGCATTAGCAAAGCACAAGTGTTTTGAGAGCAGTATTTTTCTTCCTATTTCATATCTGCCCAAAGTGTTTATCTGTCTTTATCTCTGTGTATTGATTTCTCCGTGCTCCAAGCCCTAAGTAACAGTGGATCTGCCCTTCTAACTTGTGCTGAAGCATTGTATCAGGAGCTGTCTAAAATCAGGCTTGAGAATGAGGCATATTAGTTTAAACAGTTTTCTCTCATCACTGACAGCCTGATGAGATTGAAATGTTCTTGCTAGCCAAAGAAGAGCAAAAGGCACAAATTCTACCTCCAAATTGTTTGCAGAGATTTTTTTCTGGTATGTTTTATTCCTCTTAACTAGATGGCTCTGTTCTCTCGGTTAAGCAGCAGTCACTGATGAAGAAGAAAAGCTTTTTCTTTTTTGGTAAAGAAAAGTGCCTTGAAAGAGTATGGATTAGGTTCAAATGCTTGTTGCTTTATGCTGCTTCAGTGATGTAAAGCAGCTGCTAACCCACTTTAACCATTTGACTGAACTGGATTTACAGTGCTTTGTGCTGCTGTGATGATGCAAGGCAGCTGGAGAAGACCAGCGAATCCATTCCTTTACATGAAATAAAATACTTTGATAATTAAAAGTACAATGCTACTTTTATCTCAGCTTGACGTTAGTTTTTTTTTTTTTTTTTTCTTCAACTCCCTGTTTATAAAGACCAGATTGTGCCAATGATTGCCATAATCTGAAATTAAAGGGGATGTTTATGCAGAAGGGTGCTCCTCAAACTGAGGAAGGGCAACAGAATTCAACTCTGTGAGACACATGAGGAATAGCAGCCTTAAAGTGACTAACCTGTTTGAATTAGGATGAAAAACTCATTAACTCTTGCCACAGGCCAAGTACACCCCTACTCTCAGGTTTTCTGTTCACGCCGTCTCGTGGCCAGCTCCCTCTTGCTATCACTGCAGTTCATTTCTTCCAGAGAATACGTGCAACTCTATCAGTCAGCAGCACTGGAACCAGGAGCCTAATCCTGCCAGATTAGCTCCATCTCCTCCTGTGCAGTTACAGAGCATCACGGTGGCTTTTGTCTGGAGCCTTCGTGCAGGATCCGTCCCTGCAGGACGGCAGGGCCTCACTGGGCTGGAATTTGGCTTTCTAAGTCAGCACACACACATAACTGTTACACTCTTCTGTGGGAAAGTTCATCTCTTTTTTTTGAGTCTTTTTTTTTTTTTTTTTCCTTGCAGCTTCTTGGCAAGACAAGTGTGCTGTATTCTATTTTTCCTTTTTATTTTTTTTCTTTTCTCTTTTTCTTTTTCTTCTTTTTTTCTCTTCTCTCTCTTTTCTCCTTTTTCTTTTTTCTTTGCAGTTGAGGAAGAAGTAAACTTCTGACCCTTTACTTAAGCAACCTGCTATCTACTATAAAAAAAAAAAAAAAGCTAACAAAAGCAGTGAAGTAGTTAAGGCAGACCAATGTAATATTTAATATAGTTATGGATGAGTAAAAAAAAAAAAAAAAGAAGCATTTTTTTAATTTTTCTAAAAAACAAAATCCAGTTTGTGGGTGAGGAATAGCACTAGTCGTATGCCAAGGAAGACGTACCAGGTAAGACAGGCCAAAGCAAGCTGTCTTTATACAGAAAATCCTGAAAAATGCTAAAAGGGGAAGCAGTTGTGTCATGTAGTTGCACCAAGGGTTTTGTTTGTTTTGTGTTCTGGCTTGCGTACTTTCACTCAATTTGCCCAAAACACGGGCTGCAACATGCCTCCATTGGCTGCCCTCTGTGCTGGCGTTGCTGTGAGAGAGGGGTGGCCAGCCCCTGCAACGTGCGCTGATTGATCCCTCCATTTAGAGAGCATAATGCCTTCTGAAGGAAAGAGCAGATCAAAGACTTCGATGATTGACAGCGATTTATGCCGCTTTTGTTTTTAATTCCTTGACTTCTGACACCCTAAGATGGGACTTTATAAAGGAAAGATGCCGTATCCTAGGGTTACGCCTCCTTTCATAACACGGAAAGCCAAAGGAGCTGGGGAGACTGATAGCCAGATTTCAGATATATTAGTTTTTATTTAAATCTGAGGTTCAGAGGTTTGTGGGCATGCTGTTTCTGTTATTAAATCATTATGCACCTACCTGGGGGGAAAAAACGCCAACAATCTTACCAGGAGTGCCTCTATAAACATTTCTTACTCTCCGTAGTGTAAGGCTGGTATATTAAAAATTCTTTGAATAGCTGACCTTGACAGGTGTTTTATTTGAGCAAACAAAACAATAAATAGTAATATAATCCCTGTGGAGCTGGCATTAGGCTTTGTGGGAAATGCATAATTTCCTTTACTAAATGTAGGAAGTGGCGCAAATTTAATTTCTTCATTTTTGCCTTTAATCCCAAACTATTCTCAATGCTCTTTGCTCCCAGGGGCCAAGATCTGCAGCCTGTTGCATGGAGGGGTTTCCCATGGGCTGGTAGATGCAGGAACTTGACGTTTTTCTCCTCTCCATCGGTGCAGATGCTCTTGGTGGTGTCCGTGGGCTGGGGCGTAGCATGGAGGTGAGCATCCTGTCAGCCCTTTTGCCTTGGCAGTGGGTGTTGTGCCATCATGCCCATGGGCAAACTAGAACCAATCTCTTTTCTGAACAGTGCTGGAGATGCTGCAGGGCTGAGGCCATGCTCTGCTGTCAGTCCCTAAAGTACAGTATACGATGATTGTTGTGCTTTTGGCTCTTTGCTTCTGGAAGGCCTCATAATTTAGGGGCTGGCTTGTTTGTTTGTTAGTTTTAATGTAGACCATATGTCGGCTGCACTTTTAGTGGCTGTATTTGATGTGTTCTGGAAGGATGATGTCAACTTAAAAGACACTTTGCTGAAAGCATTTAGCCATTCCTCCATGTGGCGGAAGCCGTGGCATTGTCCTGGGGTCTCCAAAGAGGGGGGAGGTGGGTTTCCAAAATCGCTGCCATGCCAGGTGAGACAGGGGCTGCTGGCACCCAGTGTCACAATGCACATATGGCCTTGGAAATTCCTAGCCCAGCCTTCAATTTTAATAGCAAACAAACAGTCCTAAAGAAATTTTAAGTCTGAAGTGCAAGTTAGTTTGGGCTATTTTGTAGGTACTACATGAAGCAGAGTTGACTCCCTTTTCAGTTTCCTTTATATATGAGTAAACTCCACCTTTATATTAGTAAAAGCTGCTGTTGCTCTTGTATTGCAATGACAGAACTGATCCTAAAGTGATGTGATCTCCGGGTTAGATGTACCAGTAGCCTCACCCAGGATGGCAAACGCTGCCTTTTTATGCTTGACTATAAAGCCTTAGGTCCTATCCATTAAGAAATGATGGCTGAACAGTGGAAGCCATTATAAAGCCCCATCACTATATTTTATTATTGTCATAAAATTCATGAATTAAGATCCACATTTTTAAGCGTCATTTACTGTTAACTCCCCTATTAACTATTTATGTATCTTCAGAAAGTGAGTGGTCTTGTAGCACTATTCTCAATGAAGTTTGAGCTACACTTGAATTCTAACTTGTGAATTCTGTCCTGCTTCCTAGGAACAGAATTTTTTCCTAGCTTTGAACATGTTTTCATGATCAGATTTCAACTAAGTTTGGTCCTCTTTGTGTTGACAAACTAAAGAATTTGATTAAAACCATGTGAATATAGGAGTCCAGTAGCCCAAATATAGCTGGAAGTCTGACACTGTTAAAAATGAAAAGATTAATGTTTCTTTTTAATGGAGTGGGCAGGAACATAGAAGAAAGAAAGAAAGAAAAAAAAAAAAAAAGCAGAGGGCTAAGTTTTCAAAATTATTTCAGAAGAACATCTGGTACATGCTTTCCTCACGTTGGTTAAAATGCTCCTTGCTTTCAGTTAGTCTGTAGGAGCTTATGAGATTAGTGATGTTCAACGTTTCATTGTTTCTATAGCCTTTATCCTGTGATTTACAAACAAATATTGTGCTTTAGCTTGTATAGAATTTGTCCTATTCAGCCTAATTTGGTGTTAAACCTGCTCAGCCCAGTTAATATTTACTCTGTGTTTGGTTTTCATTGTCAGTTCAACCTTGGGTAATTGACAAACAGCTTCAGTGAAGTTGGACCAAAGCTTAGCTGCTTTGTATCAAAAATATAAGAAGCCTTTCATTTCCAGATTTAGTTATGTGTACAGTATTTAGAGGGAAACATTATGAAAGGTATTCTTTGCTGTTTTGTTTTGGTTATCTTGGTGGTAGAGAGGTTTTCAAATAGTTTGTGTAAGTTATCCCAGCAACATGGTGAGCTGAGTAAGACATAAGTGATTTCTGTACTTCAAACAACTGACACTGAAATCCATGTATGTATTCACATTTTCAATTCTTTCCAAACTCTGCTGGGTTCTTTTGCTTTAAATTTAAAGGTTCTGCTCGCTGTCTGGTTTACAAGTGACGTGGAATTTCAACAAGGGGGAATGCAGCTGGGAGAGTGTAATGTCTGACACAGGCACAGACTGGGAGATGAGTGGCTGGAGAGCAGCTCAGCAGAAAGGGATCTAGGGGTGTTGGTGGACAGCAGGCTCAACGTGAGCCCACAGTGTGCCCTGGCAGCCAGGAGGGCAAACTGCCTTTTGGGGTGCGTGAAACACAGCACAGCCAGCTGGTCAAAAAATATGATTCTCTTGCTATATTTAGTGGTGTTTTGGCCTCACCTTGAATATTGTATGCAGTTGTGGGCTCCACAATATAAAAAGGATGTCAACATGCTTGAAAGTATCCAGAGGAGGGCAACAAAGCTGGTAAAAGGGCTGGAAGGCACATCCTGTGAGGAGAGGTTGAGTGCACTTGGGCTGTCCGATCTGGAGAAGAGGAGGCCAAGAGGCGCCCTCATGATTCTCTGCAGCTTCCCGAGGAGAGGAAGCAGAGAGTGAAGCACTGGTCTCTGCTCCCTGGTCTCTAAGGACAGTCCATGAGGCCTATCTCAAAGCTGCACCAGGGGAGGTTCAGACTGGATATGAGGAAAAATTTCTTTACCGTGAGGGTGGTCAAATGTGGGAACAAGCTGCCTAGCCAGGTAGCTGATGCCCTATGCCTGTCAGTGTTCAAGAGGCTGGAAAATGCCCTTAATAATATGTTTCTTACTGTTTAGTCCTGAAGTGTTCAGGCAGTTGGACTGCATGATGTTTGTAGGTCTCTTTTAACTCAGCTATTCTAATTTTAGAAATACAGGTTCTGGTGTTGCATGTACATTTCGTGCCTGCACATCACAGGTTGCTCATGAAGATGAATGGTTTTTCTGCCCCATCATGAGCCTTGCACCTGTCTCTTTAACATCATCTGGCAAGAAAAGGCCAGATGCGCAAAACCACAGGGAATTGCAGGAAATACTACTGAAACCTGCACGAGGATGAGGCCTGAAGAGTGCTGCAAGTGTCTTCTAGGATCAACCTGGAACTTACTAAATGAAAGCAAACATAACCCAAACTCTCAGCCAAAAATTCCTGAGCTCGCTATAGATAGCAAAGTTATATTCAGGCTGTCCCTCAAGAATAACTTTTTTCACCCATTTCTGTCTCTAAAAACTTATGCATAGTCAGTGCAAAGAAAAAAACTTTCAAAATCAGCCACAGTCCTCAGGCTGGGGTCTGCAGTCCGCTCAGTCCTCTTTGCCTGTTCACATGAACTTTTGCACCTGGTGCAGGCGCTAAAGCCAAGCAGGTTTGGATTAAGAGAATTGAGATCTGTTACAAGAATAGCTTAAGTTAAAATGGCTCCTTAACATCCCTTGCATATGTTGGACCAAAGCTGTATGTGATGAGGAGCCTAATCCCATCTCTCCTTTCTTTCTGCCACTGTGTCCCAGTGCAAGCACAGGAGGTGAACAGGCTGTCATCTCCTGCATGGCCAGGGGTGCCTGCCCTCCTACACTAGTACTCAGTTTAGCCAGATATCCCAAAATATCATGCAGAACTATTCATATCTCTGTTGTCAGCCTTAAACTTTAGGAAACACTTTTCCTTCTACAGTATGCCATCTGGACACCTGAAAAATACTCAGATTTTCTTTTTTATTTTGGAAGCCACTGTCCCCATTAATGGCCAGAGCATAATTAATGAATAAAGTGAATAATTCAAACTGTTCTTAAAAGTCAGTTTGAAAAATAGAAACGACTTTATGCTTGAAGGCCCTGTGTTTAAAATCAAATAAGTCTCATTCTACCCTTTTCTTGAAGAGCCAGACTGCGCTGTACAAAGTCATGTGCATGCTGCACATCAGAACCTCCATCACATGCACATGCAGATGTCTGTGCACATACCTGTGTGTTTTGTGCAGGTCAACCATTAGCAATTAGCTTTAAGTGCAGCCACATACCTTCAGCTCCAAATGCCCTGTATTATTCAACTGCAGTTATATGAGGATATTTATAATGTAATGATTTGTTGTGCAAAACCGAGAATTTTATCTGGTATTTTTAAATGAATCTTAAGAAATTCTCTGCAAGCTAAATATTTTCTCCAGAAGGGTCTTTTTTTTTTGAATAATAAAAATACTGAAAAATACTGAATGATTCTCTAAAATGAATAAGATTACCATACTTGAAGTTGTGCATGATCACACAGCAGAAAGAGAGCTGCTTAGGTGTACTGCTTACACATAAGCCTGGCTGTGTTATTTTCCAAGAGAGCAAAAGCCTGGCTTAAATAAATACAGACTGTTTTTAAGATTGTACTAGAAAACTATCATCCTGTTTTGAAGTGTTCACAGAATACAAGATGGTAAAAGTTCAAGCACTTTAAATTATTGGAGGAGGAAAGCCCTGAAATGATATGATAGAAGGAGTAAGATGGTTTCAAGAAGGAAACCCAAAACACTTGAAGGACTGAATGCTGTTTTTTTTTTTTTTTTTTTTTTCTGGGGACTGTTTTTTCAAGACAGATGGCAAAATCTTCTAACAACATTACATGCTGAAAAACTTGGAGGGCTCCCTTCCTTCTTCTTGTCTCCATGCAAGTGATGGTGATTTCCAAACCTCAGCCAACTAGCCAGCTGAAACTGGCACAGCCCTTTCCGTACTGGGCAGTTTTATCTGGGAAAAAGTTGGAATTTGCTGCACTGTGTTGCTTGCAGTGCTTGACAGGAAGGTGGACTCCTCTTTCTGCCTCCTTGCTGCTGTTGGCTGTGCACCAGTGGTAGATGCTCCCAAGCCTGTGTCTGTAGCCAGGAGGTGGCTGAGGAATGGAACGGTGGGATTTGCGTGCCTGTGTTGGTCAGCCAGCAGCTATTTCCACTCTTCTCATTTTGCATGAGTTAGGCATTATAAACTGAAAATATGAAGTCAGAAACAGGGTTGTGTGTCAAAAGATTTGGGTTTCAAGAGCAATCATTCTGTTTTGTCAAGATCCATAGGGCTGCAGCAGAACTCTTGTGCTAAGCATTGAAAGCTGTGCATTTGGTTGGCAGCAACAAAACCACCTCAGTTTGTGCGCTATAAAGCATCTTTTGCTTTAACCTTGCCTTGTTTTTGTCATGCTCCAGACTTCCCTCATAATGTTGCTTTCTTGCAGTTTATTTGATGTAGATGGGAACACCCACCCAGAACTCCACCCCTTTTTCCATAATTAATTCTGTAACCTTGAATGTCAGTATCTCCCATTGAATCTTTCAAATTCGCTTCTGAAAGCCATAATCATCTTCACCAGTTTGGCATTGCACTCTCCTACGTTCCTTTTAGAAATCCTTTTAAAAATGTTCAGAGCAGGAAAAAGGAACAATTTCCCCCCCTGGGGAGACAATCCACTCATTGCTTTGGGGAATAGTTTGAAGTAAACAGATACAGTTGACACATAGACCTTACAAGCTAAATAATAGTCCCAAGACTGTTTCTTTCAGGTTTGTCCAGCATTAAGCTTACGATGAATCTTGTGAAACCTCTAGAGGAGTCAGTATTCCCATAGTACTGACTCATACTTAATATTTGGTCAGTTACTGGATCTTTTTCCTCTGTTTTTCAAATACCAAAGGAAGCATAGTAGGTGGCCCAGTGGAAATTTACTTCGAAACAAATCCTTCAGATGAAGAAACCAGACTGAGGCACTCTTTGCAGATAAAGCTTGGGTTTCTTTGCCCTGGGATCAGTGAGACCTGTAGGCACTTCAGGCACAGTTGTGACCATCCTGGCAGGAGGAGACAGATCATGCTGCTGCCAGATCAAAGAGAAGGGTTGTTTGTACGTGCTCTTTGCAATCGCTGAGTATGCAAAGTGGCTGCCTCCTAGCTGAGTGAGGTTGGGGGCTGGTAATCCTGATGCAGGTGGAGAAAGAGGCAGTTTTGCTGAAGACTGGAAATTTGCTGTCTTCTGACCACCAGGACCAGCTCCCACACCTGCTGGAGAATGTGCAGGAAGCATCTATGGCGCATCCACAGTTTTGCTGGGACCTCAGGCTGTTTGCTGTGGTGACGCTTTGCAGATGCAAAATCCAACCCCTCACTGAGCAGGGCAGGAGCACGTTTGCAGAACACAGAGTGACAAAATACAGCCAGAATTATCTCAGCTTAGCATCTGCTAAACTGCTGAGTCCTGTGCTTTGGTCCCAGAAAAATGATACCCAAGGAAGCAAAGGCTACTTGGGTATGATTTGGTGGGTGTTTTGGAAGAAAACGTGGCTATTCTTTTTGCCTTTGAAGGTGTTTTGTTTGTTATTGATGGAGAAAATTAAATTATATTCTGACAAAGTATCAGCCATTGCTAAGGTTTTTGTGTTGGGTGAGGGTTTGTACAGTATGCTCGTGCATTTTTCTTTTCTGTTCAGAATATTAGCATTGTTGTGGCTTTTTGTTTCTCCCTTTCAGTGGAGGAGGTTGACGGAGAGGTTAGATACCAGTTCTGCCTCAGTGATTCATTAAAGCGGAGCTGGAGGAACGGAAGTTGCCCTGTTCAAAGGTGTGGGGAGTGTTTTATTGTTCTGAGCGGTGCTGTGAATGCCAACGATTTTGCAGCTGTGAAAAGGGCTCTTAATGAGTTTCAGCATTTTAATGTACTTCAAGTTCCCAATTGTACAAATTTAAGAAGCTTAGCAATTCAGTATCTCCTGAATAATAGCATTTATTTTATACACTAAATACACTCGGGGAAGTCTCAACAATATTGCAGGAAGTCTTGGTAATATTGCAGCTCCTTCCCAATGTAATAGCTTTAGAGGACCTAATTGACTTGAACAGTGGAATTGGTCCTTTAAAAAAACATGCACACACAATTTTTGATTAATGAGCCCCATAATAAATCATTAATCTTTTTTGGCTTACAAAAATGATCTGAATAGTTTTCAAAGTAGAAGAAGTTGTGTTATGTTTTCCTGAACTGTCTCAGTGATACAGTGCTTGCATTTCAAATCTACCATCTCAAATTTACAGAAAAAATAACCTAACTTCATATACTTTTGAGAAAAACAAGTCCAAACTCTGAACTACTTTGTTTCTAAGATGCGTGTGAAGAAACATCTAGATAGGAGTACGTCCTCTTGTAATAATAAAAGCACGGTAAAATGACCATGTAGTAAGTGTCCTTCTTCCTGAAGGATCCCAAAGTGCTTTTACACATTTTCTATAGTCAATGTGGGTCATTCACCCATCATTTGAATGAAACTAGTCTTTACTGGCTGTGCTAAACAACACTTTTTATAGGAAGGAAATCACAAATAACTCTTGCATTTGAAACTCCAGGGAGATTTTTAGGTAGGCAGATTGTAATTGCCCAACCTGGAATTGGGCCAGAAGACTGTGATTAATATACCCAGGCTGCGCTTTAATTGTCCCAAAGTAGTCATGGCCTTAGTTTCAAGTGTGCTTCGTCTCTGAATAGTATTTCTTTTTCTTAATGGTAATTTTAGAACTTATAGAATGGGTGGCAGGATTAGCTGAACTGAAAAGTAGAGAAAATTTTTACTAACAGGGAGCTCAACAATGCTGGGACAGTGCAAAATGCTTTTGTACATGTATCTGAAGTGATGGAAGGTGTTTGTAGATTTTGGTTTTTTTCTTCCTGTTTCACTGAATGATCTTCTGAGTGTGTCAAATCACTCATAATATTTTCCCCATACTTTACTGTTTTGAACTCTTTAACATTATTATTTTAGATCTTAAAATAAATAGCAGAGTAAATGCAAATGGCTCTCTACCCCTTAACTTTTATCTTTCTTTGGGAATTACTTGATCTTTGGAAACAGTGCAATACAGGAAAAAACAAAACAAAACAAAAACAAACAAAAAACTGTTAAAGGCAGTGTAGCAGGTTGATTGATCCATAAAAATAAGGTCACATAACTTGAAACTATTCTCCTTAAAAGCAAACAATATACATACAGGGGCTGTTGATGCTTTTCTCAGCAAGCCAGCCTCATCCCCTCCCTCCATGGTGAGGTAAGGCTGGGAAGCCCCTGAATGTCAGATGTGATTCTGGGGCTGCTGGATGTGCATCTGTCTGCAACAGTCACTGAGCTGCAGATCCACAACTGAGTCAACATCAGACTGAGACATTACTCAGTGGGATCTAGTGGATATTTATTTTTCTCTTCAGGGAGCCTAGGAGTTCACAAGGGATTTTGTGGAGATATGACCAACTTGCATACTTAGAACACACAGGTTTGTTTTGTTTTGTTTTTTATTTTTATTTTTGCAAGTGACCTGCAGAATAAATGTAACATAGTTTGGTCTGTCAAAAAAACTGGAGCTGAACAGAAATTTCTCAGGATAGCAACCTATCAGCTTTGATCCTTTAGGTTTAACGTGTTTATATGGTTTATGAAAAATGTGCACACATCCACAAATAGATGTGCTTTACCACCAGGAATTGCTGCAGTCGTGATGAGAACTTGGCAAGCAAACTCTGGAATGTTATAGGCATCCTTTTAAAGGTGTTGTAAACAGATCTTTTTTGGTCCTGTCCCCTTTAGATACAACTGTATTTAAAATACAATTTCAAAATTGGTTGAAGTTGTTTCCCGAGTATTGAGTGAATTTCTGTTTGTCATCAACTGCTGCTATTAGTATCAGCAAGGATAAGCACTGGAAGGAGGAGTCTGCCTCTGATAAAAACACTCTTAATTTACATGAGAAAGGGTCTCTCTCTCATTCTATTTTATTGCCATGTAGGTGCAGTATTAAATAGATAGTAGCTTAAAATGTTCAACTGTAAACCTTCAGCTTTGCTTTTCACTAAAATTTGTTTGAAAACAGGTTGTGAATACAGTATCTGGGAAAGGTAATCCAGAACCATAAAGTGTACAGAAACTCAAGCTCCCTTCTCTAACTGTCTCTTTTATTATGAAAATATTCTAAAGACAGAGCAAAAAACTCAGGTCATTTAAGGACCAGTGCAACAGACAGGTCAAGCTTTCAACATCCTAAGAATAGGTGGACCCTAGAACAGCACCACTCCCTCTGTGCCCTGCAGCAGATTCCCCTTTGCCTTTAGTTGCTAGCCATCCACTACACCCAGAAAGATTCACAGACTTCTTTGTAATTCCTTTCTGGTCTGAGACTCAAGAAATGCCTACGTATCTTGTCTCACAGTTTTATTACTGCAATAAGTTGTTAGAGCTGCTTATGATTTATAAGTAAGAAAGAAGATAATAACCTTCATTTGTTGAATTGATGTAGCCATCATTTTTTATATGAATGGTTTATACAAATACACAAATATGTATAAAATATGATCACATACAGATATATTTAATCCCACACAAACATACCACCAGCAAAGCACATTAAGTGGCTATGTATGGGGATTCCTCCTTTGTATACATAGTCACTCACACATATGTATGCATAATTGAAAATGTGCCTCCTTTTTTGGAAGTCTGGTATAGGCTTGTATGTCTTTACACACAGACATCTGTTTACCCAGATTTTCAAAATTGAAAGCATGTTTAAACTGGAATGCACTTTTACATGCATAATATAATTTGTTGTTGCATATGTAATATAGAACTGTACTTATGTACTTAAACACATCACTCCCGTATACATACACACACACGGGCACGCACATACACATGTATTAGCCACAGCTGATATACCATATAGACATAAGAAGAACTGATAAGTGCAAGCCACAGAGAGCTCAGTATTGCAACACTACGGCATTTTCTCATAGGTGGTTTTGCACAACACAGAAAATTGGTGACACACAGCCAGTTGTGTGCTTGGCAGGGTGGCTAAATCCAGGTTTATTGAAACAGAATGGAGTTTTAGGGCTTGGGACATTGACTTTTCTCTTTCCCCATTCCCACAAGGACCAGCCACAAGTACTCGGATTCAAGCATTGTGCTCTGTCTTGAATTTCAACTCGCAGTATCTTTTAGTCTCATCTATACTGGTCTCTTATATCATCTTGTATCATTCCCATACAGTTTGTTTCCTAGTCTATTGATTACAAAGGAACTAAAGTGCTTGAGCTTTTGCAGGAAGGCTTCCTTTGTGCAGCAGTGCATCTGAGCTGCCTGGTGAATTGCTCTGTCTTGCAGGCCTCCTGTCCAGGCAGCTCAGTTCTGCTGCGTTTCACCAACTGCAGGCAATTGCATTACTTCATTTCAGATGCGAGACATCTTTGCTTGTCAGCTTTCCTGATGTTCTTGGCTTCTGCCACGAGAACATAAGTGCCCTTTCACATCAGTTTCCTGAGCATAAGGGAATACTTTTTTCTTCTCATGGTGGCACTGTGTTACAGCTCCGCGTGGCTCAACAAAATTTTGTTTGTATCTGTCTTGATCCTTACTAGGTGGATAGAACTGGCCATGCTGTCCACCTTGCTATACCTTGTCTAATTTCTGAGTGGCTTTCTGCTCTCTTCTGCAGAAAATTACTGACTTTGTCTTTTGTATGTTGGTGGGCTCCTTGAAACATTCCTTGGTTTGGAAAACTTGAGTCAGCATTCAGTGCTCTGAAAACCATACTCTTCTGGCTGACAGGAGAGGTGGAAGGAACTGATGACAGGTTTGTAGGAAAACTCACTTGAAAAACTCACACTTCCCCTGGTTTCAGGAAGTGAGTGAGTTCATAGACTCAGGTTAGCTGCCTTGCACCTCATGCACAGACTATGTTCCTCGCAGATGACAAAGCACAGTAATATTCCCTCTTTTTTATCAACTGGCAAGAGAAAAAACATGTTTATTTTACTGGTCTCTCTATCCTTGTCTTTTTCCCAATATGGTAGTGTTGTAGGAGCATCTGCTACTCTCCTCCAGCTGTCTGCAAACCTCTAGCTGATGCTTTGTGTCTTTCAGATCCTGATTTTCTGTCTGCACAAAGCATAATATATTCCTAAATGGTGCTTTCTTCCTCAGTGGTGCTGTGTTTTGTGTGTCAGGGAAGGCAAACCTTGATGATTTGTCATCTCCATCTCCCAAGAAGTTGATGAGGAATGACAACTGCCTGGTGGCTATTTTGCTGTTCGTCTGGAGACTGATGCAGTGTCTCCCATTCTGCAGCTCATCTGGTGGCCACCCTGTGTGGTGGCCCACCTGATGTCAGTGCTGTGCCTTTCTCCTTCATTAGTTATGGCCTCTGCTGCGTCCTGGGAGCTGAACATAGCCCCAGGCTAGCTGAGGCCTGAGCAGGGAGGGAGGTGGTCCTGGAGGCCACCTACTGGCTAGGTTCTGCTTTTCCACACTGTGGGGACAGTGGACTTTGGTGGTGCTGGCACTGTCCCGCCACCAGAAAGACCAAGGCCTGGAGAGCGTGGGACCATGTCTGTTTGATTTGGCAAAAATGCAGGGCTTTAGCCCCACTGTTAACACCTTTTCCTTCATTTTCTACTGCTGGTTCCTATTCTCAACCTCATTTAACAGGGCAGTCTGATCCCATGGAGCAGGGGTTGCTCTGATGGGAGCTGAGGAGAGCACAGACAGCTCAGCTGCTTCTCTGCAAGGTAGCTCAGCAGCAACAATTCAACACTGCCTTTTTGTTCTATTTTAATATCTTCTTCATTTTTTAATAAAACAAAGTTTCACTTTCTTCACTTGCTAATAGTATTTCCTCACTGTCAGTTGTGAGGGTGGAAAATTAACATTTCGAGGCCTTTTTTGCTCACCCTCTGCTGGGACTTGCTGACTCAGCACCAGGAATTCCACACGCAGGGAAAATGCGACGCTGCTGTGTCTGTCGTGCTTCTGAGCCTTGTCACATTTGAAGCATGACATGGATATGCCTTTTACATCCAATTCACTTATGAAAAGTGTAAGTATTTTTGCAGTATGTGTTTTGTGAGCTGTGCCCGATCTTAAAAGAGAACAGTATTTTTGTCTGTGTTAAATACAGATTTCTCAAAATAAAACTGTCAAGGCAGTGCTTTATGGTGGATTTTGTTTTTCTTAAGCAACGTCTATGTAGATCTTTTCCTTAGTTCCTGTAGTAGTTAAAAGAGTCCAGACTCCCTGAAAATTGATGTATCCTCAAGGACTAGTAGGTTTCCATTTCTGGCATGTGCATCAAGATGAATAACTGTTCTCTAGCAGTCTGTATGGACTCAGGCTAAGTAGACCTCAACCTTTATCCCAACAGGAATTCCCAGACAAGAAAATTCTGACTTCATTTATGGTTTATAGGAAGTAACGTAAAACATGACAAAAGAAAGCGTTCGGTTTTCTTCACAAGCAATCACATGGGATCTGTGTGCTGCTTGAATTCGCCTTTGGGTCAATAGGTCAAATATTAAAAAGCATTATACTGTCCCAAAAAGTCCTCTTAAAGCTTATAATGCTTTCCCAGTGCTGATAATTTACTACCATTAATAGTAGCTAGCCTTTTTTCTAGTGCAAGTGTAGACAGTTAAATGCTAAGCCTTTGAATTTTACATGAAGAAATCTGAGTTTCCTGAGTTAGTCCCAGCCTAGAGAAGCTTCTGAAGACAAACACGTAAATTCCCATTGATTTACAAATATATGCAATACAAGCAATAATTTAACCCTGTGTGGGACTGCAACCAGGCATGAAAAACATCAGAAGAGGAGGGACATCTGCTTTTTTTTTTTTTTTTTTTTTTTTTTTTTTTTTTTTTTTTAATTTAATCTTTATTAATCTTTCTGAATATAGTTTTGGAAATATTTTTCAAGCACAGATCCTGATACTGCCACGTAAGATAAATGTAAATTTAGATTTCAATTAGGGAAGGATCAAACCATGACAGAACAAGTACTTTCGTCCTTAGGGAGAACAGCTGCTAGAAACTGTGGACAGAGAGTCCTAGAGCCACCCTGGCCAAGTACTAGTTACACGAGCATGAAAACATCTGTAATTTGTGCCTCTGCTGCTTCGTTTTGACATCCTATGGCCACTGGAAGATCAGACAGCAAAGCCCTGCCTTTTTCCACATTCCTGTGATATAAAAAGTCTCTCTGCTCCCTTTTCTGAGCTTGATAAGCAGTAGGTAATATCAGCTTCAACACACCACAGTCTCCTCAAACTGCACAGGCAGGAATTATCCATAGGTTTATCTGACTGCTTTAAATCTTCAGTTTGAGGAGCCCGAAGTTGTCCTCTAGAGTGTCAGATGTCTGCACTGAGGAAGTGGTACTACTGTGTCTTGAGAGAGATTAGGGAGAAAAACATTTATTTCTACTACCATTTGTAATCCTTTTGATCCAGTGTTAGTGTCATGAGAACAAAGACATTCTGCTTGAAACTTTTTGCTAAGAAAATAGCTCAGTCCAACCAGCTCCAGAAGTTACCAGACCATGGCTTGAGAGTTGCCACAGTGACAAATATATACTAAAAGAGTGAGGTCTTCTAGAAATTCTGTAATAATTTCAGTTATTCGTTCAAGAATCCCCATTGCTTTTTATATAAATCCTGCTTTTTGGGATCTGCTATAATTTTACAGACTTCATCTTATGCAAAAGAGGACTGTAGAATTCACAAATTTTATATTGTCTGATTTCTGTGTTTATTTCAGTGTTCAGAAATGTTATGATTTTAAGTAGATCAAAAACCATTGTAATTTTTCTTTTTAAATACAACTATGATTGGAGGTTTTTTGCACTGAATATTTCTATGTAAAGAAAATGCATTTCAACTAATTAGTGTCAGTGGCATTGCAGATCTTTTTTAAGTAAGAGAAGTGAGTAGAGCTTCTAAACAGTTACTATTTGTGTGGATAGTATCATTCAAAATACCAAATCATTTTAATTATCCATGGTAGTGGATGTGTTTTGTACATACATCTAAGATCTTTTTAAAATAACTTTAAGTTAATCTCTAAGTTTAATTTTACTGATTTAGTGCATATGGCATTTTAGCTAAGATTAGCTTTCCCTCCTTGTTTGTTGATAATGGAAGGTTTATACTGTTGCCTGATGGTGTGCTATGTCCTCTGTAAACCAAATAATCTCTCTTGTGACCTTGTCTTTCTCTGTGTAAGTATACACACATACATATAAATGCACCCTTGCTGTTGGATAGCATTATGTAAAATACAATTCTGAACAGTAGGAGTTAAATTGCAAGATTCATCATCTGTGCAGGGGCAAAGGACTTGACTCCTGTCTAACTATCTGTAAGAGAATCTTGGAAAATGTACATCAATCAGAGTGTCATTTACCCAGTATAGTATAAGGCAAATAAACATACTTGATGTGATATTGTCTAACTTTGCAATAGGACACCATGTCTTAAGTTCACTAGGACTAAGTCAGTGACAAATCAAAATAAATAGGTAAGGTGTTAAACTTAGATTTCAGCTAATCAGGCAAATCAGCCTTTTTCTTCCAGAGGTCATCAGTGAGTTTCTAATTTTAGGGTTCATGGCTAGGAGACTATGTTGCATTTTCCAAAATTTTTATAGACAGGCATTAG
Source organism: Nettapus auritus (assembly GCA_011076525.1). Classification (NCBI taxonomy): domain Eukaryota; kingdom Metazoa; phylum Chordata; class Aves; order Anseriformes; family Anatidae; genus Nettapus; species Nettapus auritus. The sequence goes on from CM021766.1 coordinate 42,177,981, forward strand.
GTATTATGAGATAATAAATTGAATCTTACTTAACAGCAATATAAATAGCAAAGTCGTCATTAAAACAGTATGAAAGACAATGGGGAGGCAACTGAACACGTTCAGAGCATGAGTGACACAATGGTTTTAGCAGAGGCTGAGCTGCCTTTTTGGCTTCAGTGCACTGTATGAGTTGGAAAGTGAGGAAATTTGTTTCTAGGAAAACTAAAAGGTAGGGAGCTATAAAAATCTCACCTCATAACGGCAGAAGTGTGAGAAATGGGTTTTTATATCAGTCCGTGATAGTTCTGGTTAGGATCATATTTTGTGCAAATAAAAGGTACTATGTATCTCATGCAATGCTCTGAAGGCAGAGACCATAGTGACTAGAGTCTGTATTTGCAACGCAAGATGAAGGGCAAATCAAATCACCATTGGCAGATAAAATGCATGATGGAAAGTTCTGCAGCAGCTCTATGGTGGACAAACCAATAACAATTCGGTTCCAGCAATATTTAGCTTTAGCAAATGCTGTGCTGTCCATGAGCAAACTTAATTAAGAGAAAGCTGAGGCCAGCTTACACAGCACCGTGCAGCACTCTGATAGTTTGCACAGTGAGAAGAAATCCTGAGCATATATAAACTGTGAACTTCTTTTAAAGTTCATGTTTTTAATTAAAACTGTACTTCTAAGTAATACTTTGCTGTGGAGCTGATACAGGTATTTGTGACAAACAATTTCCTCCAATACTTGTGTTCTTTTTCTCTTCATAGGTCATGGCTTTTAGAAATTTGCTTGTTTGTAATTTTTTTTGACAAAATTTGGTAGAACAGCTGCTAACCTGTGCCTTGTTTGTGAAGTAACTGCACAAAGCATTTCAGTGATGGTACAGCAAACCTGGGTGCCTGAGTCACATCTCTCTTTTCTGATTAAATGATCCCGTGTAATGGGCCTTGTGGAAGAAATTCTTTTCTTTGGGTCATTGTAAAGCTCAGATATGCTCAAATTTGCTTATGCAAATAAGAATGAAATGCTTTTGAAAATCACTGTGAAATTGCTTTTCTTCAGAATAGCACTTAGAAATGCTTTATGTGCACAACCAGTGTCTTTTCAGAAAGCATCCTTGTCATTGTCAACACGTTGGTGACCTGACCTGTTGACAATCAAGTTTATGCAGAAAATGCATGCTGCAGTTTTAGTTTTAGATATACTTACAATGCTTCATGGATTGGGCTTAATTATTGCAGTACAATAGTTGCATAATTATGCTAGGGCCTAATATCCTGCAGAGCTGTGGAAAAGTCAGGTGACTAATAAATTTTGAACCATCATAGTATAAGAGTTGGTTAGGGTTGGGTACAGAAGAAAGCTAATTTATGAAATGTAGTCGGCACTCTGTCTTAAAAGGCACAGTGACTACCATGAAGTAGATGTAGCAAGGTCGAAGAGAAATTTGATGTCTCAGGATGTTAAATCTTGACATACTGAAGCCTTGGAAGGGCCATCAGACAACACCCATGTTCTTTTGAAGGTTCCTAAGACAAAAGAAACCTCTGAGTAACCCAATGTTTACTGCTTTGCAGTACTTTCGCTTTGAAATCTTGGTTTACGGACATGGTCTTGGTTGAAGCTGTGTTCCAGGTAGGGCCTGCTGCAAAGAGCATTGGAAGGACTCATGACAAGATGGCTGGCATCGCTTTTACCAGTTTCCCTCTGCTGTATCTGTTGGATTATCAGTACTTAGGGCACTAATAAAATCCGTGTAAATTTTAGGCTCTCTGTACAGTCTTGTAAGCCTTTTGGTGTGCTGCTCAACAAGAAAGTGAAACTAGCCAGAGATCAATAGTTAACTGGCCATTGATTTAACTGTCTGCACTTTTAAAAATGTGCCCACACAAAGGGAAGTAAATAAGCCAGTAAAAAGTCAAAGGGAATCCTGGCAGCTGCACTTGATTCATTCAGTTCACCTTGTGTTACTGCAATAATGGCTCAAAAGATGTTGTTAGCAGTTTGGAAAGACTATGGTCTGGACCATTGCTGTATGTTCTTTTGTGTTTCTTGTGGGTTTGTTAGCTTGTTTACTTCTTCTTTTTATAAAATAAATTATAATATGACAATCCTTGAAAACAGAGCTACTATCGCTTAATTTAAATCAGCATACCTTCATTGATTCATAGGCACTATATGGATGTACACTGGAAGGATCCCAGTCCCCATGCCTCCCTCCCAAGCCCACTGGGCTTCCTGCCATTGCTTTCTGATGCTGGGAGGTGGTGGAATTAGAGTGACTTTATTTTAACTCTCACACCACTAGCCCAAATTCATCCTATCTAACTGTGATAACTAAGTTAGGAGCCTTCTGTCATGCCTGGGTAGGTCAGTGAAGAGAGAACTTCTCCAAGTGTTGCTTGCAGATTTTAGGTGTTAGATCTATAAAATTCAATAGTAAATTCTCTGTTTGAAAGCCAGGCATCTTTCACATATATGCAAAAGTACACCACAAAAACTCTAAGGAATAAATGGGAGAAAAATGAAAAACTGGAAAAAATATTATCTTATAATTCATTTTTTTTGGTGAATAAAGGCAAATGCATATCAAATCAACTTTCAAGAGAATGTCTATTTCAGACGTTCTGGAAAGTTCTCATGAGCTGCAGTACTAAAAAAAGTAAATGTTAAATAATAAAACAATATGAAGAGAGATTGAATGTGAATGTATTGAGAGAAAATGTTTCATTTAAGCCCAGTGGCTTGCACAGAATCCAGTCTAGAAATAATGTAATAAATTGAAGATGAGACTGATGCTACAGTACAGCTAGTTTTCAAAGTACTGAGCAAACACTGGAAAATTTTTGGAATGGCATATAAATGTTTCCATATAAATGATCTGGTTTCATATAAATGGTTCCACATAAATGACTTTTTTTCCGTAAAGAGTGTAACTATTTTTATGTTAAGGGGAGACAGAAGTGCAACTCAGATTTTTAAAGGAGAGAAGTGACATATATCACCTGAAGATCTGGGCACTGGCCATTATGCAGAGATGAACTAGTGTGGGGGAAATACTAATTGGGTGTGATTTGAACCTGGGTCTAAAATGTTCAGAAAGACATGACCATGCTTCTAAAATGAGCTGTAATACTGATCTGCATCAATATTAATATGATGAAGTCTCAATTTATTAAAGACTAGAAAAGTATATGATCTGCTAATATAAATATTGAGTGCCTCTTAAAAAAGAGGCCTACAGAATCTCTCACAGATCCATATACAAAGTTAGATTCATAATTTTGGAAGATAGGGAAGGAATGGTTTGAACTAATAATCTGTGCTTAACTTCCCATAGCCAGCTGCTCCAAGGAGAAGTAACTTAGGTCCAATAAAAAGAATTGGTATATGGGGTTCCTGAATAACCCAAACAGACTTGGTTTCCTACTGAGATTACAGGAGGTTTCAGTTCCTCTGGGGGAAAAATAACATAGCGAAAACCTGCCAGTCCCTCCCTGTGTCTTTAAAGAATGCATTACTGAATGTCCTACGTAAAGAAGGCTCAGCCTCTTCTCGCACCAGCAGAAACTGTTCTTTCAGCTTTTCATGCAGTGCTTCCAAAGATTATCTCAAGATGGGAGGGAAAATCCCATCTGAGCATTGTCCTTTCTTTTAGGAGTGGTTGGGAGGGTCCAGCAAAGCAAATGGCAACTTTGAGTTGCAGCACGCCCTCCACTGGGTTTTATACATTTCAAATGATGTTCGTGTAGCGTGTTTCAAAGCCTCTGCATTATAAACTTCTTCTGCCTCCTTGGCAGAGACCTTGGGAGCTGAGTGAGTGACTCAGTTCTTGCTAAAAGGCAGTGACAAAGTTTCTGGCTGTTTCCCCAGTACAACTGCTCCTGACTGCTGAATTCCAGAGCCTTACAGCAAGACGCCTGCTGCTGAATGCTGGAAATGCTTTAAAGCTGGGACTGAGTCAAAACCTTGGTTTTAACCTTCTGTTGGTTTGCAGTATTCACACTTTTAAACCTTTCTAGCTCTGTTTTTGGCCAGTTTTGGACTGTCCGTCATGCACACCCCCAGCCAGAATGGCTTAACGACATGGGCTTGCAGTTAGTGTCCCTGAAACTAACGTGACAGAGCAGCAGTATTTGAGCTATGAAGATGGGGAAACAGGCTGGGGTGGGAGCAGAGGGATCTGCAAAGAGCCCTGCGGCTGTCTGGAGAGGAGCTTTAATTGGGTTAATTTCCTTTTTTTCTTCCTTGGCAAGCCATTTTGTGGCACTCTGTACACATGCAGGCTGGCACACGCCAGGACCCAGAAAGATCTCAGTCTGCAGTGCGAGTCTAAGTCTGGATTTCAGAGTGTTAGGGCCGCTGGGATGAATTCAGCCCCATTTCTGTGGGGCTGTAGTGCACGTGCAAGCTGTGCTTTGGAGGTGTCACCCTTCCTGGACTCTCGAGCATAAGATCTGGGGAAAAATGAAACTCAGCTGCGAGCAGGCTTTTGACTGTACCTTGAGACTGCACTTGCACGTTTGCATGCCTTGAGAATGATGCTCTCGTAGCTGGCACATGCAACAGTCTCCAGAGCCCCCTTCCCTCCCATGCCCCACCCTTCAAAAATCAGTGGTTTGGCTCGGCTTTTCACCCATTAATTAGTGGTGTTCAGTGCATGGGGTCTCGGAAAAGGAGAGGAGCTGTGCTGCTGCCTCCTCCAAGCCCCCTTCTCACCTGAGGATTATTGTGTGCCTTGGCAGGACATGACGGGATTGACTGGTTTGTCATTCCCCTCTGGTGTCCCCAGTGTAGTAGAATAGGGACTATAAAGCCCATGTGGAACAGGGGGCTCTGCAGTGCTTTGCTGATTGCCTTGCTGTGGTGAACGTGGGGTGTTCAAACCTGCTGGACATGTGTGTGGGTGGTGTGTGGCTTTCTGCTGCTTGACCCCTTCTACTCCTGTCTGAAATATTGGAGGCATAAGAGGACAATGTAGTTCTGAAGGGATGGTGAGCTTCACATGAATGACATGAAGTTCTCTCTCTTGAAAGTAGGGCTGATATTGATGGCTGGTCACTTTGGGGTTGGACACAAGAATAAATGGGATTTTAGCATCCCAAGGTGGAAAAGCAGTGTTTTTTAATGTCTGGTGACAAGCCCCAAGAAGAATTAAATGAAAGAGGGACAGTTTTGTCCACGCTGCATGGGTTCCGACACCACAGTCCCCACCAGTCCTGCAGCCTTGGAATGTGAACATTTCCTAAAGACAGAAACTTGACTGTAAATTAGCTTGGATGATGAAAGGTGAGCAGTTCGCAGGATGCTTACATTTATTTTTCTGGTTAGGCTCATCTTGTCTGCAAACAGGAACATTTTGAACAGTAAAACTCCTGCCTTTTAAAGTGAAAAGCTTCACAGCCACATAGGGGATGGGAAGTGTGTATGGCACATCAGAGCTTGGGAAGCTGGGATGAAAAGGTTCGGGTGAAATGAGCACCTCTGAGGTGCAGAAGAAAAGATGGTGAAGAGCTCTGGTGCCAGATACAACACAGCCGCATGTGGGGAGTGGGGCCAAGACTAAGAAATGTGCCTTGTGAGGAGGGTATGTGACCGTGGAGTCTTGTGCGAGGCATGGCTGGTTTCCCATGTGGTGGCGGGGACATGCCTCTCTGTACCGCTCCTTTAATAGATGCTCAACTCCAAGCATAACATGCTTCACAAAGCTTCATCGCTTGGGGAAGGCTTTTTATCTTGTTTTAGTTTGTGGTGTGAGATATGGCTTCTTTGGGGTTATATTTCTCTTTAAAGGAAAGGGGTATTTCTCTAAATGCTATATTTGTATAGTAAGGAAAAATAACATGGATTTTTTTTTCCCTTTCTTTGAAAATACTGCTGCATTGTGGAGGTAGCGTGAGTGGCCTCATCTGTCTCTCTCTCTGCTTGCAGCCCTTGTTTATCACATTGATAAAAGATAGGATTGGTAAATCCTTGTGAGAGAGTGATGTGGCCTGCTAGTCTTTCATTCATCCTCAGAGTGTAGCTAAACTTTCCATGGATATTTAAAACAACGGCATTTAATCTCTAACACAGTTAAAAGGCTTATGTGTTCTTACTCCAGAAGTGAGACACATTGGCGGCAGTTCTTATTTATTTTATTTGTTTGCCACAGCTTGAAAACTGAGTAGTCAAAAGAAAAAGTTTTCATTTTAATATTCTGCTGGAATGAATTGCTTCAGTGAAAGCAAAGGATGTTGTGCAGTTACTGAGGCATAACGCGGCTCTTTCCATCTTAGTCTGTCCTTTTGGCTGCGGGGATCTCATCTGCATAATACTGCTAGATTTTTTTTCCTTAATATTGACAAGGGATGTCAGTCCCTGAGCACCAATTGGTTGATTAATCCAAGTCCTTAACCAGTCAATGGGTAGAGGTTTGCATAATTTTAATTGCTTCCATTGCTCACGTTGCCTGAACCCTTCCTGCTGACCCCAGGCCGGGGCAGGCTGGGCAGGGCCCCATCTGGGCTGCAGGGAGTGCGCTGGGCCTCACTGGTATGAGCCTACAGGAGGCAGGGGAGACAGAGGGACAACAGGCTGGGGCTACTCTTTGTTCTAATTTGAGTTAATTGCAGCTAATGCTCTGTAGGCACGGTGGAAAAATAAAATAAAATAAAATAAAATAAAATAAAATAAAATAAAATAAAAAAGCCAGCCCACGCTTGTGCTGCATCCCCAGCACTCCTGTGAGGGAACCCATTTGGGAGTTTCTGATGCTCAGACATCCTCCGGCTCGAGGTGCAGGCAGACTGGTGTAAATCAAATGTACGGTGATCATTATTTACCAGAAGTTCCCTGTTTCTCAGTAACTAATCAGTGAATTGCTCAATCGCCGTAGCATAGTTCCTTCCTGTGCAATGTGTTGCTGGAGCTGCCAACTTTGGGGCCCTTTTCCCCCAAACCTGCTCCAGTTGCGTCAGCCTGTTGATTTCAAGTTACCAGGCATATAGGAAATTCAGGTTCATATTTCTGGGAGCAAGTGGGGTAGAAGGGATGAGCTGAGCCCAAATCTGGGACAGAGGAGGGAGCAATCCCTCAAAAGCTGCCTGGACATGATCCTGGGCAAGCTGCTCTAGGTGTCCCTGCTTGAGAGGGTTTTGGACCACATGGCCTCCAGAGGTTCCTTCCAACCCCAACCATTCAGTGATTTTGTGATTCTGTGATTTTCAAAGTACTTAGGAACAATGAAGATATTTCCTAATCTCCTATATTTTTCCATGTTTCCCTCTTGTGGCCTGTGCAGGAAAAAAAAAAAAAAAAAAAGTAACAGAAAAAAAAAATTAAAAGCAATAAATCTTAAAACAGTTTTCACACAAAAAAGGGGAAAGATGAAGAAAAAAGTAAAGGAAAATGTTTCATCTTTTTCTTTCTTCTATTTTCTTTCTTCCATATTCCTCTCTTTTCTTGCTGCCTTCCATCCCAGCACTGTTTGCATGATTTCCCTTACATTGTCAATACTGTACCCGTTCCAACCCCTCACTAAAATCTTTTGGTTATTGGAGAGGAACTAGCTTTCTGATCTGCATGAACGTAAATTGCAGTGAAAAAGAAAGGAGGATGACTGCAGGGAGAGAGGATTGGAAAGGGAAAGAATGTTTTTCTTTGGGGATTTTGGGGTTGTAACTTCTCAATTAGCAGTAAGCTTGCTGTCTGTGTTTGTGTGGTTTTCTTGTCCTCTGCACCTGGGATTATTTTATTATTACCATGCACAGGCATTGTAATAATTGGGTATATTTTTATGGACAGCAGCTTGAAAATGTGCCTACTTTGTTCTTTTATTTCTGTTTTGTAGAATAGTAGTGAATTCAGCCTGCATGGTAATGGGTAGTTTCCTGGGGTAATGGGTCTGGAGATGCAAAGGTAGAATGCAACGGGCATTAAGCAGTATGTCCAAAGGCAAGTAGTCGCAGATCTTAGGTCAGAATCCAAATTATGCAGCAGAAAAGCATTACATGCCTTCTGATTTTGGAGCTTTTCTTCTCATCCAAAAGGGCTAAAATATCCCTTGAGCCTGGCATAGGTGAATCTGAAAACTTCATTTGGCTTCTGATTCTGGTATTTTGCTAAGCTGGACTTTGTTTAGTCGTCCATGTCCCTGTAAAGGGTGGGGTTGTGAATCACAGCTTGAAACTCGATTTCTGCTTTTCTTTTCAAAGCTTTGAATGTGTAAGGCAGAGATAGAGCAGACATCGTGGTTCTGTGCTGTCTTCATACATCTTCCAAAAATGGGACCTGCAATTCGTTGTGTTTGACAAGACACGTCTGTACCCATTTTAATGGGATGTAATTTGAAACCAGTTTAGTTAAACTGGGGCAGATGGCTGCAGGATTCTGTGTGATTTCCTCAGCGTAAAGTTGTGGTGCTGCTACAAGTTTGTTTGTCTGGTTTTAGGACACCCCCTAGCAAAAAAAAAGATAATGCTATCGTCATATGCATCTCAGTGTTGAACTAGTACAAATTCATTTTGCCCATTAAAATGTGTAAGAAACAAAATCCAAAAATCTGTTTCAGTAGACTTTGTTAGGTTATGTATTATCTGGCTTACTGCACAGCATAGAAATTGCATCCTATATTTTTGGTTATTAAGCATTAGATAAAATTAAGTCGTCATGCCTGATCTAAATGAGGCTTGTACTGATAGGTGATCAGATAGTAAGTAAAGCTGCTACCAGTGAATATGGCACTGGAGCCATGAAAATTTGCAAGGTCTTAGCTAAATTGATTTAGTGTAATGTCTGTAGACAAGGTTTTCATTTACCGTTTTGATACACTTATTTTGCATACTGCACCTATGCTTCTTGCTTCTTTTCAGTTGTTCAGTAGGCAAGAACAGAAATGGAATGTTCTGAAACTAAACTTGAAAGCACAGCATAAAATTCAAAAATAGAATGCAAAAACTGTCTTCAAATTTATTTTCTCAATTAGTCATATTGAAATTTTTATAGTAATTTAAATTTGATCTGAGAATAAAGATGTGACCTGTGTTGTCAGTGCCTTTCGCTAGAACTGCAGAACTCCCTGCTCCCGGTTAGGTGTTAATGTATATTATCTACCAAGACACTTTTGATGGGGGGAAAAAGAAGGAAAAGATACTGGGGAAAATGTTCAGTGTTTTCAACCAACCTTACTCATGATGAACAGGTTGAGTGGGAAGTCTGCAGGCTGGAAGGCACATCTGCTGAAAACATGTGTTGAGTTTTATTTCTTTATTTATGTTAACAGTGAGCACATTTGTGGAAATCATGTTTTCTTCACAATCTGTTTGTTAAATTAGGACACAAACCCAAGAACACTTGTGCATGAGAGTAATTTTCTATAAATGAGTAGTGTCACTGAGTTCAGTAAGAGCAGTCACGCACAAAGTTAAGCACATGCATGAGAGTTTGTAGAAATGTTGCAAATATGTTGTCATCATGAACAAATTTCCTAGCTTCACTTGTGATGGCTTGGTCTCCTTTTAAGTAGCCCTCATTTTATAAGTCATAAGCTATTCCATTTTGCTAAGCCTAACTGAGGATATTTGTCTTATTTTGTCACAGCAACAAGAGCAAGATCCCACAAATCTATACATCTCAAATTTACCCGTTTCCATGGATGAGCAGGAACTGGAGAATATGCTGAAGCCTTTTGGACATGTCATTTCCACCAGAATATTAAGAGATGCTAATGGAGTCAGCAGAGGAGTCGGCTTTGCCAGGTAAAACCCTTGCTCTTACTTAATTTTTATGCAATTTTTTTTTTTTACTTTGGTCCTTTGCAAATGCTGTCTACTCTGTAATGCTGAAGACTCATAGCTATCAAAAATGCGGAGCAGCACCTTTATCAGATTGTTCTTTCTGTTCTTTCTACTGAGCTGAGGAATACCGGTGCAGAAGGATGTTCATTTCATTGCTCCAGAAATTAGTTCACTAAATGTATGTATATGGAAATAAAAATAGCTAGGAATAGTGAGCTATCCATGCACTATCAAGCTTGGATAATAATAAATGTCCTACAGCAAAAAGAACATACTTGGTGAGGAAACTGTTTAAATGTCTAGCAAATATTTTGCAACAAGAAAAGTAAATTTAGCAGTTGGAAGAGCAAGGGAGAGGAACTATATCTGAAAAAACACAGCTTATTTGAAAGCTGCAAGGAACTCAAACCTATGAGAAGAGGTTAAGAAGAAATATTTGCATATAACAAGCCCTGTCACAGTAGTTTAGACAAAATGGGCAACATATTATTACCATGTAGCTCGTTGTCAGTACAGAAAGACAAGTTTCCATGTTTACTCTCAGGGAATATTTACATAGATTCTCCACAGCTTGAAACATTCTGAAATCAAACAGTTTTCTTTTGAAAAGCCAAGGAATGGAGAGCTATATATAGAAAGGTATTGAAAAAGCAAATAAGGAGAAATCTGTAACTGTGCTGTAAATCAGTCTTCTGCTTCAAAAGAAAGCTCAAAAATAAAAAATTCCCAAATAATTGTTTCTATCGAATATTCATACATTGTGCTTTGTAGTGGAGGCAAAATGACTTAGTCATCCTTTGAATTTCTTTGAAATACACCATATCTTGGCATATCACGGTATTCATGTTAGCATCATAACACCACTGAGTGAAATAGGGTACTGGATGATAAAAAGGTAGCTTGCAAGATAAGTGACATTGTAGTGTTACCTTTGTCCTTGATGTGAAAGATCATCATGCACAAACAATGTTAAGATAATACTGTCTGAATTCAAATAGAAAAAGGCAAAACATTTATGCTGAAAGATGACACGCTGTTCTTTATGCATTCTTGCAGAAAATAACATGAATTTTTCTAGCTCACTAAATATAGATTGGTATAACTCACGGGTAAACTTGTATTTTAAAAATTGACTTTGTTTGTGAAAATGTATTGAATTATGTCACATATTTCAAAAAGCTTTTGTGATCTAATGTAAAGGTTGTGTAAATCACCATGCAAACAACAGAGGGGTAAAAACTTGGCTGCATTGAACTATACCAGTGATTTTGCATTGACCTGAGAGAGGCTAGAATTAATACAGAAATTAATACCACAGTTGAACACTGACTCTTGTCTTTGCAGAATTACCAGTACAAGCTGTAATTACATGACCACCTGATCTTCTTTTTGTAATAGCGTGCTATTCAGTATCATTTTACTGCGTGTCACTCAAAAGAGATGAATGTGTTTAGCTTTGCTTGTAATGTTGAGGGTTTCGTTCTTGTGTACCTACATTGTGAGCACATGCTGATTGGGTATAAGCAGGGTACATCTAGGGGATGGCAGCTGCATTTCAAACCAGTTAAGATTTCAGAAGATTTTTTTTTTTTTTAGAAGATTTTCAGGATCAGCAACCCATGTGGTGATCCTGACTACTGTGTCTTCTGACTGCAGCCCTTTTATCGGTGTAGCTGCCTGCTTGTAGAAATGCCCCATGCTGCTTACTTAGCACAGCTCTTAACTGAGCCACAGAAGCACAGGACAAGAAGTTAACTTTGCAGACACTAAAACCCAGCAATTTTGTAATTTGATGTTTCACAATTATTAATTAACTACTGTGAAGATTAAAAATCCTATTTTGATTGTCTAATTATGTGAATGATCAATCTCAAAATAAGTATATTCAAAAAGTAGTCGGAAGTAAAGGCTCGCTGTAGACAACTATTGTCACATTTTTTTCCTAAATGAATATGATTAGGAGTTTCATAATGCTGCAGGTGGCTACTTAATCATTTATAACCTGGGTAACTTCAAATGTTCTTGGATCACACTCTTAGATCTTGGATCTGAGTAATGTCTGGTCACATTAAAGTTCATCCTCTTTAAAAGTATGCACATTCAAAACTAGCTCTCTTTTTTAAGCTGTTAAATTATTTCCTCTTTTGCATCCCTCAAAAGCAGCTGAACAGATTTTCCTGAAACTTTCCAGAATGTTTCATTGTGGCTTGAACCCAACTTTGCCTAGGTACACCCTGGGGGAGATTTTGGGGAGGAGAGTTATGAGCAAGGTGCCAGAGAAGGGTAACTTTGGACTCCAACTGTGGCTCCACAGAAGTCCATTCAGTTGAAAGGGAATTGCTATAACCTCTGGATACCCACCTCTGCCTCGCAGCTCGCCCCTGCTTTGTACTTCAGAGCCTGTGCTACCTGGCTTCAGACTGCCCGTGGGAGCTGGCTTTCAGCAGGGCTTGTCTTGCTGCTGGCAGCTGGCAGCATGGGTTTCTGCCGACACCGGCAAGCAGAAGCTGGGACTGACACAGCCAGTCACACAGTAGAAAGACAAATGAGAAGGAGGCACAAGAAATACTAATAAGCAGGGAATATGGAAAAAGGAGGAGGTGCAGATGAGAAGCTTTGTGTTCAGTCTTTCATAAGATTACTTGTAGAAAGAGGGAATGATGCAGTGTTACCCTCACACAGTGATTTCATCACAAGACTTAAAACTGTAGGTGTTTCTCTTAAATCCCTGTTGCTGAGAGTCATTCAATGACTTCAGCATCTGATCTTTCATTTAGAAAGTGTAAGTGGATTCCTCAGAGCTTAAAATGAAAGCATAGTCCTTAATCCTCAAAAGAAGCAAAGGAAAAAAAAAATCCAAAGCAACTGGATTTGAAGACATTTTTTTCTGAGATATAATTTTAAAGTAGCTCTGTCATCTTTTATGATTTTGGTTTTGCAAACTGACCGTTAGCAAAGTTGTTGGTGAGAGTAAGTAAGAGAGAAGGTCTTGGAGGGAAGCTGGAGTTACTGGGTTTGAGAAGGCACCAAAAGCATGGAGAAAAAATACTTAAATTCATCCTGAAGATGTGCTGTCACTACAAAGTTGACTGTGTGCCGAAAGATCTGACTTTCCAAAGGCCTGTAAAGGGTGACTGGCAGGTTTTGAGTGGGAGAAAATCTAACACAAAGTGGAGCCAAAGCAGTGGTGATTTTTTGCTAAATGAAAGGGGAAATATTTAAAGGGAGATTTCTGCGGATCAGTGGTGATGCTGCTTTGGAGGCAGAGAAGTGTCAGCAGCACCAGGGGACAGGGAACATCCAGGTAGTTTAAGGATGCATTTGTGAAGAAGGGAAATGCTTTGTTCTTCCTTATTCAAGGGTTTAATTGAAGGCGGTTGAAAAGGTGTTATAAAAGGTGCTATAAATTTAACTTGAACAAATCCATCATCTGGGACAGTAGTGCAGGCTTCGATATGATGAGGATTATTCCTACTTTCAGTCAGAAGAATGATCTGTCAAATCCTACATCTTCCCCAGGAAATTGCTTTATAATTGGATATCTCAGATGAAACTGGAAATCCCAAACATGCCCCAAAGACTATGTGTGATATCTGTATAATATTCCAATGCCTGCAGTGATAAATTTTCATTGAAAAGCCTCCCTGGAAGGGGTTCACAGCAGCACTGCAGAGTTCTGGAAACTTCTGTGAAATGAGAATGTGTCTCCAAAATCCTTAGATTTCCATCTGGTATTGCAACCCAGATCAAATTTTGGTAAACCTAGTGCATCCCTGAGAATATTGCCAGGCTTGAGGCTGCACTTCCAGGGAAATGCAAAGTCCAGAGTGAGACAGGTGAGGCAGGATCCCAGAACAAATATCAGTGGGTAGCCATATCATGAAAATAGGCGTGAAGCCCTTAAAGATGAAGAGGGAGGAACAAAGAAGGTTAGGAGCCACCAGGTAGTTTGGTTTAGCAATTTTCATTACCCAAGCCCTAGGTACTGTGAAGAGAACTCTTTGGGCCACAGGGAAGGGGGCAGGGAAACAATGGGATATACCTTGGGGAGGGACTTACTGATACCACTGTATCAATGAAATAAAAATTGGGGTTTAGAGCCGCCCAGTAAAATGCCATTTAAGTATTATTTAAGTATCCTCCCCACAGAGATAGCAATATTAATAACACCTTATGTACATGTACCACAATCAGCTGAACAGTGGAGCAAGCATTTTATAGGTCCTTTTAAATGATAAAGTGCAAAGAAAGAATTAGAAACCACTAACTTTTTTATTTTGTTTACTGTCTTGTAACTTAAAACGACCTTGCAAGATTCACCCCCCAAGCGATGTTTTACAACAAAGTCATAAGCCTCTGAAAACAGAAATTTATGATGGAAATGCTGACAGTCAGACAGTCAAGTATTACACTGCTGGCGGGCACTGGTATAATGCTTAACCTGAGACTGCAAAGACAGTAGCATAAATCAGCCAGGGTCTAGGTGGAAATGGTAGTGTGTTCATACTATTCTTTTTCCAGTAACGTGAGAAAATTTGTCCAGCATAAACGGTCATAAAAGCTTGTTATGATGCCATTCCCACTGAAAGACCCACGTCAAGAGATTCTCAATTAGTTGTCCTTATCATCTCAGAGCAGAAGGAAATGTTGAGGAGATACTTGTGTCCCTTTGAGAAAGAACAGGGGGGGTCTATAATGGGGTATTTATCCATCTTGTGCTGTTTGGAGTTTGGGCTCTATCCTTGTCTTTTCCCTACCTTGTGCTCCTGGTGGAGCTTCCAGTGGGATGCATTTCTCTGCCAGCACGTGTTTTTTATTAAACTTATCTCCTGCTTATCTGCACTTTATATGACTTAAATTTAGTCTTTGGAAACAACATTTGACTCAGCAACTGAAAGGGAGTGACAGAAAATGGAAACAAGGATTTGAGCCCTCATGGGGTCATTAATTCTATATATAGCATTTTCGCGTGGATTTCAGTAGAAATGGATTGGTTCCAGTTTCCACTCAAGCAAAATGAAAGAGCCAAGCCTTTAATTTGCATATTCTTTTCCTCAAAGGAGGCTGCACGTCTTCCAGGGTTTTTCAGGATAACGTAGGTGTCATTTAGTTACATCAGATTTCTTCTGAAACAAGCAGGTTTGTCTGTGAAGTGGAAGCGCCATAGCTCTGTGCGAGGAATCTGATTCAGGCAGCTCAGAAAGGTCCTCTGGGCACTGTAGGCTATGCTATAGGATGGCCCAAATCCTCAGAGAGGAGGATCGTAACCTGTCCTCACTGGGGTTGCTTTCTGCAAATATCGTATATCCATCTGTGATAGCAGACAACCTCCTGTCGTTCATGCAAACAGGAATGAACATGAAAAATACACAAGAAAGACACGCTTGGAAAAGACATTATTTATGAGCAATGAGGACATCTTGTCAAAATGATTATCTTTTCCTACACTGTAACTGACAAGGGGAACATTATTTTTCATCACAAAACAGTTTTAAACCCCAAAGTGCAAGCATCTAGAAGCAATCGCTTACCGGTAAGCGATAAGCTGGGGACATAAGATACCTGAATCAGTTATAGGGGAAAAGAAAAACATAGGTTGTGGCCACGTTAGATGTTGTTTTAGGATGCCTGGGATTAAATCAGAAAAATAAATTAAAGAAGTTATTGAACATAGCAAGATAGAAGAATGACAAGTAGGATATAAGGAGGACTGGGTGCTAAGAAGCCTCATACTGATCAAAGCTATTTTGTAGCTTTAGACTGTTTAAAACCATATAACTTTCTCTGAGTTCTTTTATATCACAGACAGTTGATGTTGAGATTATACTTGTCTTTTACTAAAATACAACTTTCAGAAGTGATTTGAAGATAAAGATTAAAAAAAAACAAAACAACTTTCTTTTTTTTTAAGTATGTGTGCCAGTGGTCATCTTCCTTATAGTTAAATATTTCTGCCTAATTTCTCTTCTATATTTATCTGATTCTTTCTCAACCAGATTAAAGAACTTAACTTAGTACCAAGTTTATTCTTCCCACGAAGATACGTATGCACCTCTGTCAGGCTGCCCATCTGGTCTTTTTTTTGTTTGTTTGTTTGTTTTTATATAGGCTAAAGAAATTGAGTTTTCCAGTGTATATTTTAACTGTGGCCTCACTTCTTCAGACTTCTCCACTGCAAAATACTGGAACTACCTTCCTACTACCATCTTTGCAAAATGCCTTAAATAGTAAAGAAGCATTATTCCTGATTATATTAATAAAATAAAACAATAATATTTGTATGTTGATCACAACCTAAGTGTGGTAGTAATAATTTCATCTGTAAATATTTACTTGCAATATAAAAAATACAGGCCTGATTCTCGTTTACATTATTATTATTAAGCAAAGAGACTATAGGGTATATGTAAACCAAACCCACATTTTACTACTAACTGGTAATTACATGGTACTGAATATTCACATGTAACAATTATGTAATCACCATGTTATTCTTTGTGTATAAATTTTAAGTTGTTTCTTGACACTGCCTCAATCTTTATAATAAACATGTATAAGAGCTTAATGTTTAAAACTTATTCCTTTTTTTTTTCCATGGTGAAGGTTACCTATTACTTATAACACATAATGACTACTTTGGAACCGCTATAGTCTGTAGAGAGAATAATATACATTTTTAAAATTATCTTTAAAAAAAAGTATTTAACAGCAAGACAGCAAGAGGTGAACCTCAGATTTTTTTTTTTCCCTAATATTAATCTCTTTTGTTGTTTTTGTCTTACTAGTCTTACCGAATCATCACAAATTTGTAAACTATATCTTGAAAAATGATAATAACAGTCTTCAGATTTTTTAAATGAACTCCATTTCCAGTGGGACGGAATATAGTCAGTCTAGTTACTTGTATTGTACTTGAGAAACTTCTAGTTTTATACATAGACACAACTGGAAATAAATTTTCACATTTATCTTAGGTTTTTTTTTGTTTGTTCTGTTAGTTATCATTACATTTTAAAATTTCAGAAAAGTCTTGCCTATGGCTTTGATTTTTTTTTTTCTTTCTGCAGTGCATTTCCAGATTCAAAATAATACTAAGATATATTGTAGGTATCTCCGAGGTATATCTGAACATGAATTCTAAGATTCGCTTTGGATCAACACAAAAAACATACCATTGAAGAGTCTGAAAATAATGCTTTGTGTATGATCTAATCAGAAGCAGATTTTTATTACCATATAAAGCTGATGTCCTCACCTTTCCAGCAGGAGCTGAACAGTTATACCTTTCAACAGAAATTTTGGAAGCATGTAATATCTTTACCTGTTGTCCAGAATGTAATTTGCCACTTTTTATTTCATCAACTGTGAAATAAAAAATAAAAAATCCCTGAAAAATAGATTGAGGAGTGCTCTTCCCCTGAGTTTACCTATGTTCTGCTGACATTAGAAAACCCGTCCCCTGGAGCTTAGCTTTTAACATGTTGTATTGCTGTTAGCGTTCTTAAATAGCAGGCTCAGCCGTTCAACATTTTAGAACGTTTCTGTCTAAGACAACGTGAATAAACTCATGAGGAAAAGCATATTTTGTCTGGGTGCAGCCAGAGGGGAGGTCTACCCCCAGCGGACCCACTGCAGAAGGAAGGCACGCGGGGACTCAGGTGGCAGAGACAGGGGACGGATTCAGTTGTTACTCAGCAACGCATCTGAAGGGAGCACGTATTGGCAGCTTTGTGTGCTGTGCTGCCTTTTCAAACTGAGTCGGTAATGCTAGTGTCGGTTTCAAGTGAAGCGTGTGCCAGATTACAGATAGCTAGCAGTGGTATTTGAGAGCCGTTAATTGTGAAACTTGAGAAGAAAATGCGCGCCTTCTTTTTAAGGCTGCTTTTCGAGTGATGGCCTTTTTATCCCAGAACACTGTGGGTTTCACTTTTATTCTCTTCCCACATAAAATACACGAAGTGCACTGAGTCTCTTTCACTTGGCAGCTTATATATTGCATTCTTTGCAGGGACTGCTTTGGCTTGTTAAAATGTGCCCCATGTATTAAAATGAAATTGTCACTGCTGTGTGGTGCAACATAACATGGTTTGACACTAAGCGCCTGCAGCTACAGAAAACAGACTTTTATTGCATGTATTCTTCCCGAGACAAGAGTCTCTAAAGGCAGACATTCGCTTAGTTAAATCTGAATGAAGCCAAAGTGAACAATCTAAGTTGCTGTCTGCGCGCCTGGAGAAACAGCCCAGCCCACACGATATGCAGTGAAAACAGGGATAGATTCCAGAAGCGACAATTTTTAATGATTTCAGCTGAAACAAACTGAGAAAAGACTTTGCTTGGAGTGTTGATCAGGGGTTTTCGGGGTGTCTGAGGGGGCAGTGGTCATTTTGGTCCCTCTTACCCTGGGAGACAAACCGCTGCTTTCAACTCTATGTTGAGCCCCTAACCTGTGAGCTATGCAAGAAGCATGTTACTTTTTCCCAAAAGCATGTGATAGGAAGACTGGCAGATAACTTCATTTTTAAAAAAATCTAGATCAGTGAGAAGTAAGAAATATTTTTTCAGTGGTGTAACTTTGCATTGGAGGAATATTGAACGTATCTTTAAACATCATTTTATTAAGAAAACCAAAATAAAAAGAGTAGGGTTTTTTTAGATTATAATTTTCTATTTCTCTCTTTCCTCTCTTCAGACTTTTCTTTACCTAGTCTGTAGCAGAGCCAGTGAACCACTGTGGACTAGCATGCAGTCAGTTTTTAAGACCTGAACAAACTGTGAATTCCCTGATGAGATATAGCCATGGTTTAGGATATGACCAGTAACTTCGTGCCCTTTGACAGTTTGCTCAATAATGTACGTACTAGTTCACTGTTAGTGCTTTGATGACTCAATGCTGAAAGTTATCTTGAGGTCATAAAAGGTGAACTGGCCAAGATTAAATGCGAATTACCATCTTCAAACAGAATTTGGCTTTATGTAATAGGCACACATACTGACTATGTTAAGCTTTGCCCTACTGTCCATCTTTGCAGGATTTTTTTCAACATTGATATCTCTAATAATTAAATAATAATAATAAATGTTACATAATCCTCTGAGTTCTTCTCCAAATCCTGTAATTATTTTTTTTTTTCATGCCATTTGAAGTTATTATGGGTGCATGAGGGATCTAGAAACAATTCTAGATTATTATGCCATTCCAGGCAGCAGATGAGAGCATAAAGAACGTCCTTGTTCAGGGAGAAGCCCCGGAGCCAGGAGGGAGCTGCTCATTGACACTGCAGGAGCTCACACACAGCCGGGAACACAGCTGCAGGCTTTGAGGGTGGCAGGTCCTCCTTGCAAGCCACACTGTACCATAACGAGCTCAACCAGTTTCTCTGCAGAAGTCAGCAAGAACAGCTTTGAAGATTTCTCTCAGCATCTGTGCTTGTCGTTTTTTTTTTTGTTTGTTTGTTTGTTTTCTCTCTATTCCTTTTTTTTGCTGACTGAGCACTTTCGTAACAGTCTAGTAACACATATTGCCTCTGCCCTCATCCCACCCTCTTCTCTTTTCCAGAATGGAGTCTACAGAAAAATGTGAAGTAGTAATTCAACATTTTAATGGCAAATATCTGAAAACCCCACCTGGTCTACCAGGTAAGTGTAGCCATCCTTATGAAATTTAAAATTTACTGAAGAGTTTAGAGCACAAAAATGCTGGAGTGCGTGTTGAGAGGGCATACAGCTTGTCTGGTTGAAGCCAATCATTTGTGACCAATAAGAGTTTCTTTGCCCAAGTTTGTATTCTTCAAACATTTATGTCTGACAGTTGTAAATTTAAGTACACATAAAAGTCATATTGTATTGCTGTTTCTCTTTTTTATTGTGTTTATTGTGTGTGACTTTCTCCAATTTGAGCAAAGACCACACAGGTAAATGCCAGTGCTTTTCTAACAACCTAGGAATATAACTAGATCAGTAACTGCATTATAGGTTATAAAATGGCCAGAATTTCAGGTTGTAGTAGCTTTCTGTTCTTTACAGTTACTAGTTATTAGTATCAACAGCAGCAGCTTTTAATACTGAGGATATTTCAAATATAAAGTGATTTTATACCATTTATACTTGCAATGGCTTAATGAAACCCTGCCATTTTCTGATTATATCCATCCATCAAATACATTCAGTGGTGTGTCCCTGCCGTGTCAAAAACACAGTCTCAGTCCATAACTTGCTTTTGAAACCTTCAGCTGTCATGTTTATGGTCATCAGCTGTGCAAAGATTAGTGATCAGGTGCCTGAATCTTACTGCATGACAAGACCTCCCTGAGGCCACAGATCTGTGAAGACTTCTCCCTCAAATTGTTTAAAGAGCTACTTAGAGTTCCTAGTATTAAATGAGCATAAAATCCTTGCAAGAATTGTGTCCTAAGTAATTCTCTACTTTTTTTTTTTTTTTTTTTTTTTCATTATACTATTTACTTTTTTGGTTACTTTGATTAAATTCCTTCTTATTCCTCACCTGGTTCTTTATGCAGAAGATGCACTAAATTCTCTAATTAAAAGAGAGCCATCTGCACAACTACTGTGTACAGTAATTGTATGCTGCAATGTACATATAAATTTTAGTCAAATCACCTTCATGAAAGAGTATAAAACTTTTAGTGCAAGCTGAAAGACTCCATTTTATGGCCCTCTTTTTCAAAAGTAGTCACTGACAGATTTTCTTAATACCAGCTAATGTATGTTGTTCATATGAAGTGCAACAGACTCAGGCTGCATAGAACAAAGAATAAAGCAGCACAGGTGGAGGAGACCTTAAACTGTTGGCATGCTTTTCTGTGTGCATACATTAGGTCACAATAGTAATCTGTTTAATATCATAGCAACACCCAATGGAAAGAGTGTGAATAGCAAGGATTTGGGAAGAGCAGCTTCATCATTAGAACCCTGCATGCTCTGTGGTCACATTCCCAGTTGTGTTAGAGAGGACAAATAACGTGAGCCAGGAATAAAGCAGAATATTTTTACAGTGCCAGAAACAAAAAAGAACTACATGTTAAAGAGTGAAAGCTAGAAGTTAAAAGTCTTTTTTTTTTTTTTAATTTTATTTTTATTTTAAATGATCTTTTGGTCAGCAATATGCTGGGTGTTCAACAAAAGTGATGTGGGACATCAAAATAGGAGTTTTGATAAGACAGAGTACTTATTCGTGTTCCAAGAGACACAGTGAAATTTGATTTTAATGGTTATAAGTTTCTCTGATATGTTTTTCTCCTGATTGCTGTGCTCACGTGGTATTTAGTTGCAAGGATCACTTGGGAAGTGACTATTTTAAGAGTTTTCATTTACCCAAATGCCATTCAGATGCAGGTAAAGTATAATGCAGCACGGGGCAAACCAGCAACTGAACTCACTCAGTTATGCACTAGATATCTATCCCATTTTGTGTTCAGTTTTTGGAGGACAGAGTTTGTAGCACCAAACACAGATAATTAGAAATTATCATAGTGTATTTGATCCACATGAAAGATAATATTTGCACCTCATTATTAGATTAAAGCACTCTTCAAATCTAGATTTAAAAGTTTTCTCATATTCCTTTATCTTCTTGTTTAGAAGCCAGAGAATGAACATGATCACTTGAGTAGTTGGGTTGATTGAAGTGATACTGGCCACTCATATTATTTACCTTTGACCACTGCAAAAAGCAGTCAGTTCTAGTTTCTTCTTCTTAATGTAGTTTCCTGTAGAGCTTCTACTCAGTTTATACATCTTGGTTATGCACCTGTATTTAAAAATTTCAGCAAAGCATAGAAGCCTCTTGCTTTATCCCCCTTCTGGCAGTTGCTTATCTTCCAGCATGGAGAAGGACAGAGAATCGAGTCTCCTGGAAAATCATAGTCAGAGTCTGAAAATTATCTTCCCAGTTTCTCAATAATTGGCATAGAAAGAAAATCATCTCTAGTTATTGCTGTGACCTCTTTATGGATTTCAGTTAAAAAATGAGGAACCGGAGAACATTAGTAGAAGTATGCAATGCAATCTGTTATTAACCTCTACTGCTCAAGACATGATCTTACTGTAAGAGAATACTAATCAATCCTTTTAGGGTTAAATTGAATTGATTGTGGATGTTCAGATAGAT
This sequence comes from Nettapus auritus, assembly GCA_011076525.1. Taxonomy (NCBI): domain Eukaryota; kingdom Metazoa; phylum Chordata; class Aves; order Anseriformes; family Anatidae; genus Nettapus; species Nettapus auritus. The sequence goes on from CM021766.1 coordinate 42,199,873, forward strand.
TTCTTTCAGGCCTAGCAGTGAAATGCAAGGGTCTTAATTTTTTGTCCACATACCTCACCTAAGCTCTCATATTCTGGTTCAGGCTTGCCATCTAGTAACAGGTTGGATGAGGCCCGTAAGAAAAGAAATTGACCTGGCTGCAGGCCATTTGTGTTACCCTGCTCCCTGAGGCAGTGGGGTAATGGACCAGACAAACCATTCTGGCAGCTAGCTTCCGTCCCTGCCACCTTCCCCAGTTGTGTTCCCTGAGATGTGATGCTGGTGATACAGTAGGATATATATGTGTGTGTGCATTTACTGTGTCTGTAGGGTAAAATGTTCATGTGTTGTGGGGCGGTTGTGCCTGGTTATCAAGTCACAATCAAAGAAGGACTGGAGCAGGTAGCCTTCACATGATGCTGAACAGCCTGTCAGAAAGACTGGGCACCAGAGCCCTTCCTTTCACAGTGAAAAACCTGTGCGCCTGTATTACATCCTCTTGAAGGTCTACCTCAGACATTCATTTTGAATACTAAGTTCTTTCCCAACTAGTGTTTCCTTCCAACTAAACATAAATTTATTGGTTGGTTGGTTTGTTTACTTGCTTTTTCACTCTCCAGAGGAGAGTAACTATTATGTTTGTGAGCATTTGAGCACCGCCAGGAGTCACACATCTGTGCTGGCCTTGGCTAACAATACATCAGGAAAGAGTGAAACTGTGTTGCTTCTGCAAGGAAAGGAGGACACACAGGGCACTCTGAGGGCTCTGTATTTTGTCCCTGCCCAAGAAAAACTGTATCATTCCTTGTTGACTTCTAACTTCAACTACTGTCTGTTGTCAAAAAACCTGTAGAACTGAGCAGTTGCAGCTCCAGGCTGCTCTGCTTCAAGACAGTGGCAGTGCAAGGGTTATTTTCTGGCACTCTAAACGTTTTCCTAGTCAGATGTGTAATGTCTAGGTAAATTGAGCAGTATTATGTCCATGTTAGTGAATTATTCTTACTAAGGGTGCTTCTCTGTCCAACTGCTTGGCTTCACTCCATTCCAAAGGGAATTGCTCCACTGTCCTGCTTGCTCAACTAATAGGCATTTCATGATGTTCAGTCTTAGATATATAGTGCAAGATAATTGGTTGTCCCATAAATAATTAGTTAATATCTTTCCATTTCTTCCAGACTGAGAAAGAGCATTTGTCTTGAGAAATCTGCAAAACATCAGTACTCAGCAGATTCCATGTGAAATTCATAAATAGTCTTTTTTTTTTTCTTTATTAGCAGAGCTGCAGAGTTTCTCTGAGGTAAATTGACCAGGGCCTAATAGGTCTTTTTTTTTTTTTTTTTTTTTTTTTAAACTAGAGTACAGCCCCAAGTGAAACTAACTGGTTAGGCCTTTATTGCCCCTCTGAAAGACAAGTCAGCAAATGAATACATCAGATTATAGCACTCTAAATCTTAATCAAGATGCTAAGAGCACTATTAATGATGAAGGTATCTCGCCCTTAACCTTCCAATGCTGTGTCTCTTTTTGTTGGTGAATAGGGTGATGTTGATAGGAAATCTTGCTAACCTATCATATTTTTCAATGACTGAATTGAAGTAAAAATACCTGTTTTTTTCATCAGTAGCAACCTAATTTCACTTTGAATGGACAAGCATTGAGCACAGATTTCTCATACAGTTTTTGAACTGTTCAGCTCCCGGTATACCTGGATGTCTTAAGAAAAATAAAAATAAGAAATCTGTTTTAGAATAAATTCAACGGTTTAACAAGTTCTTCCTTTCCTCTCTGGAATTTCACAGGAACATGCCTCAGTTGTGGTAATTATCCTCTGCTGATACATCCATTATGCTCCCTCACAGCATTTTCTAGTAATTATAGTACTTCCTAAATTTCATTTGCTTTGTAAATACTTTTGATTTTCAGAGGCCATTTGGCCAATTCCTATCTCAGCAAAAATTTAAAGGAAGTGAGACACATGAATATAGTGCATGCTCAAGAATATTCCTCTTTCAGAGTGGCTCTTTGTGGCTTTTACTACTACTTTTTCTGCTAGGTTATAAATACGCGATAAACAGAAAGAGGTGGGAAGTGTTACATATCTTTGTGTAGGTTAAGAACCCTACTAGTAACAAGTGACTGGCATTACGGGACTATTACTAGAGCAGTAACTCTTAAATAGAAATTATTTGCAGCAATACAGATATATTTGCAAATACCTCAGGCAGCAAGATCTTTCTTTAAATAATGATCATTATTGGTCATGCATTTTTCTCGAGTAGAGCCAAAGCACTACATTTCTGTGGACTCGTTTCACCAGAAGGAACAGGTATTTTCTACCTCTCTTGTCAGTTTCAGTATTTCTCTAGGGTCACCTCCTGGATCCTCTAAACTCAAAGAGTTAATTCAAATGTTTAATCTTTGCTTCAGAGAGGCAGACTTAGAACATGGAGTTACATATTTAAGAGCAATGTGTTTTCTAGGAGATCATGACCAAGAGTAAAAACTAGAACTAAAAAATAATCCATTTGAGGGTTAATTGTGTAATAGATAAAGCAAAATTTTAAGCCATTTATCTTTTTTTTTTTTTTTTTTTTTTTTTTCTTATTGGGTGAGTAAATGATAACTTGTTTGTCATTAGTGATGCTGTAATTTTTTTTTGTGAACGAATGAACTTAAAATGTACTATTTGATAACTTTTTAGCCTCTTTGTCTTAGTTTGCTTCTTTATCTTTTTGGTTATTTATGTCTCTTAATTTATATGCATAAACCACTGAAAAACTATTCCAAAACTGTATTACTGGGGACTTTACCTCACTTTGTCAAGGTAAGTAACACATTGCTATAAATATCCATGTCTTTCTATCTCTCTCTCTCTGCATGTATGGATATGTATTTGACATTTTAAACATGACAAAACAAGAGCCAAAGGTAGAAACTAGATACTGGTTCACAGTCAGCTTAAAACAGTTGTTGGGTGCTACAGAGAACTTTGAATAAACTGCATTCTGCCACATTTCATACTGGTAATACTCTGAGGAGCTGATGTAAAAAGAGGATTATCTTTTACACATTATTATCCTCAGAAAATATCTGTGTTCAGAAAAATAAAATTTATTTCCCTCATTTTGTATCTTCATTTCCTTTAACATATATGATGTTAATGTTATCTGGACCCTTTACATTATCTGCCTTCTAAGAATTCAGTTTTGTAAATATTTTCATTGTTACCTGCTGGCTGCAGTAAATAAATCCTTCCCTACTATATCAGAAATACGATCCTTGTAAAGACTTCTGTAAAATAGCTGTTAAACAAATTTTCTGTTTCTTTATCCTGTCTCCAATTCCTGGCTATCATTTTTTATGGAATCGCTGTTATCTTTCACTTTCTGTGCTGTGTGAATGCACGTGCTCAGCTCATTGTTAGCTGAAATCTCTTTTACATCTCAAACCCTATAAACGTCCTTTTGATTTCAGTCAGTTCACAGTCTTTGTCTTTGACTGTGTAAGTCTTTAATAACTTCTGTTACTGTCCTCCCCGAGTCCTGGTGATGACCACGAGATCACTGAAAAATCCTGCTTTTCAACCCAGGTGTTCCCCAATGTCCTCAGCGGTGCTCCTGCAGCAGTCCCCAGCTCAGGTTTCTATGGAAAACTGCTCAGTTCAGAGTAGGCTCTGTGGAGCCCTTGCCTAGGTTGTGTTGGATATTAGGAGGTGCCTTGGTGGCATATGGAGAACAGTGTGTTTCTGGGGAAATACATTTTGATTGTTCAGACATCACATAAGAGTTAAAATCACATAGACTTTGCAGGAGATGGTCATAAAGACAGACTTTCTCCCAAGAAACTATAGGATGGGTGCAGAACTAGTAGAAAACATAAAACCATCTGTTTAGACAGCACTTCCCTAGTTAGGTCTCTGTGGCTTTGTTTTGTGGCTTGCACAGGTATGTGTGGTGTGGCCAGTCTTAACAGTGCTTCATCTTTTGTTCTTCCCTTTAGAACTGTGGCTATCATGCTACGCCAGCAGAGGCTTGTGGCCTTGCTCTCTTTCTAGAGCTCAGCCAAGTATGTCTTGTCCTTAATCCCCTTTGAATTGACTCTTCATAGATGTGCAATATTGTATGACATCAACTGAAATTGAGTGTTTTTTGAACTATCTCCTTTGTTTGTTTGAAAGACAGACTTTAAAAGTCAGTAAATAGTTGTGTTGCTTCATGCCATTCTTGAGAATTTCAGATGTGAAGTATGTCATTTCTGATCACTGAACAACAGAGGTTTCTCCATCTTTAGCTCCTCCCCCCCCCCCCAGACTTATGTTTATGTACCCAGTTGTTCTTGCTGAGGTGACTTTCAGGTAAATGGTTCTGGATATATTTCCATGTCTTGCTGCAAAGATCCATTTAAATCTCTTAAATTTCTTATAATTTGAAGATTTTGTATTCTTTAAAGACAAAGGGATATTGTTTAGGAAGGAAGGAAGGAAGAAAGAAAGAAAGAAAGAAAAACCATCACCTATCTGCTCAATGCTACATCTTATTTAAATTTAGCTCAAGCATGACTCCCTTTGGTTAACATGATACAGAATTAGATGTCTACCCAGTAAGCACAATAGCAGGTAAGCACTTATTTCTTGGATGAACATGAGTTGGGTTAATTTGTATTTTGGACGTTAGGAGGTGTGTATCAGTGCTAAATCACGTAGTTTGTATTCTTCAGGGAATTTGTGTGAGAAAAGACTTAGTGCCAACTTTGTCTACGGCTTGATTTTCCAGAAATACATAAAGATGTTGATGATGGGGAAGGTCTCAGAAAATCTGATGTGGTACATTTTTGTTTTTTTCTGTGTTTTATTTATGCTGGTACTTGTCTGTAGGTTCTAAGGAAAAGAACCATATGGTTTAGTATTGTAAATAACCTTATTATGAAATGTTGACTTTTGTAATCTGGCTGTAAAATTAATGAGAAATCCTTTAATAATTTTTTAAATTATTATTATTTTGTAACTGGAAGTAACAAAAATGTGTAAGATCAGTTTGTCTGTGGTATTGCAGAAATTCAGGTTTTGATGTACAGAACAGCATTACTGTGGTTTGGATTAAGATCTTTGGTTTGGTTTGTAAGACTGAAGTTAGAGAACAATATGGCATATAAATGAGAAAAGATCATTCCTTCCTTTTTTTTTTTTTCTGTCACAGTATCACTTGTCATGTCTTTCCTAATATTTCCAGAAGTCTGCAACATAAATGGAGAGTTGCATTCTTTTGTCATTTGTAATATCTAGTGGTAATGAACTGTGTCACAGTTTATCTAAAGTCATTTTAATATATACATTTTTCTTTTTACCTCAAAGTGAATTTTTGCTTTGAAGAGTGACTATGTAAATCTTCTAATTCAGCAAATCTGTTCCATTTATATGCAAAGACAGATGTATTTGCTGATGAACAAAGCAGTCCCTTCTATATGTTACTGCTGTGGAACCAACGCAGCTGAGAGCAGGTGCACTGAGTTCTGTCATGCTTATACGTCAGCAGTAGAAATGCCGACAAGTTTCTGGTCCAGAGACAGTGCTGTTCCTTGGACGCTCTTATGAAATCCAAGACCAGACAGACGAGTTGCGCAGGTGTTAGAGCAGGCAAAATTTATGAGCCAGAAAGATTCACAGCTTGAATTTCAGATTGTTTAGGTCTAAAGGGCTGGCAATTTAAAACAAGGCAAAACAAACAAATAAAAACATGCAAATCAGAGCATGAAACAATGTGGAACATTGTAAAGTCATTTGTACATGATTCAGATTTCAGGGAGGAATTCTGCATTTGCATCAACTCTGGCCTGCAGCGGCACAACTCCTCCTGTTTCTTCCCCTTGGCATAACTCCTCCTGCTTTTTCCCCTCCTGCATTACTTTATTAGTCCCTTCAGGACACTTTAAATGATGGAGTACATCTGCTTTGCAGGCCCTCCTGCTGCAGTATAGTGTTGTCACACCTGAGCCAACTAGTTTAGAACTCGTTTAAAAAGCTAACTTGAGCAGGGCATCAATCTAGCTGAGCACAGACTAACCTCTTGAGCTAATGGTGTGTTATGCTCAATAATATCTAGCAAGTGGTTTAAATGTTCTTTTCTATTTATTTATTTATTACCAAGGGGAGTGATTTCCCTTTATAGAAAAATTCTTTCTTTCCTCCTCCTCCTCCCTTCACTCACACTTTTCCACTAGCTTTCACTTCACATTAAACGTTTTCAAATTTGAAGTATGGAGAAGTTTCAGTCAAAGTTTCACCCTGAGCCTTTGCCCTGTAAATTCTAGCTAACGTGAAAAAAAAAATATATATATATATATGTATATATATATTTGTTGAAACTCCAGTATACAAGTAGAAACACTCTGCATCCTGCATCCTTCAAAACATAAACCTTTCCTTGGCCGCCAGAGGAGCATCGATAACTAGCTTCCACCCTGAGAGCATGAAAGGGCATGAAGTTTGTGAACTAGTGTGTGAAAAGCTTTCTCTTTTTGGTTCCTTTAGACTAAATAAGGTAAGCAGTATCACAATGGTAGTTTCCATACCTTTTGAATACCAGGAGCCTCTTGCATAGTTGAAGACCATCTCTCCGTCTTTCCCTCCTCAAATAGTACTGCACAACAGAGAAAAGCAATTCATCCTAAAAGCACTGGGGAAGCAGGAGTCCAATATTTTATTGTTTTTTTTTTTTTTTTTTTTTTGTCCCAACAACAATGTCACTATGATGGTCAGCAGTCCTTAGCAGCTGAACAAGCCCCATTTCTTGGCCGTCTCTGTTAGTCTTTCTTGTTTGAATGGCAGTGTTTGATCGCAACATCATAGAAAGGCCTTTCCCAGGTTCAATCAGAGAAACTTGAAAGAGGGGCAAAAGAGCCTTCATTTTACTATGACTGCATTAGTGTCTATGATGTGCCTGCAATTTACTTTCTACAACATAGGAAACATCAAGAGGGAGGGAAAAGGTGCTGGTTGACTGATTCTACATTTATCCTTTTTGTTAAAGCTCATTAAAACAGCATTTTGAATGTAGCATTTCCACCACCACCCTGTATATAATCTCTTGATTATATATATAGTATTTCCAGAATGGCTACTATTCAGCAAACTAAAAAGAAACCAAAAAATGAGAGAGGAGGGAGGAAAGGTGTAATTTAATTTTACTATTGCATTGATACTGTATGAGAAAATACTTTTCAAGCCAAGTTTTGCCAGCCTTATTCCATGTAAGACTTTTCTCTTAAAAATAACGTGAATTCCCTCTACCCCAAATACTAACAGAAAATATTGCAGTTTTTGTGTGTGGCTCTTCACTTACGCTATCACCTTACTGAATACAATCAGGCTTTTCTGCAATTAGGTTACTGATTACACTGAATTAACTGAATCTGAGTCTTAATTTTTCTCTAGCTTTTTTCTTTCTTTCTTTATGTAAATAACTTTGTAATTGAACATAAAGTTTTATAGTTCATAACAGTTATTAAAGTTTTGAAGAATGTTTTACCTATTCAAGTTAAGAAAATGTGACCCAGCAGCCTACTGTCTGTGTCCTTGTCCAAATTACCACCTCCACGCTCACCCAGTATAGAAGCAGCATGAGTATCTGCTTTCCAGTGTGCTCTCCCTGAGGCAATTCTCCATCAACTGAGTTTTACATTACAGTGTAATGAAAGCCCCAGCATTTGGGATTTTCAAAAGAACCCTGCTAGCATAGGAATAAATACATTGTGAGAGTCTGTCTTTCACTGATGCAGGAGTTGATGTCATTGGTTATTCTCACCTTCAATTTATCTTATTTCAGACTAGCCCTGAGGGCTGGTGGCTCTGATATAAACCAGGGAAAATTGGGTTGGATTCTGTAACAGCACAGAGTATTCTCCTTGCATGTGAGAGGCAGCACCAAGAAACTTCCTTATGCCTTAGGTTCCAACAGGTGTGTTTGTGGTGGATGCAGGTTTAGGATTGGCAACTTTTTATTTTCATGTAAATGCTATCTATGTTTCAGCATACCACATACAATGAACATAAAGAATAGTCATTAAGTATCCTAAATGCATTTTTTTGTGAGATGTTGGTAGACAGTTTTTCATTTATATAAGGATATATATTGCCTGCCCATAATTTCAACCGAATATTGACCTGTTGTGCATCTCATGACCTAGGTGACTGGTTTCAATATAGTATAACAGCCATTTCACTCAACCGAGGAAAAAAATACAGTGCTAAAAAAAAAAAAACAGAAACTGTGGATGGGACAGTAACAGTCCAAGATCGAAAAATTTGAAGATGCTGGAGCGTGTCTGAAGTTTATTTTCACAGGTTTATTTTGTTTTGTTTTCCTCAAGATGTTGCTCGTTTACCAATTTGCTTTCTGTTTTGGCAAAACAAAAAAAATGTTCAGCACCCTTAAAAATGAGTGCAACAGGAGGACTGACTCTGAATTCTCCTGTCCCGACCATTTTGCATGGTCTTTGGTTCCAGAAAGTCTGAATGTCAGAGCAGTGATGGACAGGAGGCATGTTTAGTAAGTTGGCTCCATGCTACTCCTCCAGTATCTGTTCCTAATCTAACACCATGGACATTTTTAAAGTTATTTGAGTGAGAGGTACCTCAGTCCCATTAAACTGCACGGGTACTTAGGTTTTGAATTTTTTTAGGCAGGGTCGAAACTATCGACTATTAAAGTTAACATTACCAACTGTATGAAAATTCATACATTGAGCCAGACTGTCAGACATGGGAAATAAAACTCTTTCTTTATCCCATAAAAACAATTTGGAAGCTGAAAGCTTCTATTTGTAACACAAGAAAGATCAACTCTCAGGATGAGGAAAAAGATCCACCCTTCCTTTAAATGGAGCGTTTCAAAAAGATGCTAAATATATTGATTTTGATAGTGGGTTTTGTTTAGCAGATGTTTGTCTCCTAGGAAGTACATGAGGACCACCAACGTACTTCAAACAGACCCCCAAAACAGAGCAATCACCACATAATGGTTTTCAGTCACCACTGGTAGAGCTGAATCAACAGCTAATTTGGTGTCTCATTACCGTTTCTCATGCATTGGGTCCTGTACCTAGCAGCGAACATGAAAACCTTTCTGCCTGGTTGCTGCACATCTCCTAATAAAACCCACAAACTTGATTATCTTTATTGTCATGTTTTTAACGTTCTGCAGAAGAGCGATACAGGTAGAGACTAGCAGTAACTGCTGTGCAAAATGTTGTTGTAATCTAGCCCTTTTTCTAGGGACACGATGAATCCTCAGCGGTCCAATCTCAATCTGAAGACTGTAGGAGAGCCCTGCGGAGGCACTGTGAAAGGCTTTAGCCAGCACAAGCACATTTAATAAAATTAAAAGTGGCTGTCAGAACTTACACACTGCAGTCAAGAAATCAGAATAACTCAGTTATGCTACATTGCTGACAGATTTCAGCTATGGGTCCGTCAATGGTTTACGTACACCATGTAAGGCAGACAGGACAGAGGAAGACTAACATCAAGTTTAACCTGCATAAGCAACTACTGGAAGAACAGCTGATTGCATCTCACTTTCCTTGTTGCTGAGCATCTTAGAGAGAGTATTTTGATTACAAGAATGGTTGTCTCTCACTCTTCCCAGCTCCCGGCAGGCTTGGTGCAGTGTGTCTTCCCTGCAGCTAGCGTTGCCTTGCTGTCACCATCTCTTTTATGCCAACATTTCAAAAATTTCCTCCACGGGTTTTGAGCAGCCTCAGCTGCACTGAATGTCTTGTAAATGCAGTCCTGCATCTGCATGTCCTGTGCCTGCAGCACTAGATCAGACATCATCTGAAGCTTGTCATTTACCCACTCCCGAAGGAAGGGTTTGCCGCTGATGGCACGGATTCCTCCACAATGGGCTCGACTGGGTGCTGGTGGCTTGGACATAGAGAGGATCCTTTGCTGTCTCTTTCCCAGCGCAGTCAGAATTGCTTAATGTTTTATGCTGTGACAGATTAGACAGGAGAAACCTTCTGTTGTCTGATAACCTCTTTTGATAACAAGTTTGTATCATTGGAGCTAAATCTGTATGACAGCTACTCATCTTGCTTTGTCTGTTTTGCTTGGGCTTTTTGAGCTCTGATACATGTGAAAGATGTTGACTGGATATTCCTTGATATGCCTTGCATTGTTGATTTCTGTAGATTAAGATACAGGCTACCTGGGAAGATTTAAGTTGTGGTCTCACCTGTCATGCCAGGATTGTTGACAAGCCTATTTTTCATCAACGCTGATTTTTATAGGATTGTGTGTTTATATATGTATAATTATTAGTATTTTTTTTTTTTTTCCTGGAATGTCATTGACGACCTTGGTTCAGAAAGGTTTCCCAGCACATTCTTAAATCCCCCTTCCTAAATTTTTAAGAACCTGCTTGATTATTGTCCTGGACAGCAGTGTGAGCCTTGCTTTCAAAGAACAGCTGGGTGAAAGAACAAAGTCAATTTTAAAACATCTGCTGAGGTTTTAAAGGATGATTTTGAATCTTTGTCTTAAAGACAAATAAAAGTTCACAGTTCTGGATAGATCAAAATCAATTTATCTCACTTGTCTGAACAAGCTAAAAACTCCTCTGAATCACCAAATTTATAGGTATATCGATGTCCAGTTGCATTAAAAGCAATCCTGTTCTTTTTATACTTTGATTACTTTGGACTTTTTGTTGTTGTTGCTGGTGACGGCGGTGGTGGTTTTGTTCAATATTCTTATCTATTTCCATTTCCTTCATTGTCCCTAGTACTTGAGCATCTCACAAATGAATTAACTCACAAGGTAATATAATAAGTAGTCTTTGGCCATTCTTTACAATAAGGATGGTGAGGCCAAAGATGGGAAGATTTGCTTGGTATCACACAGTAAGTTTGGAGTACTAAGAATAATAAAAATAATTAGTGCATAGCTCTTCTGTATATTTTTACACTAGCAGTTCTCAAAGAAATCTGATTCTTAATCCTATATGTTAGTTCAAGCTCACTAACTTCTTAAGTCAGATTGTGTTTGTTTTGGTGGGTTTTATTTTGTTTTTAGAGATTATAAATCTGTTGTTCTAGGTAATCGTTTTTAAGGAATTAACATTACTGATATTTTCCTATTGTATGCTGATTTTTGAGAGAATTGCTGCCTGCATCTTCCATCTGGATACTGCTTTTAATTTGTTGGCGTGTGCTTTTGTGCTGAAATACCTGTCTCTTGGAATTAGATCTCAGCTGAGCTGGATAGAGAACTGAGCCATGAACGTTAATATTCACACACATCAATCCTCTTTTACGGGCTTCAGCAATTGAGCTTAGCTCTTAGAAAAGTACTCATGTTCCCTTCAAAGAGGATATCCTTTTGCTCTTGTGGCACTTTAAAGGTCTGTCCCTAATATCTGCCAAAACCAAAATAACAATTCCTTAGGTATTTCCTGTTTTCTCTTGTTCAGAACTCCAAAGCATCTATCAACTTAAAATAGTTCCTCCTCTTCCGTGCTAGCTTTTAAAAGTTGCATCAGTCTTGAAAACAGCCAATTCTCAGCACATTCCTTTGCATTTGACATCCTGATATGTTTTTCTTTTGCTGTTTTCTCTTCAATTTCATTCTTTTTTCTGTGTGTTTAATTTTTTTTTACTGGTTGTTGCTTGTTTGGAAATCTCAAAGCACTACTCCAGACAAAAAGACAGCCTTTAAGATGCTGAGTCTCCTCCTTTGCCAAAATTAGAAACATGCTTAAGGCTTTTGTTAGATCCTGGTTTTAATTTCCTGGTTAAAGACTTCCCCTTTTATTTTTTATTTTTATTTTTATTTTTTTCCTAATGCCTTTTTTTTTTTTTTTATTTGCCTTTAAATTGTTTGCTCATTTCCATGTGCAGTGAGATGACAGTGTGCTGAGAATATCTTTGGGCTGGTGAGCTAACAGACAGACGATGCTGGGGAGCAGACATTGTACAGCATCATAGCTGCTTTCCCATGGCTATTGCTGCTCAGTTGAGAGAAGGTTCTGATCTGTTTTGCAGTCTTTGTTAGGATTATTAGTTCTGTCATTGCATTAAAATAAAAAAGTGGCAAGTCTATAGTTTCTGTGTTCTAGACTAGAAGAGCTATAGTTTTAACAGCTCACAGAAAACAGTTTTTCCTTCCGAGACATTGTCAGAGTCCAATACTCCCTGACCAGGCTCCTTCAGATATTCTACATGAGAAGGGTTCAATTTTTTAATACCTGATTTACTTATTTCAAGATATCTGACATTACATGGGATTGCATTTTAGAAGAGTCATACAGCAATATCCTGAAATCCCAGTGCAAGTGATTTATAAAAACTTTAATAGACAATTTTAATAGTGAACCACAATAGAAACCTTCTATATATACACACTGGTATAATATACAAACCCAGTATAACATCAGTCTTTGCATGCTTAAGATGGAACTTTTGTCCTAATTAGAGAGGTCTCATACCATGGATTGAATAAAAAATGATCTGGAAATCTTTAGATTGCCTGCATTGCGAGGCATTATTACTCTTTGTTCCCAATGGTCTGCATTCTGCTGCTTAATTTGTAAAGAGTAATGTTGTATTTTTTTTTGCTGTGTTAAGTCACGGCTCTCATTTTAGCGATTGCTTCTGAAAGACAAACCTTATAGTTTCCTCAAATCAAGCCTTGAAAGTTGTCACGAGGAAAAAGCCTGTATAACGCTGGGAGTTGGAGATTCAGAGTCAAGGACTTTAGGGTAATTGTGCATAACATTTCAGATCTGAGATCAGCCTGCGTCAAGAAGGGGGTCAGCTCACTTGAAACATCTCCCAGGATCAAGGCTTTTTCTGGCTCCATCGGGAGTTTCACATTTAAATGGGAATTAAATCAGATGTACTGCGTGCCACCAGCATGTGGATGCCAGCTCGGCCATGCAGGGACAGGCTGGCTTTGTGCGCACTGGTGGGAAGTTACACCAGGATGTAAGGCTACATGTGGTTAATATAGTATAAAATACCATCACTGTTGATTTTTAGGCATAATGACTCAAGTGAGATGGGGAGCAGCCTAGATAAGACACAGCTAATATAAACCATACATATATGACGCTAAGCTAACCTTTGAAATACTTGTAAACCATTTCCGTGGAGAGCAGGGGCGGCTTTTAAGCAGCAGCAGCCAAGCTACAGAGAACAGCGGGCACTGTGCATCCCATTTTCTGTGCTGCGGTGCTGGAGCCAGGGGTGTCTGATGAAATCTCATAATGAAACAGTTGAATGCTTTGAGCAGTTGAACACAGTTCAGCAAAGCAGAGCTGAACTAATGTGGACTGCCTGTTTGCCAGTAAACAGATAATTGCACTCTGTTTAATTGAATTTTCATGAAACTAAAATATACTTTGGTAAAGTCCACCATGAAAATACGTTCTGCTTGTGGATCCTGTGCATAGGGAATCAAGATACTGGGAAGGGAGTGGTGTCTATCAGATACACATAAATTCTTGAAGTTAAATTGTTATAAAAATAATGCAACTTCCAGATATTATGCAATTTAGATTTATTATTATTATTATTATTTTTAGCCGGAAGGGTTTTCTTTGCTGTTGCTGTTTTGGGTAGTGATCTGTTCTTAGATGGATTAGAGTTGGGGAACATTTCTAGGCCACAAAAAGTTCTTTTGTTTTTGCAAAACAACCTTGCAGCTGCATCACTCATACATGGTTAGTTTGCATTTCTTGGCTACCAGCCATTCTAAATGGTAAAGAGCAAAGTACTGGACAATGGGAGGGTTTTTTGTTTTGTTTTAAGAAAAAAAAAAAAAAAAATCAAAGCATCCTTCTGATTCATGTTCTTTCTCACGAGGCTATCATTTCAAAGGCTCGGCATGCAAGTTATGTCATTGTAACCTCCTCTGTTCTTTACTTGCTTCATGAACAATTTTCACATGGAGGAGAGGCTGGATATTCTCAGGAACATTCTTACTCTTTGAAAATAATAAGAGTTTTCTGATTCCCTGAGGTGCTGAGGGCAAGGTTAATAATTCCTGTTTGTTGCTTCATTCACAGTCACTTTCCGTTGGGCATTACAACCTCACTCTTATTTATAATTCTGAGATTTGACCCCAGGCTGAGCAATCAGAGGATTAATACCTACTTTTTCTCTATATGAAGTACAGGCTGCAGAGGGGAATCGAGCATTTAACTCCCTTACAGCTCTTGGTGATGAAAGCTGCAGAGCCTAGGCAGAGAACCTGTTGCCTGATTTTCAGATCTCCTTTTGGTTTGAATGCCCAAATTTTAAATACCTGGAAAGTAGTTTTCAAAGACAAAGTTTCACTGATCAAAAAGAAACAGAAGATCAGGGTGTAGAAAATAAAGTAGATGCTTTAGAGAAAAGAAGTAAAAGTTGAAGGGATTCTCATCATTTTCTACCTCCTTTCTTTGGTAAAGTACCAGAAATAAAGATAATTAAATGTCAGTGCTGTTTCTAGAATTATTACTGTCACTATTAGGTAAAAGCCATGATGCTGAATTTTGTGGACAATAGGGCAACTGTCAGCCTTCAGAAGCTTTTGAAAATTATCACCACCTTTTTGCTTAGAAACACTGTCCTATAATTTTGCTGTGAAGACTTGGTTCGTTGGCTTCATGGTCCACAAGATGTGTTATACTGTGGTTTGGAAACACACTGTCTGTAAGCCATCCCTAAATGAGATTACTTTCAGGAGTAACATAATGGTTGTTCATAGAGTCCTGATTCAAATGCTGGCAGCATATTTTCTGTGATAAAACCCTATCCTTGTAAGGAAGTAATCCATCCCCCAAGTCAATTTTAAAGTTTCTTGTTCACTTTAAATATTTCATTACATTAATTTTTCAAAACAACAAAACAAACATTCATCAAGTGAAACTAAGCATGTCACCCTTGAATCTGTACATCTGTTGCTCTCCTGCTGCTTTCCTGCATAATTTATTTTAATACGTTTAAAGTGTACCTCTCATTAAAATTCCTTACACACATTTACATATAAAGTTTGCATTATAAAGGAGAAAAGGTGGTGGTCTTCTCTTCATCCTCTTTTACTCACTTAACATAATATATGCTCACAGTGTATTTTGTGCTTCAGTTGGCCAAAAGAATATGTATCGTTTGCTCAGATGTCATAAAGGAGTTCTCACAGGTTGGCTACAGCGCTGGGAAGGGTTCAAGTTAGGCTAGCTTGAGGTAGTGACCTTTAAAAGTTGGTAACACCTTCTTTCAGTGACTCTGCTGAAGTTTATTTTCTGAAGGCCATCATTGGCCTTTAGGGTTATGAGTGATTTCTGGTTAAAGTAGTAGTAAAGGGTTGTTAAAAGCACTCATATAGCATTATCATAACTATTGATGAATTGTAAGAAAAAAAATATGACTACAGAAGAAACCTCAAAATGCTTTATGAGGAAAAGGGAAGTCCATATTTGAAAGGAAAAGTGTAACATGATACCAAGTTGAAAGGGAGTTGAAAGGGAGTTGAAATACACTTTCTGGAAAAGTTTATTCAGAATTTACAAGGGAAATTCCTCTTTGCTTCCTAGATATGATACAGCATCAGTCCCCAAGGAAGAGATTGAAGGCCATATATGAGCCCTTAAAATGATTAGGTCATGTGTGCTCAGTCACTTTGACTTCCTTGAAATTGAGTAACAGAAAATGCAGCTGTGGAGGGAAAATTGAGAGAGTTCCCTTCTGAGCAAAAGTTATTTCATTTTATTCAGATTACCTACTTCCAAATAGGCAAAGTAGACTTGAATTCCGCATTATGCTGCACTATCAAATGTAGGTTACGAACTGTGGGAAACGAGCTCAGCCATGGGAGGTTGTGAGTCTGGAGGCAGCTGGGCTTGCTTGCACTGGAAGTCCCTCTCCTTGCACTTTGGCGAGAGCTTGGTCTCTTCTGTAGTGGGTGAGCACACTTTGCAGGTGCTGACTGTCCTGGAATGAGTTTATCCATGGATGCTAATTCTGTTGCCTGCGTTATCCTTATTACGGGTGCAGGTTGCTGGGTTTTTAGTAATGCACTTGTATTATCTGGGTATTTTATGCGGTGTAATACTTAGTCCAATCTTTCTTATAAATAACAGAAATGCTACATATCGCAACACCAGAAAGGACAGAGATTGGAAGCTCACTGCAACAATTTGTCTTTGAGAGGTACTAGCAGTAGGAGTGCCTTTGATATGAAATAAACACTCGTTTGTGTTGTTCCTTTGTAGTTGCATGCTCAGCAGGGTTTTGCATGAGAGGTGGGAACCACACCACTTGTTTCAGCCACTGGAAGAAGGTGAAATTTAAAAGAGCAAAGTTGGGTTGATAGGTTGATTTTTTTTCTCAAGCAATGCCAGGTAATTTAATATGTATTCCAATAAGATTAATGAGTGAGAATCCTGCAGTGTATCTTAGGAGACTCAGAATGACAAGGCAAATAATGTTTTCTTACAGGCCGTTTATTTCACAGATGTCTACAATTTGCTGTCTTGAACTTTCTTTTTATGTATTGGATACAGAGCATCACCTGGGGGAGACTGGGCATTGGCCTGGTGGAGTGGTTGCTGGTTTGATGCAGTAAGCACCAACTTCTGTCTGGCTGCCGTGCTCCTCTTTCCTGTCCCTTTTGGACTTCCATCACACTGCCTAAAATGAAACTGGGACAAAAGCTACCAAAGCTCTTTCTTACTCTTTCTGTAGGCTAGAAAAATAAAATAAAAATGGTTCTTACTCAGTAGTACTAATTGAACTCCTAGTCAGTCTATGAACTAAGTGTTTTCATGTTTTTTCTTTTCTCACTGCTTATACTTTCATTTGTTCTGTTGCACCACCTTTATTTAATTTCATCTTAAATTACATAATACTTTAATCTCTTGATGTCGGAGACTGGATTTGTCAATGATTTGGAAAGCTCCCAGAAAAATGAGGCTGGGCACCATCAAGTGCTACTGCAGTGCAAGAAATGGTTGATTATGCGAAGGTCAAGTCAGTGGCTTGCTCCTGATCAAGAGAGAATTTCATGTCCCCTCATATTAAACTTCAGTGATGTGTAGCATACTTTAGTCAATAAATAACATTTTGCTGTTCGTGCTCGTTGGAAATAATACACGATGCTGCAAGTATTGATCAAAGAACTCTACTCTGTTAATCCCTTTGCTTGTAGCAATGTTAAATATTTACAGATTCTCCCTTAGTATCCTAAAGAGTGTTTTAGCTCTGTGGAGGATGCTAATCCCTTCTGCTTTATACATGTTTTACAAGTATTTTATTCTTTTTGTCATCTGTTTTCATTCACATATGTGACATAAAGAATTATACTGTGCTTGTACTGACCACATGTAATGTTTTACTGCATTAGTATGTTGTGAACGTATACATTGATTGGAATGAGCAGTAATTCTGAATTAAACAGGAGAATGCCTCAGAGATAAAATCCATCAGTGCCTCATCTACAAGTGACTGGCTTACAGTGAGGACAAAGAGAGGCTAACACTGTGCAGCATGTTGCTATATTGTGAGAAGGCAGATAACAAAGAGGACATATTCATATCAGGCTTATTTACTCCAAATATTCATGAAATTATCTGAAAATTAGCACTAAAAATGAGTTATTTCCCCCTTAACTGCTTATTTTGTTCATCTGTATTCACATCAAGAAGTCCCTGAGAGGTTTGCAGCAGAAGATACAATGAATCCTGTAGGCTCTCTGTCTCCTGTGCTTGTTCATTGACCTCATGTAAATGTAATCATTTATCCTCAATTTTTTATACTAATGTATTGAAGGCAGGCTTGATATTGTCAGACATGCAATGGAATACGCTCCAGGAAACCTTCCTTCCAGTGGTGAGGTGACAAATGAAAAAGAAAATAAAAATGGATTTTGCAATTTAAAACATAGCATGCTCAGGGAAGAATGCATAGCCAGCTATAATGTGATATGATTCATTTCTATATATGCAGGGAAGGATTTTACACAAAAGCTTTATAGAAGATGTACAGGATATTTAAAGTAACATGAAGACTTTTCTACATAATGCTGCTTGCTTAATCTATCATGAGCTAGAAGAAAGGTTTAAATACTTGTGTTTGCCCTCGTATCTTTCAGTAAGATGTCATATTATGCCTCATTCCATTACCTATTTAATCATCCTTTAGACCTGGTTATATGTTTAAAGGAGAAGGTTGGCAAAGAGAGTAAAAAATGTAAACGTGCTTCTTTTACTAAATCCCTGAAGATCTTGTTCATACTATGTAAAGAAATTACGTTTTAGATATATACAAAGCTGGTGCAAAGGAAGTCAGTGCTTCAGGTTGAAAATTTGGCATGACTTTGAATGATTTCCTCTTCTTTTAAGTGTTTTGTAGTCAATGGCAGAGGACTTTCAATGGATTGGACTGCTGCTGATGCTCAGTGAAAATGTGGGGGCATGTTTTTTTACGAGTTCAGGTTTCATCTGGGCATAAACATAAGTATGGAATATTTGATATCCTTAAAATGTACAGTCCTAAATATCAGCAAGGGTGGTAGAAAAGGCAGAGAACCTTTAAAAACCTGATATCCTAGGTGATTTTGTAGGATGGAAGCTGCAAGAAAATCTGACTATTGCTTGGGATTGGGCTTGGGAGAGTTCAGAGGCCGATGGTGTTGTGTCAGTGGTAAACAGAGACTGCATTTGCCCCTTTCTTGCCCTGTAACAGACAATTCAAAGTTGCTCATGTGTAGGACAAGCACAGGGATGCTCTCTTCTCTCTGTTGGACCTTCTCAAGGGATAAGATGTCTGGTTTTAGTCAGCAGTATATTGGGGAATGTTTTTAAAATATGTTATTTTAGCTTCCCAGAGTTCTTTTGTATGAGGAAATTACCCTGTTTCCTCAATAAGCATAGAAGCATAAATAGATACAGTGAGGTGGTGAGTAGGGGCACTTGGTGCCTGAGCACCCTGCTCAGTTGAGTTGACTTGGACTTCCAAAGGCTCCTGCTCTCTGTGTGAAATGCAGCAGGACCTGAAGCCCCTACGTTTTTGCAGTCTGAATTGCAAAGATGATTTCCACATAGAATGACAATTTCGCCCAGACGGAAACAGAACCCAGACCTCCACGTTCCTAAACCTGGATTTTTAAGCCTTAAGTTTGAGACCAGAAGAAATATCTGTAACACTCCTAATCTCTACAAATAGAGATTATGTCTCCCAAAATAGAGTATATGTCTCAATGCTAGTGAGGACTGACTTTAGTTGAAGTGGTTGGATCCTATGCTTTTTGGAGCATTTCTGTTAACAATGTATTTCACAGCTTTTTCATTGAGGTATTTTATTTGTGGCAGGCAGCTATATCTGGTTATATGATTAATTGTTTTGTATTAAATTTTTGAGCTGATTTTTCATCATCTATATGTTAATGAATAGCGCTGCCAAAGTTGGGAAGTGAACTCCTAAGCTTTGCCCAGCAGTCATGACCAGATGTATCCTCAGGTGGGTTGCCTGAATCATTAAGACTAATGACTCCACACTGCATGCAGGGTGGGAAGTTCACACTTACGGAAGATACAACCACCTTTTGTATCCTCCATAAACATTCCTAGGTATATGTCAGCCAAGGTGGTCATCAGTGAGTGAGAAAAGCTGTCTCTCCTCTGTATGTAGTAATGAATTTTGCTATGTAAATGATTGACACAGGATCTGAAACTTGAAAAAAATCCTGAAATGTTTCCTAATATTCTAGGTTGTAACACAAGGAAATGGCCTCTGCCATGCTCTTTTGTGGGTTCCAGATTTCCATGTTTCATACATTATATGCTCAAATGACAAAATGTTAGTTGCTGTACTGGTAACCTGGATGGGATAGAATTATAACACAAGTCTTATGTTCAACTAAACATGTTTTTGAAAGTACGTGTATAAATGTACTTATTCAGACTGTTTTGTTGATACATTTTCTATGTTTCAGCAGTTTTCCAGTAACGTGATTATTCTTAGGATTTAGTGAACTGCTGAAACAGTTGGTGCCCTGTGCTGAAACTGCACTAGTAGCAGAGAAGTCCCCTCCAGTTCCAGTGGAATTGACTAACAGTATGTGGAAGCATGCTCCAGAGCATGAAGTACAAGGATAGATTATTTTTTAGTTCTGGAATACTTGCATGATCGGAGCCATGTGATGAAGAGTTCTGTCTTTTGTAGGTGGGCGTTTAGCAGAGTGTATTTGCTGCAGTTCCTGTCATTCACAGCAAAAAGCTCTTTTGTACCTAGTAAGCCCATGTGGCCTGACAGAGGTAGTTTTGTGTCAGTGCTGAGTGATTGTGTGCTTTCTGGGTCATTTATGTTAACATTTTGATTACAGTGGTGAGTTACGGAGGATGAGCTGCAGAGACTGATGCTGTGCTGGAATATACTCACTTAGATGAAGAAAAACATTTATCTAACTACTAAGTTTTGAGTCAAAGTGAATTGCTTGAAGAGATACTCTTTAAAGCAATCTCTGTGTTCTGGTGTTGCTTTCGGCTGATGTCCTTCAGAGTTTGCTGTGTTTTGTGGCAGTTACAATCCAGGGAAGTCTTCATGAAATACTATGATGGGCTCAGTGATAATAAAATTTGAGCCCTCATGGGTGCTTCATTTACCCAATAATTATGTCATGTATTGGGAAAATATTCTTGATCCTGGAAAGCATGCAAATGAAAACTCACGTGAAAGAGAGAGGGATGTAATCCTGCCTAGATAAAAGCATTGTACTATGCACATTGCATTTGCATTATGACCAGCTCTGTTCTGCTGCTTCACCACCACCAGGAGTCAAAAGCAAGTACTCTGGTGTTAAGCCTAAATGTTATGTCTTCATTCTTTCCTGCCAAGAGCACCTCAGGTTAAGTGCACAGCTATACGTTAGGCTTGAGATTCCTACTCAATTTGTTGTGTTTTTTGGTGTGTTATATTTATTTATTTTTTACACCTCAGTACATCTATATGCTGACTGTGTATCTATGCTGGATGACAACAGCTGCTGCTCTTTGCTGGGCAGCATAAGAACTGCATGATACGTCTCTAAATGCAATTAATTCAGTGTTCCTTTAAAAAGCAACAAGAAGAAGTAAAACTGCAGGCTTTCAGTGAATAGTGTAAAGCCCCAAATAAATCTCCTACCAGTCACACAGGGCAAACTCACCTTCCTTGAACTTGATTTTTAAGACTCTTATCTACCTCAGAGATCTTTGTTGCTCATTCCCTGCCCCTTCTATGCATAGAAATTTCATTGATCTCAACAGGATTTCTGTGTGCTAGGCACAGTCAGTATATACAGCAGAGACCTGTAGTGCAGATAAGGGATGCGCAGAACCTATTGGAGAGAAAATGTGTCAGAAGATTGCCCACCAAGAACGTGTAGTTAGCGTTTTACATAGAGAGTGGCTCTGAGCTGCATTTATGTAAAGTATAATTTATGTTTCATACCATTTTCAAGCTTCGTTTATCTACACCTCTGTGAATGCTCCAGGTCCCCCTCTGCTTCCTTCAGGTGTAGGCTCCCTGTTTAATATTTGCTGAGATAGGTATCTGTGGCTATGAAGCATATGTGTTTATAGTGTGGTGCATTGAAACGGATGAGGAGAGGGGCATTCTGCATGTGCTTGAATATTTATGGAAAGCATTTTTTTTTCTGGGGGGAATATATTCTGAAGGTAGTACTGGGTGCTGGCTTGACTCGCAGCTACTGCACACTCTTGCATTGTCCCAGTACTGCCCTGTGGGAGCTTTTAGGATTAGCTTTTCATAGTGCAAGTAGGGAGTCATTATTATAAGCACAAAGAAATAAGAATAGGACTGTTTGGACTGTAAATGGGAGAAGAATAAATGGCTCTCTGCTATTATTCCAGCCAAATAGACCCTCTCATATTCTGCAATGAGGGAAGTGTTTTGATCTGATTATTTTACCTTCGGGGTGGGGAGTGGGGGGCAAGTTTAGGGAAGAAGGCTTTCTCTTTCCATTGTCCTTGTCCATGTACACCAAACTTTTAATAAAGCAAGGTCAGAGGAGCTGTTAGAGATCTCTTCCTTGTTTTGGTGTTAGTCTCCCACTCTTTTCTCATACAGACTTTAGCTCTCATTAGGCTCTTTTTTTTTTAATTTAAATTGTTTTTATCTCATGTTGCCAACAAATCAATCAGAGGAGCCATCCCTATGAATACAGAACATCCATGGAGGCCAACATTGATTTCTCCACAGCTGCTTCTTATTATAAAGTTCCCTGGTGTGAGGAAGACGCTAAATAGAAGCTAATAGACATGACATCTCACATGCATTTTCACATTCTGACAAATGCAGTTTTGGGATTTCTTTTTTTCTATTAAGAATGTAGCTGGTCTTGATTGAAAAAGGTTAAAAATACATTTCTCCTATTCTCTTTTCCAGTAGAAACTTGCACAGGTACTGGGAGTCATTATTCACCCTGATCAAGGAAGAGTGTCGTTGCCTTGCAATGATTGCTTGCATGGTAGAAATATTTATATTTCCTGCTGTGTTAATTGGTGTTACTAGTAAAGTTTGGAAGACAGGTATTTCTTAGCTACCAAGAAGTCACTTGCTAGCCAGTCTGATTAGTGAAGAGAGTGAAAGCCAGCCAAATTATTTTAATAGGATTTTTAGCTTTTCCAGAGGGGAAAAAATAGTGCAGAAATAAAAATAGACCACTTAGAAACCTGCCAATTTTCCCTATTAACACTTTCCTGTCTGTTGTGCATAAATGTCTAAACTATCATGAGATCAAGGGTCACCATGGTCAAAGATAACTGCACAAAAATGAGGAAACCCAGCATATAATAAGCAGACTAAAAGTTCCCTTGTCGACAAAGGGAGGTGGACTAATCTTCTTATATCATCATAAAAAGGAGTCCCAAATTAAACCTCCATGTAGCCAGTCCCATTCTCTTATATCGCTTACTGCTTTTCCCAAGCAGCACTCCTTGGTTGGGTGTTTGTTACCAGTGGTTCTTATGGCTGAGCATCTCCTTTTACTCCCATAGCTACACTTTCCCCTCTCCTCTTATGCTAGCTGGATGACAGCTTCCCAATGGGCACTGCTGTCTCTGCTAGTTCCAACTATTTGGAAATAGGGGAAAAAACACCAGTCCTCCATGGGGAGAGCTGTTGGCCTAAAACCTTTGCTGCAACTTCCTCTGCATCACCAGCTTCAATTCAAAGAAAGGTCAGAGCAGGCTTGGGAATGAATCCAGGAGCAGGTAAAAATGGCTTTCAAAGTTTTTCACTTTTATACCTCTCTCAGCTCTTCTGCTGAACATAAGCAGTTACATTGGTTAGACACAAGGATCAAGCCTGCTGGGTCTAAAAATCTGGAAGTTTTGAAAGCTTGTTTCGTTTGTTTGTTTTTATCCCACCTTAACACTGCCAAGTGGCTACTTCTCTAAATGAACTGGGTATAAGCTGTTGCCTTCTGCTTTTAATCATTGTGTATGTTGGCTTGCCAATGATTAAGTCAAAGTAAGCATTCTTCAGACTTCTACAGCTTTGGAATTTAAACATAAATTGCTTCTAGGAGAAACAAATCAAATTTGTATTGCAGACATACCGAAGGTACATAAATATATATTATTCTGAAAATTCTTGGTGGAAAAAAAATGAAAGCTCCAGAAGCTGCAGCAGTGCCAGATCCAGAGACATTTAAATTAATTTTGATTTTATATTGAGTTTCTTTCCAAATTCCAAGCCAGACCAGCAGTTTCTATTTCTCAGCATTTTCACTGAAAGCAACTGCTGTGCTGGACTCTTGTGAAAATATAAGTGAATAGTCAAGAGAAGTAAGGGACTGACTATTCTGAAGAAGATAGAAACAGAGCCTGGGACGTGCATCAGATATGAATGACATGAATGACTTCTGCAGGCTGAGAAAGCTAGACAATGGCTATTTCTATTATTGTTTTTATTTTTTACCTACTCATCTGGTGAAGATTGTTTCTGCAGTACAAAAGAGACTAGTCAAAAAGAAAGAGATACTGGAGTCTTAATCAAACTTTTTCTTTTTCCTTTTTTTTTTTTTTTTTTTTTTTTTTTTTCCCTCCTAATTATGTTCCCTTCTATGGTTTGCACAGGAAAAAGGCTGAAAGGAATCCTTCACCCAGAGCTCTCATTCATATTAATTCATCACTGTGTTGGAAATAAGATCCATTAAGCTAAGGGATAAATTAATCTAAAAGTATCATAACCCAAACAAAGAAGAGAATTTCCTTGTGTGTAAGCAGGTTCAGATATTGCAGAGAGTTGATACTCGTACATACACAGACTCTTACCAACACTGAGATGCATATGTTTATACAAATGTTTAATATGTGCATATGTTTAATGTATAAGATGAAGATTCGTTTTCCACTCAGTTTTGGAAAATTAATTCTGTTTACAGTAGGCCACTTGACACGATACTAGCAGTATAATGTGGCTTTAGCATCCATGGCATTAACTTCTGCCATGGCATCAGCAAGCAGCTAATACACTCAGTTTTTAATAATCAGAATCACTAACTCCATATGTAAAGTGCTATTTCCTACTTTCATTGCTGATTCTATGATTTAATAGTCTTATTTTCTTTTCAACCTGTTTTTAACGTGATCGTTATATTATATTAAGTATATTGTTTACTTATCTTTGTTGATAGCCAGAAAGATTAGAATAGATCAAATCCCACTCCGTTTTGGTGAGCACCTCTATAAGTAACAATTCAGATCTTCAAGAGACTGAATTTAATCACCAGGCTGAATGTAGAAGCCTGCATCCCACTACATCACTTGGTCTCCTCATGCAGTTAACGGAAAGGAATAGGCCTGTCTAAGTAGTGTTCCATCTTGTCCTGGAACAGACATCTGAAATTGTTGCATGTCTCAAGTCATAAGTATGCTCTTATTTCTCAGTTGAGAACAGAGAAATCTCAGCAGGATCAGCTCACATGTAGAGGTTTAAATTGCACATATCTGTCTTAAGCTGAAACAAATCCCCCACAAAAGTAACATGAAGGGATCTTGTTTTGTAAACATGGAGTTAATGTTTAAGGGCATCTTCACTCTTGGTGTGACTCTACCATTTTCTCCTTGTGTGTTTAGTTCCTTCTGTTTCATTTCTTGCCGCCTCTAGAGAGAGGGCACCCATCTTAAGCAGGATTTTCACCCAGCAAGTTTGTTTGTAAACTTCATGGGAAGCACGATACTAACAGGTGCAAAATATAACAAGATACTGACTTTTCAGAGATTGGATGCTCAGTTACCATTTAACTTCAGCAGTTGTCCTTAATGAAACCTGCTTAATCTCTTTTATTTAGGCAGATTCACGCAGAGGCAGGTAGCTATCATCTCCATAGCATTAGGCATTGCTTAGAGAAATCAGACTGTGAAGCCTCCCTTAGGCACTCTACACAAAAGGAACTCATTGACTTAACCTACAGTAAATATTGGACTGATGTTCAAAGAATGTTTCTCTTCAACACAAAATGGTTCTGGCTGCACAGAGCAAGGGGAACAGCAGCATTATTTTTTGCCAAGTCTCTTTAAAAAATGGTTTGGAAAGGTGCAAACCTGCCAGTGAGGGAGAAAAGTAACTAGTTCACTATTGAGGTTAAATACTGAGTGCAGTGGGATACAAGAAATTACTTGAACTGGGGGTGGCAGAGCAGTGTTTTATTACGGACTTAGCTGTAATGACTGTCTTGTACAGTTCATTTTGGCAGAGAGATGAGACTCCCCCATCTCCTCCTTCAGAAAGCCTGTGTGCAGATGAGCATGCTGAGCATAGTCTGGTATCACAAGTTATAATAAAATATGTGATAACGCAGCATGCTTGGCTTGAGGTTGGTAGTTTTTCAGCAATAAACATTATTTACTTTGTGCAGTGAACACAAAAACCTTGGACCGAGTTATAATGTAAGACTATGGTAATAGTGATTGATTCACCAGATGTCATATTGTAGGTAGTGCCTGTTACCATTATCAAATCAATAAATACCAGGACAGAAGACTTAGAGAAAGTAGAGTAAGGAATTTCCAGGGTTATTATTACAAACGCAAGTTTCTTAAGTAGAAAACCAAAAATGAATTTAGCAACGTGGCTTAAAATGCAAAAGCAAGTAGCTATCAGCCACATTTTTAAATAACCTAGCTTTTGAACTATTTACAGATAAAACAAATGGGCTTCAGAGAAATCTATATCTAGCCCAGCCTCATTGTTCTCTCACAGTTCCCAAATGCAAGCTATGAGCAGAAATAAACACCTAGGCAGAATTTCTTGGTGTTAATATCTTCACAAATTTAGCAGTCTTGCTGCAGTGTGCAGTCTTGCTGCAGACTTAACAACAACAACAACAAAAAAGAGAGCAAAAAATGTGGATATGGAATATGTGTAATTTTCAATTCATTTATTTACTAATATGCTATACGTATTTCTCATTATATCATCTCCACAATTCAGATCGTATACTCTTTGTGGCATAGGTATTATCCTGAAGTTACCTTCTAAGGCAGAATTCATGCATGGCTATTATCCCTTCTATTTCTGGTAATAATTAAATAATCACCTACTGAGTCTTTTGGTATTTCTGTGATTCGTACCATACAGATGTGACACAATTAACAGTTGACTTTTGAATCATTCTGAGTGATGGTGGTGTTAGGGTTTAGGTGGACATGGGATTTAAGTCCTTGAATGTGTGTGCGTTACTTGGCTGTTGTTGTTTTCCAGAGAAACACAGGGAATGACAGATATTTCTTTGTTTGGGTTTAATGTTAAAGTTCAAAAATTCCAAAAAAAATGGGAACACCTTTCTATGAAACATTTCATAACTCAATAATTTTTTTTCAAAGGTGGGTTAAAACACAGTTTTAGTATTTTCAAATCCAAGAAACTCTAAAGCACAATACGTGTCAGATACATAACAATGCAATCTTTTAATGAGAACATTAAGAATAACTAGAAGAAATATTTTAAGTGAAAATGGTGAGAAAAAGGACTCACAAGGAAAGTGTCAACAGCAGCAATACTGAACTTCAACTTCTTTGATCTAATTTGCATTTTGTCACTCAAAGAAAAAGTTAGAGACAGTTAGATATCCCCAGACAAGGACATACGCTCCAGAACTCAGGAAAAGTTGACAACCTGTAAAAGAAGTGCTGATTTTTTTCCCAATTAAAATTGAGAAGAAAACTCTTGAAATGAAATAACATAAGCTGAAAACAAGGACAGAAAATTTTAAAACAAACAAAACTTGGAATGAGACAAAACCACAGTATTTTATTTTGTTCCTAAGTATTTATTTTTTCTGTCCAAAGTGATGTGATTTTCATAGCATTTCTGTCCTCAGAGAAAGTCACAAAAAGTTCCTGCATTATCACCAAACACCTCAGATATTTCAGTGTTCCTAAACATGAGTTTGATCTAACTTTCGTTTAGAGGATGTAACGCCTTTTTCTTGATCCATTTCTACTGTAAAATACACATTTTTTAAATTATTATTTTCTGTGTTGTTTATATCTGAAATGCATACAGTTATCCCTAAGTCACGATCTCAGTTCTCCTAGTTCATCTTTGAAACTCTGCAATAACACTACCAGAAAATTAACATAGGACATTATTTGTGTGTGGAAAATGGTGCCAAATATTGTCTAATGTTTCTGTTGTCTCTTCTTCTGTACTTCAGTAGTAAAAGCTTTGTTCTTTGGTTGTAACACAATAGGTGTTAGGTTCCTCGTGTTCCAGTAACTCAAAGCCATAATATTGGAGAGAGTGATGATAGGATGTTTGTCCCTTAGTGTCATGGTGTTATAGGAATAAAATGATCTATTTATGCTTTTAATTATTTTTGTTTGGTTTTGCTTTGCATTATTCTGTTAGTGAAATCATAAGGTTATTGAAACTTGAAGCAATTTTTAGTCAAGATTTTTACTTTTGATTTATTGAGCGCTGTTAGACTCAAGTCAACCAGTTAAGAAGTGAAGAAATAAGTGTAATGAAAAACAATTGCACCAAATATGCAATCTTTCAGTGCAATATGGAAAACCGGATTGGTAGGAAATGTATCAGAAGGACATTACAAACGGAGAGATGGTGTGAGACGTGCTGTCTTGTAAAGATGAAGGACTGTTCTGTTAACCTGTCATATGATAAAGTACTGTAGGGCCCAGAATCTTCAAATACCCCTGTCAGGAGAACTGGAGGAGTGAACCTGCAGAGAGTATTGAGCGGAATATTTTAATCTTTGTTTTTATGCTTTGAATTTTGTAAATCATACATATTTTCATGGTGCTCCAAAAGTAGGAACTTTTATTATATCCATCTCTGCACATACTTTCCAACTTTATGAAAATGAACTATGCACATTTCAGAGATTGTATGCTTTGGAAATGAGACCAGTACTGGCAAATATCCTAATCTGTATTCTTGATTTCTTGCTCATTCTCAGTCCTGCGTTTACATCCTTACTAAACAATGAGGAAGAAATTGAAATGGCACCTACTTAACATCAGGAATAGTGAAACTGTTGTACATGTTACCTTACACACACTTTATTTTTAAAATACTTGTAACACGAATAGCAGATGCCATTATGTAAATTCATTCTTCTAACAGTGATTTCAACCAAGTAAAGAAAATATAGTCAGAACTGAGCTTGGTGGATTTGCATAATTGCAAGTCTGAAAGACATAAGTGGTAATAACCATTGTTAAATTACTTTGTAATTTGATTTTTTTTTAAATTCAAACTAAAGTTTCTGAAGTTACTAATTGAAGGGAATTAACTAGGCATGACTATTAAAAACAAACACAACACATTGTCAATCTGATCTTAAAACTGAAATCATATGATTTTCCTTGCTTGGTTTTGCTGGCTTCTCACTTGTCAGACTTGCCTCATTTGATTCCTGGGGCCAAAGTTTTCATGTTCATATTGATCTTCAAAAAAGGCACACAAAAATAGGAAGATCTGATGAGATTCAGAAAATAATTTTGTCTGTGTGTTAGGATGGGATTGGAAATGAAGATTGTATTGTAGTGATCTTACAGTATGCTTGCTCTTAAAAAAAAAAAAAAAAAAAAAAAAAGAATAAAGCCATGGGATTCCCTTGTGTTGACTGAGTAGGAACACTTTGCATCATGTGATAGTCCTGTAGATCGGAATGTGTAGTTTATTCAGTATGCCCCCTTAATTTTGAAGTGACTGGGATGACCAGAGGAAAACAAGAGGCAGGAGCAGAAGAGGGAGCCATGCATGGTATCACCATGCCTGAATCATCTGGAAGAGGCTTGGCACAGTGAGGTAGAACACCCTCCCCTGGGGTGGACCCTACGTCATTTTCCTCTTCTTGATGTTTGCACAAGCTTTTTGTTTGTAAGAGAAGGCAAATACCAAGAATATTTCTGCTGGTAGGTCATGGAGATCCTTGTCACAAGAGTCCATTCTTACAAATGAATGCAGTCCGCTGCGAATGACAGCCTTCGGATAGGTCAGAAACCATACCAATTGCATTACGTGCAGAGAGGCCTTATGGACAAATAAATCTGCTGCACATCATGTGCTAACAAAGGTAGCAGATGTTTGGTTTGTAAAAGAGAGGGCCAAAAGGCAGAAAATTAATAATGGGAAAAAAATAATAAAACAGCTGGATAAATGTTTAAACAATTTGAAAAGCATATTTGCAGCAGGATTTTTTTTTTCCTTTCTCAAAGAATTTGTTTTCATGCAATATCTTCTGTTTTGTTTCTAACAGTTTTCTTTTTCTGAGTGTATCTTACATCAGTCTAGAATGCTCCACAGGTCTGCACTGAAAGTACAGTAGAACTGTATTTTCAGCCAGTTTGCTACTGGTGTGCAGTTACTGTACTGTTCCTTACTCCCCAACCCCATCCCCAGCTTGTGGCAAAAGTTGCTTTCTGAGAGCTGTATTCCTTCAGACCTCGCATTGCAAAGGCAGGAGCTGCATGAGCATGGATGAGTGAGTGCAAAGCAGGGGAAAATGATTGCATATCCTCCTACTGGCATTTATTATTTTTAGAGGATAAGTTAGTAGCTAAAGGTAAAGCAGAAGGTGGCAAAAGCTGTAGAATGGAAAGTACCATGTTGAGATGGGTGCTCTGCATGGTTCTAAGTAATTATTCCAATCACGTAGTGTAGGTTATGTATTTATGAAATATCCCAGGCAGACATGCCAATTGAGTTAAACCCATTAACGATGAATCTTGCAAGAATCCCTACAGCTTCCCATCACTCAATATCAGGCATTAAGATTGAATATAGGCATCAGCATAGAAGATTACAGTCTCTGTAGAACTGACACCAGAGAACGGAGACAGGCAAGTCATCATCAGGCACAGAATTCTTCTGCTCAGAATAATTGCCTATTTGCTCTGCATTCCAGCTCTATTCCTTGGGCTTAGATCTCCTGCACATCTAGTTAGAACTCGCAGAATTAATATCAGGTTTCCTGTCACCTCGCTCATTACTTTTGTCAGGGGAATTCAAGGAGGAAAGTCAAAAACATGTTTTTTAGAGGCTATTTCTGAAGGACTTTTCTTTTTTCTTTTTTTGTTTAAATAGAAACCTGTCTGTTAGCATGTCACGTTATTTCTTTAGGCTACACTGGAAAGGACATCTGAATAAATTGCAATTTTACAATACAGGTATTGTTGCTTGAAGATCATTATTGTGTTACCCTTTCTACCCACAACCACACCTTCAAAAAAAAGAGAAGGGACTTAGGAAGAGAAAAATAGGTTGAATAGCAGATTGGAAGTGTTCTCTTCAGACCTCTCTTTCAGAAGACTTCCTCTGTTCTGAGTCTTAGAGCATGAAATCAATGTTTTGAATAATATGGGGATATAAAAACATTGCTTTATTATTATTTTATTATTTGTTTAATGTAGTGCTAAAAAATCTTGGTGGGCCTTTGTGTAAAGATGATGGCATATTCAGTATCTTCACTGGAAAAAAAAAAAAAAAAAAGTCTTACTCCTAGTCTTGTAAACTTCTGTCAAAGAAATGAAAAGTTGGGGTGGGTGGTGAATGATCCTTTAAACTTTTAAGTAGTTTTCTTTAGAAAGCTGACCTGCATTTTTATGCGTTTATGAATGGAATAGCAGCTGGACACTGAGCTCCATCAGACACATAATCATGTGATCTCACCGACTTCAACAGAATTATGCTGGCTAAGAAAGACAGAAAAAGAAGCAGTTTAATTCTTCATTCAGAAGGAATTTGAGTAAATTAATATAATCCCAAAGATACGCTCAGGACAACTGATACTACAACTTTGAAAAGTGCAAATGCTCAGATGAAAAATTAAGTAATAAGCTTTGTTAGTCACTGCCTCTGAAATTAGTGAGTGTGCTGGAATACTTACTATTTCTCTTCCCTTAAAATTCTTTTTTTTTTTCATTGTTTTATGCAAACTCATATATGTTCTCCAAGTTCTAGTCATTATTTCCTCTCACTGTGTTACACAAATTTGAAGGATGTAATTTGCATTTCTTGATGATTATCTCCATGATCTGCTTAATCGTTAATTAGCAAATAAATCCTTGCAATAGAGTAGCAATTGTCAGTCAGTATTTGACAGAAAAATAGATGTATTCTTATGCTGAACTGTCATTTTTGTCCCCACCCAACTGTTCTTATATGGCAGATAGGCAGCTATTTTAAAGACTCACATACACAAAACAGTTATTAGTTTCAAGTATAATTTTGGAATAATCTTGGAAAAAATGTGTGTCAGTTCAAAATGAAATTAAAGAGTTGAAAATGTGTGTTGATTTTGCTTCTCTGCTACCACTGATCTTGATTTGTTGTTATTTTAAAATATTCCTTACATTGTAAAAGTGAGGGAGCTTCAGATCACACACACACAAAAAAAATAATCTGGAAAATAGATTTTATATCAGAATTGGAAATGAAATGAAAAGTAATGAGAAAATAAATTAGGTTAAAAGGCCGGAAAACCTATTAGAAACTGCATGTTTATGTATTATCTAGCAAATCAAATGTCAGGGGAAGACATTTGTGAAATAATTATCAATCATTTAAAACAAAAAAGGAAGCAAACAACAGAAGCCTACATTTTTATATTTCAGGGCCTAAATCCGGGTTGCTAAATCCATCAGTACAGCAACTACATGGCATTATTCTCATTAAAAAAGATGTTGAATGGTCACAGGTTCCACTGTGGTTGCTTTGTTGAAGGACTTAACCCCCCAAAACTGGTTTTCTGTCCAAAGGTATCACATTGCTGTTGAAGTGAGGGTTTTCATTTCACATATGGAGGAGAGAAGGTCACTGAAATAGCACTCAGCAGAGTTGTCGGAGCCATAGCATGCAAGCTGAGCACCGCTGAGAATAAATGTGGAGGGAGTTCTGGCGCTGGCAGTGGGCCTTGCCAAAAGGAGATGGGGCTTCACAAAAAAAAAGGATATTGATTGAGAAGCAGTGAGGCAATAAATGCCAGGAAGAAAATGGTCATATTTTCCCTTCAAGTTTCTCCTACGCATGCATTCTGATTTGTATATGCTATTCTCAAAGGCCTTGGTGTCTTGAACCATCTCTTCGCTTGTGCCTAAGACTGTTCAACGTAGAAATGTGATAGAAAAATCCCAGAGGTTTGCAAAGGTAGGTAAATTTTGGATAATCAGCTGTGCTTATCTGTTCTTGAAATCAGGCTCTAAAACGTATTGAAAGTAAATAAGGACATCTATACTTAGCTAAATCAAATTTTATAAAGTACTTATACCTGTCTTTGCAATGGCATCATCTTTGGCTTTGTATGAAGATGACAGGGATCTGAGTGCGGCCTATGAGGTGACATTGCCCTTTAGGGATATAGCAGTGTCAGCTAGGAGTAGCTAAGTATTACAGTAAATAGCACGGGTCTGTTTGCAGGTTTAGATTACTTTACTTTGATTGTTCTGATACTCTGTATTTGATAACTTGCCACAGATGCCCAGTACCATGAATTCATATAGATATGTATATGTGTTGTGTGCACAGACAAAAACAAACAGAGAAATGTATGTATATATACCTGTAGTGACATCCAATCCATATCATCGTTACAAGTTCGATTTTCATGGACGCTGTAGATTGAGCTGGCTTCCAATGAAGCGTTTTAGTGAGTGGTATGTGGATCAGTGAAAGATTTTCCCTCAGAGTGTGGTTGGAAAGGAGACTGAGAAAATAAAGCACCGAGACAGAGCTCTTTCAGAAGGGTTAGTCTTGTGAATAAATACTACACAAGAACTCAGGAGATCTGTACTCAGAGCCTGTGTGACACTGGACAATTTGCAATATCCCTGTGCTGCAGCTCATCTCTTTGTGAAACAAAGAGAATACTTCACTGCCTACTGGGAGAATTAATTAATTAGTGCTTGTGAGGTGTTTGCAAACAAAGTCTGTGATAAGCACCATAAAAAAAAAAAAAAAAAAAAAAAAGTATATTAATAAAGTATATTGTAGTGTATTATTGTTAAGTATACAGAAAGTGGCAGTAGAAGTTACCTTGGAGGAGCATGGTGTGACACAGCTTGAGAACTACATAAACATGCTTGTACAGTAATCCTGCAAAGCTAGTATAGTTGCATAGTGTAAATACGAATAGTTCAGTTACTATGATAGACTGTCCTACAAAGGATTTATAAAGCAGGAATAAGAGATGTTAGATTAAACCTGGAATAACTCTTGTGTTCATTTTTTATGTTGTGTAAATGCAGTAAAAACTGATAGTAAACGCAAGCTTGTTTGGTCCAAGTTGACCATTTCAAATAATTATATATATTTTTTATTCTAATACTGTAAAACAAGCCTTCTTGGAGCAAACATGCTCTATTACTCTGTCTGGGCACAAAAGCACCCTAAAAGAAAGAACTTTTGCCCAACTGCACTTTCATCTTCGCTAATCTAGGGGTAATGCAGTATGGTGCAAAGAGACTGTGCTGAGCCCTGTCTCAGTATGATTGCATCACTTGTCACGTGCTGGTATTTAGGAATAACATAGGAATAACAAATGTGGCTCAAAAGCAGCATTTCTAACATTTGTTGCTGCTCCTTTTAGGAGCAACAATCAGCTGGAATCCTGATGCTGAATAAAATCTAGGTTTCCATTATTCCCCTCCTCAGCACTGCTATTAAAGCTATAAATAAATGACTTTCTACCATGTTTTAGAGTTGTAATGAAACCTCATAAGGCAGTATGGTATTTTACTGTTGTTTAATATGGTGGCATTAATACTAACAGCAATGCATTGTGGCTTGTTATACAGAGATTTATTTATTTATTTATTTTGTGCACAGTCTCCAGCTGAAGCTTTTGGAGAATATTTTAAACTTTAGGAGTGTTCATGCTTTTGTTATTCAGTCTTTACCTTATCCCTGATTTAAACTTCATTGTTCCTTTACTGACCATCCTCAGGACTCTGGGATTTTTTCTATCAGCCCTTGATCTGTACCAGAAAACATTCTGGGAAGAAAGCTTCTCTCCCTCTCACTTGGATCTATTTATCTCTCACCAGGTTGCCAGGTTCAGCAGGGACTGTACTGAGCTGGCCTTCTCGTGGCAGAACAAAGCCATCAGGTCTCTGCTAGGCCTGCCACATTCTTCAGAACATAAAAGTTGTTGCTCTTTAATTCTTACTCTACTGTGTTTTTTTTTTTCAAGTTTTATTAGCTTTATTAGCAGGACTTTGCTCTCTGTCTCTGGGAAAATACATTTTAGGCAATAAAGCTGGCAAAAAAAGGGAAGGGAAGGAAAATAAAAGGAAGAGAAAAGGAAAAGGGAAGGAAAGATTAGCATTCCTATTAACGGCATAGTGAAAAATATGATCACGTTTGCAATGGGCTCTTATTAAACTGATGGAAATTGCAACCCAGAGGTCATACATTTAGTCACTGGCAGGAGAATGTTGTCACTCCCTGCTGGCTGATTCATGAAATCATTTGCTCAGAAGAAAATTGCTGCTTCACATCAGCTGGAGATGGCTTTTGTCAGGTCAGACTCTGATATTGCTGTTTGGCTGTAATCATGCTTTGAGCAGAGTTGCACACAGTGCTCACATAGTGCCAGCATAGCTGTGTCCATGTGCCTGTAAAACAAGGAAGGGTCCCACCCAAATGGGGACCAAAGCCTTAAAGAATGTTTGGATTTTAGTGTCAGAGGCTCCTGAGGTTTATTTCTCATAATATAGTTTATCTGTAAGCAAAGGCTGTGATTTTTCATCTGTCATGTTGTAATCTCTAATTTTCTCTCGTGGCACAGAAGTGTTGTTTGAATCATCTACATAGCTTTGAGATAAACTTTCAAACCATCTTTGATAACAGGCTTTTTTTGTTTGTTTGTTTGTTTGTTTGTTTTGTGAAGGAGATTCTACTGTTTCCTCAGTTTCATTTATCTTTTGATGCCATACAGTTACTCCAAGACTATCCAAAGTCCTAGTGAATTCTTCATGGTGCAACAGAACAAATTGTCAGCCTATGTTTTCAGATAAAAACAAACAGCTTTTATAGACTTCTGTTTTTTTCTTTGTTATATGAAGTTAAATTTAGCTTAACCACTTACTTCTTCAGTTTTAATGTTTTCTGTCTGCAGTCTTTGTGCCTGTGAAGGCCCACCTTGTCATCACAGCCCTGTTGTCATCCAGGAATTATATCAATTGCATTCACTTTTGTGTGAAGCTAGAACATTTTCAAGGGTGATTCTGAAGTATTCTTTTCCCATCTTTACCGATTTTTCCTTTCATTTCCTTAATGCGTTTTTCTTTATCTATTTCTATACCTTTTTTCCCCAACCTATTTTTCACTGTTGTGCTCGGTTCACTCCTGTTCTTATTATTCCTAAACTTTTAACTGAAAGAGTAGAGGATTGATTTTTACTTTTCCTATCTTAGTATTGAACTCACACTCTTTCAAATGTTTGGACCCATGGTACAGCAAGCCGTAGCATGACCTTCACAGAACCCTGAGACATGAACTGCACAGAGTTAAAGGAGATTAGGCCATCACTCAGCCTCTGATATGTAAGCTTACTTCCTTGTCTACCCTGAGCTGAGAGCTCCACACTTCACAATTTCAGAAGGGTTTAGAGTTATCTATTTAATATTCTAGAATGTTGTCTCAGATGGCAATAAAGGTTTTTTAAGCTGTAAGGGTTAGAATTTGCCTTATGCTGTAGCACACTAGATTTAGCATTGGTATCATCAACACATTTTGAAAAGAGCTAAGAAGTATGAGTAAGATATTCCATTGCCTTGGGAAATGAATTTAAATAAAATAATTTCACTTTTTGTCTTTCCTTTGGATAAAATATCTTTATAAATAGGTGACTTACTGGAAGATTCCCAGTGAAACCACTGTGCAACTTTCTGTCTGGAAATTACAGGTACAATTTTACCTTGAAGGCAGACACTTTAGGCTGGAGCAAAGCTCTCGTGTCCTGGCAGGAGCTCCAGGTGATGGTATGTCTCAGGGATACCTCACGTTGCCCTTTTTGCCATTCAAGGAAATGGAGTTGCCAAGCCATTTTTTCCAATGCCCTTCCTTCTTCTCCCAGCACATGCACAACAGCACCACGTTGGCTTCCCACCCACAGGTACCTGACAAATGGTGAGGTTCAGGTCAGTAGCAAAAAAGGCTGGCTTGTGGACTTGGGGCTTGCAAGTTGGCTTGAGGAACAGCATGTCCCATGGCTCTGCTGACTGTGCTCTAAGCTGCTGCTGGCCCCTTCTGCCTGGGAGAAACAGGGAAGGGGCATCAGTGTCCTTACTTATATGTTGTTTCCAATATATTCCCTCCTTTCCCCAGGGCCTATTTACAGGAGAAGATGGTAGAGCACACAGGGAGGTTTTGTGGCATGCAGTAATTATACTGTCCAAGGTGCTTAGTGTGATTTGGATATTCTCCACCACAGTAAAATGAACTCCTGCCTCTAAGAATCAGTCAGTCACCCATCTTATAAATGGTTTTGGCTGTACAGCCTATACCTTACTATGCTTCTGACACAGTCAGGGTCAAATCCACTTTTTAAAGGTGATCCTGCATTTCAGCGAGGAAGCTGGCAATGCTGTGTGTTAACTTCTAGCAAACTAGCTCATTTTAAGGCATGCACATTATGTTTTTCAGTGAATGCAGAAGAATAAAATAAAGGAAGGGCAATAACAATAAAATGAATTTTCCCTTCAGCTTTTCCTTCTTTCTCGCAGTAGCGGCAAAATTATAGTGCTTGGCTGTGTTTTAGATTAGAAGTGGTTGGAGTTTTTCCTTCTGCAAGCAGTAGTCATTGTTGGAATGTGTTGTGTTAATTAGAACTGATTTAAATAAAAAAAAATTCATTAGGCAGTCTGCTAAAAATAATAATAAAAAAATCTTAATATTTCTGAATATTTTTAAACTGTTGAACAGATTAAAAATCGGGATTAAACTTTCATTTACACAGGAATACATCATGCATAGACACTAATCAGAACTTTTAGGAATAAGCTGCTTCAGCTCTGATACTGGTAAGGTGTTACTACTTGACCATGCACGGGGTGTGTTTACCCAAACCAAGCCTTTTTTCCTATCATAAAAATTTTCTATTGCTACTTTTTAGTGGGCTGTGAGTAGAGCTGCAAATAATGAAAACATTCATGGTATGTATGTGTCCGCTTCTTTATTGCAAGGGCCATTCACAAAGACACAGCAGATGTTTCTTTCCCCACAGTTTGCAAACAAAATGTAGTATTAAAACATGCATGTCTGAATTAAATAAGCTAATGGTCATAACTGAGGCATTTTTTTCCTTGTGCAGTTTAACACTGGGTTGCATATGCTGTTCAGGACATTAATGGTATACATATGTTAGAGTGTGAGCAGAGAATGCCAAGACTCAACCTTAATTAGTCAAAAATAAATGTCTGTGTACAGCAATTATCATTATGCTGGTGGAAAGAAATCATTGTATTGACATAAGACATTTGGCCAGGTTTCCTTCTTTATATTGAAAACATATGCTTGAAATGAATTTTCTTTTCTTCATGGTGTTAGTTAGGGTTAGTTAGCAGTGTCACACAGACAAGGGATAATGTGCTGGTAATTTTCTGGTTTATAGAAATATATACTAAATAAAAAGTAATGCATAATTTAATTTAAAATTATGAATAAATTCAATGTGAAATAATAAATAAACAGTTAAACAGGTACATATAGTAACCTTGTATTAGCAGAGCCAGAATTAATTCTTTGTACTGCATAAATCCCAACCATTTTGTCTCTGGACTGTCAGCACAAGTAAGTTTTTCTTAGTGGGATAATAGCAAAGTCTCTGTGATCAATAACGTTAGTTTATGAGAATAGTAAAAATAGATTTTATAGCAGAAGCGCAGAGCTATTGTTTTGAGAAGCAGCATCGGATAAAAGCTTTGCATTTGCTCTTTTCTCCTGAGAGTACTAAAGAGAACACTAAAAAGTAAAATGGGTGACCACAGAAGCAAGTAGGGTCACCCATTACCAGAGATTCATTTTATTTCCATTAGAGGGGAACCAGAAAGCATCTCACACGATTTGTACCTGATTTTCCATTATAAATTACGGTACATGAGATCATTTAAAAATTGCTGAGCCTTTCAAATGAAGCTGACTTTGTTGCTGTTCCTTAATAATTGAACAGTAAGAAATACAAGGTCTCCATTTTCATCCAAGCAAAATAACTTCTGAGATTATGGAAGAGGGCAAAAAGGTATTTGAAATATAATCTTCCTAAAAGCTCATAGGGCAATCCCAGGTGGGATTTAAGGAATGATTTGGGGTTCATGTTTAGAGGGTGTTTTTTCAGTCAGCTTCTGCCTTCACATTACGGTTCTGGGACCACAGGTAAAGCTGCTGCGTGCTGGTACAGGATCATTCAAGTGATACTTGGTATGAAGAAAATGTGCTAAAGTCACAGTGCTCCATACTTAAAAAGATGAGCCAACTCAAATCTCTCCAGTGCTTCACTACTGCAGTGTATGAACTTGTAGCTTTAATGCTTATTTGGGGTAAGAGTCAACACTGAAAGGCAGCAGAACCTCTCTGTGTCGTTTTATGTTTGTTTGTTTGTTTGTTTGTTTGTTTCTGAAAACTGGTTCCTGATGACAGGCTAGCAGTTGGCTTGACTTTCTTTACCTGTTACTAATGTGAAAGAATTACAGCTCTAAGTTTAAGGACCCAGTAAAACACCAGTCCCTTAATTTTGGGGTGGTGGTACTGAAAGAAAAACCCTGGAGGGTAGACGGGAAGAGAAAATAAGTTTAGTAAGAGGAACTTCAACATAACTGCTGTAGTATATACTTCCAGTTCAGGTCATAGGCTAGGAACATATGCTCAATACCTTCAATGCCCATTGAAAGCATTGGAAGTACATTTATATCAGCTTCACTGGGTCTTGGGATAGTTGGATATTGTTCACCTCATCTCTCTTAGCTCTTCATCACACATGGCAGAACTGCCTGTGTAGCCAGTTGTGGTTTAGAAATTCACAATGGAAAACAGTAAAATGTTTTGAAATGCTTTCAAGCATATTTTTAAGTGTGGCATCTTTTTCATTTCACTTGGAGGAATCAACTCCTCCTGCCCAAATGTGTGTAGTCTAATAAGCCTCTGCAGCAGTAATGGTACAAGAAGGCAGTGGCATGAAAGTGGTACAAGCAAACTAAAGAAATTGGGGAAAAAAGTAATAAAATTCAGAATCCCAGATAGTAATCAGCATTTGAAAAATATATACAAAAACGTTTTTTTGTTGTTGTTTTTTATTTTTGTTTGTTTGTTTTTTTAAATGCATTGTTTTTGAAAACTGTCACACCTGCTAGCAATTGTCGAAGGAGAAAAACCTGATGCGGGACTGTTGCACTCAGTAATAATCATATCCTTATTCTACTGATTGCTTACGTAGTTTAGAAAAGGGCTAGCTATGTAGGATTGTCTTTCTGCAGCATGTTCCTTAGTTAGCCTGGCATCAGAGAAGTACAGAGGAGCTGTGGCATGTAAGTTCCACACAAAAATTCATCCAACATGGGAGGTGAGTTGGTTTCTTAAGCATCCACTTTTTAATGCCATTGAAAAGTATGGGATTTTTCTGATTTAACCAAAAACCATTTTATACCTAATCGTTTCAATATTTGTTTATGATCTATTTGAAAGATAAAGTGTGAAGTGCTTTGAACAGCTTGTAGCCAATACTCCTTTCCAAACTACAATACTGTTTCAATTTGTGGTGCATGGCTCTTCCAGTCAGTCAGGAATCCAAGGGAGTCTAACATAGTGTTTTTGCAGGAGGTATTAAGCTATATTCTAGGGTTTGTAATAAGAATTGGCACATTAAAACAAAGCATCCAGAATTTCAGTTGGTTGTGGGTTCTGTCCTAAAGTCATGGAAAATAGAGGTCTAAGCACAGGTGCATTAAATATTTTGTGCAAACTGATGCAAGTACTTATTTGTTTCAGTTGCTTTGATAAAATGGTATCCTCTCTTGTTGTAAAGGCTCTTTGAGAAATTTTAAAACTGAAAAACAAATCACTCCTCAAAGATCTTGCTTCCCTTTCATCTAGTAGTGCAAAGTTGCAAAGAGCTGTCATAGCACTGGGTGCAAGGAAGAACTGGTATTTTTCATCTTCATGCCAGGGAACACCCAGTGGGACAGAAGTTTTCTGTGGCATCAAGTTTGAGGAATACACTTTCTCTGGCAGAAATCATAGTCCTGAATCTTCTCTTGCTCCCAGTTACTTCAAATTTACTTTTGGCTTCAGTGGAATGGCTTTCGATTCATACTCATATTAGCTTGAGCCAAGCTTCTAGCCCCTAAAAATGACAACCCAGTGGCTGTGAGGACAATAGGTATAAATGCACTGGATGTACTGTTAATTTGAGAATTACATCAAACACAATAACAAAGTGACTTAAAAAAAAGAGCTGCCACACTCAGAAATCTCTTTGGTCAAATGGTACTTAGGCTGATGCCAAAATCTATACAAGTACTTTCAATACAAGTACTTAGCAGTAAAGATTTTTTACATTCAGCTCATTGCATCTGCACTCCAAATTCCACTGAAGATGCTGGGAGGCTCTCCCTAAATACTTTGAGCTCTGATTCAGGCCTTCTGTTTAAAATAAAGACAAAATGCAACATTAAAGAAGACTGTACTAATTAAATAGTTACCAGATATTAAAGTTAATTAAAGAACTTCTTAATTCTATACTGGATTTGTTTCTCATCTGTTCATGCCCTTCTACAGAGGCCAGCAGTAGAGTTGGTTGAGAAATGGAGTTTGTTAAAATAAAAATATGCTGTTAGGTTACTACATTTCATTGTTGCTTTAATATTTCATTTCAGCTTAGCTACTTGGATTGATTTTATATTTTTATTTAAGTTTCAATACTATACTGAAGCATCTGTTTCTATATGTTGTCTCCATAAAATAATGTATCTAGTTAATGGTCTCTGTTAAAATGGATTTCCCTTATCAGCAACATTAGAAAGGAACATTTTAATAGGCCTGAACCAGATGCTCTCAATCTGCTGTTCTGTTGAAAATTTAACAATGAAAATAGATTTTTAAACAGAAACAAACTGTAAAATAAATGGTGCAATTTCTCATAGAGAGCAGACTGTCATTTTTGATCAGCTCTAACAAGTCTTTGTGGGGGCTTCTGCAATTATATGATTAAGTATAGTTTTTCTGTGTGGTACATGGAGTGTTTCCATTGATTACAACAAGACCTGGACTACGCTTCACAGTTGGCATGCTATTTCTCCAACGTATGCAAACAGTTAGCTGTTCTACCTGTTCTATGTAATTTCACAGAGCAGAAATGCTAACTCTGTGCTTGACATGCTACTTCTGCCCTGGGATTTATTTTCCTTTTCTAATATATCCTTGCTTTTTAGAAATAATTATTGTACAAAAAGATGAAAGGATTGCTTCCCATTTCTTAAGACAAAGAGGTGAACTAGAGATAATTACTTCAGCTATAATAGAGTTTATCAAAAGTAAATCACTTTTTTTAAAAATTATTTTTATTTCTAGCCAAGCAGATGTTTGCTTTTTAATTGTTGCTTTGGGGTACTTTTCTGTTATGTAAAGCTGTTTCCCCAATTTCTATGATTATATCGTGAAAGTGGTATGTGGTAGAAACCCAACACAATGTTAACTCTTGTTTTCTTTCATAATCAACTGTGTAAGTGCAATTAATATAATCTAGTTAAATTTTACTGTAAGCCTACTGAAGAGGAGACAAATATGCTATATATTGATTGTGTATTTATATTATTCAAAAGGCATCAGCTCCCGTTCTGCACTATTTATGGATGCTTGTGTGTGTAAAAGCACTGGCTCATACAAAAACACTGAGTAGCAAAGAATGATTTGAACATGTAATAGTGCACTTTCATTATACTTTTATGCATATATGTTAGGATCTGTCCTGTGACCTCATATCCAGCTTTATGAACTTATGAGACAAAATCTGTTACTCCATTAAATGATCAACTCTGTTCTTCAACAAATCAAGCACTCCGTGTGGGATAGGATGATACATTTATTTGCTTCACTACTTAAAGGTTTTCTTACTCAGCCAATGATTTGTCCTTACATGTCCTTTTGTCCTTTCATGTCATGTACCACCTTTGGTAATTTTTCATCTTCATTTTCCAAGAGCAGAATAGCTATGGTTGTGTTCTACAATTTTCCTTGGATTTAGGGTTTTGTTTGTTTATTACTTTGGGATGAATGAGTACTGTGCGACAGAACTTTCATAGAAACCAGTAGACTCACTAGAGCAAAGAGTTGCTCTGTTGATTGGGTCCTGAAACACAATATTAAAAGTTAAAACTGCAAAATTCATTTTGTAAATAAACTTTGTAGGCTTTGAAGAGACTGTATTCCTGCTGGGAACGTCCATATCAGCACCTTAACTTGCTCTGTCCAGCCATCCTTCTAAAGGTTTTATGTCTCTCACATCTCCCTCTCAAATACTGTACGAGTAAACAGGTCTACTTACAAAGTGACTTTGATGTTACTGTAGGATGAAATTTTTCTTAAAGACTAAAAATGTTTGATCTGTGGCAGACAAAGGGGTTGATTCTTACATGGATGTTTCAGTCTGATACTCAGTGTGATTTGTACATGAAAGTGTTAGCAAAATACTCAAAATTTGAAAGGGAGTGAAGGAAAATAGTTATCAAACTTGATCAATTTGAATGCTTAGTGTAATTGTGAACTCAATTATTGCTCTGCTCATTTTTTATTGTGGAGGAGGATTTGCCAAGGCAGAAAAATAAATTAATCCTATTTTCTCTCTAAAACATACTTTGAAAAAAATCATTGACTGTGCACTGACCATTCATTGATAATAGCAATGACTTTCTCATCATTTTTCATCACATTAGCAAAATGAAGGAGTTTAAAGATCCACGTGAATGCTCATAACACACTTGTTGCTAACCTCTGTGCTAGAAATGTTATCTGCTTCCTGACACTCTGAAAAATATTCTGTCCTCAAAAATATTCATAGTAAAACAAGTTAAAATACATAAATATGTTCTTGTTATTACTTTTCTATATATTGTAATTCTTGCCATTGCTGGAGAGACGATGCCATATGACTATGAATTGGAAGTGGTGGCAGACAATCTTTTCTAAGTAACTCTGATGATAGAAAAAGTTACCGAGCACCTGAAATAATGAAAAGGATTCACTGAATGCAAATGACAGCTTTCATCTTCCTCATTCCTTTATGAAGCACATGTTCATGAATATACACATTTTTGCATATGTAGAAGCTCGAGTGTATCAGCCTTCCGATGAATGAAAGAATAAGGAAATTATGTATTCAGAAGTAGTTGGAAGTTTGCTTTTTTTGTTGAATTCTCCAATTTAATTGAAGTTCCTTTCCTGACATGGAAGATTCCCTGAGAGGCTGCCAAATTTGAGAAGAGGGCACTGTTGTCCCCATTTCTTTCCATATAAAGGTTTTATCCTATTTAAAATACCACTGTTGCCTTTGGTGATATAACAGCCTTTTGGCAGTTTGGTGCTGTCTCTCTGCACAGTCTGTCCATCTAAAGTAGCAGAGCTTGAGAAGCTGAGCTCCTAAGGGAGCTCCAACAGTATTGACAGCCTCGATTGACATAAAACCAGTCTCTCACCTTCACTGAACTCTCAGAGTAAATTCAGGGCCTGATTGAAGAGAGATAGGACTTTAGCCATTGAGTTCCATGGGAACAGAATTTGAACACTAGCAACTGCTGCCCTCTCCTAAAGCAGCCCTGAATATCTTGGCAGATGCTGTTTAGAAGCACTATAAGTTTGATCCCACTTCCTTCTCAGGACTGAAAGCCAAGTTCAGGGCTATTTATGTCTTATTAACATAAGGCTGTGGATGGGAACTGCAGCAAGCATTTAAATCTTTTTCTTGAAAAATCAGTTATGGCTTAATGAACCTTGTTCAGGTTAAGCCTATTTATTCTTGATATTTGTATTTGTTACTGCCAGGTAGAAGTCAAAGAAAGAGCAGTGCCTTCTATCTTAAAGATTTTATCAGAATTGAATAGCCTTAAATTTGTCTTGAGCGAATCAATTCTCAGTTTTCTGACAGGAAAATACCAACAGCAGATTTTCCAGATATACTTCAAAATATCACACATGCTCAACACTTTGAGGA
Organism: Nettapus auritus; assembly: GCA_011076525.1. Taxonomy (NCBI): domain Eukaryota; kingdom Metazoa; phylum Chordata; class Aves; order Anseriformes; family Anatidae; genus Nettapus; species Nettapus auritus. Next base: position 42,244,553 of record CM021766.1, read on the forward strand.
TGTCAGGAACCATATAAAAAGAGATGTGCTTATCAGTTGAAAATCTGAACATTTAAAGATACACAAATTATGTTTTCTAGTATGTCAGCAATGAAGAGGCATTTATTTCCAGTTAGTGTATTCATAAAAAGGAAAAAATGAAAGGTAAAAACTCAGTACGTAAATTCAGGAGTGTCTTTCTGGAATGAAAGAGAGCAAAAGCAGAAACAGTTTAAAAGATGTCCCTTTTTTCCTTCCTTCCCGTCTGAAGTATTTGGGGGCATATAATAAAATATCCCACATCTACAGCAATCCTTTGATGTTAGTCACACAATGTTGATATAGTTTTTATACTTTTGAAGTATTTTATTTTTGAATCGATTGAAGTATTTTATTTTTGAATCGACAACATTACTACCTGGTTGTGATTTTTTTACTTCCTTGTCAGAAGTAAATTTGCTATTTTAAAGCACTTCTGACATTTCATGAAGCCATTCATAAACAATTCTACTTAGAAATATTTTTTTTCTGATATATAGAATATGATTTTTTTTTCCAGTTTCCTCTATTGTTATGTATTTGTTTAGTAAGAATGACTGTAATAATGTCAAATATTCGTGTGCATCTGATCTTGAAAAGGTTAGGAGAGCCTTTCTTACAAGGGATTTCAAGACAGCTCAAGTAAACCAGAGATCTGAGTTCTTTTGTGTACTTAGAGCAACATATTTGACCTCTTGAGATTCTTTTACACTCAGCCTTATCTTCTGAAATAATAAACGTTGATTTCTTTATATTTTGAGATTAGTTGCCATAGTTGTTCCCAGGTATAAAACTTTAAGATTTAAACCACTTTAAGGCTAATAAGATCATTTTTGTCTTGCTGTATGTAATGTGCTATGTGCCAGTGTTTTGTTTTGTTTTTCGTTTTTAAAAAAATCTGTCTTCCTGCCAGAACATTTTTTTTCTGTCTTTATGCATATGTTGATGTTGATTGGCATGTGTTGATCTTTTCCTCAGAATTTCTCTTGGTTTGCTGTAGAGGAATAAAGCCTCCTATTGCAGAAATCTGCCTGTGCAGGGCATGGTTCCTTCATCCTTTTCCATCCTCTTCCCTAACCCAAAAAAGTCAGTACAATTTCTTTTTCCACATTTTTTCTAGATGTGGGGTAAAGTTGTTTGGAACATCTGTTCAATGATGTCTGCCAATCTCAGTCAACTTTAGAAAGGCCCAAGTTAGCAATAAAATGTTGTCATGTGGTAATGCTGAATATTGGGAAGTCCAGAAATGGCAATAGCTTCCCGTTTGTGGTTGGCTAATATATAGAAAGGATATGTAGCAAACCATATGATTCCCTTGCTTGCTGTACCACATCATAGTATACAGGCTAATACCACATGTGTACATTAGCAGATGATCATGGCACGTGTAAATACGCACCATTCAGATTGCTTTTGCATGCTTCTCCTAATGATATCATATGTTGATTGATAGTTTTTCAGTGCTTAAAACTAAAAGCTTTTGAAGCATCAGATGTGACATTTAATAGGTCTTTCTCTAATGCTGTCTTAGCACCTGCTCCTCCCTCACAATCACATCAAAGTGAATTGTAAGTAACCGCTCTGAAATTGTGCTGCATTGCACTGAGTAAAACTGGTAGAAGTGCAGGGCAATCAGCCCCATAAAATCTCTCCATCTGCAGAAAGAATCTCCACAGCCACCTGGATGCTTTTAAACCTTCATTATTTTAAATTTAAAATGGTTGGCTGAACATTGCTTCTACCAAAATCTGATACAATAATCGAAGTCAGAGGTGGGGAAAGACCTCTGGGGTCACACAGTCTGCCAATAATGGATTGTTCCCTGCAGTTCAGTTTCTAGTGACCTTGGAAATTACTAGCCTGGTAAAATGGTAATGAAAAAACAAAGCTGTTAAAGCTTCCAACGTAGCCAAAGTGATGCTGTCCCAATAAGAAATTGTGTTTTTGATGTGAGATTCTCTATGTGCATTGCTCATTGGTTGCTGTTTTCTAATAGTCACAGTTTTGATCTACACTTTCTGATGCATTTTGAACTGGCTGTAACTAAGAGGTTGAGCTTATTTTAATATTATACGAGCTTATTTAATCCTGTAAGCAAATAATTATTTTTACTACAAATAAATGGCAGCAACTTGACTACCCCCCTTACTGTAAAGTTTCCTTCTTATCCCTGCCTTTTTATTCTTTCAACATTTCTAGCCTCCCAGAGAGAGGAAAAGAAGATGAAAACTAGGTTTCTTGCCTTTTCCCATCAAAACCCCTGGTTCATTGATTACTTGTCATTCCTGGGAAACCAAAAGTTCCCAAAAACTTTTTACCAAAAACATCATTTTTGTATTTCTTTCATCCAAACCAGTGTTGAAAAACTGGGTAGGTGGGGGAAGATCCCAAGACACAAAGTTCCCTTCCTGTGGCACCCAGTTGATGTATGGTAGTTTCTTCACCAGCAGGCCCTATTGTGAGCTAGGATTTTGGGTGTGAAGCTCCAGGAATATCCATCGTTTCTGTGGCTCCAGTCTCCCTGACTATTGTATTCTCACACACAGAGTTCAGCTGGAGAGGAAAGGAGTTTTCTCAGCTGCCAACTTGCTTAAAAGAGGAGTTAAGAGGAAAAGAAAGCTAATTGGATTGTGCGTGGCAAAAGTATTTTTTTTATTCTGTTTATTCAGATTTTAAAGGATTGGGTGCTGAGAAACACAAAAATAGTGAGAACACTTACTCCTTAAACAGATCCTTGCAAAGTTTTTACAATAAGAACAGAAAGCTGCTTTAGTAAAACAGTGTTTATCCTTACACTAGTGCTAGTCATGAATACGTGTCTAACTTAGCTGGAACTAATGCCTGACTCTACTATTCCACTACAGCAACTTAACATTCTGCGTAGGCTGATTATTTTTTCAACAATATTTGCTAAATTCTTTTAAGGGCTGCCAGTATATGTTTTTTGAAGCTTAGTTAGTAAGAACAGCTGCCAGTGGAGTCAAGGCTAAAAGAGGCAAAAAATATCTGCAGAAGGCAAGATTTTACTTCAAAAGATCAGTATTACAAAGCACTACTGTTGCTGGTATAATCACTTTCTTTGGGGGGGATGCTAATATAGACTGGGTTTCTTGTCTTCACAGCCCCCACTGAGCCTTTGCTGTGCAAATTTGCTGATGGAGGGCAAAAGAAGCGCCAGAATCAAAGCAAATACACACAGAATGGAAGGCCGTGGCCCAGAGAAGGAGAGGTAAGTGCCACGCGGCAATTATTTTCCAGGGGGTTGGGAGAAGTCAGCTGCAGAGCTGGAGGTCTGCCTTTCAGGGCTATGAAGAAATCAGGTTGAGCACAAAATGCAATAGTTTCACACAGAAAAAAAATGAGCAGTAGTGTATATGTGGGGGAAGAGGGAGGTTTATAATAGTTTGTGGAATGTAAAGTTACAGGAAAAGAGAATTTCAGAGCTGGGTGTGGGACTGTGCACAGCCTTGTACCACTGTGAGCCCTCTGTCTGCAGCTGGAATTGAACCTATTATTTTCTTACTGGTGTGTTGTCAGCACCTGCAAAATACCTCTTATAAACTTAGCATCTATTTGCATCTAGTTGCTACACCTAAGCAACTCAACAATGTATTTTTTTTTGTGTGTGTGTGTGTGTGTGTAGTTCCTGGTGATAAATTATCATCAAGGTGGACTTCTACAAAAGGGAAAGATGTACTTGCACATGCAATTATATGCATATAAAAGTTTCCCAAAAGCTTGTCTGAGCTGGGATCTTCATTCTGTCCAAGACAAAACAGTTTACAGTAGCCTCAGCTCCATCACGTATACAAATTAAATAAATACCAGTTGCTTTCTGCTCTGCTGTAAATAGTTTGTTACTGGAATTTCCTTTCCGTGTACTTGTACATGAAGTGACTCCCAATGTGGGTTAAATAAGAAAGAAATTTATTTGACTCTTGAAGAGTTTGTTTACTCTCCTCGAATGTTATTATAGGATAAAGACACTTGAATAAATGAGGTGAATCTGGTCATAGTACCTTCTTATGCATGATTACAGCTGCAAAGGCAGAAGGACTTACAAGTATTTCCATCCTAAACACCTCTTGTTTGGGTTTATCATTGAGAATTCAAAGAAAAAAATATGTTGCTCAAATGTGAGCCACTAGAATCAAAGCCATTTCCCTTCCCTTCCCTTCCCTTCC
>CM021766.1:42249154-42490418 GCA_011076525.1 Nettapus auritus
CCCAGATTTACTATGTTTACTTCAATTTTACAGTGCAAATAAACAAGAAAACTATTTGGTATTTCTTTAGTTGTTTCAAGAGGGTTTCTGCTTTTTGATAACGACTTGATTTTGCTAGCTGGTACTTTTCAGACCGTTAGCGTATGACATATATATTCTAGCACAATTGGTGAGCTCTTAAAAGAAACAGAAGGGCCTCTTTAAAGCATGGAAATTTTTCCCTCCAGCAAGGTAGTTGTTGTATACTGTTTCAACAAAAATGCTCCACAATATTTTTAGTTTTGTGGGCTGAAAGTGGCAACATGGCAGCCACATTTGCTACAAGAGATTGCAGAAGTCTCCAAAGGTTCATTGCAGTCTCTTACATCCAAAAAATGGAGATGTCTTCTTAGAAGCCATTATGGTTTGTCAAGTTAAGGAGCTACTGAGGAACAAATGTTCAGGAATTACTTCAAGTGGTAGATTCAGGCCACTGTGTGCAGGGCTCTAAAAAGAAAGGCATATATATGTATGCCTATAGGTGGGAATAGCAACCCCCGATTAAGGTCAACAATCCGTGTTTTAAAGAACTCTAAATCCCCACTTAAATAGCAAATGCCATTGCAGCTATTATTTCCACTGTTCTATACTTTCTTTAGTTCAAATTCATAAACAAAAGAATTTAAAGGCAAGGCCAACAAGCCACCATTACGTCTATGGCCACAGGGCATCAGCTTCTTACATCATGTGTAGTTCATTTTTTGCTAACAGAGTGGCTTATATTAAGGACAGTGATATCCCAGGGACATAGAGGCAGCATGTGGCTGATGTGTTAATGAAATGGTCTTTCTCAGATTTACTCACCTCTGATTAATACCTTTCTAAACATTGGACTTTTACGACTCAAAGCATCAAAGACAATAATGCAAGCTGTTGGATTTCCTCCACGTGGTCATATGATTTTCTTATTCCCAATATGAAATCCTTCTATGGAATTAATCTCTTATAAGCATTAGTTTTTTTCCAGCTCTTTGTCCTTTAATGATCTTACTCTAAGTAATATGTACCATTCAGTTGTTCTCTGTGTAGCAGTGCTCAGTTAACTTTCTTACAATTATTCCTGTCAACTTTAATTTCTCTAAAAAAGAACAGGTAGTGAGTAGTGAGAAATAATTGATATATGACAAGTGTCATAGCTCTGATTACAACTGGAACTTGAAAATATTCCCTGCACCTCTGCTCTTTCTTGGTTTCTTCTCCAAAGGGAAAAAAAAAAAAAAAAAATGAAGTAGCATCCAAGAGATTACCCCCTCAGTATTTCCACACGGACCAAATCCCATGAAATCTACACCAAGATGTATTTGGCTGTTGTTCAGATAAGCATTTGCATTCTTAAATGCTTACGTGAAGGGCATTTCTAAAACTTGAGAGGTTTGACCAGCATTAATGCTGAATGCATGTGAGGATTATTGCTCAGAAGGGCAGACTCCAGACAAATGACACTAAGTTTTATCACTGGCCTCAAGTTTTAGTATGCAGAATAGAGACAGACAGCTGTGCAGAACACTCTGTTGTAGGGGGGAAATGGCAGGAGATTTAGTGGGGAGGAACAGATTGCTGCAGTACCTCTGGTATGCTGTTCTCAGAGGTTTTACTCTTTTATGGAGAGCTTCTGTGGAACTTAATAAGAGAGGATTACTTCTTTGGTAAAGTTTTCAGGCCATACTGCAGAATACAATAGAAAATCTTATTTCTACCATACATTTTTGTAGATTGCTTCATAACCATACAGAAATATTTTAGCTGGCTGTTAAATTCTAGGAGCCATGTCCTGTTGCAAAATACAGACACTGAAATCCCAGCAGCAATATAATTTGGCTTGAAATTTTCACTTCATTGTGGAAGCAGTCCTTTGCTTGGAGGGGGGACGATAACAAATTTCTTATCCTATGTATGGTTTGTGCAGGTCTTGGAAAGGCAATGGTGCGGTCTGAGTACGTATAGGCAGCACATCACCCCACAAAACCTACAGCTCTGGTGCTCTGCCTAATTGTTTAATCTTACTTCAGAATTTAAGTGCATATGCATCTATACTTTTTAAAGTCAAGTCTTTAAGAATATACTGAATTTCTCAAGGGATTTTCAGATTTATTTCTGTTGTTTCTTTGTTACGTGGGGTTCTTATCCAGAAGCAAGTTGTAATCAGTGAAGAATGCCTCACCTTGAACAGCACATTTTGTCCTTACCCTTCCACTCTTGGTTGAAGCCTTAGGAAGCATTCAGCAGATTGAGTGAGACATTTGACTGAGGATTTGTGCATGCTGACCAATTTCAGACTAAGGATCCAAGAGTTTAGACTACTGACAGCTTTTTGAAAGGGTGTTAAATAATGCATCTAACGTACAGGTGCAATAAAAGTACAGTGAAGCCTACAGATGTTGGAAATATTTGCAGAGAAATTCTAACCTAATAACTGACAAAATTTCTGCCCAAAGTTTAAATTCTTTGATTTCAGGATAGACTTTTCTGAGTCGCACTATTTTCATTCAGTTGCACTGTTTTAGTTTCTGTTTTGAAACTTTCCCTGACAAGATCATGTTGAGGAAATGGTGATGGGAATAATCGTATTTAAATTCTGTCTGTAAAAGATTTGATTTAATTTACCTCTGAATTGCAATTGACATGTCTAGAGGTAGATGTCATTTCTCCAAAAAAAGTTCATTAGCTGAAAATGCATCCAGGGAATCGAGGGTTGTTGCAAATTGAGATCAGATTGAATTAAGAACTGCAACTTAAAATTTACAGCTGAATCTTTTGTTGAAGATTTTTTGAAATGTTGATTATTCTGAAATAAAATCTTTTTATATGTGCATTTAAGTGAGAGTTTGTTTGTAATTTATCTGGTAGAAAGGGAGAAATCTCACATACTTTGAAAATAAATGAAATGCTTTGTGTATCAGCTCACAGTGATTTAGTTTTTTTGCAGTCACACTATTTTGAAACCTTTTGACACTTCATTCGCAATCTTTTATAAAATTCAGACTATTTACGTATTTGCATCGTCTTTCTTGCAGTCACCTTTAAAGTATGGGTGTATATATCACAATAGTGACATACACCATTGAATGTGACTCCCTCTTCATTGAACTTGGTTTGTTGTCTGTAATGATATTTAATAAGTGCCATAAATAATTCTCGTATAGACCGTTTTCTTTCTTCTGTGATCTGGGTTGCATTTTTATTTCTCACTATCCAAGAGATTAACCTCCGATTTCCTCCCCTTCCCTCTCTTCCTCTTTTCCCCCATTTATTTTTTTTGTTTTCTTTCAAGATCACGTGGTGAAATTTCTAAATAATTAAACATGTTTTTAATTGCTCCTTAAAAAAATAAGAAGACCTACTAGTTTTGGAAAGTTGCTTTTGTTAACAGTTTCTCTTTTGGTCTGCTGCATGTTACAATGTTGTCTAATACAAACAGTAATTTAGAGAGAAAAAACATACAATAGGTAATTTGAGAGATAACTTGGGCGTAGATTTCTTTTATGCTTCCAAGGAGATAGGTACCACTTAGTTGTTCTCCATAATCCTCAGTGTCTGGGTCTGATCTGATTTTATACCTGGACAAATTAGTTTCTTTTTCTGGGGGGAGACAATTGGCAGGTCTGCATAGGAATTTGTAAACTGCAGCACTCCTCATTTAATTCATCAGATAAAATGAAGTGAGAACAAAGCAACTCAACACCAGGAACAGAAGCTGTGTACGTTAGACTTCCAGTCCAGTTCTGTAGTACAAACTGTTTTCATCATTCATTTGGGTTTCTGAACTTGTGATTGTGTCTGTCAGCTCAACCTCTGACCTACCAAGGTTCATGAATCACTTGACCAGTTTAACCTCAATACAATATATTTTGCTCTCCACAACTACTTTCTTCTCAGAAGTTGCAGTTGCTTAAGAAGACCATGCATGTAAAAACAAACGTTTCCCTCTGGGGAACATCAATGGGAAATGCCCAATTTCTTTCATGTGTGTCTATATATTAACGTGTCACAGTGCCTATTGAGAATTCTCCTTCTCTGAAAGGGAAAGGTGTTTTTTATTCAGGATTAAATTCAGAAATCTTTCTAGTAATGTGGAGCATTTCTGACAGACCTGTTTTAAATAATCAAAGGAAGGAACTGTGCCAAGTTAACATTGCTGCTGACTGAGTTTATTTATTTAATCAGTATTTTCAACAGATCTCATTTGGGTTGTTGGTTCCTTTCCCCTCCTCTCCCTTCCTTCTTCAAAGTGTTTTAGTTGGAATATCTGCTGTCAGGGCACAAGAGATCCTTGTGCTATTGATGCCTGGTAGATCTTAGTGGCGGTAACAAAACAAGTACAAGAATGTCAGTGTTGAAATTTCAGTTGATTCCACTGGAGTATCCAAGAGCACACCCATCCCCCTGGGACGGCAGCTTGCAGTCTTCTGGCATGATAGGATGAGGGGATGAGTCAGAGGAGATGGAGTAGAGAGGCTTATGCTCTGGTCCAACTCCCACCTCCGTTCGCCACAGAAACCCCGTGAGTCCTACCATACAATATTATTTTTCCTAATCTCTCTCTAAAGAGGAAAAATCCAGGGAGTCTAGTGGAAAGCCCACCACATCAGTGGATTTCACCCCTTTTCAATTTGTTGGTCTCTCCAATGTTTCCACTGAGAGTGGCCTCCTGCACAGTAAGCAGTCCTACAGTGGCAGCAGCCTTGCTTTGCCTGTCAGAGGCTCCTCAGAGCTAGTTCCCAGCCCTCCTCGCAGGCCCTAGAGCTCCAACATGGGACATGGGCTAGCCAGAGCAAGGTCAGGAAGATATGTGGAAGATTGGCTTCCGAGGAAGAGACATAGGACATCTCTGCAGCAGGAAATACTATGGTGAGCTTTCATACACAGTAAGGCCTGTACACTGAAAGCATGTGATGACGTGTTGGTAAAGTTGTTCAGGAAAGTTGCCTCCCAGCAACGCAGAAAGTATCATGCAACCCAAAGCTTGATCATTTATAGGTACTGGTATTTGTTCAAAGATAGACAGTGGGCTGATAAAGGTTGTTCTTGTGAGGAGGTCAGAGAGATTCGGAAGAGAAATAACAAACTGATCTTATTTCACATGATGATCTTCACATGAAGACGTGATTTATTTATTTTTTATTTTTTTTAATAATCACTCCACAACTTAATCATTTATTTGAGAGATATACAAATCCAATTTACATAAGCAATGCAAATGTGATGGTCTGAGATTCTCTTTAATGAGGCAAATGTTTTCATTTATGTTCAAATCGTAACAAAGAGGGGGGAAAAAGCAGAAACAATACCTTGTATTCACTTATCTGAACTTGTTTGTTCAATGGTGTCAATAATTACAAAACTGCAGTAACAAAATAACAGTTTTTTCATTCCTTTGTCCTAGATTCAGACACTTAAATAAAAAGAAGTGATAAATAAATACACGTGGTTTAAATAGTATTATTAAAAATTAGTATTTTAAGCAAGTTGGTTTTATTTCTGCCAATTGCGACATTCTAAACATAGCAGATGAATAATCATTGAGAATGGTCTTCATCATTATGTGCAGAACTGATAGCAGATATTCCTTTTAATTAACTGCTTCAAGGAATTGCATACTGAAATCTTGGGATGCAGAATTTTCATTCAGTAGGTGAGATATGTGTCCATTATCTGGCTGAGCGGCATAAAAATTCTGTAGTTCAGTCATTCCTTAATAGATTTTTCTGACAAATATTTTCCTGAAGCAGCATTTCATCATCAGTGCCACACTCCCGGGTGGCATTTCATCAGGAAGTGTCACTATCAGAAGAAAGAATAAGACCCTGTCCGTTCACTGAAACATAAGCAAAATAGTGAATGAAAAGACTGGAAGAAAATGCATTTCAGCTCAAATGAGGACTGCTACAGAGGCATCAGCCAGTGCCTCGACATAGTTAATACCATATTAAGCCCAGTGACAGCAACATTCAGTGCTGTGTTTTGGAGAGAAAAAGCTGGACCTCTGTTGCACGGAAGTCTGAGGCCAACCCTAATATTCTGTATTTGGTATTTTTGGAATTCCTGTTTGTGTGTTATGGAGGAAAGTGCAGACAATTTTCCAGTAAGTTTTTACTGCTCATCAGTTTTTATTCCTCATGAATGAGGATGCTTCAGACCATAAATCTTTCACTGGTCTAGGCTAACTGTTGCCTCTCCTGGGCTTCCAGCCAGTGTAATTTTGTAGGGAGGAATTACACAACTTGATGAGAAAGAAGTAAATAGTCCTCTCTTAGCAGCTATTTGAAATAGCAGCTGTTTAAGGCTATTCAGCAATGGCAGATATTAGCAATATTACTGGGGAAACTGTAGGTGGTGTACCATATGCATGTACTGCCACATGCTGTACCCTATTTGTCTAATGCAAAACTCTCATTTACTGGAAAACATGATAGTTATAGCGGTCGCTGCAAAGTATTTGGACAGATTCTGGTAACCTGTCACTATGCGGTATAGATGTGGAGATTGGGTAAGGAGACGACAGTCTAGCCTTTAATAATTTGGACTCATTAAGCCCATAATGGTCACCATGCCCCTTATTCACCATGTTCCATATAGTATGTAACAGACGTGAAGCTAATGTCAAGAGAACAGAGCATGTGCAGTTTGTTTGCATACACCCAGATCTGGGGCATGTTGGTGTTGGAGGCCAAGGTGAGGGTCTTTGTCATGAACATGTGCTCAAATGTTCATGAAAAATGTAGCTGAAAGTAGTGTAAATGTGTTTGATGGTCTCGTGTGTGCAGTGAGCATTATTACAGCTCCAGTGAAAGAAATGCTTCAATTTACCATTTCTGCAGCATGATATTTACTTATGTCAAAGAAAATAAAATAAAAGCAGTTGTTCACGTTCCCCTTTCCTCCCAGCCATCTCTCCCTTGCTGGGGCTTTGTTCTCAGGTCACACTGATCCAAACTGTAGAATGGCCTGATCCAGGCCATCCTGAGGACCGTTAAGTCTAGAAACTCCCTGACTTTTTTTTTTTTTTTTTTTTTTTTTTTTTTTTTTTTTCTCAGTTCTTAGTAGATGAGATGTTAAAATGTCAACACATTGATTTATAAAGAATCCCTCTTTTATATATAAAAAATAAAAAGTTATTTTTATTTTTTTAAGTTGTTAGAACTAATTTTTCTGTCCCTGTAGGGCATGTACATACTATTTAAGTTGTTTTTACTGACGCAGGAATAGAAAAAGAGTGCAATAGTAAATTTTACAAATGTTCAAAACAGAAAGGAAAACAGACAGTATTTTTTTCAGGAAAATGCAATGAAAAAAAATATATGATGTTAATGTTTTATTGGCTGATTTTTGGGATGAACTGTATACCTTTCCATTAGTAATGCAATTAAAAAATAAAAATAATAATAAAAAATATGCTGAGAATATTTAAGACCAAAAAAATATGTATATATATATATATATGTAGATCATAACCGATGTTTTTCAGAGCTATTTTATTTTTAGGTCAAAATTAGCAATGGTTGTGCTCATCCTAAATTTGATTCTTTGGCATTTCAAGCTTGCAGAAATAGCCATTATTCTTTTTCTTTCTATGAAATTAATGCATTTTTAAACACTAGTCGTGTGTCTGTGGCCTTAATCTCCTGAATTATCTTTTGCTTGGGAGCTAGCGCATACTTTCTTAAACCAACAGCATTTTCAGTAAGTGAAGCATTTGCCCTAGCATCTGCTTAAAAATAATGAGAAAAATAAATTTCTTCATGACACAAACATTTATTTATTTATTTATTGGCTATGTCAGGTATGGTGAAGCCTATGCTTTCAGATCAGAAATGATTTTTGGCCTCTGAAAACTGGGGCCATCTCCATGTAGACTGGTGAGCAGCTGCTGGGCTTACCTGGCTCCTCCAGGAGAGCGGATGGCTCACTGCTGGCCCCTCACCAGGGTCCTTGCCCTGGCAGCTCATCGGCCTGCATGGGAGCCAGCCAAGCCCAGACGCTTTCCTGACCTGTCTGAGCAGCCATCTGGAAGAGGGCAGATGCCATTATTCAGAAGTAGATGGCTCCAGGGGTGTTAAATGCTCCCACCAGGAGCGCAGATCCTGCTGTGCAAAGTGAACGCTTCCGTCTCACGTCTAAGGCAGCGTATGGTCAGCATGCCAATCAGAGAGCAATGGCATGCCTTGGGGTGGGAGGGTGCCACAGCCATTTTCAGCTGCCCCCAAAGGGAGAGGAGTATTTGGTCTCTCCTCTCTCTTCTTCCCACCTGGCCCCGACTGCTGTGTTTGAGCCTGAGTTAGAGCAGAAAATTCAAACTGCAGCCCTGCCCAGCCCCTGCCTTTCCTGCTGTTCCTGTGGATATGTCTGCTTAACGGTAGTGGTGATGGCAGTTGTTAACTGAACGGTGTTTTGACATCACTCAGTATTTTTGCACAGGTCGCCATCTGCCTAGTGGTGAACAGCAGACAAAAGGCTCTGCCTAGGCCATTAAGAAATTCTTTGACTGTCCAGACTTCTCAAGTATTTTAAAAGCTCAGGCACCTCCTTGTTTTGGTTGGTCTTTTCTGCTTCACAGCCCAATTTCTGTTTCTTGTCTCCTGGTAATGAATTAACTGTAAGTGGGAGTGACAGCCCAGGGAAATGGCAGAGGCCTGGGGTCACCCAGGGGATGGCCTTGGTGGGAAAGATGAGACTCCTGCCTGAGAAGCTCTTGTGAAGATGGCTTTAGCGTATTTACAAACTACCTGCCTGACCTGGAACAGCAGGATTTGGCCCTGTCATAGTGTACTGTAAATGCACTGAGCTTGGTGGAGTCATTGACTGATACGAGGGCAACAAAAACACCATTCGGCCTAAATGTAATGGGGAGGTGACAGTGAGGGGATCTGTTTCTTCAGGAAGGGGAGGGAGCCAAAGTGTCTGTGCCATTTTGGGCCATCTGAGCTTCCCTGGAGAGTTTTTGATTTCTGTCTAAGACTATGCTTAATGTCTTTTTTCATTTTTTTTTTTTTTTTCCTGCAGTAGTAGTAAAAATCTGTTTTTCTTCCCTAACTGCAGGCTGGCATGGCTTTGACTTACGATCCAACAGCTGCTATACAGAATGGGTAAGAAATGCATGTTTTCTTATGCTTTTTAAAAAAATTTATTTTGAATGCAATCTTCTGTTTTCTCTTTCTGTGGTGAAACTTATTCAGAAGCAAATTTACTCAGTCGTATTTTGTCTGAAGCATGTAATGCTATATTGTCAAGTTCTTCTTTTAGTTTCCCTTTTGTTTTTATACCCTCTTGTTTGTAATATCCATTTGAATGGGAAGTTGTTTTTCCTAATAGTTTCCATCTCTATTTGTCAAATCCTAACGGCTGTCTTTTTAATCTATCTCTGTCATGAAATGGAAACCAGTAAAGTTACTGGCTTTTGTTAAAATGATCATTGAAAATTCTAGCATGTTCTGGATAATAGAGCTGTTACTTAATCTGGGTCCTCTCTGCTGCCTGGATGGCTTCCATGGCATTGTCTGACTAGAAATGCCAAACAGAGAGAAATCTTTAAATTAGTGTGTAAGCAGATGAGATTTAGGGGCAGAATGTTGAATAACACTCTTCATTTCTCAACTGCCAATGCAAAGAATTGAAACTTTTTTCACATTTAGCAGAGAAGTTGCATCATCATATTATCTATCTGCATGATTACATTTTCAATTATTTCATGAAGCAGAAAAACAGATCCTTGAGATCAGCTATCCTTTCAGATAGATGAACAATAACTTGAAGAGAAGCAGGAAGCTCAGCCCTGAACTCTTTGACAGCCACTCCTTGACCAGAAGGATGTTTGATATGATTATCAAATTCCATGCATACTCCCATCTACACTCTCCAGCTGAAGGGGAAATGCATTGATATTGAGGATGGTTTTATTTGTTCAGTGTTTGTTAGGGCTCTACTAGGTGAAGCATCAAAAAGCAACAGCAACAACTACAAAAACAAAGCAACACTAACATTCACAGTAGCTTTAAAAAAATCAATATTAATAGTTTGCATATTTTGCATAATTGCCCTTTAAAAGCAGTATCATTGTAGGATGTTCTCATGTTGTGGATGAAACAACCAAGACAGAGCAACTCAGAAAAAGGAGGTGTTTTTTTTTGTTGTTGTTTTTGTTTGTTTGTTTTTCAGAGTTGTGATTTCAGAATCCTCTGGTTTTGCTTCTCTGTTCTGACCCCCCAAATAAGTCTTTCCTCTCTATCATCATTCTTTTCAGCTGGTAACTATAGACTATAAATAAAACCATCAGTAGTTCATAATCCACTAGTGTTTCATCCAGACAAATAGCTTTTATTTCAAAGGAATTCCTGTATGTTGTTTACATGAATGCTTCAGAAACTGTAATTTGAATGATCCTTTGAGATTAACATTTTACTTAAAGAATATTTTTATAAAATTATGAAAGTTATTTCAGATTTGTATATGCTTAAGTGCTCAAAATGCTCAGTGGTTTGGTCACTCAGTTGTTTGAACATGCCATCACTGATCAGTACCCAATGGAAATTCCAGCTCATAGTTTTTTTTTTAATTTGTTCTTTTATTTGGAAAGCATGAAAGAAACTGTATCATTGGATATTACTGTAAAAGTGATTATTAATTACTGCTTTGACATATCTTTTCTTTCTAGAGTGTCAAAATATTTTCAATTTCAGCAGGACAAAACCATCTAATTCAAAATGCTCTTCTGGTGAGATCTGATTGCACACAGTGTCATGAGGATAAGCTCTTATTATGTGTTGATTTGTCCACCAAAAGTAACACAGCTGTTGAGCTATCCTCTGGTTGCATCTTTAAAATTCTGTCCCCTGAGGATCACCAGGACCTTTTGGTTACAGTTTCTTTTTTTTTGCTCCCCAGGCATTCACTTAGCAGTCACTATATATCCTGTAGTTATAAATTTTTACTACTTTTCATAAGCTGCTTTACTTGCAAGTACAATAAAAATCTAGCTCATGGGTTTTATTTTACCTAAGTCTGGGAGCAACTTGATGTGTTGCTTGTAAAATGTGCAAATGTGGTTTGTTGCTTGCAACACAGCAGATGGGATCATAGCAGGTGTGTGGCCATGGTAAAAGAGAGCTAAAGGTTCTTACACGCTACAAAGTGAAACAGGTCAATTTAAACATCAGTGAAGGTGTGTTAGGCAAACACATTGCTCTTCACAACGAGGACAATCTGGAAGTGAACACAAAGCTCATGCTTTCAGCCCCCTTGTCTTGATGGTGTGCACATTTTTACCCATCCATGTGTGGGTTAAAATGCTGCATAATACGTTGCAGTAAGGTGGACCAAGTAGATAAGGTTTTGCTCAGAGCAATCTGTAACATGGAGACAACCTCTCTGTAACAGGTCCATCCAGTGCAGTTTGGTTATGCAGGTGTTGTCCCAGCACACAGCTAAGGACTTGATGGTCTGTGATAAGCACATCTTGCTCAGTCCTTCAGGTGCTCACCAACAAAGCGTTTAGTGGACCAAGGCTGTAGATGGAAAACATAAACATACCTAAAGTAAGGCAAAAAATAAGATGAGTTACGAGCTGCTAATAAAACTAAAAAGAATGACTGCACATGCTAGCATTTATTAGAATCCTGTATAAGGTTGATAGATGTCTTTGCATTTTGATGTAAGTTGCAGGATATAGAGAGAACGGAAGCCTACTGGTGAGATGCATCTCTGCAGGTGTCACGAGATGATATTTAAAATTTCTAGCTCCTTAAGAGGTTTGGATTATACTGGATTTTGGTTAGGGGCATACCCAAACCTCGGGGAAGAATTTGGATTCTTACATGTTTTCCAGATGAAAAGGCGGGTTCTCATTGCTTCCAGTGTAGTACTATCACTTTTATTATAGTATAAATGCATATTTGCCTCGAAAATCTATGGCAGAAATAAAACAAAAGAGAGAGATGGAGGCTTTCACTAAAAATAGCAAAGGCTTTTTCCCCACAAAGGAATAGATAATTTTCTTCTGAGTCTATTATGTTGTAAGGCTTGATTCTCCATTTCATTATATTGTTTTTATGCCCATGTAACTCTGTTTAAGGATCCAGTGGAGTTACATCAGCATAAAACTGGTGTAATGGAGTGGAGAGCCTGGCCCACAGTGTACCATAGCATTGCAGTATGCATTACCAAAGACATGGTAACCACACACTTCAGTAGATAAGCTCTTTTCCCCTGCCAATTGCTCCATGCCTTTTTTTCTTTTATAATCAGCCTTTTCTGAATTGCACTTACAAAGGTATTCAGGTTTTATTTGGGGGAGCTGTGTGCCTGTTGTAATATGCTATTGATTTTTCAATTTGTAGTATTAATATTGTTTTAGTAGTTTAATGCACTCATACAAAGAACAAAATAGAGCTCTTGTACTTGCACTGTAAAGATGCTCATTTAAAATGTTGCTGAGGCTTGAGTCCTCCTGGCTATTTGACTAAGATTGCGATGTACTGTATCAGTTTAATATCTGATATCTGGGGGACTATACTGTGCATTTGCAGGCCAATGGGCTCAATATTCAGATAGGTCTTTTTCATCTCAAACATCTGACTCTGTGGCTTATTGCAACAGAAAATTGCTGCTCTGATAACGCTCAGTAATACTCTTACATTATGTGAGCCCCAGGATACTATTTATGAATCTAACTTTTTCAGTACTGCCTGCAGGCACGAGGCATGAGCAAATGGTGTTTATTGCAGTGCAAATAGGGTCTTGCTCTTGTACAGATTCTGTGTGGAAGCTTGCACATTCCCCCATAGGATGGGAACCATATGGATTTTTTTTTTTCTTCTATTTTTTGGCAGGGAAATAGCGACCAGACGCTCCAGATAATGCAGTCCCCAAATGCAGAGGGAGGGTTGATGTAGGAGGGGAATGTGTGCTTTGTCTGTTAAGCAACAGACTCTGTTCCTAAAGCATTGCCTATGTGTGCCTGATAATGTATTGTGAATGGGGTTCTTCTAACATCTCATAAAAATATTTTCTTTTGAGCCCTTTGTAAACCCCTCCTCATGACTGTCCAGGAACATCTTTTTGCCTCCTAGTAATCAATTTTTCTTGTGCTTATAGAATCCAGGTGTGCTGAAAAGGACTATTTTAAATGCAAGTGCAATGTCCATTTTGTCTCTTCCCTCCCACCTGCCTTTCTAGGCTTTTGCTTCTAGCAAGAGAATTGCAGTTGAGGAGCAGGGACCTCTGGCTTACACCTGCAAAAACGAGCTACATGGGCCAAAGGATGCAAACTACAGTTGCAGAAAATACATCTGAGCCTTCTTAGAGCTTACAGGTCAACTACCATAAGGTCTACATCTCTCAAAGTACCAGAGTCATTACCAGATAACGTACATGTCAGTGCAAGGAAACATCGGGCCATAATTGAACGGCATATTTAAAATGAGTCAGAGCTAGTATAATCCGTATCTCCTTCCACTCCTCCTTCTGATGTGCATGATCCAATGACTGAGAATCTTACATACTCTTAGACTTCTTACAACATCCCTCTGCTACCTCATGTCACTTCTTCCTGAGCCTAAAGGATTGCTGATCCAATCCCAAACCCCGGAAGGATAAAATCGAATATAGTAAGGTCAGCAGCTGCAGATCTTGTTGGGGTGCTGTAGTGTTTACACCAGAGCAGGCCACTCGGCATAGCAGAATAATTAGCCTGTTTGTATGTAAAGAGAATACAGGGAGGTGCCTCCATGTCCCTGAGGTGAGACCATGTTGAATCCTCTTTGTGACCCAGCCTTGCAGGGGCTATGTGTGGTTGCATCTCTGTGGCAGGTTGAGCATCCTGTAGCGGGGGACACTCCACTTGAACCTATCCACACCGTACCACTGTACTTTATGTGTGGCAGAGAGGGCTCCAGAATATACTTGTTAATTTCTTGCTCTCTTGAATTCCTTTAGGGAATATCCAAATCCTTTTCTTACATCCTTTCCGGCATCAATGGTACTGTGACAGGAAGAAAAACCTTTGTCTCCACATATAAAGGATTCATGATTGCAAAATATTTGACCTATAGCCTGTCACAGTGACTTGGATTGTTAAACTTGATTTATTATTATTTAAATTAAAATATATGAACTGGATTTTCTCACATTGTCATTTGCTGCATCAAATTTCATTCCTTTCTCTTCTTTGATGCTCTGGTGCATGCATTTTCACAATAAAGCTGAGTATCCTGATAGTATGTTTTATTTGATGCCTATTAGAGAACATTCCAAACTGCGACAGATAAATGGTATTGGCAGGGGTGTTGGAAGGGTTGTATTTTTCACATTACCAGAGTGTATATTCTACAAACTTATGTACTGTTCAGATAACTGCATCTCTAAGCTGAAAATGAAATGGTTAGCTGCCTGTCAAGTTCTTGGCTTAGCACGCATTTTCTGTAAATTTGGTAGTATTTGCTTGGATTTATTGAAGAGTTTATTCCAAAGAGTCAGCATTACTTTTGAATGCAAAGGTTTTTGTCCCCTACGCACAGCCTTTGTCTTCAGTGGTTCATGCACGGTGTGAGCTGAGCATCGGTGCCTGGCTGATGGATGGAATTAGAACAGACTGAAGAAAAACGTGTTGTTTTCTCTAAAGAGTTTTGCTTTTACCCTGTCCTCTGGTTCAAGAGGTTTATATGTATTCTATTATACATTTAACCTACAGAATAAATTCTGTCAGTCTTCTGCCGAACATTTTCATTTGCCGCACAGAGCGTTTCTTAGTTCATGCACTTAGCAACAGCATAGCCAAAGTGACTTTTGGTTAACCTTCATCTGGGAAGAACACCCCTCTAACAGGACTTAGACAACATGCACATCATCCTAATGCCATAGATAAACTTGGCTAGCACTGCAAAATCCTTCCCACACCAAATTTGTATGAGCATAGTAGAGTGTATTTGATACAAGCAGGGGGATATAAATGTTTCTAAGTTCTCATAATAGAATATACACAAAACTGGGCAAAGGCACAGTTTTAAAATAGTCTCCATGCAAGCATTGTAAGGGCAGATAAATGTTCCTAAAATAGCAATATATTTCTATTAAACAAAAAATCACTCAGACGCCACCTGCTGCTTTTGGCATTTTAAAATTTTACTTGGAATAGAGAGAACAAATGATTGTTTCTCTGTCTCCCTCTCCCCTTCTAACTTCAAATGTTTCCACCCAACCTTCAGAGATGGCAGCCTGTTTTCCCAAGCCTATTGGTTGGATGAACTCGGTGATTATTTGAGCCTGCATGCAGAATGAATGCATCCAGTCTGAACTAGAATGATTAGCACTAAATCTGGGATGCCAGGGTGATCAGGAAATAGAGCACTTGTTTAAACACCAGTAATGATTTTTGTTGTTGTTGCATGGCTCTCATAGAAAGCTACTGTTGATTGCCTCAGTGCGGGGAGAAAGAACATAAAAAGGCAGGGAGTGTAATCCACTTCACTGTTACAGAGAGCATATGTGCAAAATCTTCTGGTACTTGTAAGGTTGGGGCATGCTATTTCTGCATGGGATTTGTATCAGACTAGAGGACGTTGCACAGAAGTATGGTTTCTCTCTCTTTTGAGGAGTCACAAAAGCACTTTTTTTTTTTTTTGGTTTACAGTTAAAACTGAAAAAAAAAGGAAAATACAGAAATCTTTATGAGCACACAGATATACAGATATTAAGTACTTACAATACACCAGCAGTGATATTTTCCAACTGATAATTTTATCAATAATCATTTACCCACAGGGAAATAGAATGAATATAACATTTATTATCATCAAGCAAGAGATAGTGAAACTTTTGTTTATAGCATGCAACAGTGGAAATAAAAACAACTAAATCTGAGATTTTCAGTGCTGCCTGGGGCATTTATACTCGTAATTTTTGATAAATTTCACCAGAAGGTAGATTTTTAGCTCTCTATCTAGATGAATATGAAAATTTCAGCCAGAGTTTCTGTAACCATCCCTTAATAAAATAAATCAGGCATATACATGGAATGTGTTATTCTTAGCACTGAAGCATTAAGATATTAAAAGGAACAGTACTGCTTGTAAAAATGAAATCAGTTATCATTGTCTTCAATATCGTGTAAGAAATTTCCTTTCACTAGATAGCACTCTGGAAAATCAGCTGTCTTTGCATTTCAGATAATTACTTCTTGTGTTGTGAAGTTCTATATTTGTGCTAGTTGAAGTGAAAAAGATATGCTTTGTGTAAATATTCCTCCTCCTTTCCATTTTCAAGATCTACGCCGTGGAGCCATCACATTGTCTTTATTTTGGAAATAGATGGACATAATTACCTGTGTAGTCTCTTTTTGCCCTTGCCTGGGAGGCAGGGAATTAGTCGGTCAGAACCTAGCAGTCAAAAGGTTCAAAAATCTCGCTTTTGTTCTTTGCAGATTTTATTCCTCACCGTACAGTATTCCAACAAACCGCATGATTCCACAGACATCAATCACACCATTCATTGCTGCTTCCCCTGTCTCTACATATCAGGTACGTCAGATTTGTGCTTGTCTACTATGTTTCCCAGTTAATTATGTTTTGGATGTGGATGGAGGCAGAGTGGATACCACAGAAAACTGTGTAAGTGCTTGTGCTCTTGAGTCACACTTTAAACAAAAGGCTTTTTAGTAGTATTCAGGTATCATTTGGTTTAGGGTTTTGAGTGTATCCTGCATTCTTAAAACTAGCAATGAAAGCCACTGTAATTTTTTCTTATTTCAATCAGCTTCTCTAGTAAACAGCATTTTGCTTCATTTCCAGTTGACAACAGCAGATGCTTGTCATTCTTATTGAAATGTTTTGTCATTTTGGCTCCCCTTCATGAGCCAAATTTTTTCAAATGCTTTTTTTTATAATTTATGTTGACTACATCGTATTTTGACCTTTTGACCTCAGCTGTATTTGTTCCAGTAACAGCATCCTTTAACAGCACTCATTTTTATCCAATAATCCCTGACAAAGCAAGATATTTTAGGATAACTCTCCTCATATCCTTCTTTAGTGTCCCACACATTTTGTCTTTCAGAATTTCTCTTTTCAACATATCCCTCACAGATCTCTACTGGGAAATTATTGCCACGTTCTGGCTTTGTGAAATAGAAGTCAAAACCGGGTTGTATAGTTTTATTATTAGCCATTCTCTGGGAACATATGTGAAGCTGATCACTGGCCATACATTTTCCCATTTCAGTTAGAATCATAGAATCACAGAATATCCCAAGTTGGAAGGGACCCACAAGGATCACTGAGTCCAACTCCTGGCTCTACACGAGACCACCCAAAAATCAGACCATGTGTCTGAGAGCATTGTCCAAATGCTTCTCAAACTCCATCAGGCTTTGTGCCATGACCACTTCCCTGGGGGGTCTGTCCCAGTGCCCGACCACCCGGTGGGTGCAGAACCTTTTCCTAACTCCCAGCCTGACCCTCCCCTGTCCCAGCTCCATGCCGTTCCTTCGGGTCCTGTTGCTGTCCCCAGAGAGCAGAGCTCAGCTCCTGCCCCTCCACTCCCCTCGTGAGGAAGCTGCAGGCCGCCATGAGGCCTCCACTCTGGGCTGAACAAACCAAGGCCATTCCTCGCATGTCTTGACCTCCAGACCTTTCACCACCTTTGTTGCCCTCCTTTGGACACTCTAGTAGTTTTGTGTCCTTTCTTACATTGTAGTGCCCAAAACTACACATAGTACTCAAGGCGAGGCTGCACCAGCACAGATAAGAGCAGGACAATCATTTCTCTGGGC
The DNA here is from genome assembly GCA_011076525.1 of Nettapus auritus. Classification (NCBI taxonomy): domain Eukaryota; kingdom Metazoa; phylum Chordata; class Aves; order Anseriformes; family Anatidae; genus Nettapus; species Nettapus auritus. Next base: position 42,266,949 of record CM021766.1, read on the forward strand.
CAGCAATCAATTCCATGCCTGACACACCCCAGGGTATGGTTGGCCTTTTTTGCTGCCAGGGCACTCTGTTGACTCATATTCAACTTGCTGTTGACCAGAATGCCCAGATCACTTTCTGTGGGGCTGCTCTCCAGCCTCATCCCCCAGTCTATACTTATATCCCATTTTTTTTCTATCAGTACTCATCCAGTCCTGAGTCCTACGTGAGAAAAGCTACCCAAATTTGCAAAGCTGTGTGGTGGGCTGTTCTTAATGTTAAGATTGTTTTGTGTTGTGTTGTGTTGTTTTGAGGTGGTTTTACTATCTACAGGTAATGCTGTACATTTAATTTGTTTTAAACTTGATCTTCAAAGATAAAGGATTCTTGTCATTTTCTTTGACTTTTATATCTGGAGAATGGGGACCCTGTGGCTTTCTCCTGCTCATCCTTGTTCATGCTTAGTCTGAGATGCCATACACCCATCTCTTTGAGCTTGGGGATAGCCAGTGAGAAGCCCACTGATGGCTGTAGCACAGGTATATTTTTGTGTACTTCCTATTTGTTGTGTTGCCCAGACTGATGCAAAAGAAAACTAGGATACATGGTTCTTGGGGTTAGTTCCAAGTTATGCTAGCAGGTGGGCTGTCCACACTTAGCAGAAGAGGCAGTTAAAGCTCAGAGATGGCACCACAAACACACAAGAACTTTGTAAACATTTAATTGTCAGTAGAACTGATATATCCATGGAATCTGTTACATGTCAGTAGTAAGGCAAAAAATTAAAGAAAGACTTCAATGAGGCAGATTTCGGGTGAGAATGGACCCCATCAGGCCGAAGGTAAGAGCTGCTTCTGGGGACAGGGACATCTTAAGCCAGCTTTGCAATGGAAGCTTTCAATCACAGTAAGCTTCAAAAACTCTGAATTAGATCGGCAATTCTTACTGAAAATGGGATAAATAATTCTGGGATCTCTGAAAATGTTATACCTTTGAAAGTTTATATGGGTACTTCAAAAATAAACTTTGAACATTTTATGTCTGCCGCACTGTCAGTTGGGTGACATATTCATGGTTATATTGATGGATGATAGCAAACTATACAAATGAAAAAGTAGGACAACATGGAATATTGAAGACTACTTTAAGAGATAAAACTGTGCATCATATTGTTGGTGCGATCTCTCAGACTTCTGACTTTGGTGGAACATTATCAAATGAAATTTAAAAGCTTTTCCAATGTCAATAACTTTATGAAGCATAAAAGATTTTTGCATGGAGTTACATACCTTAAGTCTTTTACCAAAATGAGCTCTGTAGTTGCAATATAAATAACATTTTCATGTAAATCATTGGAGTTCTGTTTTAAACTTTTCTGTGCTAATTAAAATATTTGATATGCAGGTCCAGAGTACTTCATGGATGCCTCATCCGCCATATGTTATGCAACCAACAGTAAGTGGATATGTGATAATATCCAGATAAAAGTGCTTACACCGTAGCCTCGCTCTGCTTGTCAGCCACATTCAAGTCCTAGGTCATGTAAGAGCAGCCAGCTGCTCCTTTTGACAAGAGCCCTCTGCTGTAAAGATTCTGCTTCTTTAAGGAACATGATTTGATTTAGTGAAAAGGGGGGAATGGGTGATATATTATCTAATTGCATTGATTATCAGAAAATAACTATCTCTAAAGTATAGTTTCTGAAGTTTTGCTTCAAGGACTGCAAGACAGCTACATTCCTGCATACTTTGAATTGTCAGGATCAACACATGTTAGCCCTCCCTTATATGCTTATCCATCAAAAAAGTCCTTTGTAGTTGTATATACTTTAAAGGATCCTCAATGTCTCAGTAATGCATTTCAAGTACTGGAAAAGGGTAAAGCACAGCTGTCTTACAGAATCTGCCAAATCTGAATCTGCTTTATGATTTGACCAGTCAACTCTTTTTTCTTTTTTTTTTTCTTTTTTTTTTCCTGAGTAAATTTTCATCTTTCATCAATTTATAACTACTACTTAAAGCAGCATTAAACTCTTAGCACCATTTGTTAGAAGCAGTGTAGGTGATTTTTTGTTTACCTCAGAGAAGAGTTTTGATGCACTCTCCCTAATATTAGTGATATACTAGAAGGAAAGAACATACTGAACCCCACTGCCTACAGATTGTTTTCATTTTGTTTCCTACATTTGATTAGTTTCTCAGGCATGGATCCACTCAACAGTGCCATTAATCAAAATTCAAATGTATATTCCAACTAAGCACTGATACATTGATTTATGTGAGGTTGGTAAAACTAAAATGAAGGTTTACTGTTTAAGATTGCTCATTAAGTGTTAGTTAGGATGTTCATTATGTTGATTTGCGTTCAAATATTTTGACCTCATCATAGATTAACATCTCTTATTTTCTGTTGGGAGTTAGCTATGCAAAAGCATAGATATAATTACCCTATGTATATCTGTTTAGTAGCTCAGGATTCTCATCCCACTTTTAACTCCTCTTCCACATCCGTCTGAATTTTTTCAGTTTTCTCTAACCAGGCAATGACCATAGTGTGTGACTGACCGTCTCCAGGAAGCACAATAACCATGGCTGTGGTGCTGCACCTCTCTGCAGACCCTGGTGGAAGTTTCCATCTCAGTGGAGTAAAGCTACTGCTGTACTCCTTGTAGGGAGACCAAGATATATCAAACAATCAATTCTGTATTCTATTTGGATTTAATTGCAGATCATAAGAAATCTTAGAAGTGTGGATATAATGTGTCATCAGACCTGTGGAAGCCAAAGGATCTCTGATCCTTGCAGAAAAATTCCCTTTCTAATGGGAAGAACCTAAGCACTTTTCCGATTCCAGTTTTTGTTTAAATATATGTTTGAATATTGTTTGACCATGTTCAGCAAAGCATTTATGTTCTGTACTAGAAGCAGTGAGTATTTTGGTGTGGTAATTGGATGTATTTACCCCTTCCTAAAGGGCTGTGAAGAGAAAAACAGTTTTTATATTGAGTGGCATCCTCAACGTGTCGAGTTAAATTTGTGTTCATTGCCAGTCAGAGAGTTGTATCAGTAAAAGGATATGTGCTTTTATTTGGAAAAGCAGAGGGAGAGTGGGTAAGAAGTTTAACTCTTCAGTTTTGGTGTCATTGACATTATGGGTTACCTCCATGTATTGTCTGTAGATATTCCAGTCTTTTCACTGAAACTTTTTTCCATTCTGTTTCCCAAGATTATGTTCTTAAATAAATGAACACGAGAGCTTTAGTACTGGAGGAGTATAAAAACAGAAAGGCAGAACTACTATTCCTGAAATTTCATTCAGATCTGAATTTTTTATTAGAAATGTCTGAAAAATTGTTTACAATTAAAATTACTACACAACAGACTATCTTTTGAAAGGAAATGAAGAAAGCTTGTCTATTGCAAGTTTACTTTAGTTTCATGCCTGACTACTCTAGACAGCTCCATAGCTTAAAAAAGTATGAAGAAAAGATTATGACAAAGTTGTCAGAATGTAAGACCCAATGAATCGATGAAACTGGAAAATTTCTAATTTGGTTAGTTTTTTGTTTCTTCTCATAACTTAGTTTGCCATATTATTATCTAAATTGCTACCACTTTACTTCACAGTATTTTATGTGATGATTGATTGTGGTGCATGATGTCCCATTGGAAACCAGTGCAGATAAATATTACATTCCCCTTGCCCCAGGAACCGGAATATTTTGTTAAGCCTGTGTTATTCTTTCTGAATAAAGATGAACTCTTATAGAAAGCACAGTATGAATTGCACAAATGCCAACAGTTAGTTTTTCATTTTGATTATAAATATCCACTAAATTATGTTACTGGTTGATTAGTTTTTCATTTCAGAAGGAAGCTCCTACTTGATACTTATGTATAATTTAACACCACATAGTGTCCCTTGTGACAGAAAAAGAGTCAGGCCCATGCTGCAGAGGAGACAAAGGAAGTTTTTCATTCAGAGTGCCATGCACAGACAGGACAGCTTGCTCCTGGGCTGGCAAGCTTGCCAACGGGAGGAAAGAGCTGTGCTGAACAGCATCACAACCCTGCTTCTGCCTGCCTCTTCTCTGGCCGCCTGTCTCTGCTCGTTTGTCACCTCCTTGTCCACTGTCATTTAAACACCTTGCTCCTCCTTCACGGATATCCCCCCACAATTGGGTGGCCTGCCAGAGATGTTGCTCATTTATTTCCCTCCGTATATCAGTTTCAGTCACATCTTCCTGATGTATGCATTCTGTATTCATTTACTTGGTGAATTCAAAAAACAACACTATGGTAAAAGATTATATTTCTGATCTCTTCTGTAGCTTTTCAGCTATGACCAGATAAACCTCTGGCCCTAATAGATAGCAATATCACATATATTACCTGGAAAGTATGTGCAGATATTGCTTTCCCTTCGCAGCCTCATTTGTCTTACTTTTGTGATCTTCTTTAAAACAAACAATAACCAAAATGACATTCTATGAAAAAACAATGGTCAGAAATACTGGGAAAAATTTTCCCAGGTCAGATGTGGCAGTCAAAGACTCTGAAAATATAGGATAATTTACTCACGATTTTCTCTGTAAGTTTTAACCTTGATATACTAGCTTAATGTCAAAGAGCAGCTGAAATTTAAAAAGATGAGGTTTTTTTGTTTGTTTGTTTGTTTGTTTGTTTTTTCCCCGTGAATTTTGCTAGCTTTTTACTAAGAGACATGTAAAATTAGTAACAAATACATTGAAGTAGCATTGCCGTTTCAGAATAACTAGTATTGTGCTGGAATAGAAAGGTCACACCTCCCACAACTTTGTGCTTGCACAGCCTTCAGGGTTTTAGAAATCAGAATTCCAGAATCACATGCACATGATGAAAAATTTACCTTTAGGCTCATGTGTGACTCAGTTTTGAAAATGCATTCTTTGTCAATGGAGCCTTCACCACTTTATGACTATGTTGACTTCACTGTGTCCAAGTAAGAATGCCTCACTTTTGCCAGTTTTGTTGCTTTTCCACGTGCCATGGTCCCTCTTACTAGCTTTAATAGAAGATGAGCTGCAGAAGAGGTAAGGCTATGTGGCGTTGGACTCATAATGGCATAACATCTAATACACTGATAACATTCTGGGCTCTGTTTAGTTAACTATGGCTTTCAAAGTACAGTATGAACTCATCCCTACTTGAAAGAAGTCTTGTATTTCATTACTGCCTTAGGATAAGGGTAGATGGATAGTGATGACAGAATCAAAACATAAATGGGATAAGAGTTATTCTGGGGATTTCTAATATTTGCCATATTAGTGTGTTCTTCCTACAGTCCCCGAAGGCCATCTTATGGTTCAGCAAAAACTTTGGAAAACATTTTGTTTAAACTCAATTCATGTATAGATAATCTTCATTTTTATTAACAGTGACATTTGTGTAAAACTTTTTTGATTCAAATCTTTATTTCAAATCACGTGTACTCATGCTCTCTAGAGGCATTTATATATATATATATATATTTTTTTTTTTAAGTGAACCAACAGAAATGTTCTTCCCTAATACTGCATACTGGTTTATCATCTTTCATTTTCCAGTAGAACTATGCCCCCATATGTTCTTGTGAGTCTTGAACAGTTTCTATGTAGTAGTTGGAGAAAGAATATGCCAGTGGGAGCATGAAAATTGCATCAGAGCAGCATATGGAAAAACCTACTATTGATAAAAGTGCATTTGGGAGAACCTCTCTTCTGGACATTTCTCAAGGCCTTACAGCCCTTTTAGAAAGGTCAATGGCTTAACAGACGTCCTTATTATTTTTTTTTTTTCCTGTCTTCCTTCCTCTAGCCCATGGCTGAATGTAGTCTGTCTTTAAAAACACCAACAAAAACGTTCCTTATTTCATAAGCAGCGTAAAACCCCTGCTTTAGTGAGGAGCTAGGCTGAGTAACAACTCCAGAATCTTGCCTTTTGATTGTTGTGCATGAATGTAGCATAAAAAGTACAAACTGTCCAACTGAAATATATCAGTTTTCATTTTCTCACTAGCGACTCTGTTGTTTTGGATAGTACCCAAAATACCAGAGCAGTTTCAGTGTTTTGATTCCTATGCTCTTGAACAAAGAAGTTCCTTGTGCTCCCTTTGGTGTCCCTCTCTCAAGGCTGCTTTCTTTCCCTTGCGTTTGTTGCTCTACCTTTTTAGCAAATTGAGCCAGGAGTCCATCTTGCATTTCGGTGTACGAGTGTAAGGGAACAAAGTATGTCCTCTGCAGACAGCTGAGTTCTGCATCCAAGATGAAATGTGAGAGTTCAGCTAGATGGTATGAAAAGTAAACAGGAAATAATCCTTGGAAATTGGAATCTCCAGCTATTCTTTTAACTTTTAGCTGTGTATTTTTAAGAGATCCTTTGAACATGAACTTACTTGAACTTTTAAGGCTAAAGAGTTTAGAGGTTGAAATAACTAACCAAATACCAGTGCCAAAGTTCTGCTGAACAATTTTAATTCCAGTGTTTCCCGAGGCAGAAAATCAAGGACTGCCAATTCTATAACTCTGATAATCAAGACAGTAATTGGCAATGTTCCTTTGGGACAGGCAGGCTCACATGAGGTCATTTCTGCCTGCCTCTCACACAGCACCGGCCTTATATAGAAGTTGTCTCTGCTACTAAATGGGTAATTTCAAACTCAGCTGAGCACTCACTCAGGGACTCTCTTCAGTGCCAGGTGCAGTGGTGTTAAGGAGGGTAGGTACTCAGGCATCTGCCTGCAGAGGACAGAAAAGCAGTGCCTGTAACCCAAGCTCATAGCTCTGTAAAAGGAACTAGGTGTAAACAATTCACCCAAGTCACACACTGTGGTCAAGTGTAGGGGCTCGTACGTCTGGTTATTCAGCACTTCTGGAATCGTATTGAAGTATTGATGCACTCATTTATTCTGATGTTGTAGAAATTAAAATGAATTAATATGAATGGCAGAAAAAAGCCTTATCCAAGTTAGATTTCCAACCCTTTTTGACACTCTGCTGGAGCCCCCTAGTGAAATTGGGTGGTTTTATGATGGCAGAAAAACACACCACATATGGATTCACTTAGAAAACATGTACAGGAGAACCACAAGTGTTTCCAGTAGACAATCCCTCGCATTTTAGGAACTCGTGCATTGCTGTTTTACCTTAAAAAGTCATAAGAATTCTAGTAAAATTTTATCTTCCTTCAAGTATTCTATGGATAATATGAGCACTAAATGGATAAACCATCAGTCTAAATTTTTTTGAAGGACATTACTGGAAAAAAATAAAAAATAAAAAAAATGTATATCTATATTTAATATGAATCTATAAATGTAAATGGAAAAGATATTTGGAAAAGAAGGCTGACACTAAATCTGAAAGGTACTCCAGAGAGTTTGAAGTTGGGAATTTCTGGTTGAGATAAATAGTGGTTACGGAATATCGATTTCTTTTTAACAGAAAAGATGAAACCTTAACTGTCAGCCCTCATTGTAAAGAAAAATCTCAACATGACAACTGTTTAAAAGCAGTAAGGTTTATCAAAGGGGGCTATTTTTTAAAAGATAGATATTAATCAATAAACATTAGAGTACCTTCTGTGGAAGAATGTAGTGCATCTTTTAAAAAATCAATTTCTAATTTTGTACAAAACCTGCAGTCTGTTTTAACTTTTCGAACTACTTCTGCATTTGCTAAGACTGGAAATCACTAATAATATTTTTGTTTCATATAACATATGTACTGTGTGTGTCTCTGGTTGCATATAGATTTGCATGTACACAAGGTTTTGAGTTTACACTAAGTCAAAAACCTGAACATAGACATAGTTCATATATCGTGTTTGCCATTTTGAGCAAAAAATCCTCATTCGGTGGGCACTCACCATGTTAGTTATTGTCCAGGTAGTAGATTAATATGTAGGCAGCATATGATAGGATCAGTAAAGAGTGATGGACTGCTTAAGCACATGGTATTAATTATAGTCCAAGAGTTAGGTTAATGAGTGTGCAGAAAGTAATGGGCTCGGCAGAGTGGTGAATTAGGTAAGCATGTGATATAAATTTGTCAGATGATTTCTCAGTTTAGCTCACCATCAAATATTTTGCCATGTGTATTGCATTATGGTTATTCATACATGTGTGCTGTGAACTAGAGAGGCATGTGATACATGTATATTACAGTCCTCTCAAATTTATCCTCCATTGTGGACCATCTCTTATTTGTTTTTCCAGTAATGTTCATTGTCTGGAAGTTGATGCTAATATTTCAGTTTCTGCAGTGACAGCTTTGCTACTCTTGTTTAAGCAAATGCAGGCTTGTCCGATATTCAAGTGGGAAGCAGGACACAATCCCACTTGCAACACAGATGGTTGTGTACTGCAGTTGCCGAATATGCATGTTCTGTGAGGGTAGAAAGGAAAGGCAGCAATTTTCATCTGCCACAGGCAGCAAAAAGCTTTGAAAAAGCTCTGTGCTCTGGCAGCACAGAGGTTTCACACTACTTGGTGACAAGGCTGGGAGTAATCTACTGTTGGTGCCTGCTGCACGCGGTGGTGGGTCTCTTTCCCATGATGGAGACACGGTTCTTTTTTCCATAGTGTGGATAATATAGGATGTAGGATATTGCTGCAGAACAGTTCTCCAGCAGAAAGGGACCTGAATCTCCTTTGGGCTTCCCAAATCCCATCCCTGCACTGCAGAAAATCTGCATTGCCATTACAGATGAGACACTGGGCAGCTTTGGAGGAGAGGCCATCCAAAGAACTGTAAGGACTGGCACAACCTCTCACTATTGTATATGTGAATTCCTGCTAGCGAAGGATCAAGTCAAGTTGTAGGCTTTCAACAAAATGTCTTTTTAGACACAACTGGAGAGTGTAATGTGAGAATCAAGGTGTAAACTGCAAATCATTGCAATTATTTTAAGTATGCTATTCATGCAGGGTTTTGTCCCAGAGGATTGCACTGTCATTGGAAGCAAAACCCAAATAGAAATCATGAATGTGTGTTCATTTATAAGTGTAATACATCAACGGGGTTGGACTCGGTGATCTTGTAGGTGTCTTCCAACCTAGACTATTCTGTGATTCTGTGATATAGCAATAATCATTCTTTCCAGTGCTCCTTTTTGACCTGTGCCAGCTTTTATTTGCACTGGTTTCAGAGTATATACATAGACTTAGAGCACTTAGTAATAAATAGTTTTTTTTTCTGCCACTGATCTGGTGCATGACCTTGGAGAAAACATCTTTTTTTCTCAGCCTCAGTTTCTCATTTGTCTTTTTTTTTTTAAATTATTTTAATCAAATCTGTTTAGATTATAAAACTGTCATACCACTAAATAGTTTTTACTGAATGCTTCTGAAATGCCCGGTGGAACAAGAGCATCTAAACACAGACTCACAATTATATTATTAATATTTAGGGTTGTCTTGTTAAATAGTAAAATAAAGCTGTCTTAGCTACAAAATAAATGTTGGGAATAGTTTTTACTGGTACAAATCAAGAGTTAACTTCACTTAAGAAAATTGAGTTACATAGGTGTGAAACAGTGAGACTGAGAAGAGAATCATGCCTGCAGCAAAAAGTTGATGAAGGAGACTCTGGCACGCTCCTAATTCTTAGAACAAAGTGCGACCATAAATTACCATTATGTTATGCAAGAGTATTCAAGGCCCAATTTACATAAGTAAGGGAAATTAGCTAATGTATATATTACTTAAGATTACATCATGATTTTCTAGCACAGGAGTTGTGTAAAAAATTACAATATTGTCCTTTAAGGAATTAGTGACAAGTTTATGAGTCAGGATTCCTGCTCTATCCAGGAAGCATGCTATATAATCCCTTCCAAAACCTGATTAATTAGTTTGATTTTTTGCCTCTTGCTAATCCTATCAGGAGGCTTGTTTCAGAACACCTTTGCTCTGAGACTTAGAACTGCGTTTTTAATTTCCAACCTGAAGGTACTTTTGTTCATTTTACATCCATCTGTTCTTGATCAAACATTCTCCCTTACCTTCAGTAAATCTTCTCTCTTCTGGATGTTCACCACATGAATTTATAGACAGAAATCTTACCTGCATCTTCATTTGCTGAGCTAATTATGCCAACATCACTATGCATTTGCAATAACTTAGCAATTTTGTACTTCTGGCTGTCACATTGACCCTCCTTTGGATCTGTTCCACTTTGAATTAATTTTTCTGGGCCAATGCTCATAGTATTCCAACCCTTTGTACAGGAGCATTCATACTTTCTTCTCTTTGCTGGGAGTACTTTGCTAAATTATAAAATAACATCTTTTTCCCTTGTGCACATGACTCTGGTAATGCAGACATCCTGTAATTCAGCGCTATACCCAGTATTTCTTCTTCTTACAGTTTTCCAGCAAATGCTCCTGTGTTATAAAGGAAACCATTTATTTGCCTAATTATCTTCGTGAAATTGCACCTTGTTCTGTTTAATCCAGTTCTTCCTGTATGGTAGTTTGATCTGCCACTTTGCTGATCAAACCTCATCATTTCCCCTGCTTTGCAACCTCGTCATTTCCCCAAGTTTTATTATTAAAGGGCATTAAATATAGGATGAGAAAAAAAATGTTATGGAGATTTTAGTGACCCTACCTTAATTCTTTATCATCCCCAAAGTTTAGTAATTGCTGGTGTAGCACTAACAGAATTACTTTATTGACCTTCGGAGAGCTTAGATCTGCTGCATGTCCCTTGTCTAGAAAATAGGTCATTTTATTTTAAAAAATGAGGTTGGCTAGTTCTATCTTTGGTTTATCTATGTTCCATCTTCATTAATATCCTTTAGTCCTGGCCTCTGGACCTGTGATTACATGTGCCATTCTTTCATTACTCTCCAGTAGAGAAAATCCAGTCCTGGTTCCTTGTTTCACTCTCACCCACACCATGAATTCATTGACTTCTTTGGGTTTTTCATCTCCTTTGACTGTGTTCAACCCTCTGTCCAAACTTTCATTCCCAGAAAGCTGCCTTTGCCACTGCTGTCTGATGACTCATGCAGGAAATGGAGGCAAAGTCCTTGTCCTGTTGGAGCTGTTTCTGAATTACCTTTAATCTGTACCCCATCCTCGCTGAATAGGGAGCCTGTCTCTGGGTTCTGTCCTTGTGTTTCATATGTCTGTTTGAGAAGTCTTTTGTTAGGTGTTTGAATATCATTTGCCAGCTCTCAGGAGATTTTTAGCAACTCTTACTTCTGGTCTGTGAGATGTAGCTTTTTTTGTCCTTTTATTTATTTATTTATTTATTTTTCCCCCCATGTTCATTCCTGATATACTTGCTGAGGTGTCTGAGTAAGTGGTTGACTAATTAACACCTCCTCAACCGTAACTGGTGAGGCATCTTAATAACATAATTATTTTAAAATTATTTTTGCAGAGAAAGTTCAAACAGTTTTTTTTTTTTATATCATAGTATAAACGTACACTGTGATTTGACATCCTGGAAGTTAGAAACTTCCAAGCTATTGTAAGTAATAGCTCATTATTGAATACAGTCTAACAGTATTTGCCATTCATTTTTTATTCTATTAGATGAAGTGCTTTCTTTTCAGATCAAATGTCTTTATAAAGAATGTAATATTGACCTAAGCTTTTCAGTACAGAGACAAATCTAGATCCAATCATGTGTATCTTTCCTAAACTGATTTCGCTCCTAAAGAGGTTAAGCAGACTGATCATTTAATTACAGTTTTCAGGTTGTAACCTCATGGCCTTGTTTTCTTCCTAAACTGGTGTAAATTAGGAATAAGACTGTTATAAGTCCATGCATTCAACAGTGTGTGTCAAAAAGCTTCTTGTTAAGAATCAGTGGTGTCTGCAGTATTGTTGAGAGTATGGTTTCAACCTCTTTTTCTTACATGATTGAAAAAACAAATAGTGAAATACAATAGCATAAACACAGAACATTCCGTGACTGCTTCATAGTAGGTTGATGGAAATGAGTTGTGCAACACAGTGATATATCAACAGAGTCAGAGGAATTTTGAAAGAGTGCTGAGTTGTTATTTAGTGAAACCACTGAATGACTATTTTTTGGACTACCTGCCAAGGAGAGATGCACTTCCAGCATGGTAGGCTTTCTTATCAAATGGCCCATTGTTGAAAGAAAAGTGGAAATCACCGGCTGAAATTTCACTTCTTCTAACTGTGGTTTAAATGCAATTTGTTATTCTTTATTACTGACTACAGTCATGAATCTACTTAGTTAAAGGATGTCTGCTGACAGCTTCCCCACTCCCTGCCTTTTAAATAAGTTACCGGGGAGTTTTTGTAACATCGCTTTGTTGTCCAGGAGAAACCCTGTCTCTAACTTCCAAAATCCCAGGTGTAGCCCTTCACTACTGTGCTTTTCAGAGTGGACAAATGTGTGGAAGATATATTTTTTTCTATACACCACACACGCATCTCAAATCACGAAGAAAATTGGGTCCCTCATTATCAGATGTCTGCTTCTGCCTCCTAGAAATCTGTAACACTCAGAAAAAACGTGTGGAGTCCTCATCCAGGGCTTGGTCCAGAGTAACTTGGATGATTTCTTCATCTCAAAGCTGAGGGTCACAGGTTTGACACCCTGCTACTGATCTCAGTGGTGGGACAAGAGGGTTGCGTATGATTCATACAGCAAACAGCCTGCTTTCAAACAGCCTTTGTACTTTTCCAGTACAACAATCTGTAAATCATTATGCACCCCCTCTTTGCCCAATCCACACAGGATGTGAGTCTGTGTCAGCTCCCAGCTTGATAGCCTTCCTCTTTAGTGCGATCAATAAAAGACTCCTGCTTGCAGCTTTGGAAATTGCTAGTCTATTGCCAGCCTCTAGCCAAGAGGGTGGGCGTCACATTTTCAGATGTCCCACATCTGACAGGGCTCGGGCTCGAGGCATATTCCCCAGTGACAGGTAGTGGGAGAAACCTGCTGTGGTAAAGATGGTCCAGCTATGCTGCTGGTACTGCTTCTGGCTAGCCCTGGTTCCAGTGGCCTGGGAATGCCAACAGTGGTTTGGGAAGAGCATGATTATATGCACTGCGTCACTGACATTTCTTCCTGCTGGTAGCAATTTTCCCTGTGGAAAGGGGAGAATTGCTCAAGGTGTACTCATTTTGAATGGGGATCAAGTGTTGGAGGCAACAAGGGTTTCCTGGTGCTTGTCACAGGTCTTACTTAAGGGGGAGGAGGGGGTGGACATTTGTCAGGAGGAGTTTGAGTGTTTCTGATAGACAGGTAGATGCTGTGCCAATTCTCCCTGATTCATGTCTGTGGAAGTAGGAAAGCTGTATTAGCTCCCTTGCTAACTCCCACTCCAAGTTGAACCCGCAAAACCTCTCAGCATGATACATAAAGCTGTGAAAGGCCATGTCTTCCTCCCAGAAGGAGCACAGGAACAACAAGAATTTGAAGAGAAAGACTTGTGCAGTCCCCCCTGCTTTCATGCTGCCTTCTGCAGACAGTAGCACCCAGTTCACATGCCTCAACCTTCACTTGATATCCGATTTGATAGCATTTCAGCCTAAATCTTCACAGGTGCTCAACACCTTGGTGACATTTATTTAAATGGAAGGTGACTGTGGGGCCAATTTTAGTCAGTGCTTAGGGCAGGGAGATGAGGGGGAAATAAATTGTTCTGGAAAGGTAGCCTTGGTGCTGTTGCTGCTACCACGCAGGAGTTAGGGCTTCTTGCCCAGATTCACAACAGCAAACCTACTTCTGATCTGCACCAGTGTTCATGGTACAAGCAAGTACAACTCTCCAGGGATAGCTCTTAGGCCCTGCATACTACTTTTATGCCTTTGTATTGCCTCCACTTTCCAAGGTAGTAAATCGAGACCATTTTTCTGTTGGTGACAAAATTCAGTTTTGGATATTAAACCAAGAAGCCTTTTGCAGGGACTTTGTACGTGGTGTGCACATCTTTGAGCTTCTGGGCTTTGTCCTTCAGTGAATAGTAACCATGGATGTTTCCCCTAGAATAATATAAATAAAATAATGCATATAAATGACACTCATTCTGAATATTGGAGGTGATTTTGCTGTAAGCCAAATGAGCTTATTGTAAAGACTGTGCAATAGAGCTTGGAGAGTTTTAAGTATCATAATCTAAGAGAATTTACTATCATGGGGACTAGATGTACAGTGGTCATTGTCTATCATTCTTCCTGGTGTTTTACATGCCACTCATATCTCTCTTCCAGTTAAATACCAGTATAGGTCATAGCTTTGGAGGGTATGGGCTCCAGTGCTTAGCCATGTTCTGTAGTTAGCATCGTCCAGACTTGCACCATGCTGAGAGAAGCAATAGGGAATAAGTGTCTCTGTAGCTGCTATATCTGTGATGATGATATGGGCTTGTCTCCCCAGTATGCCAATGAACTTGAATTCTCTTTGAGCTTCCTTTCATCGTTTTGTTCAATAGACAAGTAAAGGAGGAAGTGAGAGAATGCCGTGAGTGCTGTTGTGTCAAGTGGTATAGGATTGTGCCTTGCTCTTTCTTTTCAGTTTCTCGGCCAAGCTGGGACTGCATGTAACCTGGTATTATGCCACATTAATTCTTTTCATGGAAGAAAAGGCTATGTTAACTCTTTTGTGCTGGTAAAATTCTTGTGGATAAATAGAAGTGGTGAAATTCTTTGAAGTTAATAATTCCAATATCCAGTGTAAGTCCTAGGCATGTCACAGGCATTGCTTTTGTATGTTACATGTTTTAAAGGACAGTAATTTTTTTCAAATATAGTGGTTTCCCTCTGAGAAGTATTTTCTCTATTTCAGAGAATGCTATCTATCATTATGACGTTCCAAAGTGAGAGCCCAAGCCAGGTAACAGCAGAACAGTCAGAAGGTTAGAATGTGTGGCAGACAAAGACTTAGAAACCCCCAGAGAGTCTTCTGACAGGCACCCATTTTAACTCAAGGTATCATTGGGTAATTAGTGCTATGATTGATTAGATTAACTGCACATGAATGTGAAATTGTTTAGCTTCCCTGTGAGTGAGTCCCTTTGCCAACCTCTGACTTAGGAACTACAGTAAATATCAGGGGTTGCAGTGAGCTTTTTGAGCATTTTGCTGTGATTTGGTTAGACCTTGAAGCAGCTGCCCCATAGGTACACCTGGATGGCAAATCTGAAGCAGGCATATCTGATCAGAAGTGCAAAGATGAATCATCGTCTCTAAGCTGTAGGATGGTTGCCGGCAGGTTTTAAAATCTCATCTGCAGAGTTAAGAGACTTCGAATGCAACTTCCTAAAAGTGATGAATCAGTTCTGATGATTGATACAAAGCTCTAATTTTCCTGAAGGTTTTCAAAGTCTTTTGAAATGATTCTGAAATATTCCAATAATTGGTGTTGTACAGTATTAAAAATCCTGCCAAGCTGTCTAATTAAATGCAGCTATAGTTGCTTCTCAGAACCGAAATTAACTCCTTGGTTTGACATATTGTGAGCCCTCTTATACAGGTGGATAATTCAAGCTCTACAAGGTGTTTTGGTCACCTAGTTTCTCAGTTCAGTGGGTCTGCAATTGAATCATTTCCTCTTAATGGGTGACTTGACTAAGTGGTTTGAAAGTAATTAGCAAACCCAGTGGATCTGATATTGAAGTGTACGATCATCATCTTATCAGGAACTACTTATTTCCTGTGGGAAGCTGTGGTCGACTTCTCAATAAATTGAGAGCACAACTTGTTGTTCCTTCTACTAACGAAGTTAATCAGGGAATGGTTGCACCATCGCAGTCATGTTTTGATTTGTGATGAAGTGATCCCAGCTGACTTTAAAGGCGTTTTCAGAAAGTCTATTCTTTATTAGTATTGGATATTTTCTTTGGTCACTTTCAAGAAAGCAGTAATTGACTTCTTACAGACACAGACTATTTTTTATCCATTAATACATTTTAATCTTGGTGCACGGCTATTAATGGGATATGCTTCCACTCCAGAGCAATTCAGATTGATTTTGTTTCTACTTCAGAAATATATTATGGTAGACCCACAGTATATAAAAGTGCTCGGTGTGCTGAGATGAGCTGGCCTCACAGTATATGCAGCTTCTAATGGGAGCTCAGTACATTTAGGGAAGTGGTGATTGATTGCCTGGTGCTTGGGCTAATTGATATGGCACTGAGTTAGTCAGAAGCTCTCAGCACCATCAAAATCACACATGACATTGCTCCACTGCTTCTTAATATTGACTGGGTAGTTCATATGATAAAAACAGCGTGTTGTGGAGGAGACTTCCAGAGCTGAGTGAATCTTCCTTCAGCATCAGTTACATTCTTTCCAGAAAGGCTTCCTGCCTGGAGTAGCATTACTCCTCCGCTGGAAATTTTTTAAAAGGATGTTCTCAGGTCTGTTTATTTTTTATGGGCTTGGATGCGGTCACTGAGATCCTGTGAGATCAGAAGAATGGAATGAAAGTGGCCACAGATGACACTTGAGCTATTTCCACAGCTGGATGCACACCAGCCAGAGTAGGCGGTCCTCTGCAGATGAATTAGTTCGTTGAAGTACATGATACAAAACATCTGTTACAATGAGAACAAACAAAAACAATGTGCCTTTGAAGACTGCGATTTGTTGGGAGCTGCTTGCAAGGGTGCTGAATGAGGCAGTTGTCAGCAAGGAAACATTTTCAGGCTTGCCCTTGTGTGAACTAAAGCAAAACTGCACAGTAAAAATACCTACATTCAAAAAAGCAAAAGACCTGCTTTTCCCAAATGTTGTTAGTCTGATTCCTGATACAGCAATAGGGAGGGAGAGAGTCCTTCTGTACCAAATGTTTTTTATACCCTAAACCGCTTTTAATACAATGGTATAATTCCAGCTGAGTGGCTGTAAAACGTAGAAGCTACATTGGTACAATAACTGTTATTCTGTCAGTCGTTCCCCACACTACTTTATTACCAGCTGTCTTGAAGTGCAATAGACGTTTTTCATTGTCACTGCCACCTGATGACAAATAAAACCTTCAAAATGTTTTTGCTCCAAGGAGCAGCTCACAGCTCCTAGCTGTGGACCTTTCATGTCACCTTAATGAGCAGAAGTGGTCCAAACATTCCCACCCCATTTTACTCCTAAGAGGCAGTTAGTTTTGGCTGCCTTTTATTTTTTCTCACATCTGAGCTGATAAGAAAGTAGGAATACTGGGTATTTCTGGACTAAACAAGCACAACGTATGTATAAACGTTGAAGACAGATCAGTCAAAGCCAGCTGTTTATTGGTTTTCACAAGTCAGTGTTGTTCTTGTGGACGGTTTCAAGAAAATATAGTAGTGCTAACACGGTATTTTAGCCACGGTAAGTATGATTTGAATGAAGGTATATACCAAAACACCCCTTCCTCCTTTTCTTTCCTAAAGCAAACACACTAACTAGGACACAGGTTAGATGGATGGGGACCATATCCTATATGCATAGAAAAGCCTGCACTACCAAAGTGTAATCCCAAAGAGTGTTTGAGCTCAGTCTGTATGCATATAAGGTGGGCAATAGTAGTAAAATAAATAAATAGAAATTAGTCCTTTAGATCAAGTAGTAGAGATATGTGATTTTGGACGAGGAAGTCCTTTAGTACTCTCCCAGCTGCTGGCCTGCTGTGTCTGCACGAGGCAGCACATTTTTGTAAAGCTCAATGTATGAAACAGGAGATCCCGAGTGTCTTGGGGTGTCAGACGAGCCTGTTGGGAGAATGCATCTTTACTGGCTGTACATCTGCGATCAAGTGGTGGGTGTCAGGAGAGGTGGGAAGCTGCTGAGGAAGCAAAGTTAAATTTTTTGTTCAGTTCAATTGATTCTAGTTTATGCTTTCCTGATGAGCAGGGTGTCTGATTGTATACATCGTCATAGTTTATTATAGCTGTACAAGACAATTATGTTAATCTTACTTTTATTTCCTAATATTCTTTGATCTCATACACATCAAAGATGTAAAATTTTAGTCTTGTTGGTAATTAGCTAGAAAGCAAATATGTTGTCTGTCAGTACAGAGGATACAAAGCACAAGAAATTGTCCTGGGGGAGTCTAGATTCTAGTCTAATTTTTTTTTCTCCTCATCAGATTTTTATTTCCCTTTCATCAGTTGCCTCAGCCATTAAATAAATGTACTGGAAGTAAACTTTGCCATTGTGAAATTCATTCAGTTTTTTAAACCACCTAGTCACTCAGTATGGATCCTCAATTGAGGAAAAGCAGTTTGATACATCAAACAAAAACGTACATCAATGCTTCCCAAACTTGCAACAACCCCCTTGCAGTCTGTATCAACAAAGGTTTCACGCTTGCTCGCTGTTAGTTTTATGCAGACCGGGGCTAATGCTGTGCACGGTTCTGATTTGATTCAACCATTATAGTCCAAAGGCTCTGATTCCCAACTTGTGATTAGTGCTCTGGTCAAGAACAGCAAATGGCTATATGCTAAATTATTTGGATCGCAGTTGCTCTTCAAAGCCGTCTTTCTGGAAGGAGAAAATGCAGGGGGATTATTTTACAATTTCTGCAGTGAATCTCTGTATCAGTACTTTATGCCTACAGCCGGCAGATTTGCACTTTGCAATATATGCTGGGGATTGACCCCTCCCCCCTTTTTTGTTCATGAATTGCAAAGAGATCATTATCATCATAAATTTGTTTACTGTCCAAAACTTTCATATGAATTATTTATGGCAACATTTCAGCCCAAGGATTGTTCTCAAGTTGCATAACAAGTATTTATTAGATGGTTTCATACTGGAAGTTGTTATTAGACTTGCTGCCTTCCTGTTCCCAGGTTGGTTGGCCTTATCTTTATTAATTACTTCAGCTTCTAGACAAGATGACTATCTTGCCATAAAATAAGATTGTCTTTCTTGGTTAAACAAGTCTGAAGGCAGCCATGGGTTGCCTGTATGGCAAGCACTGCAGAAAATAAATATAACCCCAAATTTAAAATTGAGTTGTTGAAAAAAATATCACTGAACTGAGGTCTAAATCTGAAAACGAGAGCAAAATCATCTCTGCCTGGGGTAATTAATTAATGACAGTCTGTCTGTGGTATAAAAATCTATTGGATATCTGCATAGTAATGTACAGTTCGGCTTCGTCTCTGAGGATTAAGAGTGTGGAATCCTGGTAGCATTCAAGTCAGTGACAAAACTCTAATTGATTTCAATGGGCCCAAGATTTCAAGCCAAATTTTTCAAATTCACTAAGCTAAAATCTGTATGTTGCTGTGATTGTTGGTTTATGCAGGTTTTAACCATTTAAATTACAAATGACTCCTGCTAAAAAAATTGTCATCATTTAACTCCAATTTCAAGCATTCACAGTTATGCAGTACTCTGGATTTATAATCCCTTACAGTGACACAGGGCTGAAAAACCACTGAACAGGGTCTTTCGTGATACTGCAGTTCCTAGATAGTAGAAATAGAACAAGAAAATACCACAATAAATACTACAAGAGAACCATTTAGTGTACTTTTTAGGCCCACAAATGGATTTTCTGTGTGCCTGGAAAAGCCACTACAGAACAGAAATATGGCTGCCAAGATGTTGGTCTCTACTGGAGTTTATCAGAACATCTGCTGTTAGTTACGTTATGCCTTTTGATGTCAAAGACAGAACAAGGGTTTGTTTGGTTTTTGGAGGAAGGGGGTTCAAATGGAATGAAGATTCACAACGATGCAGCGCACAAAGTCCAGCCCTTGAGTCCCCATCACTCTGGAATTAATTAGAGCCCTCTTTTTTCTATCCACACAACTCTCAGGAAAAGATGGGAGTATTACCCATTTGCCTATCATCTCACTCCTATTTATCTTCCTTTAGATGTTTCTTGTTTCCTTTTCCTCTGAGGCTACCCTTTGCCTCTGGCTAGGACTGACAAGACTATTACATATATAGTACTCTGTGAATAATAAAATTTGGCTTTGTGGATAGAATCAAATAATAATGCTAAAACTTGTCCTGAAGTGAAAATGTGCAGAGGGAGAGGGTAGTGACATGGAAAAAGTTGTGAAAATGTTGTTTTGACTCAATTCCAGGGGAAAACTGAGGGAGTGGGGAGAGGGTGAGAAGAAGAACAAAGACAAAATAGCTATAATCTTTGTTTTCATTTCTGGGCTATTGAACTAATTTTAGGCTTTTTTTTTTTTTTTTTCCTTCGAATTTAGATAAATTCTGAAATGACAAATCATTTGAAATGTAGTGGAAACACTGCATTTTGACAGCTCCATTTTTTTTTCATTCTTTTGGTCACAATTATGTGCCAAGTGTGACCTGAACTCATGGGATATTTTATTCTCCCTTAAAGTGTCTTTTCTGAATAACTTACAGTTCATCTCAGCAATATTCATATACTGTCCAGCTGGCTTTTATATTTTCTTCTCTGGCTTTATAGTTCAGTTTATTTCTCCAAAGCACTTTTATCTTTGTGTAAAAGACTTCTCCCTGAACTCACGTCTGACTCAAGCTGCCCAATCTGTGCCACCCAAAAGGCTGATCATTTAGTCTGGGTCAAAGACTCATTCTAGTACATTCACCACAGTGGTGGCAACCAGCTTATTTTTCTCTGGCAGCAGCGCAAGGTTTTCTGTATTGCCTGAGACATTTTGACAACAGTATTTTGTAGTAGACAGTTTCTAGTCAGCTGCCTGCTAGCCTGAAGAACTGACTTCTGTCGGGCAAGAGCAGAGTTCAGAAAAAGACCTTGACAATTCTTGAACTGCTCTTTTTTGATAGTCCTTAGGAACTACAAACTTTCTGTCATTGTGTCATCCTTTTGACCACAATGGTTATTTGATTTCTAGATGCCAGGGAAAATAAAACAGACACTTTGGTATCTTTCCCACAGAAAACAGAGCATCTCTGAAATATTCAGATAGCCAAAAAGCAATCAGAAAACCAGCCCAGAGAAGCATTTCTGACTTCAACCTAAAATTCTCCAAGTTAGACTGTATGTGGAAAACATCACCATATGTCAGGGTTAGGCTGCTGTGTGTTCACATGGGCTTGGACATAGTGGCTGTTAGGAAATGGTACTCCAAAAAGCTATAACAAATGAAAACTTTTTAAAGATATTACTGCAGCACGTATAAATAACGTGTGCCAAAGAGACTTGCCTAATTCATTCCAATAAATCCATTCACAACAGAAGACTGAAGCAGCCAACCCAGACTTCATTTGTCCGTGTTGCTTTGGTGGGTTCTTTCATTGATGAACAAAAGGCTGCTTTTGAGCAGGTAGCCTGAATCTGAAATATGCAGATCTTTCTGTATTTATCTGCTTATGCAAAAATTGGTGACTGTTTTGAGGTAGGTTGAAATGGATTGTAATGTGAGGCAAATTGCAAGAGATTACTAGCTGTCAGTGTAGAGAGAAGTAATAATAAAGTATTTGGTCATTCTAGGCATTCCAATAACTGGGAAGCCGACAAAGTACCTTGTCATCTGCTTTCTGTCTTCATTTAACCAGTATCACCAGAATTCCTCTGAAATTGTCAGTGTGATTGGATGGAGGTGGTCCATTCAGTGATGTAGAAAACGGGCTGTTTTGGGACCAGTCATTGGTAATTAAGAACTTTTTGATAAAGCAGAACATCCTGAAAAGACACAGCAGTGACAGGCAGGTGGTAAACATTCTCCATCGATCCGGCAGTGTACAGGACAGTGACCACGCAAGCCTCTCCCCTCCACACCATCAGTGCTCTCCTACATGGAGCTAACTCCCACCCTAGGGAAGGCTGTTGGACACCACCAGTTGCAGTGATGTCTCTTTGTGATGGAGAGTATCTCTCTGTGGGTAGCTGATGCCTGGACAGAACTGAACAGCTGTAGCTTGATAATGACTTTCAGTCCCAGCAAACTTCAGCAACAACCGAACCCGGTGACCCAGCATAGAGACTCCTTATTCTATTACCAGCCCTCTGAGCCACTCTGTTCCCCCCATGTACTTTCAAAATATTTAACATGTTACAGCTGTGCTTGCTGCTATACAATGGTTAAGAGGGCTGCCAGCATTTCCAGTATGAACTCATATTTTAAGGATAATAACTCAGCTGTAAAAATGTGCTCCGGGCTGAAACTTTATAAGGAAGATCTCAGCCCAAGAGTGACTTTATCTGGACAAAAAAAGGGGAAATATTTCAATTTAGTCATTCTTAATCAGTACAGATGTATTAAAAAGAAAATAAGTAATCCTTGTAGGATCAGTTATTTACTTTTTATTCATTTTAGCTTAGTAATAGCCAAAATCTATCATTTTTGAACTTTTCATGTCTATTTTTTAACTTGACTGGACCACTTTGCACTATGAAATTTTATTCACTAGGGTCAATTCTAAGTGCGTTTCCTCAATATTTTTATCCTCCTTGGAAAGAAAATAAATGAAGTGTGGAGCAAAGTAGACTTAGGCTAACCATTTCTATTAATTATTTCAACTCTTCGCTGCATGAATTGAGAGATTAAATGATTCCTCTTATTAATTAATTTGAACTGGAGTATGTGATCAAAACCACCTGTTTCTTTAGGGCCAGAAATTGCAATAACCCAGGCTGTACCCCAGCCTGAACACTTATGGACTTAGGAAAATTCAGATGTTGATCCATACCCATCCTATAACAGGCCAGCTCCTGAGATCTCTGTATATCACCCTGTTTGTAAAGCACTTAGAGGTCCTTGGTAGAAGCAAGGCTTATATACAAGCTGATTTCACTGGAGGTACCTTAAAGCACATGAGGACTAAAATATCCCATTTTTACTTAGAAAATGTATTCACCCTCTATAAACCTCTATTTTTTGACTGCTGATACAGAAGTGAGGACTTAGGTTTGATTCCATTTACATCAGTTTTACCTCGCTAATTTAAATGTTGATACTTTTGAATTGCTTGCTCCCTGTGCTGCTTGCCACCAGCTCTACTGGTTTCTTTTGCTCTCATGCATTAGAGACAAGAGCACAGGAAATTCTGGCTGGATAAGAGAGGGCATTTCTTTACTGTGAGGGTGAGAGAGTACTGGCACAGGTTGCCCAGAGAAGTTGTGGAGTCTCCTTCTCTGGAGATTCAAAACCTCCCTGGATGCCATCCTGCACAATGTGCTCTGGGTGATCCTGCTTGGCAGGGGCATTGGACTTAGGTGATCTTCAGAGGTCCCTTCCAACCTTGGGCATTCTGTGATTATTTTAAAATTTTTAGTTAAGGACATTTTTGAAGCCCCAGTTTGCCCAGATTGTGTGTGTATTACTGGTTGTTCAGAACGATGGGAAGCTGCACAGACATCATGGAGGGCATCATCTGAAGATGGTGGAGTTGCAGCAAAAGCCACATGTTGGTAGCAATTGGCTTGTACAGTTGAGTGCTAACAGCAGGTGAACCATGGTTAAAATTTCTAAAAGCACAACTGAGGCATAGGAACTCACTATCTTCACTGTTGAAGATTTGTACTTCAGTCTTGTTTTCAAGGTCTGTCACCAAGCTGGCACTGCTGGGTAGCCAGGCTTAATCAGTTACAAGGCAAATTCCAATACTGAATGGAGTGCATTTCACCCAGACCCTTCCCTGAGGGGTTACTTTTGTGGTGAAGAGTCCAGAAAATTAAACACAATTTGGGACCTGGGGCAGGGTGTTTAAACTCTGAAAACTTGTTCTTTTTAATGAGAGTAGAGACAGGGCTGGGATAGTTTTCTTTTGGTTATTGTGTCAGAGAAGTCTCTGTTTAAATCTAACATAACAGATTATGAATCTAACAGAACATGACAGAGATACTGATTTCTGCATTTGTCCTCTCTAATAAGGAGGCTTTTCTGGATTTCCAGATCAGAATGAACCATTGTGTTCTGGAACTGAATTGATATATAATATGAACTGTGACTTAGTACAGAATTTCCACCTATCAGCTTCTGTCTGAAAACTATTACTTATTGGAAGCAAGTCTTTAGAAAAATACAGCATTCACTCATGGTTTTGTTTCCAGCATTCTCTACTTTCTGTCTTTCCTAATAGGTAGGATAGGAAGGGTTCCTGGTAAGATAATGTGGATATTTCTGGCCCTCATTAGCCTTCCAGAACTTAAAATTGTTAAAATTGGGAAACTGGGAAGGAGGGGGGAAGAACATAATATTCTCACCCCCACTACTTTTATTCTTCCTTTGTGCAGGAGCTGAACAAAAAGGATTTCAGACATAATTTATAGGCAAGAGATGACAGTGCTCCACAGCGTGTGCTGTCATGAGGGATAGAGGTTGAGTTGGCAGCTGAACTCCAGAGTGATAGAGCAGTATCAGCCTCAGCAGATCCAGGTGGCTCCCTCCTCTCATGTAGCTGAATACCTGGAAAAACTGGCAGCAGCTGCATGACCATGGCTCTGAGGGTACATTTCAGATCTGAGCCTGGCCTGGGATTCAACTCACCTGCTTAAGAATTACATTTGGCCCGACATCACAAGGGCCACAATGCAGTCCATGAGCAACTGTGTGAGAACCATGAGCTCATTCTCATTTGTACTGACCATCTCCAGTAAAGAACCTGTCTATTCTTGGAATTCCAGGGAGACACCCCAATATCCACCTATCCCTTGACTGTCCTTCCTGTTGTCTTCTCAGGAATACAGATCTCCCAGGGGAGACCTCTACTGTCTGCCATACTGGCACATCTCCTTGGGGTTTCATTGAGTACTAGTGCCTCACTCTTTGGAAAGCTGGTGATATTTCAGACATTTCCATCTGAGACTGGTTGTGATTCTAATCACATCCTTCTAGTGCTATGGAGTTAATACCCTGCACAGCTGTACCATTCTCCTCTGCTCCTCTGGCTCCAGTTGTGTAGGATGTCATTTTGTCATCTTACCTCTGGTAGATACATAGGGCTATATTAACCACATAGTCTTCTCTTTTTTGTATGTGTTTTTTGTGGCTTTTTTTTTTTTTTTTTCTTCTTCTTCTTTTGTTAGCCAGTTCCTTAGCATTTCTGATGTCTCCCAGTGTCAGTGTTTGTCCTTCTAATGAGTGAATCTTCCAGCACAGCCGCTAGATTGCAGCTCACACAGAATGAATCCCTCCTGGTTTCAGGCAGGAAATGAAACACAGCACATCTGCTAGATATCGCAGATGCTCTACTGTCACTGGCCGCTGCAGTATTGAGGCTAGAAATGCAAGTAGAAGAAATGTTACAGACATTTCCTCTCCAAACCCAGTTAGCCATTCTTGGTGCCTGGCAAATGACCTATGTACTAAATCTTGCCAAAATAGCAGAGATCAACAACACAGTGCCTCAGACATTTGGTCTGATCAAAGGTCTGTTGTCATGACTTCGCAGAGACACACAGACAGGCAGGGCTGCCTCACCTTGCCTGGAACGCTTCAGTTCCATGGAAGGCCAAGGTCCTACCACATTAAACATGCTCTCATGCCACCAACAAGCTCTGTCTCTGCATCCAAGCACAAGCTCCAAAGGCAAGTCTTTCTGTTAGGCATTTTTTCTTGTATTTCAAGCATATTTCATTGAGTAAAATGAAGTGTTCTTAGCCAGTAGCAGAAGGTCTTATTCAATATTTATTGTATGTTGCTCAGAAATAGGAAGTTTAAACAATCACTACTGGGTTTAGTTTCTAGTGTTGTCATAAATCCTGGACTGAGAGTTTTGTGTCTGCAGGAAATACAATGCAGCAGAGAGGAAGCAGTCTAGGAGGCTTCTAGAGTGTGTGGAAGATAAATTCCTGACAAAGCTGGTGAGCAAGCCAAGTGGGGACAGTGCCCCAATGGATCTTTTACTTGTTAACAGAGGAGGACTTGTGGGTGAAGTAAAAGTTGGAGGCCATCTTGGTGTGGTGGTTTTACCGTGCTAGGCAGCTGAACACCACAACCGCTCTCTCACTCCCCCTCCTCAGATGAGGAGGGGAAGAAGTAAAGGAAAGAACAACTCACGGGTTGAGATAAGGATAATTTAATTAAATATATATATATATATTAAGGAAATATTATTAATTAACAATTCAACTAAAGGGAAAAAGGGAAAGGGGAAAGGGAGGGGGAAAGGGAACAGCAAAATCAAAACAAGTAAAGGCTATATGGAAGTGCAGAGGAAATAAATTATTCTCTACTTCCCACAAATGAGCGATGCCTGACCACGTCCTTGAAGCAGGGCCTCAACGCATGTAGCCGGTGTTCGCGAGGAGGACAGACGTTTTCGCAATGAAAGCCCCCCCCTCCCCTCTTCCTCCTTCTTCCACCTTTTATGCTGACATCATATGTTATGGAATATCTCTTTGGTTGGTTTAGGTCAGCTGCCCTGGTGATGTTTCTTTCTCACTTTTTGCCCACCCCCCAGGAGGGTTAGAGAAAGTCCTGATACTGTGCCAGCACTTCTCAGCAGCAGACACAACACTGGTGTGGTAACGCTGCTGTTCTAGCTACAAGTGCAGAGCATGGCACTGTATGGGCTGCTGCAGGGAAAGTTAACATCCCAGCCAGACCCAGTACACTTGGACATAGCAATCATGAATTAACAGAGTTGTCAATTCTTGGAAAAGTAAGGAAAGGGGTTAGCTAGTTTATCATCTACAAGGAAGGCTGGAAGGAGGATCTGGGAAACTACAGGCCTGTCAGTCTGACTTCAGTGCCAGGGTAACTCCCAGAGCAATTATCTTGAGTGCCATCATGGAGCACCTGCAGGGCCATCAGGCAATCAGGCCTAGTCAGCATGGGTTTATGAAAGGCAGGTCCTGCTCGATGCACCTGGTCTCCTACAACAAGGTGACCTGCCCAGTGGACGAGGGTAAGACTCAGGGGAGGCTCAGGGGAGAACTTATCATGCTCTACTATTACCTTAAAGGAGGCTATAGCAAGGTGAGGATCAGTCTCTTCTCCCAAGCACCGAGTGATAAGACAAGAGGAAATAGCATTAAGTTGTGCCACGGGAGGTTTAGGTCAGATGTTAGGAAAAATTTCTGAAAGGTTTGTGAAGTACTGGAACAGGCTGCCCAGGGAAGTGGTTGAGTCACCATCCCTGGAGGTCTTCAAAAAACATCTAGATATAGAGCTTAATGACGTGGTTTAATGGTGCTTTGCAGTGCTAGGTTAAAGGTTGGACTGGGTGATCTTGCAGGTCTTTCAAACTAAGTGATTCTATGATTCTGTGATTCAAAAACCAGTGTCAAATAACTAATCCAATAGCCTCAGTGAGTGTAATAGAAACGGTGATATCATTTTTTCCCATATAAAATTATATGGTGTGTATATATATATATATATACACAGATATGTATATAGAAAAAATATTAGATTATTGAGAATGCAATATAGCATTCTTTTTGAAAGATTTTTTTTTTAACCCATTAAGGCAAGAAATTTAAAATTTAGGCTAAACACCAATGCTGACTTATGTTTTAATTTTGCTATTTAATAACTTACATTTTGCACCTTGTTAGAATTAAGATGTGCCATCAAGTCAATTTTCTCACATGGTTATAGGCATGAAGGGTTAGAACACAGCAGAACTGTTTGGAGAGGAAATTTATTGGTATTTCACTTTAATAGCTAAAACTCCATTCTAATCCTGAGAAAAGCTAGTCTAAGGCAAAGTGACTCCTGATTCCCATTTATTAAGATGGCATGTCAGCTACTGGGAGACAGTGGTTGAAGGAATTAGTCCACATCAGAAAATATGCTTAAAAGCATAAACAGGATGGAATTGCCAAGCACAACGCTTTGGCGTGTGTCACACACTAATTAGCTATAGATCAGGAGTTCTGTGCAGGAAATAAAGACTTGTTTTTGTTAATAGTGTTGAGGTTTTGAAATCTGTACTTATTTTGACATGGAATAAAATGATTTTGTGTGTGTGTGTGAAATCTGACAGTGGGAAGGAGAGGAGAAGATTTGTTCTGCATGCTCCAGTGGTTAGGGTAAATCACAGCCTTGGTGTTTCCTCTGTCGGCAGGGGATGCTAAGCCTTTTATGAGCATTGTGAGGATATTTTTGTTAACGATAACTGTTCTTTGAAGAGCAAAAGCACTATTGCATGGATATACAAAACCAGCACACAGCTACGTGCACTTATACGCTGAAGAATAGGAAAAAAGCAAAAGAAATGCATTCCCCTTTAGAGTGGATCAAAAGAGGGTCCAAGAGCTGTCTATAGCCTTTTTGCATGTTCCAACTCTTGCTGGAGCAAAGGCCCACTGCAGCACTCATGCCCTACCTGCAACAGGCCCCTTCATGTTAGGGGGACCCCATTTTTTTCAGGCAAGTAGCACCAGTAACTTTATTTTATTCCTGTGGAAAATTGGAGAAGGGTATTAAAACTACTGTTTCCCTCACAGTATAAGGTAACACTTGAGCTTGTGGTCCAGCCTGTGTGTGTAGATGATAAGAGCAAAGGTATAGCACAGGGCTATCAAATTGTGCATCAGAGACCCTGCAGTCGTTCAATTATATTTTCCCTTCATAAATACTGTACTTTTCTTCAACGGACTTTCTCTTGAGATCTTATTTTGGGTAGAAGGATTTAAGTCACCACGTGAAAGTCAGTTTAGACACTGAGTGATGTGGGCAACTCTTTGTTTGCAACAGAAATGGTCTCTCTACTTTTTTTTTTTTTTTTTTTTTTAACTTATTTGCATTGACAGACAGCTATATGCTATAAAAATTATTGGTTTTTCTGCTCTGGTAGAAACATCAGCTACTGACAGTATCATAGTGGTATGCTCTGATGCCATACATTTGTTAACTGGTAGCAATACAGTTTTAGATACTGCTTTATTGCACACAGTTGCTGATATAGAACATTTTCTATTGCATCAACTTCTTTCATTTTGGGGTGCTCCCATTCTAATATTCTTTTAATCTGCATCTATACATACAGGCTAGTATCTGTGTCTTATCAAAATCTGTTTCAAAGTAAGAGACAGGACAGATAGCTACAAGCAAGAAAGACAGTGGGGAAGAACACTTGAGAACATTGACTATTGTAGGAAAGATGAAGAATATGAAAGGGTCATCTTTGTTCTTTATTTACAGAACTTAACAATACTTAATCCTTTAGGACAAGTTACTTCTGGGAAGTAATTCTCTTTTGCTTATGACACATAATTCCAGCTGAAGAAAGAAGTTCTCAAACATACAGAGAAAAATAAAAATAAGCATGGGGAAGCAAATGTTTCCATTTTTCCAAAGAAATTTAACTAAGATATGAAGGTGATGTCAGATCAGTATTTGAATTTAAGCCTGAAATTAGAAATATTACAGTACAAGGTTGTGGTTTAGTATTTGTCACAGAAACAGTACTCAGAGTTGTTGAAGGTCTATAGGAACATTTGCCCATTCCAAAGGTAAAGCTGCTTTGAATTCAATGCAGTACTTGTGCTTCCTTGTTCGTTTACCCCATTTTCAGCAAGCATTTAAATTCAACAATGCAGTGCAATGAAACCAAATTCTAAGCTTTGCAGAATATAGAATATTGGCCGATCTTTCTCATTATATTCAGATAATTTTATCTCTAATCATCCAGTAAATGCCAAAGCAATTGGTAACTTTTCATTGAGAAGTAGGAAAATGTATAAAAATAAGTTTTCTTTGATTTTTAAATACAGTAGGTATTTATGGCATATCAACAAGTATCCACAGCAAAGGCGATGATAAAGGGCAGAGAGGATTTCACAGCTACCTTTGGTCTCCCTACTGTAGTCATGAAAGGCTGGTCATTTAACAGCCAGTTCAAAGTGCTTCATGGCTCGCTGCAATGAGAAGGGGACTGACTGTATGTTTTCTGCTGCCTGTAAGAGCAGCCCAGTCTAGACTGAGCAGTAAGCCAATAGAAATATGGCTGTCATTTATTCTGTATGCAGAGAGAGTACATCTATCTGAAAAAAAAAAAAATGTGCATGTTGTTTTTTTTCCTATTAGTTCTTGATAGACAAGTCTGATCTGATAAGTATGAGGAAAGTCATCCTTTCAGTCAGTTTAATAAAACCCCAAGAAACAACATGTTCTTGATAACATAAAGACATTCACTTGGTAGTATGGTAATAACTTTTTTCAAATGGAATGATCTGGTGGTTATATGACTGCACAGGGTGTCTCTGAAATAATTTGAAAAGTAAGTTTGCTGCTGTAATGTTTATTGGCTTCACATTGTCCAGTATTTACAAGGTAGAATTTTTGAGTATGTTTAACTTGTTAGAACTTCCTAAATAAAGTAAATTTTAAAATAAGCAGATGCTTACCATAAGCTTCAAAAACTATTTATTCAGCTGGTATTTGTGCCTTAAATCCAATATCAGCATGAGAACACTGGAGTGAAACAGAAGCCTTTAATACAGTTCATTATTCTAGAAAGCTGGGACTAACTAATCCTTCCTCCCACCGGCCCCAAGTGCATCACTCAGCTAGTGAACTCTCTCTTCCTAAAGCCCCTAATACACTTTTTATATCTGATGTCCCTTTCCCAGCCTTCAAGGCTCATAAGGTGGCATATGTCACTGCATCAATATAAACTTCATTTCAACTGATGTCTTTTGGTATTGGCAAGTACTTCAGGATAGTTCACTTAATATAATAAACAGGCTGTATTTAGTTTTCTTCCTGTGGTTTCAGTTTGTTGCCATACAGGAAGAGTACGCTGCTTGTAGTTGTTAAAAGCAGGCATCTTTCTTTGCAAGTGATAAATAAGGAAATACACAGAAATAAATATATGCCTTTTTTTTTAATGAAAGGTATGTCCACAGAGCTTAGAACATTTTAAAACAGCAAGTCCTTTCAAATGAAGTGCAGGGGAATCTAAGTCTATATGTCACTGAAATGATCTTGGGTTTATTGCACTGTTGCAAAAATCATACATTTTCTTCTGTGTCATTGATTCATTACCATTTGACCTATTAATCTTCATTTCTTTTTAAGCCAGCGTAGCATTGACAGAATTGTTTGACAAATCATACGCCAAGAATATCTTGCCAAATTTCAAAGGCATTAGAGTAACCAGTTTCTTGCAGGAATTGTGAAAAAATTAATCATTCTGAGGCAACAGGGCAGACCTAAGTAACTGGCAGGCCAACTACTTGCTTTTGGCAGTGAGAGTGGCAAAAACTTCATCATAATTTTTCCTGCAGGTTTTTCAACTAAGCTTGGCCTTCAGTAGTATTATGCCATGCTCCTATGTCTCTTTATAAAGCTCACAAACTCAGTAAAATCAGACATCCAAGCAGATGAAGATGAAAAATATGTTTGGTGCAGCCTTTGCCAGTAACCAAGAGGACTTTTATCAGCAAGTACCTATTATAAACTGCAAAGAATCAAATTATTTTTAATATGATGGTAATATCTGATGCAAGACATCATTGTCTTCTTCAAATAAATAAGTTGAATATGGACTGACATGACAGCATGTATTATGAAACGCATTATGGTCTGGAGACTGGGTGTCGCCCTAACAACCAGACGATATTTCCTTAATTAAGTATAATTTTTTCCCTACATGATCACAAGAGGATTCTGCAAACTCTGTTGAATTAATGGACTGGCAAATGCATGTAATTCTCTGCTCTAGGTAACTGTCAGCTTCAAACACATTAAGCTGTCTCATGAAAGCTGCAAATCCCTGATTTGTTGTCCCAGCTCTTTTCCTAACATCTTAAACAGTGCATATTTAGAGACCAGAATATATACATTTTCTATTTAAAAGTAGTATATATAGTATATTCGAGTAATTTTTTTGTCCTTGATGTATTTTCTCTCCATTCCCTATTTTAGTGAGTAGTTTATTTGCAAAACTCTCTTGCTTACTAGTTAGTGAAAAATATTTTCTATCAGATTTTTCCACTGTGTATCTGGTCCTTGTGTTTGCTACACTGAATCGTAAGACTTTCTTCAGAACTGCTCTCCTTCATTTTCAGATTCCTGAATTTATGCACAGAAATAGCTTTCAGTCTGTCACATTTGTAATCACATCAAGTTTCTCCAACCATACCTGTGCAATAAACATCTTTAAAAAGAATAGTAGCTATTTTAAGGCTTTGGGAGATCCTAAATTAATTGCAGCCACTACTGATGGCAGTGCAGGGCTGTGTGAAGCTGTGGTGTGGCTGTGACTTTATGCTCATCCCATCACACACGACAATCTGGTCTGTGCTGAAACCTCTGAGGCAATTGTCCGTCTCTAAGCCAAAGGAGAAAACTTTTTGTAGAGGGAACTGAAAACTGTTTTTCAATTGACAGACTTGGTTTAAGCATTTATGGTTTGGTACAGTAAAAATGTTTTGTGGTGTGGGTCGTTCTGAGCATAATGCTCACGATTTCTTACCGTAACCAAAGTTCAGGTGGATGTCCAAGTCACAGGGCCCTGTCAGGCTATGTGCTCCTCTACAAGTGCAGTCCTGGTATCCCAGATCACTGAATTTTGAACATATCTTTCCTTGGGCATGGTGCTAATTCAGACACTTTCACTGACAATGTGGTGAATGCAGAATGGACTGAGTGAGGGTATGTCCCGCAGAGCAGATATCAGACTTCCAGGAAAAGGGCAGATTTTTCAGCAAAAAGAGAGGAGCAGCATGAAAGAAAAGAATTACATGTGAGGAAGAAATAATAACATTTTAAATAGTATATTAACCCCACTATGCTGAAAGAAAATTGGGGGTGAAAGTTTGTGACTATTTTGATTTGCAAGGACCCCTGCTAACAAAGGAGGCCAGCACAGTGGTAGCTCATTAGAATGAGTTAATCTATGGGTTAATCATTGTAATTGCTGCAAACCAGTACAAATTAGTATAGCAAAGAAAGATGCTAAAGTATTCACAAGTGTAGCAAGCTTAATGCTTGCACATTGATTGGCTTGTTCTATAAGTATTTATTTGGAAACATGACAGATACAGCCTCCATTGAAGAAATTCTTGGTAATTTGCCAGATTTCTCTAGGGACTGTTGTCAGTGCAAGAAGTGTAATCCAGTATGTGACATGAAACAAGCGTGTATGTATTTTGTATGCTGAGGTATTAGAAAGAGGACCGACCAAGCTGAACCTACCTCCTCTTCAGCTGCATGCAAGTAACAAGTTCACAGAGACTGCAAAATCTCAGTTTCTCAGACAGGATGTACATAGACAAAATATTACTGTGAGGTGAGAAAAAAAAATCAATTGATACTTCCCCCAGTCTCGGTTGTTGTCATTGTTTATTTTAATTTGCAACTGAAAATTTGAAAGCTTTTGGTTCTAGTCTGGTGCTTGGCATGGCGGCCACATAGGTCTACATAAATGCCAGATACATACCTAAGAGGTGTGCTATGTTTTTTTGGAACTATTTTATTTTAGATTCCTGTTTACAGGTGGATTTTATCAGCAATCTCAAAGAAATAGTGTCAGCTTCCCTTGTTGTGCAAAATGGATTCATCCACCTTTTCCCATGCTTTTTTATCCGGTGATTCTGTGTACATATTTCTAACCTGTCCAAACAAATACACACAAAGTAGAGCTATTCTGTATGAAGAAATAGCTGAAATTACCTCCTTATTTCTCTATCTGCAAGAGAAGGAGCAGACCACCCTGTTTCTGACTGACATTTTCTTACCAATACAGGAAATAGCATTTTACACCTTAGAACTGAAGAAAATCAGCTCTTCACTAAGGCATGAGTTTACCGATATGGGACCCCGGGGAGTGGGAGAGCAGAAAATGAGGAATATGAATGACAAAGAAGCTTTCTCCAAAGCTCTGGCATGCCTTTTGTTTAATTTTTGTTTAAAGTCTTGTTCTTGTTTTAGTTCATATGCTGTTTGTTATTAATGTCTTTGTTTTTCATGAGGAGAAGAAAAGTGCTTTTAAATGCTGTGTATGTGTTTTAAATGGGTGTCACTACCACACTCGCTGTCAATAGCTAGTCTTACTCAATCAGCTATAAAATATTCTGAGTAAGGGTTCTTAATTGAGACTGGAAAAATTCAAGACAATTACCATAATAGGTTGAAGATCTCAGAGACTGAACGTTTTAGAAGTCAGAGAAAATTGGGGACATATGTGTTCTGTCTGTAAGATTGTTCTATATAGGATATGGAAAAATATAAACGACAGGCATTTTGCAATGTACAGTAGCATTCATCATAGAAAGAACATATGTATTTGTTTGTCAGAAGTAATGAGGTAAAAAATGACACTTAATTGGAACTGACATAAAATGGCCTCATTAGTAGTACAAATAATATATGTGTGTAGCTTGGTTGTCAATAGGAACAAAACATATTTTCTCTGACAGATATATTAGTCTCTTTTAAGATTCACGTCAAGTTTTCAGCCAGGTTCACTCACTAAGAGAATGCTGCTTTTTCTTTTAAGGCAAAATGTTGAAGTGTAAATGATATGTGTTTGTAGGGTGCTGTGATAACACCAACAATGGACCACACTATGTCAATGCAGCCAGCAAGCATGATGGGCCCTCTGACCCAACAGATGAACCACCTTTCCTTGGGCACAACAGGAACGGTAAGATCATACATTATACTATTTACTCTATATTTTGCAAATTGTTAATTGACTACTGAGTTTCTCAAGGCCTTTTCTTATTCCTGAGATTTCAGTCCGTCAATGCTTGGTAGTTTAATATTGCTGTGTTTTTATTTATTTATTTATTTTCTCTGTGTCCAAAGATGTCTGGCCCTGTTCAGGTGAACATATCAGTTTTTCTTATCATGACTCAAACACGATGTCCTACACAAACAATATCCCATATTGCTACCTCATGCAAACATGTATCTACAGATATATTTCCACAACTATCATACAGTCACCATTAAGTATTATAAGGAACAGAACTGATTAAGTAGTAAAACAGTAGGTCAACAGAAGTTTCTCTGTACTTAGCAGGAATTATCTGTACTAATTCATATGTGAATATGGAAGTACTCTTCTATTTATTTATTTTTTTTTAATGCAAAATTGCTTTCTTGTGCATTAAGAAAGTTTTATACTGCTGGAAAATGGGAGTGTGATAGGATCTGGCACTCACTTTTAACCCATAGCAGACAGCAATACATAGTTTGCTCGAGGCTCCAAAATATTATTTTGGGTCAAGGTCTACTGTGTTTCCAGTAAATTATATTTAAACATGCGTATTTCAACAGTTATTTTCTCTTTAAGCTGTGTAAGTCAGACTCAATTAACTACTCCAGAGTCAGAGGAAGGCAAAAAAGTCTTAATAAAAATTATTAAAACTCTCTGAAACTAAAATATTTTAGTAATACCAGCAGTCTATATACAATATACAGTCATTTACTATGTGAATGTGTGCACACTGTATGTACATATATATTTTCAGAAAAACACTGGCATAAACATTATACTTACACGTCTTTAAGCACATTCTGTGTAATAATTACGTGAAAGGTCTATTATGTACTTAAAAATTGTTTCTTCTGCTTCACCACACTGCTGCTCAAAAGATTGCAGTAAATGGGGCTACATCTGGCTGGCGGATGGTCGCTAAGGTGTCCCCCAGGGCTCAAGTCTAGGGCCAGTCCTGTTCAACATTTTTATCAGTGACCTGGATGCATGACTGGAGTGCATCCACAGCAAGTTTGCCAATGATAATAAACTAGGAGGTGCTGTTGTCTCCCTGGAGAGACAAGAGGCCTTGCAGGGGGATCTAGATAGACTGGAGCACTGGGTGATTAGCAATGGCATGAAGTTCAAGAAGGGAAAGTGCTGGGTTCTGCACCTGGGAGTGTGTAATGCCTGACACAGGCACAGACTGGGAGATGAATGGCTGGAGAGCAGCTCAACAGAAAGAGATCTGGGGGTTCAAGTTGACAGTAGGCTCAATGGGAGCCTGCATGGTGCCCTGGCAGCCAAGAGGCAAACTGCATTTGGGGGTGCATGAAACACAGCACAGCCAGCTGGTCAGGAGAGGTGATTATTCTGCTGTATTTAGTGTTGTGGCCTCATCTTCAATATCGTACACAGTTCTGGTCTCCACAATATAAAAACGATGCCAAGGTGCTTGAATGTATCCAGAGGAGGGCAACAAAGCTGGTAAACAGGCTGGAAGGCATGTTCTGTGGACATCTGAGTTGTCAGACTGTAGAAGAGGAGGCCAAGAGGTGACCTCATGGCTCTGCAACTTTCT
Source organism: Nettapus auritus (assembly GCA_011076525.1). Classification (NCBI taxonomy): domain Eukaryota; kingdom Metazoa; phylum Chordata; class Aves; order Anseriformes; family Anatidae; genus Nettapus; species Nettapus auritus. The sequence continues at coordinate 42,303,019 of CM021766.1, forward strand.
GAGGAAGTGCTGGTCTCTGCTCCCTGGTCACTGAGAACAGGCCATGAGAGAACGTCTCAAAGCTGCATCAAGGGGAGGTTCAGACTGGGCATGAGGAAAAATTTCTTTACCATGAGGGTGGTCAAGCATGGAAACAGGCTGCCTAGCCAGGTGGTTGATGCCTCATTCCTGTCAGTGTTCATGAGGCATTTGTATAATGCCCTTAATAACATGCTTATTATTGGTTAGCCCTGAAGTGTTCAGGCATTCCCTTTTTTCTGTTCTGCTTGATGCTCATCTATAGGAACAGTTTTCCAAGTACTTTTGTTGCTGAATAAGGTACTGTATAAAGCTACACCTTAACAAAGATACATAATCCACTCTGTTAAGTCTTCTCTTCCTGTTCCTATGTTCTCCTTCTCCCTCTCCTTTCCTTCTTTCTTATCTGTTGAATTTAATTCTAACTTTAATGTCTTCTTCCCTCTGGAAAAAAAAAAAAAAAAAAAAAAAAAAAAGGCAGCTCTTGAGATATGAGACTTCTGTATTTATTTCTGAGAAATCTTTAATATGGTGGTTCATTGTTTATTCCTGTTACTTAAAATGTTTGATTCGGTAATCAAAAGAAGTAGGAATTACATCTAAAAGTTAATATCAGCATTTTTCCCCTCTGAACAGATTAAATTGTAAGAAATACTGTGACTAGTGAGAATTTCTGCGTAATTACCGTCATTCAAACGTATGTTTAAAAATTAAGAGAAGGAAATGGAAAATGAATTCTAGTGGTGCTGCTGGGCAGTTCCTATGAATTTTTCCTTCTGTTTGTCATTTTCATTTCCATGACTCTTGCAGACATTAAGTCTCCTGGTCTTGTTTTCTCACAATCTTAATGTGAGCTAGGAAATTCCTAGCTAACGTTCTCTTCAGACTTGAAACCACTGCTACTATACTCATAACAAAGCCATTGTAAATGTAGATGTTTCTTATTTGGGGAGGCACAAGAAGCACTCTCAAAAGCATGACTGATCTATTGGGTGATAAGAAGGTCCCGGATTTATTTTACTGTAACTGAAAGTAAGTCCTTTATTTTCCTAGCTCTTTACACTGTCCTATCTTTCAAGGTCACAGCATTCCCTGACAACTTATTGAAATACATGCAGAGGTGTACCATATAAGCCTGTGTTTGTTATCTTTAAAAATCTTAACTCTTTTATGGAAAACTTCAAGAGTAGATGATTGATGGGTGGTACAATATCCACAGGCTTTTCATAAATCTCAATTGACACCCTGTTTTGTTGCATACAGGATTTCTCTTTGGTATAAACACCAACAACATCATACTCAGTTAGTCCTCATGCAAGCAATATAATCATGGAGCTCCTCAGGAATTCCTCCTGTCAGGAATTAAAGGGAGAACTTCAGGATTTGGGCTGCCAATAGCAATTTTGTTGAATATATTTATCCTGACTTGAAAATGAATCTTAATGGCATGGTCTGTTCCAGAAAAAAAAATAATCATCATCATAATAAAAAATGTGTGGAACAAATGGACAACCTATTTAGATATGATTGATTTAGAGATATTTTTACTTCATTTATTCTGAAGCCTGAATTTCGATCCAGGGAGGGGAGCAATGAGAGCATAACGCCATGACAAATTGAGCCAAGTCCAAAAAATGCTACTGTGAGTACCTCAGCAGGACTAAGTTTTATGGGAGATATAAGACATAAACTATACATTTCTGTTATGAGCGTATTTTTTAATTTTATTCTTTAAAACTGTGCAACAGGGCACCATAAAGAGCTACCAGCTATCTTTCAAGAAGCCAGCCAGATTTTTTTCAACAAACAAGCCAAAAAGTCACAAACAATTTTGCTCAGTGTCAGCTGTAACTCTGTCCCAATTTAATTTAAAAGCTTTGCAGTATGCAAAGCGGTTTTTATTAAAAAGCTTTCACACATTTACTTTCTTAGAAAAGCCATTCTGCTAATTAACATATCATATTTTTTCAGCCAAAACAGACCTCTGTGGTCACTTAAGTGAGAATTGACTTCGAACCCACTTCCAAACTTGCCCATTTCGGGATGAGTGCTGGGTTCCTAAAGTATTGCTTCAACAGAAAATCCATTCTTTAGTGAGTAAGCTAGAGAAACAGCATAAAGGCCTTTGCATGCCTAATACCTTGTGGGAATTACTCTGGCCTTTGATGCTCTCTGAAAGATTCCAGTCCAGGTTGGAGCCATTCCAGAGGGGGAGACCCTTCACAGTGAAGCATTCTTTAGGCCTTTGGTGAGGAGAGTTACCTGAGTAAGAGCAGGCTCTGCCAATTTCAGCCTTGACACCAAAAACTGGATTTAAGTCTTGATCTCTCAGCCCTGAATCACATGGTAAAACTCCATGGGAATTCAGGGGATGGTCACCTTTGTCTCTCATGCATTTGATTATTTAAATACTGGGCCACAGGTGGCATTTCTGGCTAAATGCTGGCAAAGCTGCTGACTTACATCAGGGAACATCCATTTCAGCAGCCAAAATAGAATAGTTTTCCTGCAGCACCACTTACAGCCTTGTGATATGGGAAGCCTTCAGTCACTGGTCCCAAAAAGCACAAAGAATTTTATTTAGGAAACCATTTGCCATGAGCAGGAATAAAAAAATTTCTTCCTCTCTAAAACCCCAAAGAATGCATATTTATTTTATTTTATTTTATTATCTATTTGAACATTTTTATCCCATCTAATTATCTGTTATTGAATTGTCTGTGTAAAATCAAGCATTGCAGCTACACTGAGCACTCCTAATCAGGAGGATGCTCTACACTATCAAGATGTCAGACCAAGAGAAAAATTCCAAATCCATCTTTACTTGATCTCACCATCCACCTCACAGAAATGCACATCTGTGGTAGATATTCCAGCCCAAAGAATGCTGTACGGTACGGGGGTAAGGGAGGAGGTAATGGACTGCAGTTCATGGCAACTCCACCCCCTATTCCTATTGCATCTCCCCGTTACTGTGCTTTGTGCTTCATCCACCAAGAACATAATTCCTTTCTGCCTATATGAAAATCAAATTGATTTCTGGCAGTGAAAATACAGTTTGCATTACTGATGAATTGGGAGGCAAGCGTGCTGCTCTGATCACCTCCTCGAATCTGCCTGAAATCTGGAGTTAAGCAGGAAATCTGCCAGAGGGGCAATTTCTGCCTTATTTATATGTATTTTTCATACATACCTCTTCACTCAAAAAGAGCAGAAAGCATTTACACTGGTGGGCTGGCTGTGGGCAAATAAGTAAAGAAAAGCTAAACTTAAATTATGTCAAGATTGCATCAAAAAGGCAATAACTCTGAATATTCTGATTAAGGCTGACAATCCAGCCTCAGCTCCTACAATTGTACTAAAATGAAATTTTAATGCCCAGGGGCATAATGCAAAGACAGATAACCAGTTTTAACCTTGAAATTTTTCCTTTGTTTACTAGTTTATTATTATGTATTACTGTAAGTCTTGCTTTTCCTATGTAATATTCATCTACAATTAGTTCAACTATTTTAAAAAAGGTACCATACAGAGAGGATAGGCTGAGTGAGCCAGTATGGTAGCTTTGAAAGAGCAGTATTAGTATGTGTTTAATAATGTATGGAGGCTGGAATTGTTCCATCATCAGCTTGTCATTCAAAATGTTTCCGATACAGCCATTGATCTCACATCTGTTTCGTGGTTTAATAAAGTTGTGATTGATGGCTTGAGTGGATATAATACAAAAACCTTTAGAAATATAAAAACTGAGCCATCTGATCACTGCTTTCAGTCCCTGTTGCTCAGCCCCTTTTTACTGCGGCACATACACACTTGGCCATCAGCAGCAATAATCCACCTCCTCAATGTTTTGAGAATGATTCAATGTTTGAGAAGATTTGCTGTATTCTTTCTCCTCCACTGTGCATTTCTGAAGGAAGTTTTCTGTTCCACACTTGCCCAGTATAGGTTTCTCTCCCATCCCTGCTGTTAGCATCTATTTCAGATACCACCTCGGTTCCAGTTTCCTCCAACAGATTGAGGCAGCCTTTGTTAGTCCTCCTTGGTAGAGGTGTAATTCCAGGTTTTTCACTCTCTCTTTCAGAACTGCCTCAGTGTAGTCATGTTTCATCTTAAACCTTTGAGGCCCACACCGGTGGGAGAATGGGTAGAAGCCAGTTTCTTTTAGTAAAACTGCTAGCTCAACTGTGCTGCCTAATTGTTCTTTACACTTGCATACAGTTCACTCAGTTTTCAGATTCTAATTTAGAAACATAACAGGTAACTTCCAAAATAGGCACTTCATTGCACTTTTCAAACATCAACAACAGAAAACGTTTAATTTTTCTGGATACCTCTGCATTAAAAATGCAGTTCAGGTAGAAGTACAGTGATGCGATGTAGGATTCTGCTGAAACTGCAAACCACGGTAACTCAGCTTTCCTGGTCTATGGTATCAACAGAAATCTCTCAATGGAATAACAGGCTTGTTATGCTAGTACATCAGTCTTATCTTTCACTTTGTTAGTTCTTTTTGTTGCCAATGGAGCTTGATGATATCTCCAGAACCCTTCAATGGAACAACAAGCTTGTTAAAAGTTTTTTATCTTCTGTTTCCTTTGGATACTCCATGGTCACCAGTGGTTTAAAATGTCACCTAAAGGCCTCAGCAGAATAACTGCTTTGTTAGATAGGGTTGTGTGGGTTTTTTGTTTTGTTTTATTTTTAATCTGCAATTCTATTTGCACGTACTGCAGCTACATGGAGCTGAAACACCATCACATTCCCTTGATGTTCAGAGCCTTGTTATAAAAAGCTCTGTCTGTTATTCTAACCGTCTGTCGCAGGGTCCCCAGGGAATTCCGGAGGGGGAATGTTTCTTTGCAGTCTTGTGCCTTTCACATTATCAGGTGTTAATCTTGAAGCTTTTTTATTTTACTTATTGACTGTTTGTGTGGAAAATATTGGACTGAACCCACTGCAAATGCAATTAGCATAGTTCAAACTGCTTGAACTGAATCCCTGACCATTTACTCAGCCAAGGTTCAGGTCAAGTGCAAGTGATTAACACAATTGAGCAATCTGTGGCAGGAGATTCATTTAAGAAGGAATTATTCTGGGAATTATTGGGAATGAGAGAACAGCAAAAGCATTGTTGAGGTTTATAAATAACAATAACTCTTGCCTCCTCCCCCCCCCCCCCCCACACACACATCAGGCAGTCTCCATTTGCCTGATATATAGAATCACAGAATGGCTTGGGTTGGAAGGGACCTTAAAGGTTATCCAGTTCCAATCCCCCTGCCATGAACAGGGACACCTCCCACCAGACCAGGTTGCTCAGGGCCCCATCCAGTCTGGTCTTTAATACCTCCAGAGATGGGGCATCCACAACTTCTCTGGGCAACCTCACCACCCTCTGAGTACAGAATTTCCTCCTAACATCTGACCTAAATCAGATCTGTTAGTTTAAAACCATTACCCCGTGTCTGATCACTCTGCCTGTAGAATAATCCCCCTTTAAGTACTGGAAGGCCTCAGTGAAGTCTCCCTGGAGCCTTCTCTTCTCCAGGCTGAACATCCCCATGTCCCTCAGCCTGTTTTCATAGGAGAGGTGTTCCAGCCCTCTGACCATCTCCATGGCCCTCCTCTAGACTCAATCCATCAGGTCGACATCTTTCTTGTGCCAGGGGCTCCAGACTTGGATGCAGCACTCTAACTGGGATCTCACAAGGTCAGAGCAGAGGGGCACAATCACCTCTCTCACCCTGCTGGCCACTCCTCTGTTGCTGCAGCCCGAAGCAGTTGGCCTTTGGAGCTTCAATCACACACTACTAGCTTGTGTCAAGCTTTTCGTCCACCAGAACCCCCAAGTTCTTCTCCACAGGGCTGCTCTCAATGAATTCTTTTCCCAGTCTGTCCTCATGTCTGGGATTGCCCTGGCCCAGGTGCAGCACCTTGAACTTGGACTTGTTGAACATCATTAAGTTCATGTGAGATTACTTCTGAAGCTTGTTCAGGCCCCTTTGAGAACTGGGCTGACCAGCCCTTACGTCTTCCTAAGCAGCTGTCTCAGCATGGATTCCACAGTCAGCATTTGACCATGGTTTTGCTTAGATGGTATTTTTCAATAAGCAGAGCTTATTAAATGCTTTTTCTGTAGCGTTCCCACTTCTCTTCTGAGCACAGCTTTATTTTCCCACCACTTGTCACTAGTGGCTTGGTGTTTGCCATTATGTGCAAGTGTGCCTACCTGTGATGCCACAGGCAGAGAAGTGAAATGTAGACATGGAGTAAACACAGATGGAGGGAGTTCCGTTTTCTGTTCAAGCAGCCCTTCCTGTGAGCCTAGTGGGTTAGTATGTTGTGTTCTATTAAATTTTACCTCTACATAAAACTTCCTCAAATGAATGAGTGCTTTTGCTGAGGACACTTCGCCTCTCTGTGAGGTGTCATCTGCTTGCTCAAAGCAACGTTAGCCTAGATTCCCTTTCAGAGAAGGATCCCAGCTCCCTGACTGGAGTGATAAAAAGTTAAAACAAAGGAGCAGTGATGAAACAGCAAAGCAAAAAGTATCAACCAAAAGGGCCATAACTAATACTACTTCATCTTCATCATCAGACAAATGCAATTCATAGAATTAATTTGCAGCTGACTTTATGTCTCTGAACTAGAATATTTAGAGGCTGGTTTCTTACATGTGGCAATTCTATTCTGTGATTTCCAGAAGTGCCACCTGGTGATACTTTGAGAGGGCAATGATTATGTAGCTCAAAGCTGCCTCTTCCAAAGCAGTTTGTCCATGTGAAATTGCATTGATACCACAAATGATATGGGAGGTCTGGGGGAGAGAAGGTTTGTTTAGTTAAATTTGATTTGGTTTTAGTGATTTGGATAATATTTAGCTGAAAGAGGCTCTTTATTAACAGAAAGGAAAGTAGAAAAAAAAAAAAAAAGCTACCAATAATTGTCGGTTTGTAACACCCTGTTACACCTGCAACTGACAAACTCAACAAAAGGTGGAAAACAAAAGTACTCTAAATGTCAGGTCTGTCAACTGTATTTTCTTGTTGTGTTTCTCTTTTGCAAATGTGTTTTCAGTTTTGTAATCAAGGACATAACTTTGCCTTATTAGGATGAAAGTTCTTTTTGTTTCCTTGTCCATGTTTAAAGTCGACTCAGGTGAGTCTGGCAGAAACGATGAATATGACTTTCCAGAGAAGTGATAAATCCAAATTATCAGTGGTGCAAGAAAATCCTATGGGGCATCTGTAGTCCAAGAAAAGTTTGAAGATCTTAGAGAGGTGAGGTTTGTTCTGCTAAAGTGTGATAATGTGAAAGGCAAGAAGTGTCTCCCAGAGGTGGTGCTTCCACAGTTCTTCTCTGCCAAGAGCTGGGAAACACTTCTGTGGTCATGCCTCTGCAAAGTACAGGTACGTGACAATTGAGTTGTAAGCAGAAATGTTGCAAGTGCTGAATCCTTGAAGGGGTTACATCCTCAACTAGAAAGAGCAACATGACAAATTACATGGAAGAGTGACTACCGTTTGCTTAGCACTGTTGCAGTCCTTCATATAATACCAGTTCTGTCTGAGATGAGGTACTTGAATTATAGCAACGTCAATCACAGACATTGTAAACTCTAGAAAGAAAAAAAGAGCATGAAGGTGATAGGCAACAGAAGCATACAACACAGCATAGGTAGGTATGTGAAGGGCATATATGGGAAAGAGATGGTTTGAATGACACTAACAATATAAATAAGGAGCTGAAGGTAAAATTGAGAAAATGTAACTTCAATATCTTGAAGAAATTTGTGATATATCAAGGGCTAGGCTAGCCTTTGAAATGAATTTGGCAAGGGTCATCGTTTGGGACATTTAGCATTCATCTGTGACAGACACCTTAAAACGTACTGGTGGGACTTTCAGGTGTTGATACAAAAACAAAGCAGTGGCCCAACAGACATTTTTATCTCTAACCTCTGTTTTTCTTTGCAATGAAACATTGTCATTTCAGCTCCAAGTAGTAAGAATAACATAATTCTTATTTTCTATTCATATAAGTGTGAAGAATTCAGGAAGTTTTGAAAACTTAAGAAAATATTTATTGAGTTTGATATATGTACTAAGACTCAGACAAGAGCTTTGCATCAAAATAAAATTTTATTTTCAATGTCTGAAGTTTACAAAGTAGAGGAGTAAACATATGCTCCAAGTGACCATTCACACTATTCACTTAATTAAAAAAAAATTGTTTTGAGCAGCAACCTTTGTATTACATTCCTAGTGTTTTGTTTGTTTGTTTGTTTGTTTGTTTGTTTTCTTATAAGGAAAGCTTTACTTCCAGGAGCACTAAGACTTCATGGAAACACTAGATTAGGAGTGCTGCAGTGTTTCTGAAGGTGACACAATGCCATTCCATACAGTGGAGTTGAAAGTGGGTTTCATTTGAATGATTTTCAGTGCTTTTTATATTTTAATGACAGTGGCATAAATAAAATAACATAACCTATCTGTTGGGCAAAGGCCTGGATGTGTAGATGCTCACAAAAATAATGTCCCATTGAATTTCACTGGCTTTTCCTGCAGTGTATCCTATTGAACTTCAGTGCACAGTGCATTTTACAGTTAATCCACATGACTTATCAGGTGGTTGGCAAGCTGATAGCCCAAAGGTTTAAACTTCCTCTAAGACAAATTGCCAGTGTTTCGAGGTATCTTTCTTATTTTCATCCAGAAAGAGCAGCCTGTACAGGGTTCATTCATTTGTGAAGCAAGGTTAAATGAAGGAGCTAAAGGTATAGTCTTCATACACTGTGTAAGATGCTGGTGTCCTGTATATATAGCCTGAAGTTCTCAAAAAAGGGTAAGCTTTGTTCAAATGATTTACAATTCCATAGGGAGCTGCTGATGGCAATAACCTCTATGCCCTCAGATGGTATTTTATTATTTGTGAGTTATGGGCGATTCTGTGTCAGTGCTACGGCACTGCAGAATCCTCTTGCTCCTAAAAGACTCAATTTGGGAGGCGAGCTCTGCTATAACTAATATTTACTATGAAACAGCTCAGTCAGCACATTTCATTAAACTGTAACAAGGGGTTTGAGAGCAGCTGCATCGAGTGAATTTGGGAGTTTGCTGAATTGAGTTGTTTTTCTAGCAAGGTAAATGAACTGTTGAGCACGGCACATTTCTACTGTGTGGCAGATGAGAGCTGCACCATGTTGGGATGAGTCCAGGGAGCAGTCGTTTCTCAAAGAGGCACAATCCTTTTCCAGTCCCATGGAGGACTGCTCTATCCCTTGGGATTCATTATGGCTTTTGAATGTGATAGGCACACCTGTGTGCACCCAGATTTGCCTTTTTAATTTTCACAGGTTTTATATTGCAACAGCCAGTTTCCTAAAAGCCTAGTTTGTAAATGTCCAAATTATTGCACGTTGGCCCGTCTCAATTCCCCGTTTTCCTATGCTGAACATGTTTCTCTTGAGGATTTCCCTCAAACGAGTATAATATTTCTAAGATGTAAACTGATTTCACTGATGCAAAAATTTCATCCTGTGTTTTCTTGCCTGCCAACTAATACTGTGCACAGCGTTTGCAGAATAGGCAAGATACGTTATGATTCCCCAGCTGATTTTACAACCACTTTTTTGTCTCAGCCACTAAAGCACCTAGCTATTCCTCTGCTCTCACATTGCTTACCATGATTCTGCTCTGCTACCAACCTTCCCACCTGAAACACCTGCACTGGGCTCAAAAATGGATGTATTTGGTCTTACTTCAATGACCATTTTTGACAGTGCTAATTAGAGTGACAAAAATGTAATAATGAGGTAAATTGAGTATTTGGCTACGATGCCACTCCCACAGATGTTATTGCCTGGTCTAGCCATGGAGTCCAAATTGATGCTCAAAAATTTAGCAGCCCAATTTTATAGTAAAAACTATTCTTCTGTCTTTCTTGTAATAATGCAGTTGTTCCTGGCTAGCTATTAGTTGGGCTGATTTCCTGTAAAGATAACAGACTTTTCTAAAAAAAAGTAATGAGGTTTTTGCTAATAAATGGCTGCTTTGCCAAGTTGGCTATAATTTGATTTATTTTATTTTAATGGAGGTGTTCTACTTTGATATAAGAAAAATAATATCTTTTTTCAATGAGGCTTTCTAGAAGATTAGTCATATTGCACATTGCACATTCACGGAGTTTATTAATAACTAGAAAATAATGCAATTGGCAACAACTTCAAATTTCCTTGTTGTGTTACAGGGCACAGGGAAATAATAGAAACAAATTCCAGTCAGCGTATATTGGTTGAAAAACGAGGTTTCCTTGTTTTATTTGTACAGCTTGTGCCTGAACTATAAAGAGCAGAAGACCACAGACCTTCCCAAAATTTCTGTCCTTTGTTTCAAACTGAATGTAAAAGAGTTGGAAATCAGAAATGATTGATGGAAAAGTTTAGAGTAATTAACTGCAAGAGAAGGCAAAGAAAAGAGTGATACATTTCAAGGCTTTTGAATCCACCTTTTCTTGTCATTAATTTTCATACAAATGTCATGACCAGCCTTCCATTTCCATGTTTTCTAAAAAGAAGAATATGGCTTAGGCATCACAACATTGTCCTGAGCTTATTCTTAATCATAGGATTTTTATATTCTTGCATACATTCTTGGATATGTGTTCCAAGAAGTGGTAATATATGATTGCAGTTACAAGTCTGGCACAGAAGTGTGAAGGATTAGTGTCTCTGGCCTGTAATTATCCCACAGAGATTTTTGCAGACAGTTAGGCCCATTGCAAACTAAGAAATTGCAACACTGGCAGTTAGCTTGAAGGACTTCTTTTGTAACCAGTTCAGCTTGTGTAGCTGTGGAGTTCCTGTGGAATCCTTTTAACCCCATCTGCACATAGCATACAGATTTCAGCCAAACGTCTCTTGGATGGCTCAGTGGCACTGCTAATGCAGACAGGACATTCAAGGCAAAGCCCAGACTCTCATTGTGATGGACTGCTGTAAGCTGTTCTGGTTATGGCAGCTGAACCAACTGGCACCTTTTTCTCATTAAGAAAAGTATACGTTCTACCGATTTTGGTTAGCTTTGGTTTTACTTCCTATCTCTTCAGTGTGCCTAGCATTGGAATTCATTTCCTTCTTACCAAATAATCTCATTTGAGATTTGACTCATTAACTGATTGTTTCAGCAAATCCCCTATAATAATAATGGAAAAGATCATAAACTGAAAATTTGCTGTCAACCGAATGTTCTAAATTCCCGTGCCAAAATGCATCATGAATGTCAAAAATATTTTGACATTTTTATTTCCTCGAGTTCAGTCACAGTATGGACAGCTGTGTCTTGGTGGTTGTATTTTATGGCTTTAATCTCGCTCTGTTTTCATCTTCACGCTCTGTGTAGTCTTTCTCATGATCCGTCACAACAAGCAAAAAGTTCCAGTCCTGAGGCTAGGATAACAGTTAAGCAGATGCTGTTTTAGTTCACAGTGACAATTCCTTCAAGGCCATTGGGGGATATTACCACTGGGCAGGCTTGCCGAATCCCCTCTACCCACTAACCCCCATCCTGAGATTAAATTCATTGCACCTGAAATCAGCCACTAAATGAGAGGAATCTGCAAATGCCCTTCTACAGCTTCATGAATAGCCAATTTTGCACTTTCTAAATGTTAACAATGCTAATATATATTTTAAAGTGAGGCTTGGGAGCTCAGGGTAACACTTATATGTCAGCAGTGATCCTTCTATGTAAAGTAAATCATGCAAAGTCCTATGGTTTTAAAGGTGCTGGTATAAATTTATTTGATAGAAAAATGGCCACTTTGTCATCTTTGTCATATTATTGGAACAGAAAATCTGCCATGCAGTTAGGACTTTCTCCATTGCAAATATTTGCACAGCACTTCATCACTTCATATCTCTCTCATTCTCTCTCTTTTTTTTTTTTTTTTTTTTTTTTAATGTGCGTAGAAGGAAAACAGAAAGGGAAGGTTTTGCAGATCCATGAGAGGCAATGCAAAATGAAGATGTCCAGGCTTTCTGTAAGGCCATGTTCCCAAGGGTATCAAAGACCCAGGAAAGGACAACCTAGTCTAGAAATAGATACTACCAGGGCCTCTTGGGGAGGACAATTCTCTAAATGCTCTGTGGCTTTTAGAAGAGGGCAGGCGGGCTGTTCTCACCTGTCCTCCTTACTTGCCTGTACAGGCCAAGGGGCAGTTGTGCAGCACTTGTTCCTTTCCGCATAGATGGAGCAGAGAGATTGGAAAAGTTCACTGATAACCCCTGCTAGGACCCACACCAAATGTTTTAAATATATGCCTTTAACAAATGCTAGAGGTTATTGGATTTTGGTTTGATAGCTGTAGATGGGCTTTCTCACCTGTGATGCTTGTTTTTTTCCATGACTGTGTGTAGCATCCATGCCTCGTCACTGATGACATTTAAGGGAATCTCTCAGCATTGCCTCCTGATGCAAGGAAGGGTGAGAGATGTTTTTCAGATTCTCAGTCCCAGTGTTGCTTGTGACTATTCTGTTAAAGCAGTGTTACTACCTTTTCTTCTGTTGCCAGGTGGATCTATTTGAAGCATTCCCAGGTGTCTGCGAAGAAGCATAGAGGAAAGCCAGGTGTCCTAATAGCAATTCGGGAGAGTACAAGAGACCGTCTCTCTGTTGTCCTTATCACTTGTTATAGTTTTGCCATCATTGACAGTAATACTTCATTCATTCATCTGTCACATCACATTCCACTTGGGAGGATGTAGTATGTTAAAATTTTTGTCAGTTTTAATATTGAGCAATGATTTATGATATTCAATGAAATTAATTTATTATAAATAATGTCTGTGGCTCTAACTGTGTGTTATGACACATTTGAAGGATCTTGTCCTCTCTTAGAACACCCATCTATTCATTTCATTTGCCATTTGGAGTATGTATCTTGTAGCATTTTCAAGCTGTAACTATGCAGCCATTTACAAAGGAATGGAAAAATGTCTCTAAGCTTTGTATTTCACCTAGGTTAAAAAAAAAAAAAAAAAAAAAATGTCAAGCCAGTTGTGACTGAGACTTTTCTCTTTTCTATTTTCCCTTTTCCCAGCCTTGCCTCTCCTTGTCTTGAATTTGCCCTTGGGCCAAGACTTTGCCACAGTTTTGAGCTGAGTGCAAGGTCTGAGAACCCCTCCCTCCCTCCCTCAGTCTGCTGCCACCCCATGGAAGCACAGCTCAGCCAGGCAGCATTGTCACGCTCGTGAGGGACACAGTAATGCATTGCCTGGATGGGAGCTGACAGCGCTCTGAGAAATATGACAGTACCTCTGCCCTTGATCAGGCTTCCCATTTGAAAGTTTTCATTTTGGTAATTACATCCTTCCCAGACCATAGCTGGAGTCATTGATCATACTAATATCATTATAACTGATTCCTGTAAGTCACCTTTTAAAGACACTTTCTATGGTTTCTTACCCCTTATATCTTCTTCCTCTGCAGTCCTAGGATAAGACTTCTTCTGTCTACTGTTCATCTGATTGATTAGAAATGCCACATACTTCCTTTACGTATGGCCTGGTAATATACACATCACATTTCTTCCCTCGGGATCTTAATCAGAACAAGTAATGGCCTTTAGCTTTTCTCATTAGCAAAATGGAAAAGCACCATACCCAATCCATTAGAAATACAGCATTGTAATATGAGCTTATAGAAAAATGGCTGCATGCCAGCGGACATGGAGTGAGTTTACCTTAAAGGATTTTCAGAAGAAGAAAAAAAAAAAAAGTCACCCTTTATGCCTGGCAAGCAAACGTTTTGAGCCATAACTTATCACACCTGCCTGTCAGGCATTTTCCTGTTACTCCTTAACTGCTGTTTGGACAGCTCTGTCATATAAAGGGCATTCATAAAGAGGAAATATGGCTGTTTGTACTTGTATTTATGTCTTCCCCAGTGTTGATTCCCTCCGTGGATTATCTTTCTCATATTCCATCTCTTATCAGAATTTGAGGGGGAGGAAGGAAGTTGGGGAGCTCTTGTTAGATCTTGTTGTGTTTTAATTTGTTTTGAATTTTTCACATTCTGTGAAATAAGAACAAGAACAATCATAATGGCTTACTTGTCTACCAGCCGTTTACCTGAGAGTGCTGTTATGCCTTTTTTTTTTTTTTAGCCCTGCGTAAAACTGTTTACAATCAGTACACCAAGAGTGAAGACAAGAGTTTTTTTCCCCACTGAAATTGATTGTTTTTCACTTGGCCTGGACTTTATTAGCACAAAGAAAAAACCTATGTAAATTTATACCCTAGTATTTGTGCTTATGTTATCCAGAACTCTAAGGAGGTGTTTAAGCACAGGTCTGTACAGATTGATAATTGCATGTAATTTGAATATATGTGAGCTGACACGGTTGCCTTTGGAAAGCCAGAACTGGAGGAATTCAAAGAACAGCCTTGGAATGCTGCAATTTCGCCAGCACTGAAACACATCTGTTTTACTGGCCCCCTCAAGCATTGCTAATGTGATTCAAGGGAAAAAAAGGTACTAAGAACACCCATAAAGCTATATTTTAGATAATGTGTTATGTTGAATGGGTGCTCGCTTTTTCTTAAAAAACAAAAACAACTCAGGTTTCCTAGGTCTTAAGTTGCTCCCCTGTACAAAGTGGGAATCAGAGCTGAAGCATTCAGCTAGTATTCTTGATTGCTTCACTTATGGTTCATCAGCTGTGCTGATCACATTTTCCCCCCAAAATAAAGACATGCAGTTCTCAGAAATGAGGGATATTCTAAAGGGACATCTTTAGGGAATTTAAGTAGAGAAATTGCTTAGATGACAAAAAAGGAAAGGTTAAGGCAAGGAGGGATGACTGCTCTTTGAAGTATCAGGCATTTTTCCCCTTCTTTCATTTTCCATTTTGTTCTTTTTCTATTTTATTTTACTTTTCAGTATTTTTCTCTCCCCTCCTCCCCTTGGATAAAACCATGACAAACTGGGAGAGCTTCTGTGTTTTTACCACAAAATAAGTTTAGGAGTTCAACACTGTAAGCAACTCATTAAATTGTAGACAAGCTTATGACACGGCCATATAGTTCAGCCCCCTTAGCCAGCATCCTGATAAAAGGCAAGGTTTCTGCTTTGGTTATGCAGCCCTGGAACTGATGCAGTCTGATGTTTCAGAGATCCTCCCACAGCTGATTAACCGGCTTAAGGACAGGCTCTGCAATATTCTAACTCAGTCACGCTCCATCTGTAGGGCATTGACATTAATTTTAAGGGGACCTTTATCCCAACATAATTTAAGGATTTTGCAGAGAGCAAGAAAAAAGAAGCCCTCACAAAAATGCTATAGCCACCTTCCACAGCCCTGCTATCTAAGCACAGCTAATGATCATGTAATACATGTAAAGATTTTAACAGACCTGTTCATGTGCTAATGAGAAACTGTTTTGTACTGCCTTACTTTAAAACATAGTACTTTAGATGTATTGAAGTTGCCACCAGGCATTAAAGGTTAATATTCTCTCTTTTTCCTGCCCTGACCGCATCTGAACAAGTAACAGACAGAAGAAGAGCTCGCTGAGCAACATTCATGATTTCCAGTTTGTGGGAAATTCATCTTATGAAATTTGCTTTCGTTCTGAATCATCTTTTAAAAACTCAAAACAGAAAGATTCTCCCATGAACCAGAAATTCCAAACAAAAATTAATTTTTGGAAACAATGGCTCACGGTGTTTCCAACACAAAATATACTCTGCAAGATCCTGACAGCTGCCAACTGGTATAAACATCCCTCTTGGTTGCTGCCTTGCTCCATGTCAGCTTTTAGGCAGCAGCTGCAAAGCGCTCCTAGGATTTTGTGTTCCAGAGCAGCCCCACCATGTCCAATGATTTGGGCAGGCTTCCAGATCTCCTAATGAGTCGGCTTACAGGTTTGCTTACTGAGGAGGAGATCAGTACTGAGAGCCATGTGGCTGACAAGTTGGAAAACACCAGAAACACTGCTTTGGGCAGGTGACATGGTGGGATTATCCTGCAAGAAAAGCAGGGTACCAGCTCAAAGGCTGCACAGGGATTATCAGTTCACAGGTATGCAGGAGGAGACAAAGATGTTTCAGAGCTTCACCCAAGACCGGGTAGAATTGGGCTCTGGGGGCTTGCAGACTCCATGCTCAACCACCCCAACGCCACGCTTAGCAGCCTGGAAGCCCCAGGTGCATGTTTTGCAGGACATTTGGCTACACACACCTGACAGCAGGATGATTTTCTTGCATGCTTAGGCATAAGGGCATTCCCCAGAGGGAATGCATTTCCCCCTGCCTAACCCTTCCATGTCCATCATAAACCCAGGAAGGCCAGCTTTTAAGGTATCCCTACTGCCACTGTTAGCCCCAAAAGGAAACTCAGGAAGGTATTTTGTGATCACTGAATTGCTAAGGTCTTCTCCATCTCTAGATACAGCGTACTTGTGGACAGCTGTTTTTTATGAAGCTTTGAGATGGTTTCTTTTTTCTTTTACTTTTTTCTTTATATATATTATATTCTTGGATTCTAGGGATCTTCTAGGGACAAAGCAATAGCATGTTTCAGCTGCTTTTAAGAATGTCTAAGGTATAGTTTGATGGTGTAGTGCTATCAAACTAATACATTTTGCTAATATGTTTGTGCTAATATATTTCTGTCAGGCATGACTGCTTTTTCACACAGGAGGTGATGAAATTCCTCCTGTTCCCAGGATAATTAGAACTACTAATATTCAGGTGACTTTTTATATTTTTATGTGCCGTGTTGTTTTTGTTTGTTTTGATTTTTAAGCTTGTAATTGCCCTTGCTTCCATCTGTTTCATTTTTGGACATTTGGCCCATGGACGGTTGGTCCACTCTTAAGTCTCTTCTGAAAGAGCAAATGGAAGGTGTATGTGACTGATGAGCAACTATTATTTAACAAGCCTAAGTGGTTGTCGTGTTGTTTTAATAAAAGATTAATGCATATTGTATGGATGTTTGCAGACAACTAGCCTGCTTCTTTTTAGACTCTTGAAATTCATGACAATGTAATAGCCTTTGGAAGACACATTTACCTCTAGAAAGCAATTATTTGTTCATATAATTGGACCTGTTATTAATAATATCTTAACATGCTCATGTGTTGAGAGTTCTGCTGACAGTTATTTATTTACTTATTCTGAAAATGTAATGTACAGATCAGGCTTCCTTCTTACTAGCAGCCATTCATCAAGGATTAATTGAAGAAATTGTATTCAGATGGAAATTCATAAGAATTTCCAACCAAAGGGGTGCATGGGGAATTTTTATGTCAGAAGAAACTGATATAATTCTGCTGCATCAAACCTTTATTCCTCAGTATACAGAATCTGAAAAAAATATAACTGTGACAGGATCTCTGTGATTACTGACCCTGGCTGGCCAAGACTGATACATTATACTCGTTTGTTATGATATAGTCACTCTACCCTGTTTTTATATAGGGTGCTTCAGTCAAGACAGTCTAATAAATTGTGCACTAACCCATGCTCAAAAACTTGCCCCAGAGATCTCATAATGTATATTGACAGAACAAGTTCATAGAGTGTATTAGAAAAAGATTAAAAATGCCCCTTTTATAGAGAAATGAATAAGAACTGAAAGAACTGAAGAATCAAGAACTGAAACTCTGAACACCAGAGTCTGTCTTTGCTTTTTTAATCATAGGAATATTCTTGCTCCCTTGCAAATGTATCCGTCAGACCCATGAGATACTAAGAATTATGCAAAAAAAAGTAGTTTTCACATCTTGAAGCTATTCATACGTGCTGTCACATATGGAGAGTCATTCTACAGTTCTGTACAGGCTCCTTAGATCTCTGCCTACAGTAGAGGTTTTGTCACAAGGAAGGCAAGAGTGAAAATATCATGGGGCTAGGTGCACTGACATTGACTACCAGGATCATTGGCAGTCTGAGGTTGAGTTTCAAAGCCATGTACGGACTGATAAACATAATGTGAACAACTTGCTGTAAAGAAGTGTTCCTGAAAGAAGTTGCACTTGCCTTTGGTGAAAGATACAATAAAAATGGGAACTTAATTTTCACATCCTAAGGGTTTTCTTCCATTTTCTGCCTTTTCATACACTGGTAAGATACATGAAAGCAATTGGAGATTTTCACTAGGTTCCTTTGTAATACCAGATTTTGGACTCTAAAACCTGCTTAAGATGAATGTGCCAGTTTTTGGTTTATCTGTTTCTGTAGACATTCCTGGATTACAGTTTATATTAACTACGGATTTTACCAACACAGGCTTTTGTATGCTAGTGCACAGCTGTATGTGGTGATCTGACTGTTCTCACATTTGTTTACTCTAAATAGTCTCTATCTGATTAGTCCTGATCACTCTGTTTTAGTAGCAGACCTGAATTCAGAAATAAAGAAAAGACCTGTTAACTGTGGGGGGTTTTGTTCTTCTTCACTGTTTCTTCAATACCTTTGTATTGCTCTGATTTCCAAAGGTAGGGATTTGTGAAGGATACTTAGAACTCCTGAAGAGAAAAGAAGATTAGTTAGTAAATATAGTTCTTGAAGTTATTATTCTCTCTACCTTCATTTAACTTGCTCGGAGAATTAGGTAACGTCTCATTAGGAAGGTTGAAAGGGAAGTGATAGCCGGTGTTCCTAAATACATTTGTATTACTGAGCAGCAGGGAAGGAAGGTTAAATCTTTTAAAGATTTCTATTCTCTGCCTGAACAATGAGTGCAGTGGCCCAGTGATGGGATTCTGTTGAATGACAGTGCTATACTTGATAGGGATGTGGTAATTGTGTGGTAAAATAGCATTATATTTTAGGCCAGGCAGGTAATTATTAGCAAAAATATTGTAATATATGCAAAAACTCCATAGCTTTTATTCTCATGTTCATTAATTGGGAAAAACTAAGATTAATAACAGCCATTGAATAATTACAGGATTGAGCTGGAAGATGAGAATGCTTCTGGGTAGTGAAAGATATTTGAAGTTTAAAGTAAAAACTGTGGCTGCTGGATATTGTATTTCATTGAACCAACAGTGCTGCTGATGAACTAAATTGGCCTTTTCTCTTCCTGAGTTCCTGCATCTCCATGCCGGACTATGGGATAAGAGGACACAGCAAGACAACGTTCTTTTCTGGTGGAGAACAGGGTATTTTCAAATGAGAAGGCGGAACCAAGGACAAAAAAAAGTGCAGTTTTATTCTATGTTTCATTAAAGTTACAACCATTTCACAGGGGTCAATGAGAGATGCAGTTTTTCTCTGCAGGGAAAGAGATTTGAAAGTGGGAGGGCAGGTTTCCTTCATAAGAAAATAAAAGAGGTGATAAAAATAAATCCAGCCAACAGTCTCATTTCCTTCAGTTTTCCAGCAATGCAAATGTTTTCACATAATTCTGTTAGTGATGCAGTGTCTAGACTTCTCAGATGGTTTAAAAAAAAACACAACACATACACACAAATAAACCCTGGCATTAATTCTGAGAATCCTAAAAAGCTAAGTCATTGTCACTGTACTGTAGCTCATGCAGCGCTATGGAACCACACAAAGTCACTGAAGACGAGACTCTGGAATCTCTGCTCATTTAAGATACATGGTTAGCATTTACTCACATAAGAAGACCCATTTAATCTTCCTTCAGCAGGCTGATGTGGTACAATGCTTAACAGTTTATGCTGGTGCAGGGATTCTGTGGTTTGGTTCTGTCCTTGGCTGAAAAGGCTCTGTGCCTTCTCGGGATCATGTTGGTCGATGAAATGGGGAAAGCCATCTTTTATTCTTGCAACAGATAGATATTCCTATAAAATAAAAGCAAAACAAAGCAGCATTTTCACGCTGATTTTATAAAAGCTCCTTCTTCCTTGTCCTTAATAAGCCTACTAATCCTACGCGTTCAGGGTTTCTGAATCTACTGCAAACTTAAATGCTAATATCTCATTTTGTAAATTCTGATTTTCTCTCTATCCGGAAACAAATTCATTGTTGATCAGGTTATCCACTGCTGTCACTCTGTAAAATTTCCCAGTGCTCAGAGTGGCCAAGAGAATTAACATACAACCAGTAACCTTCTTGTAATCACAGCTGTGTTATTTCACAGGCAACTGGGCTTAAAAATAGAATCGTAATTTAGGGTGGTTTCTTATGGTTTCTGTTAATGATAACCTTCAGAATTTAAATAGTGTGTGGTCAAAGACTGCTGGTGGTATAAATGGAGTCTTGGAAGAGGCACTCGCTCTTTCAGGCACTGTCTCAGCTGAAGCTCAGCACCTAATGACTGGAATAAGAGGTGTCTGCAGTGTATCTCACCTGCTAGGCACTTGCCTGACTCTGCATTAACTTGTGCCCAAGAAAGGCTGACTAGGGCAAATAAATAAGTGGACACTGTCTGCACCTTACTCCCAGGTCATTCAACTCCAACTGTGATGGGAGAAACACATTGTCCTCCCTCAATGTACTCCCTTGCTGTGCAGGCAGCTGCTTTCCTCCTGTTTTTTTTCTTCCCAGTGCCTGCTGCCTTTATGGGCTTAGTGTTTACTGCAGGCTCAAGGAGTCTTGCTGGAGCCAGGCTGTGATACCCCACTGTTTGCAGATCTGTAAGAACCGATGTTGCCCTCTGAATTAATCACGATCCTTCCCACAGTTTCATTTTGTCCCTCACCCCTCCTTATTTGTTACCTACCTCCTTTTGTTTAACTCTTTGTAGTCATTCAGGGATGTAGTCATTCTTCTCTAAAAGGAGAGCATGTGTGTGTGTATCACTACTCCCTCATTTTCCACCTTATATATTTTTTCACATACTTAAGCAGTTTCGAAAAGTTATAGACAAAAATCCCATTAGAACAAGGTGTGAACAAAATTGCTAATGTAGCATATAGGGAAAAACTGCTGCTCTGATGAGTGCAGGCTGAATTAAGCAGACAGGCATTGTGAAGTGTGCATTATGTTATAATACTGCGCATCTTCAGTGCTGAGAACCTGAACTCTGCGTATTGCATGAAGAAACTAATAGAATCGTAGAATCACAGAATGATATGGATTGGATTTAAAGGGACCTTAAAGATCATCCTGTTTCAACACCCCTGCCACGGGCAGGAACACCTCCCACTAGACCAGGTTGCCCAAAGCCCCATCCACCCTGGCCTTGAACACCACCAGGGATGGGGCATCCACAGCTTCTCTGGGCAGCCTGTCCCAGTGCCTCACTGCTCTCACGGTAAAGAATTTCTTCCTATTATTAATCTAAATCTACTTTTTTATAGTTTTAAACCGTTATTCCTTATCCTAGTGTACAAACAAGAGAACAGGTACCATCAGCAATGTCTCTCTTTTTTTTTTTTTCCTGATATAGTAATTACCAGCTTTTAAAGTATCAGAGTGCCAAACAAGCTCCCTGAAACTCTCCAGATCTGTCACCTGTGCATAGAGTCATTATTCATTTTACTGTCGTAAATAAACAGCTTCTACTTTTAGACCCACAAAGCCTGTACAGTTGAAGAAGAATGAGCAATGCTTTCTTCTGCCTTCTAAATACTTTGTTGAATGACCGATCACTTTCTAGCTCAATAATATTTAATCCTGATGGAAGAGTATGACAAAGAAAGAATGGGCTCGGATTTTTCAGATTCTCTTATTTCAGTGTTTAGGGTACTAATATTTAGTGGAATTAACTGGGTGCTCTAAAGCCAATCATGTGAGACATGCTGTCTCCCTTTCAAATATACATAGGGACAAAAAACTTGTGTGGTTTATGGAGAAGATAAATCTCAGGGATGTTATGACAGAGAAGTCTATTTTTATATTTGCCTAGTTACAAGTTACATTAATTTCTTGAGATAGGTGGGAAGCCGTATGCAGATTATGTGCATGAGTACAGGACGTGCTCACCATGGAGCCCCATCACAACAGAGACCCTTAATTAAGGGATGCTCATTAAGGAGAATCTTCATCCTGGGTGGTCCTGAAAAGGTGGATGTGGCCTGGAGGAGGCTGTGGCCCATGGAGCAGACCCCAGGCCGGAGCTGCAGCCCGTGAAGAGGAGCCCACGCAGGAGCAGGGGGTCTGGGGGGAGCTGCCGCCTGTGGGGGAGCCATGCTGGAGCAGTTTGCTCCTGGGGGATGGACCCCGTGGTAGAGCCATGTGGGAGCAGTTCTTGAACAGCTGCTGCCTGTGGGCCACCCCCGCAAGCTCAGTTTGGGAAGGATGGCATCCCATGGGAGGGACCCCACGTGGACCTGGGGCAGAGAGGGACCGTGAAGGAGCTGCAGAGTGTTAGGGACTGACTACAGCCCCCATTCCCCTGTGCTGCTCGGGGATAGGAGGTGGAAGAGGGTTGATGGGGAAAGGTGTTTTTAGTTTGTTTTTCTTTGTTGGTTTGTTTCTTACTTCTCTAGCTTGTTATTAATAGGTAATAAATTTTATTAATCTCTCTATGCTGAATCAGTTTTGCCTGTGACAATAGTTGTTGAGTGATCTCCCTGTGCTTATCTCAACCCTTGAGCCCTTTTCATTGTATTTTCTCCCCCCTTTCTCTTTGAGGAGGGGGAGTGAGAGAGCGGCTGTGGTGGAGCTTAGCTTATGTACCGGGAAGAATTCACATTTTTGGTGTTCTTCATGGAGTCTGGCACAACTGGGGCACAACTGGGGCACTCCGTGTTCTTTCACTACCACTAGCAGCGCTTGCCAGCAAAGACACCAAGTAATCCCCAGACAGTTTCAGTTGTGCTACAGAACTCAATGCCAAAGGGTTTTGCAAAAAATGGAGCAGTCTGAATTAAAAGACAGTTGAATATTTGATGCCTTTATATTAAGCTGCATAAGGCCAATTAATCTTTAAATTAACGCTGGTAATTAAAATGTTTATATATTTGAGTGAAGCTAGCCTGGGTAGGGATTTAAAGCCCCTATAGGTCATTCCAGAACTGTAAGAGTGAGAGCTTCAGGTTAAATATTGACGTGTTTAGAATAATGCCACACAGTGGATGTCACCCCAACATGTGACGGCAACACTGAAAGGCAGAATGAATGGAGCGGAAGCCGCTCTGGAACACCCCGCTGTAGCATTCTCATTAGTTCCTAATCCTTAAGGCAGAAGAATAGTCCAACTATACTGAGTACAATAGAGATAGTTGGCCTAATGTCTTTGGTGGGTTAGCATTTGTAAAAACAAACAAACAAACAAACAAAAAAAAACTATTGAATTCCATTTCTGAAGAAGAAGAGAAAGGAGCTGCAGAAAATCATGGCATGGTACAGGCACACATACACGGGGGACACTCCTGTCTCCCTTTGTCTTGAAGGAAAATTCTGTGAATTTGTATTCACAAATATTGTAATGATTTTCAACACAAAATTCTGCTCCTATTACAAGTGTACATTCTATGTCACCTATGTTTCTATGATTATTTGTTATATGGAAAACAATTTCATTTAAATAACTACTTGGGGGGGTTTTGTTTGTTTTTTTTTTTCTTTTACTTTACTTTTTTATTACTTGAATGAAAAGTAAATGATTCTTACTTCAGAATTTAGCTCTTGGATTCTCAAATATGACGTTCTCATTCCCTCAGGCCTTTCTCCAGTCTGTACCCCTCTCTGCAATTTTGTAATGCGTGTTTGTGACAGGCATATCAAGCCATCCAGTTAGTTTAGAATTGAGGTGAGAGAGTGCTTTAAATGTAAATTTTACTATAAACAGCAGAATAAAATCTTGCAAGCACTTCCTAGCTCTGCCAGGAAGCAAATCTATATTTAACGCATTTTAAAATTCATCAAATACATTCTGGGCTGATTCAGATCTTCAGTGTGTCTTTGAAGATAACATGTAGTGGAAGTGTCATACAGTCAGTTGTGGGATTGGGCACATTCTGAGATTCTTGTCAGTGAAGACATGCAGTTAGGACTGGATTGTAGAAAGAAAAGTACATCCGGATCTGACAACTTAATATTGATACTTTATTTGAGGACTTGAACAATCTGTTGCATTCAGTTCAAGAGCTTTTGAAGAATTGTTGTATATAAAGAGATTAATGTTGTACCAATGGCAAAATTTACATACGCTCATAAATTAAGAAAAGAAAAGACTATCCTGTAGTACTTGGGAGATAAAGTATTTTGGAGAAGCTAATACCAAGTGTTGCTGTAATAATAATTGGGAGAAACTTCAAAATGCATGGAAAAGATTCCTGAATATTAAAAATTATCCTTAAGAATTTACTTAAGGCTTCTATGTACAAAATGCTCATAAACATGTCTTCCTCTTCCTTTATTTTTCCTGTCTTGGATCACCCTTCCATTCCCTGTAAACTGTAATGTTCTTAATGATATGGTTAAATATAGACAGGAATAAAACTGTCAAATGTTGTGCTTCATGTTTTGTAGGTGTCATTAAGACGAGATAAATAAGAATCCAAAATATTGTTTAGACTGTTTCTGTATCTGTAAACACTATATATATATATATAGGCTGTTATCATGTCTCTTTACTGTTTCATTTATAAGTACAAATAGGAGTCTCTCAGTTTCAGAAAGCATGTGAAAAAATAATACAATCTGAATCTATCAGCAATATGTTTACTATCGCCTGTATTCAAATGTGACCTAACTTTGAAGTTCAAGACTGTGATTTTTAATAGCTAGAAGGTAATTCCTACTATTCACTAAAATCCTTAATTAAAAGAAAGAATAGACTATACATTAACCAACAAACTCTTTACAGAAAATTGAAAGAGTGTCATGCTTCTGATAAGTTTTTTTTTTTTGGTTTTTGTTTTTGTTTTTGTTTTTTTAGCTTGATTGTAGTTTTCTAATGTTAATTTTCCTTCAATTTGTTCTAGTACATGACTGCTGCTGCACCTATGCAAGGGACCTACATTCCCCAGTACACTCCTGTGCCTCCAACAGCTGTCCCTATTGAAGTAAGTTTATCTCCATCCAAGAAAGCAGAGTAAAGGGGTAACAGAAGTCTTCTTCTATCTATTATGCCTCATTGCACCTGTTTATTGAGAGGGGCCTAAAATCACTGTATGGAATGGTACACCTTCCAGCTTTTAAAATTAAGACTGTACATTCCTTCTCTTTTTCTTTTCTTTCTTTCTCCTTCCCTTTATATTCATTTATTGATTGATTGATTATTTGCAAGGGTTCTTGTTTTGCATTTGTTTTGCTCTACAGCAAGATATGGAATAAAATATCAGTGATTATTACTATTTTTTTCCCATGTACTTGGGAGGGAGATGGGAAGAGACAGGAAAACAAACCCAGCAGGCAGACCACGAAGCCAAAAGAGATTCCGAGAAGATTGCAAGAGGGTTTGATGCGGTCCTTAGCAAGTATAGGTAATTGCTGAAACATTTAGCCACCAGAAAAAGTGATTGAGCAATGGAAACCTTCCTCTTGTATATACAGACGTGGAGGATGCTGCACTGACTGAGTGCTTTTTCATCCTTGAGGAAGGATTCGCTCCCTCCCTCCTTGGGGCTGAGTCATGCTGATGACAGTCTAATGAGTAAGTATTTACTCAACCCTGTAGACCACAAGCTGCTGGGAGAGCATCAGCTCGGCCTCTACTTCTGTGCAGCATTATAAGGGCCACCAAGCACAGCGAGAGGAGGGAGCCTTGGCATCCTCTTCAGTGTGTGCTTCTCTTTGGTGCTATCCCCTTTTATTAATAACTTCTCCCCTACACAGGGGTAATGTGAGGGGTGCCAGGGTCTCCATACTTCTGTCTTCAGCTGTGTGGACTTTGGAGTTGCTGTTGTTGCTGCTTTGTGCTTTGAGGATCCTGTGTTAGTGGTACTGTTGGCATGGCCCCACTAGCAGTCAAGTACTCATCCTGGATTTTCCCAGTTCTCTCCAATTCCTAAATGAGGTCCCACAGAAAAGGCTGCTACTGTTTTGTCATACTGTGCTGATCATATTTTTATTCTTTTTTGCTAGAGGATAATTCTGCCCTGGGCCTTGTTTACTTACAAACGGGCTACGAGTACCTCTTTTTAATTGCCATTCTTAGGTAATAAACTGGACAGATACAAATCTGAATCAAAAGAAAACTGTGGGATGGAGATGAGAGTGGCTCATGCATCAGCACTGGCCAGTACCAATGAGAAATTAAGTTAATTCTTCCTGAGCCCTCCTCACTATCACCCACTGGTATATTCATGCCTGATAAAGTCCTATGATGTAGTAATTAAATATTATCTGTATATATAGCCTGTCTTGCTCTGATCCAGTGATGACTATTATTGTTACTGTTTATTTGTATTCATGTAGCATCATGAATCAGGACCCTGCTATGCTGGATGCTCCACACAAGCAGAGACCAAAAAATATGGTCTCTGCCCCAGAGAGCTTACATTCTCGAGATGGACAATAGTAGAAGCGTAAAGACAAAGAAATAGACAGAAAAAGATAATACTGATAGTCTGTTAAGCAACAGATATGTTGAATTTATGAGAAATTAAACACTTTTTTTCCACAAATAATGTAAAATAAACTACCTTTTGTTTACATAGGACTAAAATGAAAACAAAGCAAGTGCTTTGTGCTCCCTCTTCTGGCTCTGTTGTGTGCAATATGGTAATAACACATGTTCCCTGGAGAGACCTGCTAGTATTATTAGTGTGGCCAAGGCACCAAATATGAGAGTAAAGGAAAGAAAATGTAGTTCACCTTGAAAGCATGCAAAAACAGTTAGAATTCAGACTGTTCAAATAGGCTAAAAAAATAGAATATAATGTTTAATCCATGCATATCAACTTTTGTATACCTACTTACCTTTTCTTGTTTGTTTGTTTTGTTTACAAATTTGTAAATAAAACTTCATTGGAGCTTTAACTTAACAGGTAAAAATATTTATTGCAAGTTAAATTTATTGTTGAAATGAAACATGCATAAGTGTACTGTGTACCAAAGTTCATTGTTCTCTTAAGGCAGCTAGAATTCTGATGGACATGTAATAAAGCAGAGTGTGGTGGACCTAGTCTTTGTTTCTATCTCACTGTAAAATGAGCAAAATAAAAGTGAACTCACTGTGAAGTTGGAGTAGGTATCTGAAAATCAGAAGAGCCATGCATTTGTTAAAGAAAAGACAAGAGGTAAAATCAAGACTCTGCTGAAGTCAGAAGTTTTGCCTTTGGCTTTGAATGGACAGAAAACTGTTCCCAAATGTAGAGGTATTTGCCACTGCAGCTTGTGAGAACAAAGTACTGGAGATGTTAGTACACTAAAGAAGATTCTCACTGCTGGATTATCTCTGTAAACTAATGTAGTTTGCTGGGTTAGCATATGGTTCTCCCATCTCAAACTCTCTCAACCATACAGTACTTGTAGAGAAATACAAGTGAATGTGAGCTGGTGCTGAGTTCCTTTATGTAAGTCACTAAAGTGACTAAAAATAGTAAGTTTTTTATGTTCTCATTTGACTCCCTAGGGTGTTGTTGCTGATACTTCTCCACAGACAGTAGCATCGTCATCACAGGAAGCCAGTGGTCAACAGCAACAGATGACAGTGGAAACATCCAGTGAACATGCACCTGCATATTCTTACCAACAGTCTAAGTAAGTAGGCATATAATTCGTAGACTGAGGGTTTTGTCTCCTCCATATAGTGGCCCAAATTCTGCTTCCCATTTCAGCAATATAAATTCAGCATAGCTTCATTAAGTTCAGATGAGTATTGTATATATATAGTAGTGTAATTAATAGAGGGTTTTACCTGATGGTCTCACCTAAGCAAATTGTTCTTGAGTTCCATGCTCTCTAGCAGGCCTCTGCTTATTCTGGACTCAGAAGGATCTCAACAACTACATTAACAGTCACCATACTGAGCTAAACCACCATCTAGCAACAGAGGTTATAAACAGGACTTAAATTTTGCAGTGGCAAAAATTAGCATGGTACAAACATAAAGGTTCATTTCCAAAAGTCCAGCTAGTTAACAGTGTAAATTTCCCCAAATGGGTATTTGTGAGCATGCTGAACTGGTGCCATGCAGACACCGAGTGGGCAGAAGCTAGAAACAGAATGGAAAATACTGTGATGAGGAAAAGACTACTTTGTCTTTCTCTCATCCTCTGCTCACTTTATTTGCTTCCCATGGAATACCTTGCAAAATTTAAGATCTATACACTGATAGCTGGACCTAGAACCCCATCATTTTCTGAATTATCCTCTTACACTCCTTCCCTTTGAGATAACAGAAACAGTCTTCTTGAAGACAAGTCAGGGACTTAGTCCCAGGTACTGATCCATAGACAGATTCTAGGAATTTGGACCAATTCTAGGAATTTTGCCGTACTCCAAACACAGTCATTTATTAATACATGTACATTGAAAATCAGCATCACTGTAAAAACAGTTATGCAATTTTTATCTTGTGGAAGGAAGCTGACAAATCATCAGATAAGAAAAACATTTGGTATATCAGCTAATGCATCATGACATAGTACTTATGGTGCAAGAGGCATGATATATGAGCTGGTATAGAAAAGATAAGAATTATACCAATTTGTCAGTTGCTTTACTTCATTTGCGGCCTCAGGAAGTAGAAGATGCATTTATTTGTCTAACACACAAATAAGCAATGGTGTCAGATCACACAATGGCCCTTTTTGACTGTCATATTTTATGTTTATAATACCTCTCTTTTTAATAAGTCACTCCCATATTTGTTCAGATGTAAATACAAAAGCAGTTGATCACAAGCATTTTGTTGATTCATCCAGTACTCTATTTTGGAGACACAATCTATGCATGTATACCCCTCCTAGCCATCAACCTCTCAAGTACCTGTAATGGCAAAGTACTTACAGAATATAGTTGGCCAAGAGAGAAATACACATGACAGTGCCATCCTGTTCACTGGCTTTGATGACTGTGTTCTGAAGGTACTTGGATTTGATCATTCCCATGTTCCAGTTTGCTTTCAATTAAGTCTCCAAGCAAAAGAACTTAAGTTCAGATGTGCTCATAAGGTAGCTGTGAGCAGCTGCTTCTGGAATTTTTCCCACAGATGAGGAAACTACATTGTGATTTTTTATTGAAATGAGTGCTGTGTTCTTTCTCACGTGGGAAATTCCCACCTTCTCTGAGAATTAGATCCTTCATCTTTCCTTGCCAGCTACTGCCTTGATGGCTATGATTCTAATGGCACTGGCCATTCAGAGGCCATTATTCAGAGGAAAATTCTTTTAAATCACACGGAGAGATCCAGTACATATTTTTTACTATGATATATATAGATATATTTCTGAAAAGTGCCCTCTATTTGTGTCTGCCAGTTGTGGGCAGAAATGCAAAGTGTGGGAAGCTACAGAAAGAAACAAATATGTATGCAATCTCTGTCTTAAAACAAATCCTACCAGAATATTTCAGTAACCTTTAATATAAAATCAAATGAAGTTATTTAGCAATTAAAATATAATATTTTTAATCCACTCTTCGAAGGTCACATTTATTAATAACAAGTATCATGCCCAATATACATCTGTTTTCAAAGCAATAGAAAGGAAGTACTTTACATGACGACACAATGTTTTTTTCAAATATAGGCAAAGGAAAAGGCAGACACTAAAAATAGTTTCATAGGAACTGATCAGTCAGGAGAAAAGTTCTAACAGTGTATTTCATTATTTTTATTTTCTTTACAACAACCATGAAACTGCAGGCAATGAAGGAGGGGAAAGGTACTCGGGGTATTACAAGAATCTTGTACTCTCTGTACACAAAAATAAACCTTAAGACTTAAAAATTAAGTTCCCCTTTTTTTTTCTCAGCATGCACATTCTTTCTTTCATTTAATATGCTGGCTGCTCTATTTGAACATCCCACACAGGGATGTTCAGAAATGATGACTTCATGTCAAAAACCTGACTTCTAGAAGTGGAGCAATATAGGAGAAGCAGCCTCCTGTTTCTGAGCAGACAGCTCAACTCTATGAGGAAATCACCTTAATTATTTTAGATCTGCAATGCCTCTTTTCTTCTCCTCATAAATCTTTAATTTTCCACATAAGAGTGTGAAATCTATGAAATGGCTTTAAATGGTGATCCTTCCCCCTGGAAATTGTACTCTCTTACCCCTAAACAAAACTGTCTGTTGAACAAAGTATTCTGATTTTAAATGTGGGAAGAGTTCAGTTTTTCTGAAGCCTTTTCTGAGCAACCTCAATGCCAGGCTGTTAGAGAATGTGTGCTGTGACCCTTTAGTGCCCACTCTACTCAGAGAGGCAGTAAAATCTTAGGCACTGAGCAGTCCAAATTGAGTACTGCTACTGGAAGTTATGCACAGAGAACTGCTTTAGAAATCCTAAGTAAATAGTTAATTCTTATTTTCCACATACGTCTATTGTTACATTCAAAATATTAATTTCAAGCCTTCATGCAATGAAAAAAATATTTGGCAAATTTAATATTTAAAATCAAAGTTCATTTTATGTTTACCATACTGGAGATATAGTTCTGTGGCAAATATTAAGTCATAATAATAAAATTAACTTAAAACTAAGCAGGGTGAATGCTTTAATGCTCGCAAAAGGAAAGGTGCTAGCATTTCTTGAGTTGAACTTGAGTTGTAAAAGGATTTTTTCCATGCAAGGTTTGAGGACTGTAGGAGAAGCAATAACTAACTCTTACTGATAGCTTACTGATACATTTACCAGTGTTTATAAGTAGGATCTACATCTCCCCCAGGATCTTGTATCATCTTGCCAAGATAAGTTTTATTAGATGTATCTTTAAATTTCATGAAACCTCAAAAACACAAAATGAGAGTTATCTTCTTAAGAAAAAAAAAAAAAAAAAAAAAAAAAAAAAAAGGTAGTTTAGCTTTTCTCCGTGCTAATTTTAGCAAGACTTGAAACTATATGTTCAAAAATATATATAGATATATATTTCTAATATTATCTCAAAAGTTTCTAAGTTAGAAATAACTGGCTCATTAAGCAGACTGTTCCACAGTCTAGCTGTTCTTTCCATCAGAAAATGTGTTCTTATTAACAAATTGGTCAAATCCTTTTATTGAATTTTATCCTTTGTTTTATCATTAGTATCCAAAATAAATAGTGCCACTTAATATTATGAAAATATTCACTCTCTTATTGTATTACTCTTGAAATATTTACACAGTGCTAAGCCACGTATTCATCTCATTTCATTGTAGTTGGACTGCCCATTAAGCATAGCATTAACAAAAGTAAAGTCATCTGCTTAGGATGTGTTAATGTCCCCAAAGCAGGAGTTCCCTATTTCTGCCTGACTATTTTCAGCTTGGTGGTGGTATCATATTTAAACAGCTGCAAAGTTAGTTTAGCTTGGATAACTTTTAAAAGGAATTGGGTGGAAAAAAGGAGAGGAGCCTGTTTCAAAGTTGTTTTGACTTAATGACCACTTTAATTCAATTGTTTTTACAGACAATAAACAGGACTGAAGAATGTCGGTCTGAAATCTTTGCCTTGAATGGAGAAACTTCACTGAACAAGAAGTTGGCTTCCAGTTTGCACAGGCGTCAAATGAATGCTTTTTTTTTCTACCTTTCCCAACGAAAACAAAACAGTGTTTTTATGTGCTGTGCAAATGGTTCCGTCATGTAGTCTGACAATTTTATTTTTGCTATTTTTTTTTCTTAACTAAAGAAAAAACCCAGAGGAGAAATGCTGGGTTGACATTTCATCTGGATGAACATTTGAATTCAGAATTTACCTGGAGGTGTAGCTAGATTTTCTTTTTTAACAGAAAAAACTGATGATGTCAAGAGGGAGCAAGTTGAGATGAAAACCAATTGTCTTCCTCAAAAATTAAGCTACTCTTTTTCTCTCATTTTATTTTTCTTCTTGTTTTAAATTTAGAGTGGTTTTTGGTTGTTTTTTTTTTTTTCATTGTTGTTCATTTTTTGTTGTTTTCTTTTTTTGTTGTTGTTCAATTGTTTGTTTTAAAGAAATGTTTAGGTAAGGTTTATCTTGAATCTTAATTGCCTTAATTTTAAGGACGTCAAAGGCTCTCAAGGCAAGCTGTCAACGTCTTGTTAGAAAACCCGAGAATGAATTGAAACTGCTCACACCGGTGCTGGTGCAGAAGTTTAATAGACTGAGTTTTTGGGGTGAACAAAAATAAACTGTACAGTTTAAAAGAAAATGATTTTCTTCTTTTGAAGAAAAGTTGATGATAAAGGAACTGTGGCAACTGAAAGGATTGGAAAAATGCTGGGACTTTTATGAACTTTGTCTTAAGTGTTGACAGAAAAAAATTCTAGAAGGCTAAAGCATTTTACAGTAAAGTTATTGAATTGAGAAAAAAACTTGCTGCATTGTAGAGAATGCAGGGTTTTTTTCTTGCAGAATGCAGATTTTTTTATTTACAAAGCGTGATCGCTAGCAAAAGCATTAGTGCTTTTTATCTGCAGTCTTTTTTATGAGCTTTAAGAAGTTTTTAGTCTGCTTTGCTTGTCACATTGCAAAAACCTAGCTTAAGAGCATTAAAAAAACTTAAGTAGATAGGAGCTTATGGTCAAAAAAGTGCAAAAAAAGCAATAGATAGAAGAAATTGTTGACAATTTCTGTAGTCTTTCCTAGTTGTGAACAAATGCAGCCTATGGATGGCCTATTTTATACCAAAGATGAAGTGACACCCTAACGCAGTCCAGAAGATAGAGGTTTTTTTCTTTTTTTATCTTTATTTGACCTACATGGCCGGACCAGTTCTTACTTTCTTGTTTGTTTAAACTATCTTCCACTGGTGTTTTACATACTGCATATGTGTATAGTGGAAATTTCAGAATAGTTGGTTTGAGAAGCTTATTGATGGTGTGCTTTGGAGAACATCACAAAGCAGGGGAGCGGGTCACCAACTAATCTGTCCAGGTGGGCTTAATTTTAATGAGTTTTTCTGTTGAATTGCCTGATCCTTGGTATTTCTTCTGAAACAACAGTCTTCCTTCTGAATTCCAACATACCACAGACTCATTTCTTCACCTCAGTCTTTGTCATCGTCCAGCATGCATAGCCACCTTAATTCTGCGTTTTTCCGTGATGCATTCAAATTGCCAGTTAGATGCGACAGAAAGCAAACTCGATCTTTGTTCGCATTTTAGCTCTCCCATACAAGCAGAAATGTTGAAAATGACTTACGCTAGTATTGTCATGCAGGCAGGAAGTTAAAAATTATTCTTCTCTGCTATGATTTTCGTTGTCTTAATATGTTGGCTGACAATCACTAATGAGTATGATTAGGCAGAAAAGACGTTAACTAAATTGAATCCACTGAAACCTGTTTCAGCAATGACAGTTATTTTCCACAGAGAAATCTTGACTATGGCCCTTGATTTTTCCAAGCAAGCAAAAAAGGTGAAAAGCAAGTCAAAAGATGATTTTTTTCCTTAAGGAGGCAGAAGAGAAGCAGCATTTAAATATATACATACATAAACATATTTCTATATGTAAATTTAAACCAAACGTTTTTAAACTTTCCTCCATTCAGAAGAGAGGGGAAGCTTCATCACATTTATTGTGGTGCATTAGAGACAGGGTATCCATTAAAAATAATCAAATTCAAACATTTATATTGGATCAATCTGATTCAGCCACCCAAATCTAAAAAGAGATCTCTGTTTCCCTAACCTGACTTTTAGGGGGAAAAGTACACAATTATTTTTTTAAATTGATAAAGCAAGATCATATATTTTAATGTAATGTGGGGTGGGAGGGGGTTTCCCAAGTAAATGGCTGCTAGATATGCAACATATAAAAGAGAGGAATGGGAGTCCACGTGGTTCTTCACCATAGGAAGAGGGCCTGATTTTCAGAAGTGATAAAACTTCTGCTTTCTTCAGAGTAGTTGTTGATACTCAACACTTCTGAAAACCAGATGATGCCAAAGTAAAAGAACAACAATATTCACATTTTTAATTCAGAAAATAAGTAAATAAATAAATAAATAAAATTAAATCTCTTTCTGTTTCACATACTGTCTCATTACATGTTGCTTTTTGAGAGTGGCACTTGGATTTTGTCCTTGGATAAAGTTTCCCTCTTTCTTTGGAGGGCATATGGGGGAAAAATCAATCTAGCCTTATTTTCTTCCTTTCTACACGTACTCTCTTTCTGTCTCTCTCTGAACTCTTTGTACAAATAGTGATAACCCCAGGCACAATTCAGTTAAATATGAAATAAACATATTTGTTTCTGTGTTAGTTCTAATGTGACATACAAAAAGTCTCATTTACTATCAACAATGAGGCTACAAGGTAGCTACCATGTGGCTGATGAATATGCTGAGGTACCTTCTTGTTTCTATTCAGAACTCTGCTGCTTTATTTATACATTCAGAAACATTTTTGTTATTTTTTTCAGCAAACAAATTTAAGCAATCTCAGTGTTTTTTATTAAGTCAGACAGGCAGCACAGTATCACGATGCCTGTCACTTTAAAGTGTTTCAAGTGCATTCTGTGTTAGAATTGTTCCTTTTCTTTTTTTTTCCATGCTGCAATGTTTAACAGTGTTTGAAATCAAAAGAAACAAAGAAATAGAGGAAGAAGAAGAGGAAAGAAAATGGATCCCCTAAATACAATTGATCATCTTACTGTTCCCAAAAACCAGTGAAATGGTACTTGAAAGTCTATGTTTTATAAGCAATGTGAGCTTTGAGTATAAATAGTCATAGATCATAAGGTAAGAAAAAAAATGGAACATACAAAATGCTCAGAAAGTGGTAACTTATTAGTATAAATTTTAAGATGAGATAGAAGATAACGAAAAGCAACACACTTGCTGCATGGTTGTCATCATAGCACAGGAATACTTGGTGGCTTCTGAACTCAAAAACTGGTTTTCTTTATGTTCTGGCTAATAAGATTTATTGGAAGGTTTATTATGATTATCTTTTTGAGTTTCTTTTTTTTTCTTGTTTTTGAAGATCAGAATTCATAAAGTCAGTATCTATGTCTTTCCAATTAGCTTTAAATATCACGAGGGTTCCTGAAAGATTGCAGAAACAACTCTAGAAGTCTAAGGCAATGGTGCCTGGCCCAGCGGTCTAGAAGCAACATCAAATCCATAAGCTGAACTGCGTATGTACTTTCCATCACACCTGAATTCTTGTAAATAGTCAAATCTGGATGTTCAGGTTTGGTATTTTTGTTTTTACTTTAAAAGATAAATACGGGATGGGTGTCAGAAAAATATGAATTATGGCTAGAAAATTCTGAATACCTGGGCTCGTCACTTAACACTGAGAAAAAAAAATGATACAGTGGAACTGAAGAGAGTATTATATTTGCAGGTGCTGACCAGAGTGTAGATCAGGGCACTGAAAAGTCTCACTTTTTCCAGTGAGATCGTTGAGGGACTCTTCTTCCTATCTGGCTCTACTGCTGGTTTTGTAAGCACTTTTCACCTGTGACAGTCAGGCCTCAAATTGTGAATGTCCTCCTATTGCCTTCCAGTGAAACTGACTCTTGAAATGTCCTTAGCTTGTGCTTACTTGTATAGTTCTGTTTACCAAGAGACTGCCTTGGTTGTGTTGGTCAAGAAATCCACTGTAATGCAGAATGAGGCATATCTGAGAGCAAATGCATCACATTGTATTGTCTTCTGCTATGGATGCATGCCCAACTGTAGAAGATAAAGGCTGGTTATTAGGGAAGTTGAGGGCTTAAACTTGCAATGGGCAATGGGCTGAAGCATTCAAATGGATTTTTACACAAGTAAAAATCGAATGAAGGGTATTATTTATGTATGTATGTGTACCAAAACTCAGCAAATTTGAGGAAGCCTGCATTGTAATAAAGTTTATTTTTAATATGTCATAGTATTTGGATCTATATTATGTTGTTTATGGTACTGAAGGATGAGACTGATAATAAGTGTTTAAGAAATTGCCATGCTTCATGATTTTAAGCTTGATGGTGCTCCTCATGCCACTTCATTTTAATGCTGAGGTTGACATGAGAAAAAACAGGTTTAGGCAGACTAGCTGAACTCCACCTACAGTAAGTCATGCTAAAGAGTGATAATGTGCTTAAAGTAATAAAGCGATCTATTTTTAGTGGTGAGACCAAATGTGGTAGTTGAAGATAGTAACGTTTGATACACACATGGTCAACATTTCCTTTCAAAACTTTATTTAACATGAAATTGGTCCTTATACAAAAGAAGTGCCCTAGGGTAAGGGATTTTACAGGTCTTTCTAGGTAGCCCATGTGAACTGAGAAAACAGTCACGGTGTGATGGAAATGCAAAACAGAAAACAACAAAGACACTGACATTTGGTGTATTAGTCTTTTCAGTTGAATGGCAATTGGCTCTAATAATGATGATTCCTTTCATTTCTAATACGCATACACACAGTCATGCCCGCACACTTTCCCTGAGGGCTGAGTGACTGGCAGACTTCTGTCCCTCGTTGGAGCAGATTTCTAGAATCTCAGCAAGCAGCAAAGATGCAGTGTAAGGAAAGTTAGCCCTCAAAAAGAGCACCGTTTTTTTCTATATTGCTCCTGTCACCTAAATAGGCTAGAACTCTGTGTGTACCCCAGAGATTTATTCACCTTTGTGCCTCAAAGCAGGCAGAAGAGACCCTTTCTTCTCCCCTTTATTAACATGTTCCTTGTTCAAATTAACAGAAAACTATGAGAGAAAAGTTGTTTAAGAAGTAAAAGACAAAGTGTTGCTTTAGCTTTTCATGATAAGAAAAATGCTTGTCTTTATTTCAGTTGTTCAGGATTTCACTCCCCAACAGTGACAGTTGCATTCTTTCACATCAATAAAAATGTATAATGAAGAGAAAAATATCAGCCTTTGACAGGTTCACAAATACATGTCTCCTCGTAGGGTCAAACCCTGCGAGGTCTAAGCACCTTTCAAGATCTGGATCTGCTGTCCTTAAGAGAGTATCTGCCCAACTTTAATTTCTGCCTATAAGTGTCTTTCTCTTGGATAAAAATTTTATGGATTTGGTGGAATTTACAGTCAGTTATATTTTTAAAAGCCCAAAAATACAGCCTAGAGAAGAGAACATGATGTTTATGTAACTGAAGTATTATTAAATATTCTGTATTTCAGAGTGGAGGAAAATTCTACTATCTTTTGGAGGCAAAACAACTCTATGTAAAAACCAGGAAGCATACAGAATTCATATAGGAACATTTATTTGTTTTCCTTTTTAAAGGAGAATGAACAGATTCTGTCTGTAAGAAAAATCAAAGCAGCTTTGAAAGCAGATGAACTTCCTATCAAGAAAACGTGCATCACAAAAGTGGGACAGAGGTTCTTTAAAGCCCTCACAGACCTCATTGTAGCCAAAATGTAGAATACAGAACCTCTGTGATACATTAAATTATGAATCTTATTTATATGGGCATCTGTGTGCTGATGTCTCAGAGTGTCTTTGAAAGATCTGTACTGCTATGATTTTTTTTTTTTTTTTGATGTTTTCCATTTGTACCACAATCCTAATAGCTGCCATTTTCCCACTCCTGGGGCTTTCTGTAGATCAGTGGATGTTAGGTTTAAACTTCTGTTTTCTTTGATGAAGCTTTCAATAAAAAAATAAAGAAAGAAAAGAGCTGGGTGACTGTGTTCTTGTGGAACTGTGGTGCAGAGGCTTCTCGAGGCCGCAGCGTGCGCGCCGAGCACAGAGGGAGCAGAAAGTCTTTGCAGCAACGTCTGCCTCCCCCGCACCTTCACCAAGTGAAAAGAAGTAAAGCATTGGAGATACAGGACAGCTCTGCTGCCCTGTCACCAGCACAACCACCTGCGTGTTAGAAGGTGAAATACAGAAGAAAGTTTGTCTCACACCAAGACCAAGTGTTTAGTGCTAATGGGTACCTGCTGTCCGGGCTCTCGACTGTGCTCACCTGCCTGTTTCTGAGGCTTACTTTAAAGAGTGACTTCAGGGCAAAAGTTGCCACGTGGAAGACAGAAAATCTTTATTTACAGAATAACTACAGCCTAGGCAGTGGTAGTGCAAGCCATACTTCATCTTGAAAGGGAGCTGGAAATAAATTGCCTCCTCGGCCACATCTCATGGGGAACTTGAGTGAGTGACTCTCACATTGCCATGCGCGTGCCTTCCCACAAGAGCCATTCTGTGCTGAAGGCGAGGGCAGGCAGGAGGTTTCCAGTAACTCTGCTTCCCCGCTGAGAAGCTTTATTCACATGTTGGGAACCACAGCGTGTTCCTCTTTTCCCAGCCTAGCAGGAGCGTGGCTGTCTCATTCAGCACTTCACATGGTTTGTGAGATTGTCCACACACTTCCCTTTCATTCTTTCTGCCCAACGAAGCATCCACAGGTGAGCTTCTTGTTCCGTTCAGTCTCTGTGCCTCTGCTCCTTGTCCCATTGTTGCCAGTCTTGTCTTCAGGAGAAGACTATGCCATGCAAAAGTCTCCATTTATTTAGCAGAGCACAAGTCACCATGATAGCTAATGGCTGGCAGAAGTGGTCCTGAGGCTGCCCTCAGTGTGGGATGATTTTTCCAGGCAAAGAGTAAGCCTGCCTGGTGTGTGACATGCTGCCCAGCACATCCAGACAGGCAGGCTGTAGCAGCCCTCTGCTGCATGCAGGGCAGTCATGGTGAGGGGAAGCAGGCAGGAGATGCACAGCTTTCTGCTTAAGCCTTTCCAGAGCCTGCTGGTTCATAGAAACACAAATGTAAACAGCAAGGCTTGTTTACTGATGTTTCTGCAAAAATTCTACTCCTGGTCTGAGAAAGATGCTGATAACAAGATATTCCTTCCTTAAAAAATAAAAATAAAAAATGCAGTTACGTATCTCTGCTAAAGGCATGCTTACCTTTATCAGCTTGCTTTGCACTGATACATCACTGAACTTCCTTGGAGGGAGAAAAATGATAACTAAATAATCTACTAGATATGTGCACCACTTTAAATGGAGGGATTGACAGTCAATCTATTTAAAATGAGGTATCTATTTTTTAAAGCAGATAGGCTTGGGCTTATAGTGTGACTAGCTGAGGACCTAAGTTCTGCTGCACTGAAATACTGCTGAAAAAATTGAAATGTCCAAGAAAAAGATAGCATGATTTACACCTATTATTTGACTTATTCCAGCATTTTTTACCAGATAATATATTCTCTATCTTGTATGGAATTCAGCCATTGATGTACCATCAACTGAAAACTGTGAAAGCTCCTTGAACATCATTCCTGTGGGATCTAGTCCCACATTTTTCACTCAGGAATCATTTCTTCCTTTTTAACAATTGTGCTGCACCACCCAGAAGCCCACTGGGGTGTTCTTTTCCTCAAGCAGAGTAGCTTCTATCCAGTGCCTGTCTCAAATGAAACACGTTTAGCGTAACCCAGTCTCCCCTAAACTTCCCACCCGTGATCTGATCATTTTCTAGTTAATCTTGGTGATATGAGGAGGAGGTGCTTGACCACCATTAACTCAATTTTTTGAACAGAAGAGGAGGCAGAAGCAGAACAGACAGATCTGTCTCATCATTTAATACCAAGGCATAGCAATCATTAGCTGGAGAAAAGCAAGAACGAAGTTTTTCATTTGAGGAATGTAAAACAATAAAGAAATCAGAGTTCATTTAAATTCCCCTCACTCTTTTTCTTGCTTGGCAGACACGCACATCCACCCGACAGAAATAAAATCACATATATCCATTCTCAGGTGCAGTATGTACCTACACACGTGCATGTCATCCTGTTCACAGCCCCTCACTCACCTGAGCCTTAGCAGTGAACAGAACTGAATATGCCGTTAGGAGAAGTGGGGGTCTGGTCCAATGCTGTCTTTCTCAGTTTGTGCTGCAAGGTCCAGCCATGAACAGTTGCCTTACTAACAAGCATCTTGGCAGTCTGGCTTGCTTGCTGTAGAGGTGAGTCTCCAAAAGGCCCAGAAAGTTACCACTTCTTTTTTTTTTTAAAAAAAAAAAATGTTTCATTTTTGAAGTGTCTCTTCCCTGTTTCTCAACTGTGTCTCTTAGGTATTATGTCCTATGTATGCCTCCAAATGAGCAGATAAATATTTGTTAGAGTAACACATAGAGGCCCCAGTCTCCACTGGGTACTGTGCTAACAGAGAAAAAAGACACACACTGCAAAGCTTATGAGGTGAAGGAAAAATGATCCTCTTAATCCATTAAGTGATTTATATTTCTGTTGGACCCTCAGACACAGCTGAATACAGCAGGCTTCAGCATTACTGGTTACTTTTCACAGCAATAGTTGGCTGTAGCACAGAGTTCATGGACTGCTTTCCAAAATCCATTTCCCTTTTCACATATTGATTCTACTATGAGGGCTTTGGGATGTAAACAGCTGTTTGCAAATGACAGTTGTTGGAGAATATCCAATTCCTTCTTCTTCCCAGAAAAAAAAAAAAAAAAAAAAAAAAAAAGTTCAGAAGGAATTTGTGGGTAACATATCCCACTGTTGAGAAAGAGTTACCCAGCAATTCCAGCTAGTGGAATTGCTGCCACCAAAATCATCTTGAGGTGCATGATGCAGACTTGCATACAATGGTAGAGCTTGGATGAGACATTTCCTCAAAATAAAATAACTTACATTGGAGGCCATAATGACCTTTAAACAGTGCTAAAGCCCAGAGCTTTCTCTGAATATTGATGAAGGTTATCTATAGTGAGATTAGCTGCTCGTGACAGAGTTGTTTCTACTACATATGACTACTGAATTGCCTTTGTAGAAGAGGGCCTCACCTAAACATAACCTGAACAGCAGTCTTTAAGGACTTGTTTGGTGAGCTAGCCATAAAACTGTCCCTTCTTATGCCTTACTTGTGCATTGTTGGGATTGGAGATGTTTTCTGCAGCTCACATTTTCTCCTTGCTTGCTGTTTGCACTTGACTCTCCTGGTGCTCGCTGATGACAGTGTCTGTGCTCCTAATGGGAACCTGCCCACTGCAAGGACCATGAGATGCCACTGGACAAGAAAGGAATCCGCCCACATCAAGGATTTCCCTGGGTTGCAACATTAATCCTTCAAATTTACCACTTCTGGCTGCATGAAACATGTTTATTACTGTAATGTGTTGCAGCTCTTGTAGCTAGCTCTTCCTGACAGAAAATACAAGAGTACAAGACCTCCTCATACCAAAAAAAAACTAAAAGGTTTCATAAACTTCCTACAGCTGTGATGACCCAGGATCATGGAACTGCAAAGCAAAAACCTCTGCTAAATTCTGCTAAATTCAGCTAAATTCTGGTTTATTTTATTGTAACTTCCTCCTCCTCCCAATCCACTTCCATCTCATTTATCTGTCCCACCCGCACGTAGCATCCTGTCTGGCATGTAGAGAGTGAGCTTTTTGAGGTGATTTCCATCATTTGCTTATACAGTATCTAGGAGACACCTTCAAAAGTACCCAAGGCATGAATGCCAAGCTATAACCACACTGGAGTCTCTGCTGGGATGGTTATTTCTTCCCAAAACACATTATTTTTATTAGGCTTGGAAAGAATTATCATAAAGAAATAGGGATTTCAGCATCAAAGCACACTGTGGTAGTGGAGACTGTTTACCTGAGAGAAGCTGTTTGTCGGCTAGGCAGGAGTATTAAAGGCTGTTGCTAACTGGACAAAAAGGAGTGTAAAATAGACAAACTTCTTAAAAAAGAAGAGGCAGGAAACGATCTTTCCTAACTCAGAAGAGAGACTTTCCAGGCTAGCGAGGGTCTGCCCCATTTTGCTTCACCTTGGAGGCAGCTACAGGAAGGCTGAGATAGGCAGAGCATGAGCTGTCCAGGTGAGTGAATTAGCAAATAATTTTGATTAATTCTACACTCAGATAAAAAGGAAAGGACTGAAGCAGGATGGATGGCTGAGGTGCATGCAGACAGTGAGGGAACGAGGCAACTTGAATGTCAGATAGCAAAGGCATCAACACCCAGCCCAGAAAATTGTTTCTTTCCCAGTGTGGCACAGAAAAGCATTCACTTTATCAGTAAGAAGGCTCAGAAACATGGGATGATAAATTTTATAGCAGGATTACTTTTCCTGGTAGTGATATCTACAATGATCCAATATAAATTATTTACAAAATAAAGCCCCAGTCCCTTTCCTCCTTCAGCAGCTGTGCCTGCCTCCCCTAAGCACAGCCAGCTAGACATTTAATCAGCACAGTTTTACCTGGCTGTGGTTATCAGTAGCAATGCAGCAAGAAAGAATACTGTGGCTAAAAGTGTTTCAGGCTTTTTTCTCTTGACTTTCTTTGTATCATTCATATTTTAGGTTGTTGGTTTTCTTTTTTCCAAGAAAGACTACATAGGGGTAACTTGCTTAAGATAATAAAACCATATACATACATATATATATAAAAAGAATAAATAAATTGAATTATTAAAGAGAGCAAGGTAGGACTACATCCTAAAATGGCTTACTTCCTAACTTTAAATAAAATACAATAAAATAATTAAAATAACTATGCACTCTTAAAGAGTTCCTCTCCTATGTGGTATGTTTGTTTGCAGCCTAGGGTAATGGCCAGCAGCAAGAAAGATTGCTGCTTTTGGTATTCTACAAAGGTCTTCCTGATTTTACTCATTTATAAAAGGCCAGTCAAAAAAGTCCTTGTGCTATGGATATCAGTGCATACACCTCTGTATAAACACACCTTCCCTTAATTTCTCTAAACCGTATGCCAGACCTTTGGCCATTTTCACCATGAGAGCTGTGCTTTCTGCCACAACCATTGCAGCACTGTAAAAGTCCTTCAGAAATCTTTCCTTTGGGCCCTGGCAAAGTGGCACAGCCTCTGCGGCTGTGTGGTGAGGTGTGGGGGAAGGTGAGGTGTAGTGAGGTGTGAGAGGGAAGGTGTAACTGGGGACCTGGCCAAGTCTGAAATGCTGGTCCCAGCTACAGAACCATCTGGGCCTCATCTACCCCCAATTTTAGAAAGCTATTGTGCTGGGAAACAGGACTGCTGCAAGAAACGTCATCAGCTCCTCCTAACAATCAGCAAGGTCCCTTCCTCCAGAGCTTGAATGAAAAGGCAAACTACACAGACTGCTTCTGTCTTGCCAGGACACTTTTAGCAATAAAAGCTGCTTGGTAGAAAGGCACAAGAACAGCACTTTCCTGTACAGCTGATCCACCTCTGTTCCTGACAGTGCTAACTTGGGCTTTGTTGCCTTGGTTTGCAATGGCTGCAGGTGCCATGTGGCACGACAGACACAGCAGAGAGATGTGGTCTGCAGGGAATAAAATATACCTGAATTCAAGTCGCTAGATACCAAAAATGACCTCTATACAGAGAAAGACCAAAGTATTACTCTAGTCCCACCTACTTCCTTAGTAGGGATTCATTTCACTGTTACAGGCAACCAAAAAGCACCTTCGCCCTCTCCCTTAGCTTTATATAAGAAGCCTCCGAAGCCCCTTTCCTTGCCATTATTCCTGTTGTCTGCACAGGGACACCCTGCAGCAATGTCTCCACTTCCCACCAAACTCAGGTCTATGTAAAATACTCAGTGTGCCCTGGGTATTGGGCACTGTCCTGGCAAGTGCAGACCTCCAGTGACAGCTGAGGCTGTGCACAGACAGCCTGGCTGAAACAGGCCCGGCTCCTCCCATGGCAGCTGGCTGCTCTAGTAAAACTCTCCAGGGCTCGTGAAATAACTGACATGAAAGTGATGTTTGGCC
The DNA here is from genome assembly GCA_011076525.1 of Nettapus auritus. Classification (NCBI taxonomy): domain Eukaryota; kingdom Metazoa; phylum Chordata; class Aves; order Anseriformes; family Anatidae; genus Nettapus; species Nettapus auritus. Next base: position 42,346,678 of record CM021766.1, read on the forward strand.
TGAGAAACGGAACTCATTTTTCAATTGACATTAAAGAGGAAATCATTTTAGTGTTAGTTGATACTGCACAGGCACATTTTCAGTAATTAAGGCTCAGAAAAAGCAATGGAAATACCTACGAGGTGTGTTAAGAATGAAGCCAGAAGCAACACGTGAGAGGTGCCAGCTGAGAGTCCCTGCACTGGCTGCTACACGTAATGGGAAACCTCGTGGAACCACAGAGGGAACGAGTAAACAGCAGCCCGGGAGAATCAAGCATGGAGGAGCCTCATTTGCACCTTTGCGTATGGTGCAAGGACCCAGCAAATAGAATTGTAATTTCGGAAGTGTGGTACGTGTGGAAGTGCATATTAAAGGTATCCTTATGGCTTTGAGGTGCTGAGGAAGAAATTTTGCTCTATATCTCCTCTTGCCTAAGCTTGAAACACTTCTGATCCCATCCCTTCCTCCCGTGTTGGCTAAGATAGCGTTCATATGCAAAGATATTTTTTTCTAATTTTGTACTCTTTCATGATATTAGATTTTAATTCTACATCCAGTTACAGCATTTGGAGGTTTTCTAGCGAATTTTTTGCATCTTCCTTTTTCCAAATTATAATTCACAAGGACATCAGAGATATCATCCACTATGCACAAAATCAGATGACATTCCTACATTTTTGCAACACAAAACCACAGAAAGTGGAGTCAGCTTGGTCTGTAGGATATGTATATTTTTTAATAAGGAATGCCCAAAACACTTGAAGGTAGAAGGGTTTTTTTTGGTTGGTTGGTTTTTTGTTTTGTTTTGTTTGTTTTTCTATGTATCTCTGTCTGCCCTTCAGGACCCAAGTGAAATAAGAGTGGTTCCCCTCTACTAGCCCCCAGGCAGAGGTGGATATCTAAACTAGCAAGACAGATATTATCATATCCCCAGGTGTACATGCTTTGCTTTTTATTGCCTAAATACTTTCCAGATTAACAGAAGCCACCTGCCTCTACTTTCCACGCTCCAAGTTTGTGCCACAATCTTTGAGCAGAGAGTTTATTGTTGAGTGAGGATGTGCAACAACTCCCCCGCAAAAAGATCACGCTGTGACTCCACACCATAATACTCCTTTGCCAACCTGCAAAGAAATCACTGAGGCTAAAAAGCAACCCTTTTCCCTCCTTCCAAAATTGTGGTGCCTTCCCATTTACTATCAGCTGGCTTCCTCAGCCAGCCTTCACTTCAGGTGGTTTTCATAAACAAACTGTCCTCAAATGACTTTTCCAAGATTTTATAAGGAGATGAACCAGCTACCTTGTTAATTTCCAGTTCTATGTTCTGTTTTCTTACAGCCACTACAAGCTCAGTGCCCCTCCCATCATAGCAAAAAGACAATGCTCCCGAGAGCTACAAAGTGAACACAAGCGTGTTCAAAGTTTTGTAATGTGCTTGTTTATCTGGTAAGATTTGATTTTATAAATGTTTGCTATTTTCCTGCTGTAACTCTTCACATCAGAAGACACTGCTCTCTTACTTACTCTTGACAGGTTCTGTATAAATTTATGGTTCTGCATCAATAATAAGAGTCATTAATCATAATAACAATACACATCACAGAGTCTCCCAGGCATTCATCACTGAACTTGTTGAACTGTCCTACAAATGAACACCCCACTGTCAGTAATTATTTCTGGGCTGAGACAGAAAACAATGAGCTTGGTTAGAAAAACTGGGGAAAAACAAAATTTTCTCCCAGTGGACTTAAATGATGGTGCTGGTGAGCAGGCAGAATCTCAGATACAAGAGGGCAATTAAGGGGAAGTATAGTTTTTGGAAAATGGTTTCATTTCTGTAGAAAATGGAAATTTGTTTTTTCAACAACTCCTAGTCAATCAAAATAATACGCAAAGTTTTGTTGTTGTTGTTAAAAATGTACAAAGATTGTTCTCAAAGGTAATCATTGTTTTTGTCCAGCTTCATTTCTTCCAGCAACTGCATTAGCCAATAAGCACAACATCCTTCTATTCACAGTTTATTTACATAAAGGAAAGAAATAGCGGGAGAAAAGCATCTAACAGATTAGAGCAAAGGACAATAAATCCAGTTCCATTCCCAGTAAAGTCAATACGAATTTTTGTGCTGAATTCATTGGCTACAAGGAGAAGCTGTGATTCAGACATCATAATATAAGCAATGAGAAGAAAAGGAACATGAGTAAGAAGCGAGACCAGCAGTAAGAAGTGAGACTAGCAGTAATAAGGCAATAGTAGAAATAAATCTTACATTTTAGCTTTTTTTTTTTTTTTTTTTTTTTTTTTTTTTTTTTGAGAATATATTTTGACGATGCTAACTATTGGAGGCCAAGAAATAAACTTAATTTGCTGGCTATAAAGATGGCTTAACCACAACTTAAGTCCTAAAATCTTATCCAAGACTACTCTCTCTTTCTCAAGAACTGCCATTGGATTAGGATGTTATCTCAACAAGGATGGTATTATTGTTTAGTTGTATCGCATTTCTTCCCTGCTGCCTTTCCATCTGCTTTACTGAGGGGGGTTGCTGGTTCTCAGAAAGGTGGATGGAGCCTTGTGAGAGCCTGAGTGAGAAAGAAGGGAAGTGGGAGGCAGCTGCTCAATGGGCAAAGGGTAAAGAGAGCATAGAGAAAGAAAAGAAAGGAAAAACAAGTGTAGGTGGCATATGTGCTTCAGCTGCAGAATATAATTATCAGCTGGTTCATGGGCACATATTTGTGCTTGTTCATCTATATGCTTGCTTTCTCTACTTTCCAGAGTATTTTCTTTGTGACACTCAGAACCATTGACAAAATTTGCAGCCTTTTCTGAAGCATCCCAAATAATCATTTCATTGATGTCAGATTCCTGACTCATTTCAGGACCTTCATCTGAAAATAAGAAAGCTGAAATAGGTCAAGCTACCTTTAAAATAATATGAACAATATATAATGTTACCACCCTCACTGATGAAGATTTCATCTTTTTCTTTGTTTCTCTGCAGCATTCTCTGTTTTTGCTGCTTTTACTTCTGCCATGGAAACCTTAACCATGTTATCCCTGATTCTTAGTCCTCGATATAACTGTAAATACACAGATATAAGTATATAATAATTCAGTGAATTCTGTATTTTCTATTATATATTGGGAAGAAATTTTCCCAAATGACCCAGTTTTACATAATCTGCTGCAGAATTAGTCCTTATTCTTCTTGAGCAGACTCCCTCAGGCCTTGGTCTGTTCTGATTTGAGCGCTGTCCTTGAAGACAATAGGTTTCTCTTAGGAAGAAACTAGACTTTTTTTTTTTTTTTTTTTTCCTTAAAAAAATATAAAGGGAATTTTGAGAAAGCTAACCCAAATTCTCCAAATAAAATATGACAACTGCCTTTCTCTGTCTATGTGGCCAGTGTTACTCCCAAGTATTCTCTAAAATAGATTGTTTATTATTGTCTGGAGACACATTTCTATCTGGAGAACCTCATCTACTGAGAGAAATTGAGACAATTCATGCCAGATGAAAGAGGGAAAAAAAAAAAAAAAAAAAAAAAAAAAAAAAAAAAAAAAAAGTATTTGCTAACTGCAAGATGCCCTACAGTTGGAGGAGATGTTGGCTCTTCTGTTAAATCTGCAAGACTTCAACCCATCTATCTCAGAGAGAATCAGGGATGGGAACAGTTATAAATAGTACAGATCCTTTACATTTTTCAGTAATCTATTTAAGCTTTTTTGTGATTTTAATGACTCCTCAATGGCTACTGATCAACATCAATGAGTTGGACTGTCTGGGAAAGTCAGGGAAAATAGCTTTAGTTTTTGAGTTTTTTGCAGCTTGGAACTGATATTTTTTGATGCACACTGTGGCCCCTATAAATCATATGGATTAGAGCCTTATTCTTTGGGGATTTTATTTGTTCCTTTCTTATTTTAAGGTACCTGCATTTGTAGTTTTTAATATAGCAGTAAAGCTGCTGCTGACTTCTTTCCACCAGATGGCACCACAGACTGTAATCCATATCCACTATCTATATGTGTATGTGTATATATATTATTTGTATAAATATATGTGCATACGAACATAATAATAGGTATGTATTTACTGGTATGAATGTATAAGTGCTAGACAGCTACAAACTTTACCAACGTCACTCGTCTCTTTTCCTCCCACAGAAGAAGAAAAACCATCCAACTGACTTGTATGGAGACCACACCAGAAACAGTACCTTCTCATTTGACACATTCATGGCACCAGCAGTCAGTACTATTTAAAATAAACATGATTAAAGAGACGATGCATATTATGAACTTTTCCTTTCTAGTACAATTTATGGTAACCACTTTTTTTTTTTTTTTTTTTTTTTTTTTTTTTTTCCCCTCTGAACTTCAATACCAGCTACGTGTTCCTTCTTAAGTACACTTCTGTCATTGAAAGATTATTCATTGGAATTCAATTTTGACATCTTTTCAACCCAACCATTCCACATTACATTAAGGGCTGCCTACCTAATGCTTTGATAGGAAATGGAAAGGGATGTCTTTTCTATCCTAACTGGTTGCTTTCCTTGTCTTAATTTGCCTCTTTGATAGTTTGATCAAATGCCTTCACTGAGAGAACAGTGTAGATATCTGAAAGACAGATAGAAATGAATACTGATACGTTTGCAGAAAAAAATTTTTAAAAGAAGCTGGCAAATAGCATTCATAAAACATTGCAGGCTATGTATTTCTAAAAACACTTGACAAATGACAAATGTGATTGTTATTTGGTTTGACTTTTTTTTTTTTTTTTTTTTTTTTTTTCCCTTAATTACTTCTCAGTTTCATTCTCATTGTTTCATTTGTATACTTTAGATACAAAATCTCCCCTGGATCTGAAAAGCTTTTAGTGGGATTTGTCAACTGACTGATCAATGTCTGAGGTCTTGTGTGCATAGACATGCAAAACCATATTAATATTATTAAGGACAACACTATTTAATTGTTAATATTATATTCTTCCTGGAAAGGTGCTCTTTCATGCTGCAATGTAGACTCTGAAGTCATCTGGATATCCTATTGCAAACAGTTTATCAGATCTTTTTTTTTTTTTTTTTTTTTTTTGTGTGTGTGTGTGTGTGTGTGATTTATATCCAAGTTATTTTAATTGTTGATGTTTTCATATTTGCTATTGCCATTCTCTCCATGCTTTCAAGAGATATTTTAGCTTGTGTTATTATCACTACTTTGGGGAATTCCTGTAATCTATCACAACAATAAGAGGTGCAACACAAATGGTACAGTGCTAGGTAGTGTATATGAGAGGAAAAAATAGTATTTGTTGCCCTTTTTTTTTTTTTTTTTTTTTTGTTATCTTTCAGTTTCTAGCTGTTCCTTCCCTCCTTCCTGATTAGGTATCACAACAGTGAAACTACCCTCTCCTCACCCTACTCTTTTAAAGCATTAATTTCCCACCCTTTCCAAAATGGGTAGACACCTGCTGCCCTCTAGTTCCTGCTCAAGACATTTTACCTGTCTTAGCCTGAAACCTAAGCAACCTTGAGTGTATCAAAAACAAGCATGGGGAGCCACCAGGAATAAAAATGCCTTACTGATTTACAATGGCTGTGGACTCCAGGAAACAGCAACAAAGCAAGAAATAGTGATGGACTTACTGTGAAACTCATCATGCCAAAAAGCAAGCCGAGTGACTCCATTTAGGTACCCTCAATGGTAATTGAGTGAGACAGAGAAGCGTAATTCCTAGGATCACTAAACCTGGAAAAAGTCTTTATATAGTAAGAAAGTGGCTAAGCACACAGAAGACTGCAGGTTTGGCTCATAGCAAAGTAGTACCTCCGCTCATCATGCTATCCTGCGGGATGAGCCCTGGGTGCTAGACCCTGAGCTCAGCCTGCTGCTCAGCATAGCAGTTGTTAGCTCTGGGCTGAGCCTGTCTCAAATGACGGGCATGCTATATAAATTGCAGTGTGTGTGGAAGACAATAAATCACGATGTTTGGGAATACTGCAATAATCGATGACCAGGAATGATAGATAGTTGTCCAGGGAGGTGTGTGCAAATAGATCTTAGCTTGGTACAAGGGATGGATTGAGATGCTTGCTAATTATTTTCTTCAGTCATTAATATAATTTCTTAAAAGCATACTGTAAAGTACATTTTAATGTCTCATCCTTTAATTCTCTCCTGTTTCCCCTTCTTCACTCCCTGTAAATGCAGTGGCTTGTAGGCTTGATGGTACTTAATTTGTACATTTTTACTTAATTTGATGAGCTGTAAGTGCTCTTTTAGCCTACTGTGAGCATTCAATAATCCAAAGTGGCTGTGAAGTATATAAGTCCTGTTTCAGCTTTATAGTGCCTGATTAAAACAGAAATAATGTATTATGAAATCCTACTCAAATGTCCTTATTGGATCATGGCTATCCATCACAACTCAGAGTTAAAAACTGTCTTGGCTTGCTGGTCTATTTTTTTTTCCTTCTCTATTACTCTACATTAACAAGGCTGAAGAATTTACAACAGCAGCATCCTCATAATTCTCTGGATATTTCCTACTAACATGCAATTTTACATTTCAGCTTAGCAGTGATCCTCTTCATCCCTTATCCCGTATCTGGTCAGTTAAGATCTCTGTCTTGAACTAACTTTTGGGAAGGAATCATCAGTTTCCCCATCTGGAAAAATGGAAATCAGTCTTTTCTCATATCTGCTTGAAAAAAATAATAGATGATATTTGCAAAATATTTTGGACCTTCAGGAACTTGCTTTTAGGAAAATAAAATAAATAAATAAATAAATAATTTTTTTTAAGGATACAACGGAGATTATTTTCTAGATTTGTTTGGATGACCTGTAAGTACCCATACTTTTTCTACCCTCTTTCCTCATTCTCCGCCCCAAATGCAAAAGAAGCATGTGTAGAGGTGTAATTGCCCAGATCTGCCACTGACAAAAAGATGCATACCTGCAAAATGCTGAGCAGAGCATGACAATACCATCCCATATACTATATATCAGAAAGGATTTCTGTGTGCATTACCTGCAAGCATGTTTCCTAGATGAGGACTCCTGACTCCTCCTTCTTCCCCCCTCAGTGTTTTCCCTTTTTTCTTTTCACATGGCTCTTTAATATCAGGATGCTCTAACCTACTTTTATTAAGAGGTTAAATGAAGCCAGAATGCTCCAGAACAGTGCTGTGTCTCATCGACCTCCCCTCCAGGCTGTGCTCTGTAATTTCTCCTGCTGTGCTGAATTGATGCTCCTCTCCGCGTGTGAAATAAGCAGTCGCTTCCTGAGAGGAGACGCGCTGCCTTCTGAAGTGCCCGTTCAGCACAGCAGAGGACAAACTGTCTGGCAACAGGGGTGTGATTCAAGGGCTGTGATATGCATAAAAAGAACAAAAGAAGGGAGGTGCGAGCGAGAGAGGCTGGAAAGCAGACTGAGGAGAGGAACAGAAGAAACAGGGGAGAGGCTTAGTTTAGAGAATAAACGCTAGCAAGTTATGGTTATTAACATTTTTCGTATGGTGATGGAACACCTGAAACACAGCAGGTCCTTTCAGACAGATAAAACACGCCAAGCAGACTTGCTCATGCCATTCTTGTGAAACACAGGCCCCTGAAAGCACTACTACTTTGCATTGGTGCATATCTGGTACCTGAAAGGAGGCTGTAGCGAGGTGGTGGTTGATCTGTTCTCCCACGTGCCTGGTGACAGGACGAGGGGGAATGGGCTAAAGTTGCGCCAGAGGAGGTTTAGGTTGGATATTAGGAAAAACTTCTTTACAGAAAGGGTTGTTAGTCACTGGAATAGGCTGCCCAGGGAAGCGGTTAAGTCACCATCCCTGGAGGTCTTTAAAAGATGTTTAGATGTAGAGCTTAGGGATATGATTTAGTGGAAGATTTGTTAGTGTTAGGTCAGAGGTTGGACTCGGTGATCTTGTAGGTCTCTTCAAACCTAGACTGTGATCCTGTGATATCTCTTGTTTTTCATGAAGAATGTTTCCACTGAAATTCCTGTGCCACTGGGGACTGGCAGGCACACAGCCAGTTTACATGAGGATTGTCACAACATACTGTACAGCCCTGTTTGGCCAGAGGGGACCATAACTCTTTTTCACCTTGGTTTCAGTAGCCTTGGCCTTTCATAACACTAACACCATCACCCTCTCCCCTTGCTGAGGTGAGGTTGAGTGGAAGGGAGCAGCTCCAGTCCTTGCTGCTTGGGGGCTCGGCCCACTGACTTCCAAGGTAAATGGAGATGCTTTGCTGTAATAGAATCGGCTTCAAGAAGAGCATTGCTTTAAAAAGGGAGATTTTATAAACAAATTTGATTTGTAGTATGTCAAATTTTCAAGCACTAAATTACCTCCCAAGACTTAGCAGCTATCCAGGAAAAATGGGACAAAGAGACTTTGATATCTGTATCCATTGGACTACACTTTGTTACCCTTCATGTTTTTGGATTTTGGAGCAGGGCTTTTTTTCATTTAGGACTGAAAAAAAAAAAAAAAAAAAAAAAAAAAAAAGAATACCCCAGTGTTTTCCTCTTCCCTATGTGCCTTTGGAAACTGTTTGACAGAGCAGCACAACGCGCGCTTAGCATGGCACCAACCCTGCCCTTCCCAGAAGCTTCCAGCTGATCCAAGCTGCAGCCTCTACTTCTCTCTTTCAAGGCATGCTTGCCACCACGTGGTAGGGGGCAGACAGACAAGCTGCCCCTCCTGTGCTGCCTGCCATGTTGAGTCCACACTGCCTTGAAGTGCGGCCGCATGCCAGGAAGCCCAGCAGCATGCTGACTGTACCCTCCTCAAGCATGTGGAGAAATGAGCAGCCATCTTCTGCCACCAGGGCAGCCTGTGGTGGCCTCTTGCCCTCCCTGGGAGAAGAAGGTAATCACCCGAGCCAGGCTGAATTTCACACAGGTTTGGGGGATTAGTTCATACAGAAAGAAAAGCGAGTCAGCTCCAGCTGAATGCTGTTTCCAGAGGTCTAATTAGAAGTGCACGCAGATGATGAGGAGAGCTGCTAGGCACACAAGGTTATATAAGATTTCCTTTATGCATGAGGCCTAGGTTGTGTGGTGCTCCATCCCAGGATTGTTGTTCATGCCCAAGGAGTGCAGTAAGGTGGCTTGGAAAAGAAACTGTGAGTAGCAGCTGCTGTTTGGGGGCGGGTTAATATATGAGCCAGTTCATTTGGCAGACTGGAATTAGGTTGCATTTCTTCAAATGTAGTTCATTGTTGTAGTCAGCAGTTTCTTTAGTATCTTTGATTTGTGGTTTCGTGGTTGCTGTTACTGCAACTTTAGAGGTGATTTCAGCCTCTATATGTGCCCTTTATTTTATTACAAAACTTCTACTTTTTGCTCTTTTTTCTTTAAATTTTGCCATTGCTGAGCTCTTGTGTTGCAAGGCAGAACCATACTCTAATGCAGCCTATAGACATACGCAGCTGATAGTGTGTGACACTTTCCCTTTGTGTCTCCAGAGCTGTAGGGTAACTCTGCTGTTCTTCTGTGTCTTTTCTCATTGCTCCTGAGCTCTGGAGCCTCTCTGTAAGGAGCCAAGAGGTGTGTGAATTTCAGTTTGAGCTAAAATCGGTGACAAAATGAGCTAGAGACATCTGGGAAATCACCGCCTGTCACCTTGTGAGTAGGCTGCATTGTGAATGCTAATACCTGTAAGCAAGTCAGCCTGGTAACTAGGTAGTTTCTATTAATCTGTGTTACAATTCAGGATCCCTCTGTGCAAAGCCATGAAACTTAGGACAGAAAGGACACGTTCTGTTTGTCATTAACTGTTTGTGGGACTCTTTGTTATGTTTCTATGCCTTTCTGTGGTTTACAGCACCAATTTCTTAGCCAGTCGTGTTTGTTGGTCTCCCCAGAAGGTATGGTATAAGGTACATTCAAAAAAGAGAGCTTGGAATTTACATTCTTATGAAAAGCTTCCTTAGCTGTCCTCTAAGCCAGCAGAGCTATGTGATTTGTGCTGTATGTTTCCTTGGTGCAACTGCAGCCCTGGTTTTTGCATGCAACTGTTCATGCCATATAAACACTTGCTAGACATGCAAGATATAGAGCTTGGGCATAGTCCCTTTGAAAATGTGTCCTACTGTGCTTTCCTTGAATGCTTCAAGACTCTTTCGTTGTTGTTTTCTAAATGATATGATGCTGCTTGGCCATTTGAAGTGGCAAAGTGCTTTCAAGCACAAAAGATTATGTTTATTTTTTGTTTTAAATAAATTTTTTTGAGAAGAGAAACAGAAAGGAGGCAGCTTTGTGAGGTGAGTAAATGATAGCTAGCCCAGTTGTGGGCATGAGGAAATAAGCCTGTATGCACAAACACATGCAGGGTAATAGTCTACTTCAACAGTAGGTTCCCTTGCTAATTTGGAAAGCCATTCCAGCTCTGGCTTGATTCCATTTCAACATCAAGCTGTGAATAAGGAGGGCTTTTAAGTTGTCATTTTGTTAAAGCCAGCTTTTAAAACACAAGAAGAAGAGACATCAGTTGCCAAAGCAAACAAAACTATGGAAATCAAAATCTTCTCCTTGATATGTAATTCAACAGTGACAGCCAATGTTAAAAGGTTTTATTTGTTTTGTGTGTTTGTTATTGTAGTTTTGGGGGAGGGTTTAATGACTAGAAAGCTTGCTTTGACAGGGGAATTTGTTAAAGATGAGTATGCAGCAGGTGATTTGATTTTGCATAAAGTCAAAAGGGATGTAGTAGGTTAACTATTAAATGTAATATTGCTGTATTAGTATTTATATTTTTCAGTACCTCAGGGAACTTTTTCTGGGGCTAGAATAACATGTTATTTTGTCCCCCCATGTTATTTTCTCCACTCTGGAAATTAAATCCTGCTAAAGCAATGTGTTTCAACCCAAGTATGACTCTCGATGCATTACAAAAGTCTGGCAGAAAAGGCCACCCCACTTCTACATCCAACACCTAAAATGAAATGAAGGAATCTTACGAATTGTGACTGATCATCTAGAATTTTTTCTTAACTTTTACGAACACAATTTAGACGCTAACTTTCTCAGAACTAACTGATAATGTAATACAGTTGGTGTGTCTCCATGAATTATTCCATAACTGTGTAGGGCAAGGCTGCTGATTGTTCCATAATAACAGAAATTGTAGCTCTAACTCACAGAAGTCATGTCAATTTCATTAGCAATAGTGGAAGTAGCCAAATAATCAGTTGAGGATATGGCTTATAGTTAACGGAACTAGTATTTGTGTGATTATACTTTACTATTTCTTAATGGATGAACTGTCAACTATATATATATATATGTAGTTGTAGCATGGTATATATGGATATACGATTAATTTCTTTCTTTCCATCTTCAGACAGGGTAGTGTTTTCTCATTTGTTTTCCTGATTTTAGGCTTTTAATGCTTCAAGTGGACTTCCATTGAAAATAAGGGTTCAAGACTGTCCTTGTCCTTCTCAGTGAAGTGAGAGGGAGATGTCCACCAGTCTGAAGATAAATAATTCTCCATGTTTACTTTATATACATGTTACTTCACAGTGTCAACATATTCAATAAGATATGGTTCCTAGAAATAAAACACAAGGTAAAATATGGTTGGTATGTCTTCTGAGATGAAATTATGATATATGACTGCCTTTGAATCCCAAGGATCCTGTAGTATTTTTATAGGACTGTCATTTTAATATAGAATCAATTTCTGTACAAAACAAATATCACACATTTGCCTGCCTATTTTAGAGCTATTAAGGAAGAGGAGCATATTAAGATTTATCCTCTTTACCAGTACCTAGCACACTTCCCACGAAAATTAATTTTCAGCCATCTTTTTTTCCTTATAGGTGCAACCATACAAGTCTGTGTGGCATCAGACTAGATATCTCATTTTCCCAGACCAATATGAAATAATAAGCATTAGCTCTCTGCCAGTCCATTTGTCATAGTGTGCATTTCTGATTACTGGATGGGAGAAGATGGAAAAAGGATGTTAGGCTTGTACGTGATTGTGAAAAACATTTTTTTGTGTGTGTGTTATTGTTGTTTTTATGGGAGTCTTTCACACAGAAATAAACAAACCCAGAAGAATGAAGCCGTCTTTTGTAACTCCAAACAACAATAATGAGAATAATAAATTAGTTGTAGCTGAGTTAATGTAGCCTGAGTTCTTATGGATATAGATCCTGCATCCTCTTCATTTCCCTACATTCTCCGTTGCAGTGCTTGCATGCCTTCCCGTTTTCTCAGTTGCACTTTTACTGCTACCTTGTAAAACCACTCCAGTCTCTCTCTGCTTGAGCCCTTCAGTTCTGGAAGACTATCGTACTATGGCTGGCTCAGAGCTCTATAGGGCCTCGCCATCTACCTGGTAGATGGGTACCAAAAGGCAAGCCTATCTATACTAAACAGCCTTTCAGTGTGATGATCATGCTGTGGTGTCTGCCTGTCCAATCAAATTTCCCCTCATTTAATGGAAAAAAGTGTTTTTGAAAAATATCATTACTTTGAGCCCTCTGTCTCACAGATTCTAGTAAAGACAGCCAATGGGTTCAGAAATCATTAGCTGTGGTCTGTTAAACAGAAATACCTTGATTCCTTAAAAACAAACAAAAATCCCCTAAAATTTCCTCTAGTTGAAAAAGATATGTGGTCACTCTTCTTGTTTTTGTTGTTGATTTGAAGGATTTGGTTGTGTGTTTTTTTTTTGGTTGGTTGGTTGGTTTTTTTGTTTTGTTTTATTTTTATTTTTTTCTTTGAAGCATGAGATTTTTAGGACTGTGAAACAACTGAGGCACCCTCTCACCCTTAGAGGTACTACTGAGGCAAAGACGCCAGAACTGTGCTCCACGGGAGGAGAGCAGGAAGATGTGAGGCATCATGGAACTTGCTGGAGCTCTGTTCTTAGGTCATGGGAGGAAGCAGGTCTCTGCACCTTTGAAATTATAATTTAAACCTCTGAGTCTTATTGCAGCAACATAGTTGTTAGAGAAGTAGTGGGGAATACCTTACATAAATCTGGCACATCCTGTTAATTTGGGGTAATTAAGACTGTTTAATGTGTAATGCATGGAAGCGTTTTCTGGATATTCCTGGGAACATGGGTTGAATAGTACAGTAATAGATGCTTGTTTGGTCCCTGAACAAATTCACTGGTGACTAGATCTATTGAGCATCTATAATAAATTTTGACTGCCACTTAACTGTGGGCTGTGCACACTTGAACTTCAGGCAGTTATTAAGGGAGGAAGGAGAAAAGGCAGGAACTCATGGAATTTGAAGTAACCTTAAAGAGTTGGGGCTATGAAAGCTGATCTTGAATGATGCTTCAGTACTATACCTGAAACAGGCTGAAAAAGCACCCACTTGTCAGATTGAAGTCTGAGGAACGATACTCATCAGAAAATGTCATGGTGTTGTTTAAAACACTACTCAACTACAGCTAGCTGAACTCTGGGGGGCGTGATTTAAAACAAAACAACAGCAAGACCGTTTATCAGGTCAGTGTGTGTTATGACTCCAAGCCACTCTTAGGAGCACTTTGTAGATGAGAGCTAGGTGTGTATTGCAAGCTGTGTTACTGCAGGCTTCTCTTTCAGCTGTCAGCTTGTCTCCTGAGATTTATCTGGAAATTATAACTATCATCAGGCTAGGCAGGAGCTGAAGGACAAATAGTTTCTATGGATAAAAATTAATAGTTCAAACTACCCCAATTGTCACGAAAAAGGAGATGGTGGAGATGATGTGTGTTTTGACTGCATTAAGATCCAGTCTAGTAATGCACTCTAAGTGTGTGTAGCTTTTAGTATGTGAATAGTGAGACAATCTGAAATGGACTTGTAAGACCGTATTGAAATGGAAGTATGGCTTCAGTGTTATACCAATTTAAATCAGAATTCCAAATCTCTTATAGGGTCAGAAAGCTGAAATAGGTGGTTTTGGGGATAGAAAAAGAAAACTGGTTCCTATAAACTGCTTGTTTCTCTCTCAAGGTCCTGATGTCACAAACTCTTCTTCATTTGCAGCAGCAGCTCTGATTTGAAGTGGATCTTTGTTCTTCTGGCTTTCCTTCTAGTGGGTTGTAGTATATATGCTTAATGTGGTACTCTTTTTTAATTGTCTGCTTGAGCAGACAATTAAAGTAAAAAATTGTACAATGGAATTGCACTGCTGCAGAAATACAAGGTGTGTGGTGATAGGGAAGCAGTGTCTGAAAGTCTCAATCACTCCAACGTGAAATTGGTTCAGCAGAATGAAATAACCTGGGACAGTGTGGGAGGGAGCAGAGTCAGTGAGGTTCAGAGCCTGTGGTGGTAAGCACCCCCTTGTCAGGTAATTCACAGATTATAACTAGAGTGTGTTTTTTTTTTCTTATTTCTAGGTATATTTTTACCTGCAGTTACCTTTTTTTTTTAAAAAGGTGTTGCCGACAGCTTTGTTATTTCAGTCTCCTAAGTGCTGTGGAAAAGCACAAGAGGGGGTGGGGGAAGTTCTGCAGTGAATATGGACTATTAATAACCTTTGCTAATTCTGAAGACTAAGCAGTGCAAATAGCTGTCATTTATACCACCACCATATTGTCTTTCCTGGTGGAAATGTGGGAGATGAATGCATGATTGCCTCTGCTGGCTGTGTAGCATGCATACATGTGTAACTTGCGTATCTAATTAGGATTTTAAGCAACCCTGGGGGGGGGGGGGGGAATAAACATTTCTTCTCCTTTAAGCAACTTGAATAATATTAATAATCTCTTCAAAAAAAAAAAAGGGGGGGGGGGAGGGGGCAAAAACCTCTCAGATGCTTGCAACACTAATGTTCGTTTTTACTGAATCAGTGACGAGTTGCACTGCCCTTCCATCTCACCTTTAGGATAGCAGTAAATCTTGCTTGGCCAGTAAGCCAATATCATCTAAAAATAGCCTGTGTCTGAGTGGGAAATGCATACAGCTCTGTTCTTGCAGCCTGCCTGTGAGACTTCTGTCAACCTGTATTAGATTCCAAATATTTGGGTAATTTCTCAGATGGAAGTGTGAGTACCCTTGCTTATATTTGGTGTGTTTTTCTGTGGGGGCAGCAGTGGCCCAGGATCTAATAGACTTGGCTGAAAACAAAATTGTTCAGAGTGATAGGCAAAAGAATCTATTTTGTGCTCAAATTATGCTATTAAGACAATTCACAAAGCAGAGTCACTGCACAGGTATTTCTAGACCCTGCTTAAAAAAAAAAGTGCAAATTCTTCCTACAGCGCTATGAATTTCTTAAGAGTCATCCTGCTCTATCTCTCTGTACTATTGATCTATGTTTCTATCCCTTTGGTCAGATAGAGGGAACTTAAATTGAAGATTGCTAGTAAGGGAATTAACAAAAGAGCTCCCTCAAGATTTCCACCATGGGTCTAGATAGTACAGAAAAGGAGATTTAACCCAGCGATGTCAGCTATTATACATCATGGGGTTGGTGCTATCCTTCACTGAGGAGGCAGATGTTAAGCTAGATTTTAGAGGGAAAGGCAGTGTGACTAGCAACTTTATCGTGCTTAGCAAGCTACAGTCATCTTACACATGCTGTAGAAAAATATTGTCATTAATGTGATGCTTGAACTTCTGAGTCTTTGAATACACTGTGTCAACAGACTTTTTTTTTTTTTGTAGCAAAGACTGTATGTAATGTGCTTTGGTCACTTATGTGCAGGGCTGTTTATATTATTTATCCCGGGAAACTGTGTTAAACTGTAATGGTACTTGTTTATCTACTTAGATAAAAGAAAAAGAATAGTACTGCACAGACGTGGCCAGATTCTTCCTGTTCTCTCTACATCAGGCATCAGCAAGCTGATAGATTTGCACTGTAGTGTGTTGTCCTCAGGGTCTCTTTCTAGTTCTGAAATCTGTGGCTTGGTACTGCACTGCCCAGCAGTTACAATTCATGAAAGATGTGAAGTAATAACTTGACCTGTTTGGGATGAAGAGGGTGTTGTGACCCTGTACTGGTCTGTGGAAACATCCAGGGTATGTTGTTCTCACTTCAGTTTGGCATGAAACTTCTCCACTTCTCCTCTGCACTTCTTCAAGTGCAGAGGACATGCTACTGATGTGTAATATATGCTGCTATCATACATAGTAATGCATATACATTACTAGTTAACATTATTGATTAGAAACAGAGGAGTCTGTTACTTCTAAGCTAAATTCTAAGATATTGGGTGATTCTGCTTACTAATTGCATTAAACTGTTGCTGTTTTTAATAACAGTAGAAGTATTTGTTTGATACTTTCCACTGCTTAAAGAAAAGAGTGCAAGTAGGTCAGTAATATTTCTTCTTACAAAATACTGTTAAGGAAGCACCTTCTTCTGACATTGGGAGACTTAGTATTGTAGCTCTGAAAGGACATACTAACAGTTAACAAGCAATCTATCTCAGACATACCTTACATAACATAAATTTGTAATACCTTCCTCGTTATGATGTAGTTCAGTTTTTCTTGCTTTAAGATGCAGATGATATTATTAAGATAGTGGTATATAGACTAGATGTTCTGGGTACAAATTTTATTATTTTTTTTTAAAAAAAGCTCTTCTTTCCAACATGCTTAGTACCTTTAAAAATTAAAATTAACGCATGTTTTCCCCCGTATGCTGTGGTGTTTGCTTTTTTGTGTGGTAGTTGTGTTCATTTTATTTCATAACTCCTATGATATTGAAAATCATGAAATAAGAACACTTTCTAGGCCCTGTTTGTGAATTTTCATTGATGTGCTAATGATCCAGACCTGTGAAATATTAAATACATTTTAAAATCAATCTTAATTCAGGAAGCACTTAAACATATGCTTAGTTAAAAGTGAAAACATCAGTTCTATTTACCTCAAACCAATCTTACATGTTCTCCACAACTAAAAACATGCTTTTAATAATTGCAATTATTCTGCAAAGTTCATTCTGCTTGGAGAATTTGGGATTTTTCTGGTTCTCTTCCTTGTAAACATTAGCATATTGAATTCCTTGGGATTTAAGAATGAGCACAGATACCTTTGAATGGGACTAGGTTTATTAGGAGTTATGAGCCAAGAAAGCTTTTCCTGTCATAGCTCGTTGCCAAAGATATGATGGAGATGCTTCTTCCACAGCACACCCCTTATGACGCCGGAGGCAAGGCACTTACGGATCTCCATCCAAATCTGCATGTGAGTAGTGTGTAGTTGCTGAGCCAAGCTACTTCTGTGTTATCTTAGAAGTCAGTGGGCTGGGCCATTAGAAAGTGGAAAAATATACCTCAGAACACTTCATCAGCCTTTTGTCTGCTTCATTTTTGTGAAACTTAGAGCTGATTAGCTGATAGAAGGGGGCAGATATGAATATAATATTTTCCTCTGTCTTCGTCCCCCTCCCTCCCCTTTTCAAATGGTAAAAATACTCTGTCAGGACTTTTGATCTAGAAAATAAAGCAAGCACAGAAGGTGTTTTAAAATATTACTGTTTTTTTTAGGTTAAAAAGTTAAATTACATAGCATTTAAAAACTTCAGCCCTAGTATACTATAGTACAAGTCATCCATTCTCCGTTAGCATCCCAAATCAGAGTTGGTCTGAGCTAGTCTTCCTAGGCCTCTTATAGGGAGACAGCCCTTCCAGAAGCCAGTGCAGTTTGTCAGCCAGGTAGCTCACTCTGCAGAAGCACCTGTTTATCTCTGATTACAAAGAGCTTTGGGATACTTCTGTGCACTTGGAAGTTGGGTTTGAGGTACCTAAATTTAGGTCAGTTTCCTACCTTAAAGTAATCAGAGGAAGGACTGTTTCCTTTTGGTGTCTTGGAAGAAATAATGGATTGTGGAACTGCAGTATTCTTTGTTTAACTTCCAGGTGTTGTTTTTTTTTCTCCTGTAAACTGCCCCCAGAAGGTGGTATTTATTGCTACTTGGAAAAGGGAAGAAGGGGCAGGCCAGTGAGAACAACTTTGCAGGGCAGCAGCTTGGTTACCTTTTGTGATTGGGTTGTAGTTAAGATCCATCAGTGTTCTTGTTTCCTTGTATCATTTTGATTTGGCCTTGGAAAATAATTGCATGCACAGTAAACTTTAGCTACAATTATGAAACAACCCATTTGAATCCTGCGGACCAGATCAAGCATATAATACTCCCATAAAGCCAATTTAAGCAGGAGGGTCATATGAATGAAGGGCAGTCCTGTTGGAAGTACTTACTAAGCGCAGCTGTAGAACTTGCTTCTATTGCTCTAAGCCTGAAGGACATAAGTGAAGGACATGTGGCTGTGGCCTTCTCAAGACTCCCTAACCTCCAGCCTGCCTGTCTGGGATGAGGGAGTTTTAGCAAACCACACCACGAGCATTAGGCTTCTCTGCTTTCTGCTAGTCAGCAAATGTTACCTACAGTGAGCTTAAGAGTACACATGTAAGAAAAACTGCACCTTTGCATTTGCTCCTCTCATGTTGCTCAGTGTGTATCCGGGCAGATCTTAGTGTTGTAATAGCAGGCTGATTTGTTTGTACTGTGCCTCTTCAGTGAGCAAACAAATGGTTTGGATCTCCAGGGGATTAACAGCTTTCATTGAGGGTGAAATCTGTGTCCCTTGATTGGCCTCAAAAGGCAAAATTCCTTTTATTGAGGGTGTGAGGGTAGGAAAACCTGTCTGTTTTTCAAATAAAATGAAGCCCCACAAAGTATTAGGGAATCAGGGACGTTCTTTTTCTTTTGCTGGGGGAAATTTTTTTTTAATCCCCCTTTAGGGCACTCATAGCACAGGTTATTAGCTTTGCATTTTAGCCACTAGGTGGAGAAAGCAAGCCTTCTACTGTAATTTAATAGCATTAATAGTAGAATGCTATTCTGACCTAAATTCCAAAGATATTTTGGAGTAGAAAAGTTCCTTCTTCTCTGCAGTACTTCAGAGGATAGAGTATCAGTGGAGAGTGACTAGCTGAAACCTCACTGGAATGAATTTTAAGAAAATATAATAGCAGATCAACTTTAAATATAAGTGTACCACAGCCAGCCTCAGTTAGTCGTCTGAAATGTAATTCATTTGCTTCTAATGCCTGCCTTACTAGGAGTAAGGAGTTGGGCTGCCACTGCAAGAAGGTTGCACACAGAGGGCATATTCCCTTGGAGATGTGATCACTTGTCACATCTCGCACCTTCACCAGGATAGAAAGGAAAAGGATGGATCTCTACACACAGCCTGTGATGGCACTTTTGTTTGGAGGTGATATTGGAGTCATTATTTCAACACTCCTGAGCATGTGCATGGAGTGTTCCAGTCTCAGCTGGGGGGGTTGGAAGAGATTCACTGCAGCTCAGTGAATAGAGGTTTCTGATTCCGTGCTCCAGTTTGTCATGGGTCAAAGTCGACTCTGATTCTCTTGTCTTTCAATGCATTTTCTTGACTTTGTAAACATGTTAAGAGGGATGATGGGGCTGCAATCTACTGTAAATGAGGTCTGAATAAATTAGAATATTCCTGGTTTGTAATTGTCAAATGGAATCACTGCAGCATTCTTCTCTTTGTATATATGGCCCTGAATTTCATCCAGTTTTGGATAATATCCTTCCAGCCTGCCCTGCAACCCCAATATATGAAAACTGTTTTGCTTGCCTTTATTACAGAGACTTTTCTTGGTCTAATTATGAATGTGAGTGTTCCTGGGGCAGCATCTACAACTTTTTCCTCAGCATGTATTCCCATTAAAGAAGTAGCAGGTATTTCTGCCACTGAACATCCTGAATCCTCCTGTGAGGAGCACTTTTTTCTTCCGTGCTGGAGGATCAACAGAATTCTTTTCCAACCATAACCACCGGAAAAACATGATAAATCATTGTCTTCCCCTACCCCTTCCCAATCACACCACAGTATACTGCCTGATTTGGGGAATGAGTTGACTGTCTTATAGCATCATCCCTTCCAGGAAGGGACTTTGGGTGCTTCTTCTTCTTCTTTTCCTTTTTTTTGCTTACAACCTATTATTTTGATGCATTTTTTCTCATAACAAGATAGTACTGTGGTTTGTGTTGGCTTCTGCAGGTAATATCTGCAGCCAATTAATCCTAAACTGTAGACATGGCTACAGCACCCTGAGTCATGAAAATATACCTGTATTTAATCGTGGACTAGGCTCAACATCAACTACAATCAATTTCTGAGGAGTAGCCCTGTCCCATGTAGTAAAATGATTCACGTAAGTTATCTTAAAGTGAATTCACAAAAGGTGCATCTTGACCAGTGAAGTAGTAGTCAGAACTATTTTTCCAAGTCATTTACAGTCTTTCTATCTATTTTGTTCTTGCACTTTGGGTGAAATGAGAACTTTCCTGTCTAAGATGCAGCATGGGTAACTCATTTCACAGCATGTAGTATGATGAATTCCTGCAGGTGAAAGACAACATTAAGATAATGAAATCTATATAGAGAGTGAAATAAATTAACTGATGCTATGTTTATAAACAGCTTTAAAGCTAAAAAAGGGACCTCTTTAGATGTCAGCTTCATTGATCATTGCAGTTATTTGCTGGTTTCCATCCCAATTAAATCTTTCCACTACAGAGTTGCATAAAAACATTTAAAACCATAAGGATCTTATTCTAAGATGCTCGTTCATGTAGCTCATCAAATGATGTCTGCAAACTGTTTGGCTTCAGGTTTTCATTCATGGTCACTTTCAAATGACTTTCATTAAATTTATTTGAGGATTTTTTTTAATTGGCCTCTATACAGTTAAAAGGATGAGTTTGATTTTTATGTTCGTGATCAAGGTTAAAGCTGAGTTCCACTTTTTTTCTTTAGCTATCCTGTCTGTGTCTGATCTTTGGTCTTTTTGGCTTTCACATATTTTCTTACAAAGCAGGGAAAAAAAAAAAAGACAAAATGCTGGTATTTCACTCAATTTAAACTCTTTAAATCAAGTTGTTAACTTTTTTTGTAAACTCTAAGTTATTTCTTTCTACCATAGCAAATACTGTACTGATAAATTTTAAGCCTTATCAACAGATTACAGTTGTAATAAGTAATTTCAGTTATGTAAAGAAGCTCTGTAGAAAGGAAGGAAGGAGTCTGCTTTGTTTTCCATCTCAGTGACAGGTGAGATGAGCAGTAGTGGGCTTAGATTTCTGTGTAAGTGAATCCTTTTCCAACAGGGCAGAATGCTGAGTTAAAGAGTAGGTGAGAACTGGGTCTGGCTAGAAGAAATGTGGTTTTGACTATGGGCTCAAGAGGTATTTGGTGGGAATTACTTAATCTAAATATTAGACATTCTGTCTATTTACTGGTCTCTGCAACTGTGGAAACCTGAAATACCTAAAGAAGAAGTACTCAGATCTGAATGTATCAGATGAACGTAATTCAGCTGATAAATAGCATGTTAACTCTTGTAACATTTAGTCTTTTGCAAACCCATGTTTCAGGCACATGCTACTCATGAGTACCCCGGGGGAAGAGGAGTAGAATTTCCAAGAGCCCAAATATTCTGGGTACTCCTTCCAAAAAGAGACAGAGTAATCAATCACTTCACATGGTAGTGTAATACCATGCCTCCTAGAGACAAGAATGCTATCTACAGGATCTCGAAGATCTCATTCGCCATAAATATAAATGATAAAAGAATGTGATGGCAGGCCTTAACATTGTAAATGAGTAAATTTTTAATCTAACCAATAACTGATGTATATTGCTTTCAGAGCTGTCTTCTTGATCTTGCCTAGTTTAAAAACAAAACAGACAAAAAAAAAACTTTTCCAGGAAAATGTTTTTTTCTAGACTTATGTTCTACATTGCTAATGACCATATATATGCCAACAGTGAGGTTAGCTGAGAAGAACTGGCTGAAAACAATAAGTATTAAATATATTACTGACCTCAGTAAGGTCATTCCTATTTACTAACTAATTGAACTAAACCCACTGAGCAGTAGAAGACTATTAGAAGTTTTTTTTTTTTTTTTTTTTTTTTTAGTGTGCCATGCTAATGCTAACTCTTATAACTTATATCACTGTAGTGTCTGAGATGTTGTTATGGAATAAAATTGCATACTTTCAAATGTTAAAAGCACCAGTTTTAGTGTTGCATCTTAGATAACTCATAGCAAATAAAAATGCAAGCAAGGAAGACAGGTGAAGACAGACAAATGGACAATAAAGCGTAAAACAATATTTCCTTGTGAGTGACAGCTAAGCTAAAGTTAAGCTGTGATTTGCTTAAGAAAATGAAGAGAAATAGCTTGGATTTTCTTCTTTGGAGTAAGAAAATCAGGGGAGGGATTAAAGGAGATACATAACATGAGGTGAACAAAAAGACGAGCTAAGAAAATGCACTCAAAAGAGGTCAAGATTGTGTTTATTCAGTTTGGAGGAAGACTTGTTGCAGAAAGTGTGATGGCATGCAAGAGAAACTTAGCCAGCATTTTAAGTAGGTGGTCAGAACAGGGACTACCACATCTTAGATTCTGTGGAGAGAAACTCCATTATTGGTCATCCTTTTCAAAATGAGTTTCAAACAGATGTACTTTGAATATTAATAAGCACGTGCCTAATTTGAAATGTCTGCATTTTAGTTCAGTCTTTTGAGGCTTGTTCATTTAAATGGACAAAAGAAAAACAAAATCCAGGCTATTGATTAATAGTGTTAAGGGTTTCTACCTCAGTTGTGTTTGTGGGGGGAGAGCATTCCAGCTAAATCCGTATCATTGTGTGGGAAATAGCAGCCATTTCACTTGTCCAGATTACAAGTGTATCTTTGTATTCCCACATGATTGCAGGCTTCCCTGGACAATTGGGCAGTGTTTCAGACTGGCTGGCAGCAGGCGGTCAGAATTCAGATTTTAAAACCTGCTTTCTGTCTTTATCCAGACGGGCTACTTTTTCAAGCCCTTTCGGGGGCTCTTTCCCAACAGGACAATGTTATGCAAGATTGCATGGAAATAAACTTCAGCACTGGCAATGCTGTCATCACCTGGATTCAACAGGATCTCAGGGGAATGGCCTGGTAATGGAAGTCTGTGCGCCAAAATCTGTTTCAATTAAAAAACACAGACACATACTTCTCATTTATTCAGAAACATGGCATGGCATCCAAGATTATCAAGAGAGCCTTACACAGTCCAGATAGATTAAATTACCCTTGCAAGTATTTCCTATTCTGCATGCATCATCAGGGTGAACTAGGGTAGAGGGCTGTATATTTTGTACTGTTGCAGTTACTGGGGCAATGCCACTGCAGAGCAGGCCAGGCTTTGTTCCTGAGAGAAGGCTGTAAAATTCTAGCAGTGGCGAATTTGTTTCAAATTTTGCCTCTATGTTCACTTGGAATAAGGTTTACCTCTAAGGAGAGATTGATTCCTTAGATGAAACTTCTCCTCACAACAAGCAGCTGCCTCAAGGCTTGCCTTGCAGCAGTCAACATCAGTTCATTGTGCTGTTCACAAGATGCTTCTTTCTGAGGGTCTTTTTTTGAAGTACTTACCTGCTTTGGGCCCTGTAAAACATTTTACTCTAGTTTTGAACTTGGCATTAGTGATGGAATTGTTTAATTTAAGAAGGAAGTATACATAAATTAAAAACCCTATGTCAGAATATTTTATGTCCAACCTTCTGCTTCTTGTATGTGCTCCCTCAATAATTAGCTGAACTTAAAGATGTGTGTGGGAAGAGGATGTTTCTCATTCCTTCAAGCAAAAGTCCTTTGCCATTCCATGAGAGAATACTCAAAGTAAGAACACTAGCTGTATAAAATTCAAGTCAGCCGCTCCAATTATTTCTGTGCTATTATGGCTGAATAATTCTGTATGTGTCACCAATGCTTTTATACAGACTCAATACCAAGGCCCCTCAAACACTAAAGTTAGGTTTGAGTTATTTAATGAGGTACGTGTAGCTCTTAGTTCTTATGCCTATTGCTAATATACCACTCCAGACAGAATTTGCGTTCTACCCATTCGTCAGGTCCTGTTAACTTTTATAAAGGCAAATTTTTATATTCAGCAAAGTTCCATGGCAGGGTTTGATTTTTAGGAGAATCTCTGGTAGTAATAAAGCTGAGAAATTAAGAGTAGCTTGGTAAATCCAGAGTTTGTTGTAGGTACTGCTTAACAGCAATGTTTCTCAGAAGGGCTCTCATGGTGGCAGGAATGCCACCATGGAAGCCTAATCACAGGAGCAGCACCAGTCAAAAAGAAAGTCCCGACAAGTCAGAAGAGTGCAACTGTCCTTTTTCTCCTGGAGCTGCAAAATTAGCCCTGCAATTGCCTTTGGTCTAGTGTGATATGTACAAAGATGTCCAACGACACGGACCTTTACTGACTTGGAGAATTCTCTTATTTTCTGGCTGAATACTATCCAATCCAGGTAACTTGCTGGATCACCAGCAGCGTGCATGTTGTTTGCGTTTGTTTCATGAGTTTACTTTGTCAGCTCATCTGACTGGGTGACAGAGGTCAAGTCGGTGCAGACCGTGCAACAATAGTGTAGCCCTAGGGTGACAAAGGGATCTGGAACTGAGCTTTAGAAGGTGCAAATATTAGGGGTTATTTTCTAGGAAGTAATTTGTTGTATACAGTTCATACTTACACACTGAAGAATGATCCGGTGTCTGTGGAGTTCAAGACAAGGTGAAGAAGTGCCTGGCAAATGCCATTTTCACTTCTTCCTTTGGCTACCTTTATGTTTCACTATTCAGTGGGAGCTTTCCTGGAATTCTACTAAGTAATGATTTGACTAGTCCTGCATAAGTGGTGTCACAATGGTTTATGCATGTTCCTGCATATCCATGGATATTCCTGTCCATGACATATGGATATCTCAGTAGCAGACTTGTTAAGGAGCAACTCTAATGTACAGGAATTGGACAACCTGTGTGTTTTTTTTTTTTTTGTTTTGTTTTTTTAATAAAAAGAGTTATTCAAAAATGGGGCTTTTCCTCATTAATGTAACTTATTTAACTAGGTTTTGGCCTTTGCTGGTGTTTGCTTTGGAGTGTCACACCACTTTGATTTGAACCAGAAACATTTGTGCACCTTTACTCCGGTGGAGTGCTGGTGCAAACAGCCAGAAATCTCTTAAGAGTCAGCATAGGGCTGTTCAGCTTTGAGCAAATTTATGTAAGAGCACTGTACCAAAACCTTCTTTGTAAATGTCCAACTGTTTTTTGAAGTAATTTAGTACCATAGGGCCAGGAGGAACTTCAGGAAGTTTATGATCAGTCCTGTGACCTGATGCAGCATTATTGTCTAGCAGCCCTTCTTGAAACTATCTTAAAAAGAACCTGTAACAAGAGATTTCTTAATCCTCCCCTTTCCTTAAATAATGCTGTAGTTCTTGATTATGCTCAGAAGCTCATATATTTTCTTTACTAGCAGTAGCATTTGATTTTTTTCCCTTTTATATACCATAAGACTGTTGTAAAGTCTATTTTCAGCTATACATCATCTTATTGTCTTTTTTCCAGAGAAGACTTCTTCACCAGTCATTTGTTAACCTCATGGGTTAGCTTTATAGAATTCACATTATTCTTGTCAATACTTCCTGCCTATCTCCAATTTGCTAAGCCTGAAACTGAATGAACCATACCACATAAACATCACCAGAACTGCATACAGTGTTTCAAATATGGCACTGCTGGTACATACCAGAAGAGCAATGCAGTGTTCTGGCTTCAAAATATATGTATTACCTGCTATATTCCTCAACTTCTCTTTTGCTGTAGAACAGTGTATTTATTTTATTCACAATCTTATTTTTGATTTCTCTTTCCAGCATGTTACTTTACACTTGTTTATTTGCTTGTGTTATTTCAACCATACTCAGCTTTCACACCACGATGAATCTTACCCTTTGCAGTCCTCATGGTTATTGCTGTCTCTGAATATATACATATATATACAAGCATAATCTCTCATGTCTCATCCAGGTCATCAAGAAAGTGTTGAGTGGAATTAGGCCTAGAACGGATTCTTCTGTTAACTAAATTGGAAGCCAAATCAATCACTTCTCTATCCACTGCATGATAAATTAATCTATACTTTACTTTTTAGATTGTTGATGAGAATGCTAAGCCAAAATCAAGGTATATTGCATTGGCTGTCTTTTAATCCTCACACGTCTCTGAGCCCTAAGCCAGTCATTGTAGCATAGGAGTAAATTTGGGTGATAGGACACTTGGACTGCAAAAATCTAGGTCCTCCAAATAGTTATACATTATTTAATGGCACTTTTTTCTATAATACAGCTAATTTTACAATTTCAAGAACAAGACACGTGGTCATGAAAAAGTAGAAACAACATGATGCAGAACATTTTATTCTATGAGATTTTTTTAATTAAATTTCTTCTGTAAACATGTTTCCATAGACTTCTAAATTCAGGAGCTCGTGTCCAGTGATTGAGTTAATCTATGAGGCTTCTGCCCTAGTTTATGATACTTTTGTTCATTTGTTTTCTGTGACCAATATATAGCAAACTGCTACAACGCACATACCTTATTTTAAGGGCCTGAGAGTGTTAAGTTAGAAGGGTGCAGGCTGCCAATAATCACAGAATCACAGAATAGTCGAGGTTGGAAGAGACCTCCAAGATCACCGAGTCCAACCTCTGACCTAACACTAACAAATCATCCCCTAAACCATATCCCTAAGCTCTACATCTAAACGTCTTTAAAAGACCTCCAGGGATGGTGACTTAACCGCTTCCCTGGGCAGCCTATTCCAGTGACTAACAACCCGTTCAGTAAAGAAGTTCTTCCTAACATCCAGCCTAAACCTCCCCTGGCGCAACTTTAGCCCGTTGCCCCTCGTCCTGTCACCAGGCACATGGGAGAACAGACCAACCACCACCTCGCTACAGCCTCCTTTCAGGTACCTGTGGAGGGGCAATAAGGTCGCCCCTGAGCCTCCTCTTTTCCAGACTGAACAATCCCAGCTCCCTCAGCCGCCCCTTGTAAGACTTGTTCTCCAGACCCCTCACCAGCTTCGTAGCCCTTCTCTGGACTTGCTCGAGCACCTCCATGTCCTTCTTGCAGTGAGGTGCCCAAAACTGAGCACAGTACTCAAGGTGCGGCCTCACCAGAGCCGAGTACAAGGGGGACAATCACTTCCCTGGACCTACTGGCCACACTGTTTCTTATGCAAGCCAGTTGCATAAACTTGCTGTTTCTTATGCAAACCAACAGTATTAGTCTGTCAATCCTTTAATGGCAAGTACTTGGCCGCACCATTGGGTCTGCTGCAGATTTGAGTTCCAGGAACACTTCAAAGTGTTTTTTCCAGACTGAATCTATATTTAGTTGTGCTGTCTTAAGCAATTGGTATTGACTTTAACAGAAAGACAGAAAATGAAATAACACTGGAGGAGGTGTTAAATACAAAAGATTCCTCTTGTGTTTTTTTTTTTTTTTTATGAACTAAGATTATCAACAAGTTGTTTACAGAGTCTCTTCATAGAGGGAAAAGTGAAACATTGCTTTGGGTAATGGAACAAAATATTGGTGATGAAACATTTTCAGCCATTACCAGTATCGTCTGTCCCCCCTCTGGACATGTCAAACCTACATTTTTGCCGCAGCTATTCCTATTTACTAATTGTAGCATTTATTTTTAGTGCTTAAGAATGTCTCGTCCTCCATCAACTGTGGCATAAGATGGAGCTCCAAATTCTCAGCATGAATCAGTGTGGCGAATTCTACATTCACTTGGCTATCAAAGGGGATAGCTGAATTTATTTCTACTATGTGTATTCCTTCTACAGTTGTGTTCCTCTAAAATGAAAGTCTGTAAAAGCAGAGAAAAATGCCACTGGCCTTCACTGAGAGGTCAGGCAGGACTTGAAGTTGTTGTTACCCCTGGTGCTGCATTTTGATTCCCAACCCTGCTATCCATGCATGCTGAATGTTTTTACATTTCCTTTACCTTTTGTTATCTCTTAGTGCTTTTTTTTATACAAATAAAGTCACAAGCCAGTAATAGGATTTTTCAAATTCATTGCACAATCTTTGGTAAGTATTAAAAGGAAACAAAGGTGACTTCTCTCATCATCAGTTGTCGTATAGTAGAAACTCATTTTGTCAAATACAATGGGATCTGTTGTCACAACACAATGTTGGATGTATCTTTTTTTTTTTTTTTTTCCTAACAAAGTTCATACGCAGCATGTTCTGGTGGTTTTTTTCCCCCCTCTTTTTTTTTTTTTTTTTTTCTTTTCACCATAAAGTGTTGTATTTTCTAATAATTGAATGAGAGGGGATAGGGGAAGAGATATATTCATGATCTCTTCCTGGCATAGTTAGTGCACAGTGTACGCTCTTAATAGCAAGAACGCTCCTAGGCATGGAAAGGAAATCAACTTTAGCAAGCTTTTCAATGAAAGGCTATTTTATTTACATGGGGAAAAAAAGTGCAGTGAGTAGACATGTACAAGTTCTGTTCATCATTGTTCACAGAATATATAAATACTTTCTAAATATGAGTATCTGTTTTGAAACCAGTTGAGTTTGGGAACATCAGGATGCTTGGATACTGCTTTGTATACTGAAAACAGAGGATGTCAAGCACAAGATCCTGGATTGTCTATAGCATTTCATCATTATTAGCATCCTTTCCGCACTCCCTCACCACCCCAGCTCTGTTCTGGGTTGTGAAACTTGGTGCTCTATTGTATTGCACAGGTTACAGCTCTGTGAAAACACACTTAAGGGACTGTCACCAGAAAGCTCCGTAAGTAAGGCTGCTGTGGGTCTGGCTATGTTTTTCCCACACAGTCTATTAAAGTGATGCCATTAGGCTTTATGTCCTCAAGAATCCTCATGATGTACTTGCACAATGCATCCTCAGCTCCATGCTATGAACTCTGATAGCTTATAACGCATTGGTCAGTGTGAAGAGTTTGATATGAAACCAGTACCTGGTAGCTATGTTTAAGGGCCATGCAGGAGGCACTAGAAGGAACTTGGAAATAAATCTTATAGTTTGCACATAAACAGTTGGTTACAGAGGAATAATCATAAAGCAGGATGGCTGTGTTCCATTTATGGTGGAAGGAATGGTCCCTGGCTCCTTTTATTTAAACTATTTTTAATTTTAATTTTGAGTTGTGTATGCTTTTTTTATTTAACAACTTAGTTACAGTCATAGATGTCTCAGTTAATTATGATTTTATTATCCACTAACAAATCTGCTTTGGGAATCTTTTGTATCCTGACAGTACTGAAAACCTACCTTTTTCTGGTGAGGAGTAACAGTCTTGTACACTGTTTCTTGTAGGTACAGGATTGAGATGCTGAGGCCTAGATACACCTCTTGGCTTTGCTGCACATTTTCTGCGTGGTTTTGAACTTAGTGCAATCAACTTGAGCTTTCCCTGTTACCAAGACAGCACTGGGCTGCCCAGGCTTATTAGTTTAGGCCCAATGCCAGAAAGAGACAGCTGTATTGGCTTGCCAGCCAGCTTGGATCTGTGAGCAGTTTAGCTACACTGTGTCTGCAGAACACAAGCTAATAGCCCTAAAGACCCAGGTTTATTTTATGGAGTCATCACAAAGTGATGCATTCCTGTTTCACTGGGTGACTGGGATGGTACAGAGCCAGCCAAGCTTAAGTGCCACCTGAACATCTTTATGCCACACGGGAGATTCCAGAAATTTTTAGCTGAAGTCCAATGCCAGTCTAATACATTCACTTGTCTTCTTGTCAGTATGCCTTATTGTATTGTGGCTAGAGCAAGTACCTTATTTAGCAAGAGCTTTCTGAGCTTAGCATGTGGTTTCTGGTGAAAAAGGTATCCCAACTTTGTCTATGGTATCTCTGTGCTTCAGTTCCCAGCTTCTCGTTTTCATGTTTTACACTGTATTCTGCAACTGGACATAGGAGGCTCTTAAATGGGATTTATCCTACCAAGATACTTGTAGGTGTTGAGAATCTAGCCATGTAGTATGGTGAAATAGAGCAAGTTACCAAGCAGCTGAATAACCTGTGGAGGCAGCTTACTTGGTGCAGGCTCAGGGGATTTGCAAAGCATTGGTTAATCCCTCTGAGCTACCTTATTGCTGTTGTGTTAAAAGATAAGCCCCTGCTTCCTGTAGATCATAGAGGTGCACTTATCATGGAGTAGCTCATAAGCTGTTCACTTATGTTCTAGATGCTGATGTTATGGCCAAATAAATGTGTGTGTATATATATAAACTTCTTTTGTTGGGGCGGGGGCAAATGAAATGATTTTTGTCATTTTTGACTATCGTTGACAGAACATCTTCAGAATTCAGTTCAGATGGTTGCAGAGTTCTTGAACTCTTGGTAAGAAGAGAAAGAATATAACAGCTCCTCTCAGAAGTGTTGGTTGTCTTGTCTCCGCCACCCACCCCAAATGCTTCCTAATTGTGTTTAGATTAATGATTTTCTGAAAATAATTTTCTCAGAAAAAGTTAAGGGAAAATTACTCATTGGGCCTTAATGGGGCTTAATGAAATGTTATTAAGGGGGTCCCAGACATGCCACAAGACCATCAAAGTAGCATTCCATTTGTGTTTTCAAGAGTTAGTTGAAATAAGCAGGCATGCTATCTCTCTGCAAAACCTTTGTGCTTAGCATGTTCTCTTTCTTCCTACAAATACATACAACTAACAATTGATGTTATTTGCAACCTAGGCAGCTGATCCAAAAGCCAGTAGAATGCTGAGAAACTCTGGAGTTCTTGCTCCTGCTCTTGAAGCCTAAAAGCTTTGTTCATTGACCCTGGAGCAAAAGAAAGTAGATCCCTACATGTTATCACACTGCATAGATTGTCGTGACTTGTTCAGCCGGATATAAACGTGCAATAATACATATACTTAATATAGCACAAACAAATAATGAAGAGAAAGTGACTCATTTTCCCCAGTGGGCAGGTCACATTTGTTGTAGATGATGTTTGACTTCCAGGTGAGTCTATAGGAAGAATTACAGATCTATGATGAAACACTTGTGTCCTGAAAGCATGATAAATACACTGCTTCAGCTCTGAGACCACAGTAATTATCTCTATCTTTTGGCAAGCTGCACTGGTGTCATGACACTGCTTCCAGTTCTTGAGTTAGCTGATAAGCTTGATGGCAGTGCTTTCAGCAATGTAGATGTGTCCTAAGAGGACCATCTGCTGTGTTTCTCCATGGTTCTTGTTTGGGTTATGCAGTAGCGGCTACAGCCAAGAGTCACAACCTGACAACCTGAATACATGTTTCAAAAGCAAATTTTAGCTTTTATTTAAATCTCAAAATGTAGTCCGAGGGCTTGGAATGGGGTCTGTGCTCTTAAATGAGGCAAGTACTTGTGAAAATTCACTTCTGGAGAACTAATTGTATGCTTTGAAATGCTGGGTGCTCAGTAAAGTGGGCACCTGTTCAGGAAGACACTGTTTGTTTTGCCAGGAAAAGGAGAAATTTGTCTATCCCTTTGGCTGATCAGATTTAACCTAAGCAAAATATTTAGTTCAACACTGAGTAGCCTGAAGTGATCAGTATTGTTATCATTCACTCATCCATTAAATTAATAAATATCAGAGCTATGTAGATTGTTATAGGAATTAGTATTTTTTCTGTTTTACCTAGGCTAAACAACTTTAATTTAATCTGTCTGTGTTTAATAAGCCACAAATGATGGGTCCAAACAGCAGCTGCAAAGTGCTTGCAAAGGGAGGGAAAAAATGAAGGGCGGGAGGAAGGGTAGGAGGTAGGGAGCAGGGGTTGAAATCAAAAGAGAAGAAGAGAAAGAAAATACAGTGGTGAGGTCTTTCACTGTATAAGATACTCCATAGGTGAAAGTCTGGAAGGAATAGAGGGTTGTGGGGTATTGAGTCCATGTCTTCTGAAATCTATGACAGTATTTCCATTGTCTTAAATAGTTACTGAACAAGGCCAGATGAGAATGAGTTTGTGCCTCTGTACAAGTGTCTGAAGCCAAAACAAAAATAATTACAGTACTGAATGGATTGCATTGGCTGACTTTTTTAGTGTCTAATGTTCTTTGGCAATGCTTCATCCCGATTATTCCATCTGGAGATAATTGTGTGATATCATCCATAAAATTAAAACATAAATCAATCCAACTAGTGATCAGCCCCATGAGCTGCTGTTTAAATACACACATGGAAAGCTAGCGCTCCCTGCCTTTTTAGTAGGATGTGCAAAAAACTAGTGAAGCATCAGGACAAAATAAAATCATGAACTAGTAGTTGAAACCTACAAATCTTTCACGAGCTGTAACAGTGCTGACATGGAAAATAATAGAGGAACTCTTTAGTTTTCCTTATACTTTAAATAAACTTTTAACAATAGGTGCTACTTGAACTTAAAAAACTTCCCGTATTTGTTGGCATAATAGTTTCAACATTGTATGGCTGTCGTGCAGCAAACTGCTGATTTGAAGCAAGTGAACAGTTATTAGCAGCTGAGAACAGACATTCCTAATGGAAGAATAATTTTCTTGTGTTGGTCTGGTAAAGTAAAACCCTTATACCAAGAAGGCCCTAATGTCACTCTGTTGCCGGGAAGGTCACTATATCGCTTTGTGATATTAAATTCTACTGGATCTTTCAGCCATGAAGAACAAATTCAACTTTTATCTTGTGTTGTTTTGAAAAGAAGATTATTAGCAAGAATGATTAACACCTAATCATTTTGGTTGTTAACAATTGGCTTTTGTTAGGAGATATTCAGGGGGGTTAAACTAGGTCAGCTTGGAAAATGTTAAGGAGATTAATTTATGCTTTATTTCTCTGGTCTAATTTTGAAAGTTTTAAGAAATGTTACGAATGGAATCACTCCAGCAATTTTTCCATCTGTAAAATAACTGCAGTATTTTAAATATGGTATGACTTGATGCAAATTTTAGTATCTTTCTTCATGTTATTCACACAAATGCTTATGGAAAGCACATTTAGTTCTATTCTTGGGCATGTTTTACTTCCTTTCCCTGTGGTAACAACTCTCGATCATAGGAAACTTTGCAGAAAGAAAATAGACGATTATGAATGGAGCAGTTATCCTCAAATGTTCAATTGAATATTCATAGGAAGTTGTACATGTAGTGCTTAATCAGATATGTTTACTGCAAGCCTGATGCTAATACCTTGCTTCATTCTGAATAGAAACCTATTGTGAAAGCAAACAAATTTATTCAAAGATTCTTTGAAGGTAGATAAGGGGTATGATATTATTAACCTTGAAAAAGAATTGCAAAGCTTTGCATCTTAACCATAACAAGGTATTATAAATAAAACAGAAAAAGATCAGATATATATTAAACTCCAATATATATTATCGAGTTCTATTTTTAATGCTCTACACCTTGTTTTATCTAGGTATTAGTCTAATTTCAAGCCCACACTAATGCTTTGTCAGTAGATGGTAGTGTTCAGAAATTTGGAATA
Source organism: Nettapus auritus (assembly GCA_011076525.1). Lineage (NCBI taxonomy): Eukaryota > Metazoa > Chordata > Aves > Anseriformes > Anatidae > Nettapus > Nettapus auritus. The sequence continues at coordinate 42,380,042 of CM021766.1, forward strand.
ACTTGATTCTTCAGAATTGGTTCAATAAAGTCACATTCATGCTGTGCCTCCTAATCTAAATAGGAAGGAGAAATTGCTTAATGCAAATCTCTGATTTCCTGGGCAAGAGCTTCAGATGATGCAAATTGGAGCAATTCTATTGATTCATACAGTATCAGGATCATTCACATAACTATGTTACTTTCATGAGTGAGGATTCGTTCTCTCTATTTTCCCACTCTGTTTTCCGTGGTCTTGATAAAGGCAGGACAAATAGACAATAGCAGTAAAGAAACAACAACTTTGTGAAATGTATCTGAAACAGGGAGACTTATGCAAGAGGTCTTGTTTTGAGCTTTCAGAACCTCAGTGTGGCTAACACAAGCAAGGAGATTCCTGCAGTGAATTATAGTTTGGGGCCTGGCTGAAATAGTTGCAGCTTTGTTGGTGCTCATTCTCTATTCTTTATTCCAAGAACAGTAGACACTTATAAAATGGTAAAATCTGATGTCTATATTCTGAGGCAAGACTATCTACAGATTTATCTTTACCAGATCTGTAATATGATGGTCTTAGTAAGCCTCATCTTTTTTAGAGAAATTGAGTTAGGAAATTACAGTACAGTTTAATGTGTGTGTGTGTATATATATATATAGTTGATAAAGACTTTATATCTATATATGTAAGTATTATATACATAGGTATAGTTAGAGTATTTATATATTGCTTTTAAACTCTTTTTATAGCTGCACACTTTATTTGATAGGGTATTTATCAGGAGAGAAAATGCAGATGACTAGGATCATTTCATCTGGGAAGGAGAAGAACTTGATTCTTCAGTGATCCTGAAAGTCCTACAAGGTATTGTTTAATGTGATAGAGAAACAATGAAATAAATCTATCTTACTGCCTCTGGTGAAAGGTTTAGATGCTTTCTTTGTAATCTCCTCTAGCTAGTTTGATTGGAACTGAAAGACTGACCTTTTCTTTGAAATCAAGTAAAAAGATGGGAGGTACGTTATGGAAATATATTCTGGGATTGACAAACCCCAAAACTGAGAATAGGAGGATTGAAAGCTAGAGAAATAGTGTCATCAGCTCAAATGTGTTTGAAGTTCATTTGATGTGCATAGTTTTGATTAGAACTCAATATCTAATTGTCAATATTTCAGTCGTGTTTATCACTCTTGCCATGAGTTGCCTCTGTTGGGAGTTTGTTAATATAGAATTGAGAATGTACAATGCTCACCCCAACAGGCAACTGTGAAAGAAAATATCCATTGTCTCAGTACTTAAATACTGACTCAAGACTAGAAGATGTTGCAGTTTCTTTGACATTTTAACTGGCAAAAAACATCATCACAGCTAGAGAGAAAGAAGAGTATTTGACGTGAGATGAAATCTGCTTTTAGAGTTATTAGACCATACCCCGAGGAAAGAAAACAAACTAGGAGGGACAGTGTCTCATCATTTTGCCATGTGACTTCATAACACTGCTCATTTTTCATTTTGAACTTGGATCAGGTAGATCCTGAAATGTGGAGGCAAATTCAATTGCTACATGCAATAATGCAGTTAAAATCTCTAGAGGCTATGGTGCTGTCTGTGTAACTAACTAGCTGTACTGCAGATTTATCGAGCTATACCTTTGAGACTCAGAAGAAGGTAGCTGATGTATATGACTTCACTTCATTACTTGACTGGGCTATGAGTCATTTCGAAACACTGGGAAATAGAGAAGGAAAAGCAGCTCTGTGCCATCCATTCCATTCTTGTATGAACATCAGCTTTCCACTACAGAACTTGGAGTTTTGACCCATATCTATGCTCTGGGTGTGTCTCCACAGTTGTTCTCTAAAAACATTGTTTCATACTCAGCCAAAACATTGCTTTGCTTCATTCCTATTTCCTTATGAGTTGTAATGCTCTTTTGCAACTTAACTAGTTCTTTTTCTGATGCTTCTGCTTGCCAAATATTTGCAAGCTGCTATCCAGTTCATCATTTCTCAGCCTACCCTTATAGGTAGTTAGTAAGGTAGGATGCAGCTCAGCATACATTTAATACTTCTGCTGGTTTCATTCAGCCCTATATTTTGGGAATGCTTTCACTGTAGTTAGTGTTTGATCCTAACCTGTAAGGATTAATTGATTTCTATGGGCATTAAATGAGACTCATAATAAAAGAAATTTTACCATTTTTTTGTGCTTTCTGCAACTCAGGTTGTTATGGCCTTTGACGTTGCTCAGTTGAATTAGACTGAAAGGAAGTGATCAAAAAATATAGCTCTGTGCTCTAGTGTAACATGCAGTTATACTGTGATTGGCAACAGATCTGTGCTTCATATCTACCTCTGACTTGCCCAGGAGTAGCTGGAAGTACCCCTGTTAAGTCAGAGGCACTCTATCTGGGGCTGGATGAAAGTCTGAGAAGGGATCATGCTTCCCTTAAACAGCTTCTGACATATATGTGAGGAGGGAGCTGGGAAACGAAAGCCATTGAGGAAATGAGACTTTCTTGATGGGCATTTGGGGATTTGTAGTTATATTTAAAATGTATTTTACCAGGCATGAATATATTTTGTAAAGTGCGAGTATGTCCTTTCCTGAAGTCATGTGTGTAGTTTCCATGGAAGTAGATAATTCGTTTTGTAGTAGAAACAGAAGAAGAAGAACCCCCAACCAAACAAAAACCAAAACAGAAAAACAAAACAGATATTAAGTTCCTAGTGAATTTAACTGTGCTACATAATTGGATGAATTCAATCCATTGCTTTCATGCATAAGCCCTGTAGAGGGGTGGTGAGCAGAGCCTATCTCTCCTCAGTGTTGTTTCTGCCAAATTCTTGAAACTGAATCTCCTTTGGGGGTATGGAGGCAGCAGAACTGCTGACACCACAGGTTCCTTCTTGCTTTCTCCAGGTTCAGATAGAAATACCATTCTGTACTCTTAATAGCCCAATTTCTTACTATGTAGTGTAACAAAGTAAGCTGGGTAATTTGTTTACTGAATTTCAGTGTGTTTGTAAAAGTTTGAATAATCAGCAGGATCCCAGAGTAAAAACATCTGATTTCCTCAGTGGTTTGACACTGCCCGCCCTTTTGTAGTTTTACAAATATACTTTAATTGAAACAGGCCACACCAGGGTGTGCATTAATGGGCTGCTGTTGTGCTGCTTGGGTGGTAGAAGGTAATTGGTCTCTGGTCCAGTGCTTCACAATGCACTGAAGGCATGTGCCAATAGTCTGTTAATGCACACCCTGTTGTGACACTGCTTAATTAAAATCTTTGGATATCAAAAGCAGGAAGGTCTAATGAAGAAGTTTCTCTCAAGCCAGTAAATACAACTGCATGACACATAATCCAGTGTTATGTATGCTGACTAGTTCTGGCCTTTAGAATGCTTAGGCAAATGAATGAAGACGAGCATGCTAAGGGGTGTATCTTCCATTACTGGAGTGCACAGTATGATAACCAGACTTGTGCAGTCAAGTCCAAACTATTTTGAGCTTTCTCTAAGGATTTGTTTCTAGCCTAAGGAATCTGAGCTTTATGTTACCAAATGATCATCAACTGTGCTATGAGATTTTTTCTAATGTTTTGTGGTAGAGATGGGTTTTAAACCAAAGACTAATCCAAATTCATCAGGTTATGTAAAGATAACCTTTTTCCTAATATTCATTGAGTAAAGCAAGATGAAGCACTTAATAAAACTTTTTTTTTTTTTTTTTCTTGACTTTCACCAGGAATGTGAGCATGCTGTTCTTGCCACTGTGTGCAAGTGCCACTGCCACTTCCAGTATTCAGACTGTCAGTTTATGGTCATAGCCACACTATCCACAAAATGAAATTAAACTGGGGGCCCTTTTACTATGTGTTTTCAAAAGGAGATGTACAGGTTTTGTTTGGTTGTTTTTTCTTCTTAAAGTGAAACCTGCTGAAGGTGTTGCTGTAAATATGAAGGTTTTTGTGAGCTGGCACACCAGATGTAGATGTGCTTCCAGTAGGCATCAAGAGTATGCGTTTGGAAAAAACAGAAGACTTTTGGAACCACAACCCTGCCTATTCCAAAGTGACTGCAAGAATGTGCATTGAAGTGTTTCATTCAAGATCCATTCTGGGGAGCCTGTGTACATTACAGCCAGATACATGCGCATGGCCATGCTGTGTACAGTCCTCCATCTGTCTGTAGAGGCACAACCATGATATGCAACACACACCATTTATGTTGTGCTCAACCATATAAATAATCAGTCTTGTAAATTCCTCTGTTTCTTCAGGAAAACTATATATTTTAGAGTCACTCTCAAAGTACAGATGTTCATCTTCTCCTTTGTACGTTAAATTTCAGTTTAGATCTCCGAAGTCCAAGGTAATGTTAAACCCTGCAGTGAGAGCATTCAGAAATAGAAGCTGAAGTACAACATACACAAAAATCCTGGAGGTGAAGATGTAGGCTTTAGACTGCCTTGAATACTGGCTTCATGTGAGCCTCCTGAAGAGGTATGTACAATTTGTTACGCCTTCTCTTCACACAGATGGAGAGCTGCAGTGTCTTCTCAAAATTTTGCAAAGCAAATAGATTTTGAACACTTAGCAGTTATAATAGGCGTTTGTGGATGATCTGCTATATGGTAAGTTAGCCTGTACTGAGCTTTATGTTGATAGGGTTAGATTGCATCTGGTATTGAGTAAGCCAATTTAAATTCAGGAGAAATCTTTTTAGCTTGCACTGTGTTCTTCAGCATAAATTTGGCTTAAGTAGCTCTTGGGAGGGGGAAGGGGGGGAGCGGGGGGAGCTTTTTTTAAAAATAAAAATAAGGAATTAACTAATCTGTTTGGCCCTAAAGAATAAAAAATTACCAAAATCTGAACAAGAATACCTGAACAGAGGATAATGAAAGCAAGTTTCCTTTCAATCAGAGAACAGGGACTTACAGAATTTACAGAATTTGTTGTCTACTTTATTACTTGGAGCATTATCTCTACCCTCTGCTGATATCTGCTTTCTTTCCTATGTAATTCAGTAACATGTAATGTGGCTTTAATCTCCTGTTCCCTCTTGTCTGTGTACTGTGAGACAAGAGAGACAGATGAGCTCGGAAGTCAGGGGGCAGTGGAGTTGCAGCGCAGCTGCGTACCTGTCAAGTCTCCTCAATCATCCATTTGATCACACTGCTTTCAAGGCCTGTAGAGATCAAAAAAAAACCTCTGCACACATGGCAAGTCCCCAGGGAGAGAGCAATTGAACCTAGTCAGAAATGTGCGACGAAAGAGAGGAAGTCTTTCGAGAAAAACACTTTTGGGCCTTCTACAGATGCAATAAGGTCTTGTCTAATTTAAAGGGGTTTGCTGGTGTGGTTATACAGGCAGAGCTGCAACAGCAAATCCTGCTACTGGTGTTATAGCTTATACTAGAAGGAACTCTTAAAGTAGTTCTTAAATGGAGTGATCTGTCCTTTTATGTTCCTACAACTGTATTCAAAAGAATTTGCTGAGCCATGTAGGTGTTCTGGCACATAAATTTAGATGTGATGTAAGCCCAAGTAAGAAAATGGATGTTCTATGAATGTGCTATCTGTAAATGCAGAATTTTCCAGGCAGTGCTTCTTCCTGCTGTCTTTTGTAGGACCAACCAGCATGGAGACATTAGGTAGATACACAAACTCAGGAAGAAAAGGAAAACTTCACACAGCTTTGTACCCTGGTCAGATGAAGGACAAGCATTGCACCTTACAGTCATGGTTGTACCCTGCAGCTAGTTAGTTACATAAACATACGTTTTGTCCATCCTTTCCTCTATAGCAGCAAAGTAAATGCATACTTTGTGCTTTAGGAAAAGATGTGCTCCGTCCCCATCTGTGGGAGATCTACGAGGTGCTATGTAAAGCATGTGCCAGACTTGCTACGGGTGCAGTTTGAAATCTGCTGACATGGAGATGTACCATATCACAGCTCATCTAGAGAGTTTTGTTTTATTCCCCTGCCTTTCTCGCATAGGATTATTTTGTTGTTGTTCTTTGTTATGTCTGTGCTTTTAAGACATCTTCCTTCTTTCCCATTTTTAGCATTGTGTTTTCTATTAAATTGTGTTGGTATCAGTGAGCTTGCTAACTTTTTTTTTTTCATGCTGTTCTGAACTTTCCTCACCCCTTCTTTGTCAGTTCTAAACCACGCCCTTGTGAAAAGGCTCAGAGATGAAATCCAACTTTTATAAATTGTTTATACTTGCATGCATAAATTCATACACATAGGTTGAGATATTAAACTAGAATAGCTCCTCATTATTTGTGACATTTTTTAAAACTGTGTCACAAGGCTGCAGCTTGCAGGTAGTCTTCTGGCATTTCATGTTGGTTTTCACAGGCTAGCAAAGATAATTTGAAGAGTTAAAGAGTTTCTTTAACTGGAGAATCCTTACATCAAGAAGAGACCCTCTCCTCTGGTGATTCTATTAGTTCCTCATCTAGTTAGGAGCTACTAATCCTTCTAAAATCACTGGTGGTAGCATACCTCACTGAACTGTTACCGCCAGCTCTGGAAAGAGCAGTCTGAATTAGTACTTTGACAGAGGACCTTTAAAGATGATGCTGTAATCATCCACCCATACTAGTGCTAAATCAATAATTCTCTTAAAGAACCTACTATTTCTATAATGGTTCCTGGTGAGGAAATTTATCTAGATAGTATCGCCACAAATGGCATCTACAGACCTGCAGGGTATTTCATGTCAAATGCAATTCATCTGCATAAACTTTGACTATTTTCTGATTACTTACAGTTCTTCTGCAGTTTGTTAGATTCAGGAAACTTTATTCACAGACTATTTTGTGTATTCCAGATGTGGCTGTTTCAGGGATAGCATATGGAATGTCATCTCCACCTCACTAAAGCTGATGCAAAAAAAAGGTGCATTTATACATTGAGGCAGAGAAAGACTGTTGCACATATTTTCAGGAAATATTGTTCATCATATAATTTGCCATGTTGTTTTTGTTACTTAGACACCTTCATTACTAAGTTCAGTGATAAATTCAACTGTCTGTCCTGTTTAGTTGAAACAGAATAAATTTTCTGACAGTCATTGAGTCATGAGAAGCATACTCGGAACATGCCTGGGGTGTCCTAAGCTGTACTATATTAGTGGAGAAAACTTGGGTAACCGTTGCAGTGGTGGATCATCCTTTGTATTTTTGGAAAGGTGAAGTAGGAGGTGAGCCTTGTTTACGGCTCAGGGATTTTGATGCAAAGATGGAAAAGAGTTTTAGAGGATGAGTGTCTTTTGGAGAAGCTTTCCTTAAAGCTGCGTGAAGTCTTTACTTCTGGATGTCCATGAAGGAATGTGGTGCTGTTGTTTCTGGCCTGCTACAGGACCTGTTCATTGCACACTACTCTGTAAATGAGAAGGGTGACAGTATTTTGTCCTGAATTAGAAACTTTTTTTTTTTTTTTTACTGTTTCTAGGAGTAAAAAGTGTGATATTTCATGACATAAATCTTGTATCTTTTATTCACTGCACTGTGGGAGGGCTATGACTCAAGTTTCCTATTCCCATGGTGCTTACCAGTTATTCCCACAAATAATAAATCAAGAAGGAACTAGTTACCGGTTCTTCATTAATATTCCCTTTTCACCTGTTTCTTGGTTTTGGTGAACTCCCACATCAAGCTTCGTAGCTTAAGGAACTAAGGAATAAAGATAATTCTATAATAGAATTCTAATAATTCTGTATAGTTCTATACAGAACTGCTAGGTGGGGTCCAGTGGGGAAAACTGTGGGCAAAATTAAGCTAAATGCATTGCCAGAGTGTTCAAGTCTCAGAAGTAGACTACATATTCTAGAAAAGCCTGAAAACCCTGTTGATTAAACATAGGCAGTATATTTTAACCTGGGGCATCAGCACCCTCTCTAGAGATGTTCTCAAGAGTGATCTAGGAAAGCAATACAGAAAATGGAATTCCAACCTGAGAGTTAATGTGCAAAATTTTCAAGAGAAAAAACATACAGATTTTAGAGTAGATCAGCTGAACTATATTTCCCTGGTTTGTTTTGTATTTTAAATAGTTTCTCTATTTGCATTTCAAAAATACCTTGCTTTTGTTACATCATCAAAAATCTTAACTTGTGTATTCTAACTTTTCTTCTCCCAGCCTTTCTTCTATTTCATATTCCCTTTCCTATCATCTGAATGTTACTGTTACTTGAGCACTGGGTTTTCTTTTGGTAATATTTTTTTCTTGTTGCTGAAACACAATTGCTATCTAGACAGTGAAGGAACATAATGGGGTACACTTTCAGCACGGGCAATTAGATGTGCAATTCTCATTAACGATAACGGGACTCGCACTGGAAATTTTCCTCTATAAATCTACCAGCACAAAGCCTTTCCCCTTATGAGCAACAGATGGGTTTTCCATAATGGCTCATTACCTCCTTGCTTTGTCATGCTGCCAGAAATGAAATATAAAGTTATTTATGGTTAGAGAAAGATGCACAAGTCACAGTAGATCATTCCTTGCCATCTTTTATAGTTTATCTAGTTAGTACTTTAAATCTCCCAGGACTAAGAAGCTTGAGAAGATGACAGAGCACTGCCTGAGAATTAAGATGAGTGTCCTTCTGTCTGGTTATTTATCCTGATGGTCTCACATCTCTGGGGTGATGCTTTGGTCTCTACTGGGACTGGTAATTTCAGTAGAAAAGAGGCCATTTCTCAAAAAAAATTTAGTCAGCTGTGACAACCCATTTCTGTGAAATTTGACTAGTAGGGGCAGAAGGCAGCACTGTTTCAGTGTGCATTATAAATTTGAAAAGGTAAACAAATTGCATGATAATATTTCTTATTTGAAATTGGAATGGGGAGGGGATCACTGCTTGGTACATCAGTGAGATGTCATTCCTCTGACAACTGATGGTGGAGGACAGGAAAGAATATACTCCAATACTCATTTGGAGAGTATTTATATATATATATATATATATATATATCACACTATTAAACCATGTATTGGAGTTTCTACCTTAGGTGTACCCATAGATTCACAAATCCTTGCTGAAGAGCCACTCCTACTATATACAAATGTGCGTATGACACCTTTCATAATATATTCACGGTGACTAATATGGTATCATTGTTATTGCTTAAGACAGAAGGGAAGCTGGTAATGAAAACAGTTTTTGACAATACTTGCATTAAGATATTTCCCAGAAGGATCATCAAGTGAGTTGATCCTAGCACATGTATGAGTCCTCTCTGATGTATGTAGGTCTCCCAGCAGGTTGAGGGATACGCTTATTTGGAGTTCCTCTTGTTTCTATTCAGGGGGGGCATTTTAAATATATTTAAACCTAATTGAGATCAAGCAGGCTTCAGCACATGCTTAAGTACTTTCCTGAACATGGGTAGTCCTAACCACATGTTCCTGGACTGGAGCCTTGGGCTGTAGGCTTCTCAGGCCAAGAGATCTTGTTTGTCTTTGAGCTCAGGTTTTGCTCCTTTCTAAAAAACGAAATAAATGTGGGAAGTTTATTGATGTAATCCCAGTGGCAGGAAGAGAAAAACAGGATCTTTTGTGCTTAAAAAAGTAATAAAAGCGTAGCAGGGTGTGGAAATATGTGTGGTCTAGCAAGACTACGGTGGATCAAAAATGTTTTAAATTTTTAATATAGAGCTTGCCTATGCCATAGACTACCAAATCCAGTGGCCTATTTGTAGGAAAAGAATCTTTTCTGATAGTAACCAAACATGCGTTTTGCACATGTTACTCTGAAATGCTGTAATACTGCTGGGTCCTGATCTGTGGGAAATGCCTTGTGTAGATTATACATAGTGTAATACACAGATGGTCACAGGATAGTCTTTTTCTCTCAGCACTGATCAGGAAGCAACATTTTTTTAAAAAGAAGGGAGAGTTGGATAGTTGATAACGGAAATATGCTGTAACTGAATACACTGAAATAGTGTTATTTGCACAAATGATTTCTTGAGCTTCACAGTATGCTGAAGCTTGGCCTGTGGACGAAGACAGGGCTGTGAAACTAGATGCCATCTAAAGAGGGTGCTGTCTGTTCTCAAATGACCCATTGTGAACTAATCCATGTCAACCTGACTACCAGCTAACACGAGTGACAAAGCCAGGTACCACTCAAAATGAGACATACAAGAAAAGAGTAAGTCATGTATTTAAAAACAAATTATCTTACTTCCTTATTGAGTGTATGCAATCAGATATATTTCTGGGATATATTTCAAGATTTGTATCAGTTTTCAATGTCTATTGTTTCAATGGCAATATGTTCTTTTTTCTTTAATAGCTTTTCCTTCTATTTATTTAACTATTCCTGTAATCTATGGACTTTATTAAAAAGGATTTTTCATCAAGTTTATAGATGCTGAGAAATATAAGCAAGAGGTTAATGCAAGACTTTTTTTTTTTGCTTTCTGGAAAAGTTTGTTCAATTCTATCTATACAAAATCAAAGTTTATAGTCATTAATATATATATGTAATCATCAAACTTGAATGTTTGGGATCAACCATAGTCTTGCCAAGCTACGAGGGCTTCCTTTTCAAAGCTTTCTATATGCCCAAGATAGCTGACCAGTAGAGGCCATTTTCTTAGTGCTAAAATATGGCATAATTTGTTTGCTCCAGACCATGCTTTTTTACCTTTACTCCTGATCCACAGTTGTGTGCGTTTTTGTGGCAGCTTCTGCCATGTTTAGTGCAGAAAAAAGGGCATATCTTTGATTCAACTTCTTTCAACATTATTCAGCTTCACAGCTACCTCATGTCACCACAATTTGGGAATCTCACTGAAACATGATTGAAACCCTCTTCGGCTTTTGGATTATGCTTGCAGGTCATTATGTAAGACCATTTCAGTATGGACTTAAACTATGTTCCACACAGAGGGGAGACTCATTCTATAGTAATATATACCCCTCCTTAACTGTGGATTTATACTGACTTAGAAAATGCCAAGTTTATGTCTGTTTAACATTCAATGCACATGTCAAACTGTTCTTAAAAAAAAAAAAAAAAAAGTGTGTGTTTGCTCTGGTGCATATTTAAAGTTTAAAAAACTATCCCAAGAAAGGACCACTGGTTTGTATTTTTTTCTTTCCCAGTTTTATTTCACAAAGCCTGTTTATTAGCCACCTGGTGAGCATTACTGCACCTACAGCTTGACTTAATAAATCATTGACCATTTGGTGCTTCCGAGGCTACTCAACTTCAGGTTTGCAAGGCCTGCTTGCCTGAGCAAAATAAATGAAGGAAATGGCCAGGAGAGGCAGTTAATAATTGTGCATGGTATTTTAAAATCCAGATCCAGTAAAGTGGAATCTTACAATGTTGCCCCCATCCTTGCTGCAGCAGATGATGATGACTTTGACATTAAAGTATTTAGTATGAGGCAAGAAAATGAATGTCTAGGGAAGATTTTCTGGTAGGGAGTGGTGTGAAGCCTCAGTTTAGAACAAGAGTGATACTGACAGATCTGGTAGAAATTATATGTTTTTCTAGGTTCACAGGAGTGTGATAATTACTTTGGGACAAAGGAATTATCACCTTGGAGAAATTCTTTGTTTCTGACATGTGGAGCTGGACTTCATATTTTATCTCCTAAGTAAGGGTGAGACCAAATGAAAACCCCCCAAAAATGTTATGTAAAGAACTAGGATATTAAAAAGATGTTTCAGTATGACAGCATGAATGGTCATGAAAGTTAATCTAAGACTATAAGATTTCACCCAGCATGTGCTCCTATTTCAGCATGGGTGATGACAAGGGGTTCAGTGAAATCTACTGTACTAAGATCTCTGCAAAAGTCATCTTACCCAGCAGCCTCCTGCTTGATCTTTTTGTCTCAAGGCATAGAGATTGCTTACAGAGCACTGGCAGCAGCTTTACAGAAGCTGAAGCTGCTGCCCTGCCTTCATCCCTCCCTCTAATTCTTTTCTTTGAGTAGTCAAGTCAGCTTGGAGTCCATTAGCTTGCTGGGAGGGATGTAGGAAGCAGAGCTGGATTAGCCTGGGAACGGTTCCCTTAGGATGAAACTCCAGGGGGATTGAACTTGAGAGTTAAATGGCTGGTTACAGATTGTCTGCTTTCACATTGTCTTATTCAAGTGAGTTTAACTAACTGGTGTGAAGCTGTTCTCTGCTATTGACAGCAGATGTCCTGGGCGTTGGTTGGAGGAGGGCTGGTTACAGAAGAAGTCTCTGGTCCTGTGGTTGGATTCTTCAAAGGGCCTTTCTGACTGGGTAGATCCAGTTGCAAGACTGAGGTTTAAATCAGGTAATATTTCGTCTTTGGGTTTGATGTAGCTAATGTCAAATGTCTGTTTTATGCATCATCACGTTTCTTTTGTATAGGCTGAGACAAGGTATCTTCATTACAAAAATAACTCTTTCATTTTATGGCAGCTAGTACCAGCTACAGTAGCTGTGCAGATATGTACTCCCTGAGAGTTGTAACAAAGCAGGCCCTACGCAGGGTTTATAGAAAATGGTTGTTATAGATGTCTGTACAGATCCACAGTGCTCTGTGTTTCCCTGCACACTGCTCCGATTTCCTGCCTTAGTCTCATTTGAGCCTCTTCCCATTGCTCAACCCCGAAAGTCCCATTTTCCTTACAGAGTCAAGTTGCAAAAATTGACTTCAGCATGAGGTGCAGGTAGCTAGCAGTTCTTAAAATTTGACAGTTGGGCAACTCGTGCCATGCCCTTGGGTCATAATATAGCTGCCTAGTAGATCTCTAGTAGTTTGTTTCTCCCTCGCTTCTAGGCACAGCACTGCCAAACTGCAATACATTTTTAACAATAATGATGCTGTCATAGCTTTTGATCATTCCTTTAAGGAGCTCAAAGGACTTTATAATGTAATGAGTCTCCTGACCCTATGAAGCTATGCATTTCCAGAGATAAGATCTAGAATGTTGAAGATTCTTGTGCTGATGCACCTGATGCAAAACTATGTGGATCATTTTTCCAGCCCAATGGAGAAGTGATGAATTAGTGTATCGACTAAGATACACTAGAAGATCAGAAGAGCGGCTGGTTGAATTACAGCTGCAGCCCTCATGTATATGCTCATAATTTAGCCATGTTTACTCCTTACATTTACTCTTTAACTGTGAAGCTGATGTAGGAGAAATAATTTAGAGCACAGAGTGAATTGACTTCAGGGGGAGGGGGTGGAGAAGAGGCTTTTGAAAAATTAGTTGAATAGCTTCTTGGGTATGAATAGCTCACTAGGTATGAGGTGGCCAAACAGCTGGAAGAAAGTAGATAAACTCACTTTCACCAGCCACTGAGAGAGGGAGATAAAGAGTACAACTTTGTCATTCAACAAACTCTGCCTCTGCCTGGTTCTGTTACCTTCAATATGAGGGTATGGTTTCCGGTGTGGACCTGTTTCAGTCCTATCTCTATCTAGAAATGAAGAAGTCTGCGCTACTTTGAGGAGGGCTGGTTATAATGGTGAAAGTAAAAAACAAATAAACAAACAAAAAAAACATTTCTTTTTAACACTGTCTATTGTCACGTACTACATGCCGGCCGTTAGCATGCAATGCTAACTAGAAAAGCAGGAGCAGAGACTACAGTCCCATTTATTCCTCTGGAAAATTGGCATGTACCTATGAAAAAAATGTATTCTACACCCTCGTTAATGCAATACAATTTAGCTTTTGAAATATTTGAATTATATATTTGTTTGTGGTTCACAAAACAGTTCAAGGATAATAATTAATTTTGTCTCCAGAGCACAAAATAAACCCTGAAACATTCTGCTGTACAGTTATAAAACTCTAAAACCCTGTGAGCTCTTCCAAATACAGAAATTTGCCAGGACCTTATGTATTTATATATACCCTTATATAAATTCGTTGCACTCATGGCTTAAATCCAAAGGTATTTTTTCTACAGTGTGTGAAGTAGGTATCATAGTTATTCTTTTGTGCTATAGTTGTGGGTGGGTGTGTTTTTTTTAAACACTTTAATGTAGAGTGAATTCCCTGATTTATTTATTTATTTTGGCCTGGGCTTGGTTAGTTACTTGCAGAGTAGGTGCCTTAAAATCCAAGAGTAAAACTACCGATATATCGTGCAAAATTCAGGCTAGTATATGGTAGTAATAAAAAGCATTAAAAGTTGCTTTAACCTGTAGGTCTCAGTATTATAAAAGTGGTTAAATTATTTCAATCACAGAGGTTAAGTGGAATGCTATGGTAAGGCAGTTAGGAAATCGTGGTATTTTGGATTGATTCCATATCCTTGAACCTAGCGTCCATTTCCTGGATTGTGGTGGCTCCCTTGCTGCTGTTCCTGAATTTAGGCTTGCTCAGGTCAGCAAACCTCTTTTGTTACTGTTTTGTTAATTTATTTTTTTTTTGCAAACTTGTTTGCCTTGAACTGCCTGAATTAGTTTCCACTTAATTTTCTGCATTTGAAGCAAGTGGAAAACTGACTTTGTGTATCAGGAAGTATACCAAGAAGTTGAAAGGGGATAGGCGCTGAACTTTTTTAAAGGATGGCCTACTTGGGTAAGGGCTTATTTGCTCTGGCAAGGTAATGAAAAGGATGCAAACTCTTCTTTTCCTTGCTTTCAAACTATTCTCTAGGGAAAGAAGGTCAGCTTGTAGGTCCTCTTGACTCATTGCAGGTGCACTAAACTTGCCTAAATAAAAGTTGAAAGGGAAACACTAAATGTACTTTTTAGAATGCTGCTTTTTAAAGAGTGTAGACTGTATTTAATTTCCTCTTTTGCCGTCAAAGACTATGCAACACCACTTAAATCCAGAGGTCACAAAGAGGTGTTAATCATTTTTTTTATCACTTTTGTCTCCTGTTGGAAAAAGCAACTTTGTCAAATCAAAACCTTCTGTCAAAGCTTTTAATGACGCTTCATTTTGGAAAATCTTTATGTAGTACTCTCAGTGGCACTGACACTACTGGGAATGAAATAATTTAATATTTCATTTTAAATGTTTTGGTTTTTAATATAAGTATCTCTAAGTTTATGCCAAAGGGGAACTTTTTAAATAGGAAAAGAATATTTGATCAGCATCCTATTTAAAAAAAAAAAAAAAAAAAAAAGCTTTCTCATAAGCAAATATTTTAACTACTAAGCTGGTTTCCGTAATAGAATTTTTTATAGCTCTAGCAGAAAAATGGTTGTTAATCACAATGGTGTGTACTGAACAAGTCTATTGTGTGTTGGGGTAACAATTACTTCAACACAATGCTGTTAGGATAGCCACAGGATGTAGAGGCAATCTTTTGAGTCTGTCAGGGATGGGTGTGACTCCAGGTGTGCACTGCACCTATCTTCCAGTCATATGTTGTTCTTATGACAACATAAAGCTTTCAAAGATGGGAGTGAGCAGTGTATCCATATTATAGACTTTTTTATACAACATTATATGGTTTAACCCAATAATGTTTTCCACCATCCCAAACATCCTACTGGAGTAGGAACACAACTTAAAACACTTCTCAAATTTGTCCCAGGATATCAGACAATAGGAAATTCTCCTCACTGTTAAATAAGATTTTGGTTTTCTTTCCATTAGTTGAACACATTTTTGTAGTGACTGTAATATTTCCAACACAAGCTGTTTGGCTTCAGTTAATACACTTTGAATTTTGTGCATCTTCATCAGATTTTTTTCCCATGCAGTATAAAGCATATTTAAATAAGTCCCTTTACTCTGAAAAGCTGAGTTTTGTTCTTTCATTGTACAGTTCATTTTCAATTCTGTATGGCTGCTTTCTGGACTGTTTCCAATTTGCTAACAGCCATTAGCAAGCAGCAGGCAAAATTTGGTACTCAGCGTATGTTTACTTATTTCTGTAGCACCCCATCACAATAGCATCAGGAAGTCAGTGGACCTCTTGATTGGAACTGTGCTGTAATGCCCTGCACTATGTAAAGGATTTAGCCCTTCCCCTTCCCTGCTTACCTCCGTTGCCTGTGCATTTTAGCCAGTCAGAAAAATGCTTTTCAGAAGGACTGAACACCTGTGCTGAATTCAAGTCAGTCTTTAGTTAACCAGGTGTGGAGCAGAAGAATTCTTCTGCTTGCTGTTACATTGAAAATGTCATGTAATAATAATCTACTTCCTCCGTAACAAATCTAAGCACCTGAATCAGAGAAACAAGACTTCCCTGAACTCTGAGTACCTCTCAGAGTTACCTCTGTGTCCTTTCATAGCCAGTTCTGAATTGTTTGGGCAGGAATTGGACAGGAACAGCTGCTGCAACACCTGCTACAAAGCTTTTGATCTCTCCTGCTGTGACAGTATCTTTAGAACCTTTGAAAGTTTGCTCATACTGAGGAGAAGCTACAGCTGAAACTTCACTGCTCTCAGGGCTGCTGCAAGGTGAATGTGTCAGAGTGATGCAGTTTCTGGGTGAATTGCTTATATAGTATAGATGCATAAATTGAGTTTCAAACTGTTTAAGGTTATGTGGAAGTAAATACTCTGGATGTTTTCCTGCAGTGAAATACAGAGCACACACATAGTTGTCATTATTCTGGGCATTACACATTCGTCCAGCCTGGCCAGTACCACATGTCCTGTCTGCTTTGCTTTACTTCAAGGAACTTCAAGGACATTGGATAGGAAAGGTCCACTGATATTAGTTGTTCTATCCTTTGCCATCAATTGAACTGTTCTTATCAGAGGACAAGAGATTCGGAGGCACAGACGGCTGTTGCTCCCTGTGCCCTGCTAATTGGTTTGTTGATTCAGCCTTAGATAATGTTTGGTGATGTTTATGATGCTAATTGGTTAAGGCTGCTAGTGCTTGTGTGCCATCTGAGAAGGCATTTATTCTCTCTCAAACAACCACTTCCATGGAAGTATGAGAAGGACGTTTATGGTCTTTGGCAGGGAAGTTTAACAGCTGTTTTAACTCTCTTGAGTCTTATGAGGTGAGTAACTGGTCCAATTATTCTGATAGAAACTGAGGAGTTCCAGTGGGACAATGGATCCTGTGTGCATTTAATATTTCTATTGTGTATTCAAGTTCTCTTACTTGATTTCTCCTAGTCTGGAACTAATGAAATATAGATGAGAGCACTTTCCATATGCACTGTTAAAACTCGCTCCATTCTCTGTATATACATTTCTGCAATACTCGCAACTTCTTTCTGAATCCTCTAACTTGCATTACTATAATGCAAGAGCTGGAATTTTACTTCTTGTTCTAATTATAGTCCTAAAAGTAGGAAGGAAAAAAAAAAGATCAATTTTAACAGGGAAAGAATACTTACAGATCAATAAGCAAAAACTGGAACTAGTAGAACCTTTTTAATCTGTTCATGAATAGCTTGGGATCTGTGATGGCAAAACCATGATAAGAACTGTGTGGTTTCTGAAACTGAAATCCCCTATGGATTTTCTTTTTCCCTTTGTGTAAATAAGTATATTACCAGCTGATAAATCCTATCATTCCAAGAGTAAATAACCTTTTAACCAAGCAGTTAATTGCAGAGAATAACTGAGATTACAATTATGTGACTCACAACATGGTTTTATAACCTGCAGCTGGGAAAAAAAAAGCTATTTTTTGGATGCTAATAAATTATTATAAACTTTGGGATTCCAAGGATTCTGGAGTCTTTTTCTTCATCATCCGTAGTCATTCAGTGACATTTAGGTCATCAGTGACATTAGGACATCTAGAACCCTGTCCATGAAGAAACACATTAACCTTGGGAACATATGTAATTGTTTTCAACAATGTCACTAACATTGCAAACTAGAAATATTTATCTGTGTAGCCTGTAGAATTATTTACATAATCTTACTTTTGAGGTGTGATACAGTAACTTATTTGCTTATGAAGTGTTGCTCTTACAGCTTGTTTTAAATGTATTTGAAACAGAAAAATTAAATTCTCTAATGTTATTTACACTGACCATATTTCTCCTTTACTCCCAAAGCAGATCTTTCTCAGAGCATCACGGCAGTATAGGCAAAAGTGAACTTAAGTTGCTCTAAAGACAAAGGGCAAAGTCCTTCCAGTCAGGGATGGGATAAGATGAACTCAAGATACAGATAGTTCTGGAAAAAAATAGGTTTATTGTTCCAGCTGTTGTTAAGGAAACCTCACAAGTGAGAGTTGCTGCTGTTAGAGTGGGATGTCATCTCTATGCGAGAGCTGCTACCCCACTTATTCTAGAATCTCCTGGCAAAAGCAACAGCCTGAAGACCACTTTTTGTGGTCCCATCTAGGCAAGGAAGAGGACAAGGCTTTTTCCATTGTGCTGCTTCTGTATCCTAACCTAATCCTTTAGCCCTTCTCCAGCCTCACTGTGTAGCAAGGCACATTACTGTTGCTTAGACAGTTATGTTGTAAGTGCCTGGAACCATCCTTAAGAGGTGCAGGCAGAACAGGGTTTTAATAAAGAGGGAAACAGTGCAGTTCTAAAGAGCAGTCTTTATGATTTGATTAGGGCAGTAATCCCTCCATCACAAGTTAGTTGTAACAGGGAAGTATAGTCTTGTGCCATCTTATTCCACGGATATTTTCCTTTAGTGTAATTCAGCTAAAGGATGTCTGTTACTAGCAACAACAAAATCAGTTTGGTCTAGCTGTTTTTATAAACAGTGCTAAAACAATGCATGACCTTTTCTAGCAGCTATTGCATGGCTCTAAGACCTTACACACTGCAAGATCTGAGTGCAGATTCACAATACATTTGTCAGGAATTTACATCCTTTCTATGTTTCTGAAGCTAATTTTTTAGGTTCAAGGCCTAGGAAAGCTATGTGGTTCTACTGGTAGCCACATCTGTAGAGCTGGAAGCATTTGAAGAGTGAAAGAGAATCACTGGGAACTGTCATTCATTGACAGCTCTTAGTAACAAGGTAGGAAACATCTCCCAGATCTAGTTAAACACACCTGATCTAGCCTTTACAATATGATGAGATCCCTGTGAGAAGCCTTTTAGCTCTAGCTGGAGTCTCACAAAATATTGAGTCCTTGGCTAAGTGACCACTGAAAATTTTTCTGATCATTTTGGCTTTGTTTGTCCTGTCTGTTTTTGTTTTTTCTTGTAAACTGAATAAAGACTGTGTAACTGTGTCATGGTTGACACGTGAAGGTGTTCTTCGGTGTTGCAGCACTTGTTCCAACTCCTGAAAAGAAGAAAAAATAAATAAAAAGAAATCCACACCTTATATTTTGGCATTTCAAAACAAATTTCAAGACAGTTTATTTCTTTGTGGTGTTGTCAATGTGTTTAGCAACACTTTAGTTGAGGCATGTATCAATTTAAATTCAAAATCAATAATACCTGTAAGAAAATATTTTTAAGTGATTACTAGAAGCAGGCAAGTTGTCTTAACAAAATGCAATGGAATTAAATTTATGACTAATAATATAGCATGAAGACCATGCTAATCTTTACTTATACCTGTAAACTAGGTACTCACAAATAAATTGATTTGTGTACATAATCTGGTTACTTGTTAAAACTCATTGTTGCCTTATGAACAATCACTTTAGAGAACACCTCATTTTGAAAGACATTCTGCTTAGTATTACATGACCACTTCTGTTATGTGATAAACTAGATATATGCACCATTATGTGGCTTACTGTTACAAAAGGTAAGCTTTCTATTGTTCTTCTTACCCATGGAGTTAAATATTACTTTTTATTCATGTGCTGTATCATCTACCTGTCTCAAACAGATTTCAGAGTTAGAATTGCTCTTTGTTTTGAAGACAATAGGTTGAGTAGGTTTTAGATTAACATATGTGCCTTAGAATTGTCTGTGGTTAACCATATCATGTTAACAAACACCTTTGAAGTCCACTTTGTCCAAGGACATTGTAAAAAACAGCTGTCATAAAATGTCCATGAGAGAAGGAATAGCATACCCACATGCCCAAAGATGAGCCGGTGTGGAAGAAGACTGGCCTGGCTGAACAGGGAGTTGTGGCTTGAGCTTAGGAGAAAAAAGAGGGTTTATAATCTTTGGAAAAGAGGGTGGGCCACTTAAGGGGACTACAAGGATGTTGCGAGGCGGTACAGGGACAAAATTAGAAAGGCCAAAGCTCATCTGGAGCTCAATCTGGCTACTGCTGTTAAAGACGACAAAAACTGTTTTTACAAATACATCAATACCAAAAGGAGGACTAAGGAGAATCTCCACCCTTTACTGGATGTGGGGGGGGAAACTTAGTTACCAGAGATGAGGATAAAACTGAGGTGCTTAACACCTTCTTTGCCTCAGTCTTTAGCAGCAAAACCAGTTGCTCTCTGGACGCTCAGTACCCTGAGCTGGTTCAAGGGGATGAGGAGCAGAATGTGGCCCCCACAATCCACAAGGAGATGGTTGGTGACCTGCTACAGCATTTGGATGTACGCAAGTCAATGGGGCCGGATGGGATCCACCCGAGGGTACTGAGAGAACTGGCAGAAGAGCTGGCCAAGCCGCTTTCCATCATTTATCGGCAGTCCTGGCTATCGGGGGAGGTCCCACTCGACTGGTGGCTAGCAAATGTGATGCCCATCTACAAGAAGGGCCGGGGGGTAGACCCGGGGAACTACAGGCCTGTTAGTTTGACCTCAGTGCCAGGGAAGCTCATGGAGCAGATTATCTTGGGCATCATCATGTGGCAGTTGCAAGGCAAGCAGGCGATCAGGCCTAGTCAGCATGGGTTTATGAAGGGCAGGTCCTGCTTGATGACCCTGATCTCCTTCTACCATAAGGTGACATGCTTAGTGGATGAGGGAAAGGCTGTGGATGTGGTCTACCTTGACTTCAGTAAGGCATTTGACACCGTTCCCCACAGCATTCTCCTCAGGAAACTGGCTGCCCATGGCTTGGACTGGTGCACGCCTTGTTGGGTTAAGAGCTGGCTGGATGGCTGGGCCCAGAGAGTCTTAGTGAATGGAGTCAAATCCAGTTGGAGGCCGGTCACTAGTGGAGTCCCCCAGGGCTTGGTGCTGGGGCCAGTCCTCTTTAACATCTTCATCGATGGTCTGGATGAGGGGATCGAGTGCACCCTCAGTACGTTTGCAGATGACACCAAGTTAGGTGCGTGTGTCGACCTGCTCGAGGGTAGGAAGGCTCTGCAAGATGATCTGGACAGGCTGGACCGATGGGCCGAGGCCAACGGTATGAAGTTCAACAAGGCCAAGTGCTGGGTTCTGCACCTGGGGCACAACAACCCCAAAGAGAGCTACAGGCTGGGAGATGTGTGGTTAGAAAGCTGCCTGTCAGAGAAGGACCTGGGAGTTTTGGTTGACAGTTGGCTGAATATGAGCCAGCAGTGTGCTCAGGCGGCCAAGAAGGCCAACAGCATCCTGGCTTGCATAAGAAACAGCGTGGCCAGCAGGGCTAGGGAAGTGAATGTCCCCCTTGTACTCAGCTCTTCTGAGGCTGCACCTCAAGTACTGTGTTCAGTTTTGGGCCCCTCACTACAAGAAGGACATGGAGGTGCTCGAGCGAGTCCAGAGAAGGGCTACGAAGCTGGTGAGGGGTCTGGAGAACAAGTCTTGCAAGGGGTGGCTGAGGGAGCTGGGACTATTTAGCCTGGAGAAGAGGAGGCTCAGGGGTGACCTTATTGCCCCTCCACAGGTACCTGAAAGGAGGCTGTAGCAAGGTGGTGGTTGGTCTGTTCTCCCATATGCCTGGTGATAGGACGAGGGGGAATGGGCTGAAGTTGTGCCAGGGGAGGTTTAGGTTAGATATTAGGAAGAACTTCTTTACTGAACGGGTTGTTAGTCACTGGAGTAGGCTGCCCAGGGAAGTGGTTGAGTCACCATCCCTGGAGGTCTTTAAAAGACGTTTAGATGTGGAGCTTAGGGATATGATTTAGTGGAGGTCTTGTTAGTGTTAGGTCAGAGGTTGGACTCGGTGATCTTGTAGGTCTCTTCCAACCTAGGCTATTCTGTGATATAGGCATTATAGATGGGGGAAAAAAAGCAACTGAGACTGTATTCTTACTCAGTTGATTCTCTTCTCAGCAGAGAAAACAGCTTTTCTAAAGGTGATAGGACAGTTCTATAGTTGAGCCAGGAATACGGAACAGGTTGTCTGCTGACTAGTTATATAACCTTTTGGCTATGCATCCTTACAAAACACTTAATGGTTATACTACTTTTCTAACTTCATGTATCAAAACTTTGTTACAAAGTTCTCTTAACCACAAGACAACCATGCTGGAAGTCCATTTTTACTCTAGGCTTTGAGATCTGCTTTTGAATAGTCTAAAAGCTTGAAGTTTTGTGCCTCATGTGTGCTGTATACCTACTCACATGATATTAATGTAAACATCCATTTCCCAGATTGCTCACAAAAATAACAAAAAAATCCGCTAGGTTACTGGTAGGGTAGTCTTCAAACATTTTTTCTCCAATATTTTTTAAAACAGGCATGAACACACATAATAATCAGATTTTTAATTTCACCTGACTCCAACTTTACTTAGCAAATGCAAGTTACTTGATATGCTTCACTTACTGCATTGTAACCAACCCACTTTGAGAAATGCAACTGTACAAGCTGAGAATTAGGACTCATTGCGCCTTTACTGAGGGCTCATTAGGACTGCGTACTGAGGGTGCCATCTTAATTAGGGATGAACCTGACCACCTGAAAGTAATTCACACTGGCAGCCAACTGTAGTATTTTCCAATTTGATTTGTCTGGGTTCCATCTGCCAGCTTTATCTTAACAGTGACTCTGTTGACACCAACAGTGATGTCTGTAATATCATGAATTGCATCCCATCTCTTGGGTGGAATCAGGTTTGACAGTTCCCTTCACAGTATGACTTTGTGATTAGGGGGACTGCTGGCTATGGAGAGTCACAATCAAGATGATGAAATGAGAGACATCAAGTATAACACAAGAAATGCATTAAATGACCTTGAAATCTAAAATTTCAAAGTGAAATCTCCTCTGTATTTTATTTTTTTTTTTAATGTTTAAATGAATAAAGCATGGCCTTCCACCTTCTTCCATCATTGCAAGTATGATGAACTGATGCACGAATGGCAGCGTTGTACTTCACTATGCTTTTTAGGACCCATCAGTACCTATTTCAAGGATGTCTAAGTTGGTGGTGGTGTAGCCTACCAACAAAGCAATGAGAGGTTGAGTTTATATCTTGAAATTTTCTTCTAATAGATTTTCTTAGTGCATCTTTCTCTTTGGTGTTTTTATGCTTTTTGTGCACCAACCCAGTCTCAGTTTAAAAAATAAAAAATAAAAATTGTGCAAATGATATGTAAATTGTTTTGATGACAAGGCAGTGAAGTAACCAGGTCTACATAAGAAAACCTACAGAGATTCAGGAGTGTGAACAGACATGAATGACTTAAACTCTGGGCAGAATTAGATGCCAAAAGACAAAAGTGATGGACAAATCCTTCTTTATTTCAAGTAGAACATGGAACCATAGACATGGTGGTTTGCTAACCCAGACAATAATAATAGGAAAAGTTCACTTAAACCACAGCGAACGTGCTTGTGATTTTTTCAGACTATCCTCCTCACCAGCCAACTAGGCTAATACAAAGTAGAAATTGCAATGTCTTGAACTTCATTGAGATTTTTTTGATTGTGTCCAAAACTAAAACTATTTACTGCTTTCATGTAGCCACACTTTATACTTCTTGGGTGTTAGGGATTAAAAATTGACATGGCTTTTGCCACACTGTGTGATGTTAATTGAATGTTCTCCCCCAGGAGATTGCTCTTCTCCAGTTGCTTCTGAAACTCATTAAGAGAAGAATTTAGTATGCTGTTCTTCTTTGCGTGTTGCTTATTCCTGTTGAATAATAGTACCCTATCAGGAATTTATTAGTGTCTTTCACCTGGGTACATCTACCAAAATATGCATATTTTCTGCTTCTGAAATAGAGCACAACAGTTGGTTTGCAACATGAAGATGAAAACATCTCCTCCAACTGGAGAAAAAAAAAAAAAAAAAAAGAATATTAAACAGAAGGATAACTATTCTCTATGCTCAGATCTTCAGAGAGTTGTCACAGCATTTCCACATGCTCAGTGTTTCTTGATAATTGAAGTCTGGTCCTGAATAACAACAACAAAAATATTGATTGGTGATGTATAATTGTTGCTATTTGCATTGGCTATACTAATATTCTGAGGTTGGAGCAAGAACGAGTATAAACCTAAAATAGTTTAATTGCGTCTCTGTGCGTTTAATGTCCCTTTCCAGCTAACATCCAAGCACTCAGTGACCAGTTCATTTCTCAGCATTTATGAGGATGACTCTTGGGAAGAAGGGGCATACACCATTGAGAGACCAGAGACCACCACAGCAACACAATCTTGTGGTTTCTGTACTCCTAGGAATTTCCGGGTGATATTCATGTCTCCTCAGAAATCGGGTACTGCACCAAAGATCTAAATGGGTATTTTTAGGCCTGACTTCTATGTTGGTTCCCTACCATGCCTTACTTTGGATAGAGGCAAAACAGACATTTCTCATTTTAGCTGATAGGCTTACAGTTTCACTCTACAATGAGCGAGACAGAGGACAGTGACTTTTCTGAGAATCTGCTTGACCAACCATATGACAGACAATTATATCAAACAAAAATCAAAACAAAGAAACAGATTTCCAACTCAACAACTGGGTGTGCCCCATAAGGTAGTAACAATAGAATACAAAAAGCTAGACATGGATTTGCATCAGCTTAGCATTGTTTGAACTATAAAATGCTAACCTGTAAGTCATCATGGCTACACCACTGTACTGAGATGTTAAGGATTTAGAAATTTCCATAGGAAAATGAGCCTTGTCTAAGTTTACTTGCTGATATGTATTTTCTGTTCCAATAAGAGTTGTTTTTTGTACAGCTATGTCATGAAATATGACATGGTAGGAGTTATACATTTCAAGCAGTGATGTATTGTGACAGTAGGTGTCTCAAAGACCACTAAAGATAATTAGATTTGTTTCTACTGAAAAACTGACTTTCAATGTCTTACCAAAAACCAGTCTTACAAAAATATATATATGTATGTTTTTAGTTGCTGGTGTGTGACTAGGAAGCAGTTATTGCCCCATGGTGGGAGGTAGTATTAAGTACCATACCATCTTTAAAGCATTCATGAAGCAAGCTATGAACAAGAAACCTTCATTTGCAAATTTATTTTGACTGATGAGTTAACCTTTAAAAATTTTTCTGATGAACGAATGCTGAAAAAGCTGTTGTTCAAAAGCTAGACTCCTCCGTTTATAGACAAAACACGGCCATGTTCTGGAAATGATCTCTTGCTATGTCATTGTGTTTCTCAAATGGGACCATGAGAATTAAAAGGCCTAGATATGTCACTGTACTCTGATGCTAGGTATAACGTATCCAAAGGTTTGCAGTGGGACTGATGAGTCTACTGACACCTCTCTGCTCAGGTGCATTATCAATTTATGGATGCTTCTGCCTTGTATTGTCTGGCTCATTATGAGGTTTAACTGTTTTGTGAAAGAGCTGGAATGCTGATCTGCCCATGTGACTCGAGAGCTGATGCTGAAGATGGTGCATAGGATAACTGAAGAGAAGCAGATGGTTTTGGTCCATCAAGGTCTCTAACAGGGAATCACCATATTTTCTACACAGTCAATTGCATAAGTGTGTATATCTGTTCCAATACGTAGTTCAATTTTTTTTAGAGGTATTCTCTCATGGGAATTGAGCTTGAGCAGCTTCTGCTTGGAATTGTTCTGTGTTTAGAATTATCTGATAACTTTTATAAACTCATTCAGAAAAGCTTGACTGTGACTCTCGTGAAATTATCTGCTTGGTCCATGAGTCTGTGGAAAGACCAACTAATTTGTAGACAGTGTTACCCTGGTATAACATCATTCCAGCCCGTAAAATGACATCTTATGTCTTTAGCATTAAATCAGAAACCGGTTATCACACTACTCAGATTCTGTCTCTAAAAGGTAAAAATCACAGCGTGGTTTCTTATAGATGTGATATAAAACCATCTTTCTCAACATCTGCACCTCTAGGGATTAGTATATTATAGAAAAGACAAATAATTTGGGGAGCGTTATATTTTATAGTAAGTGTTTTTCATATTAGTAAAGGAAAAAACCGAAGGCTAAGGAGCCTAATGTATAAGCACTGTGGTTTAAGTTTGACCACAACTGTAGCTGAGATTTTTTAATTTTTTATTTATTTTTATTTTTTTTCCCTTCTCCTCTCAGGTTGTTTTAGAGTGGGATATGGTTGGATATCTAGTACTGATTTTGCGTATATGACCAGATTCACTGAATTTTTGATTGATTTACTTACACCAACACCTATGCAATTTGGTAGACCAAGTGAATAGGTAGTTCTTGTTGTTGTTGTTTTGAATAAGTAGGTTTTTTCAATGTCTCTATGAGAAGAGGTATTCACTTGACCATCACCCTCCCTATGACTCACTCCCATCTGTTTTGATTAATTAATTTATATGCAATAGTCTTTTATATTCTCCCCACTCAGTTACACCTCATCTCTCTTTAAGTGGAATAAACAACAGAGCAGCGCAGACAAATGTTTATATGAAGTTGGCCAAGATTCCCGACTCTTATGAAGAAAAATTCTTGTACATTATGTACTAGTGGAACAGAACATACAAATACTGTGCTTTGTTGAAAGAAAGCCAGTCATGAACAAGTATGAACAATAATAACATAAGAGATCACCTCACTTAAGTTTCCAAATGAAAACCATCTGCAAAACTGTTCACAAGGCAGAGTAGAAAACCACAAGTGACAAAAAAATCTCAGAAGGATATTCAGTATTTGAACATGACTGCTTATGGTAAAAGGCATTAGAAAATAGCAAAGAAGCATTTTAACATTTAAAGAAGATTTGGAAATGTGAAGAACAGAAAGAATTCCTATCTGTTCTTGGTGAATTGGAGTATTGAGGATTAATGGTAAATATCAAGGTGCAAGTCATGAGGCAATTGTGGTTTACTGTTGGAAAAAAAAATAGACGATCCTTTAAAACAGTTTACTAAGAACCACAGGTAAATCTTAAGGGTATTCTCTGTAGTGGATCACTGGCTCTTCTTGTTGATGATAAAATCAAGCAGCAAGTCGTTACAAGGTTAATCCTGCTGCACAAGTTGTGTTATTGTTGTTTATTGCCCAGTTGTAGAACCAGTTGTAAACAGAACAGGTTGAGAAGTTAAGTCCTCCCTGTAATCAAGAATATATCTAAGGTAATGAGCCAGAATCACTTCTGATTGAATATCTGATGACTGTTTGCCCTGATGTGAGTTATTACTTTTTTTTTTTTTTTTTTTTTTTTTCCTCCATATCCTTGAAATTTCTTGGGAAGTGGAAGCTGTAGATGGTGTAGACTGGAAAAGCATTATGAGACATTAGGCTGAGAGCTTACATGGCTACGTAGATAGCAATTCAGTACTGGTAGATGCATTGCTATAGTCCTGACAGTTTTAGCACTAGAACATCAGTTCTATGTTCAACATTCTATCAGTTCGACAGCAAGTTGAATATCAGCCAGCAGTGTGCCCTGGCAGCCAGGAGGTCCAACCGTATCCTGGGGTGCATCAAGCACGGCATTGCTAGTCGGGCAAGGGAAGTGATTGTCCCGCTCTACTCTGCGCAAGTGTGGCCTCACCTCGAGTACTGTGTGCAGTTCTGGGCACCACAGTACAAAAAGGACATTCAACTGTTGGAGAGTGTCCAGAGGAGGGTGACAAAGATGGTGAAGGGCCTGGAGGAGATGACATATGAGGAGCGGCTGTGGTCACTGGGCCTGTTCAGCCTAGAGAAGAGGAGGCTGAGGGGGGACCTCTTTGCGGTCTACAACTTTCTGACGAGGGGAGTGGAGAGGCGGGTGACCTATTCTCCATAAACACCAGTGATAGGACCCATGGAAACGGGGTGAAGCTGAGGCAGGGGAAGTTCAGACTAGATATCAGGAGGAGATTTTTCACTGAGAGGGTGGTTGCACACTGGAACAGGCTCCCCAGTGAAATAGTCACTGCACCACCCCTATATGAATTTAAGAAACATTTGGACTGTGCACTTAGTCACATGGTCTAAACTTTTGGGTAGACCTGTGCAGTGCAAGGAGTTGGATTTGATGATCCTTATGGGTCCCTTCCAACTCGGAATATTCTATGATTCTATGATTCTATTGACGTTGATGCTGTGTTCTGTTTGTATGTGAATGTCCTTGTGATGCTAAGCAAAATGAACAATGTTTGATTCTCACATCTATTAGCTGCTATGTCATTCTTATACCTCAAGAAATGTCACAAGATTTGTTTTGAATCATTTAGGCGTGTAAATATAATATTAGGACTTGGAGGGATTATGGTATATCGAATTTTCTAAATATTTTCCATCTTCCTTTTGCAAAACAGTTGCTGAAACTTGAGTTTTACGCTGTTCTTTTTACTGCTTCAAGTTCTAGCATTGTGCTGAGCCACTGACAGTACATCGGGGGAATTATTGCAGCAATATACCCTGCTTAATATATATATATATAAAAAAAAAAAAAAAAAAAAAAAACTTAAGAAATGTGCTAATAGAAATATATTAAATGTTGTAGAGTGACACTGAAGTCATTGTATCTGCTGATGCAGTTGGCTCCAGATCAAAACTTGAGGTTCACCATCATTATTCCTCAGTTGTGTCCATGTTCATCCTTTCCTGTTCTTGATGGTCTGTCAATAGAAATGTGTAGGAGTCAATGAGCTGCAATGAATAGATGATGAGTGATGTGGAAGTGGGTAATGAAGCGGCTTCTGTTCTGTAAGTCCTTAACTGGGATGACGTTCCTAGTCAGGCATGACTGTGAGAGCTAGCTACTATAGTAGACTCTAGTTGGATCTATGTCGGGTACCACAGATGAAGATTGTCATTGATCTCTTAGGGGAAAAGAAGTTGTGGATGAACAATCAAGCAAAAAAACCTAAACAGAGTTCTGAGGAAACAAGGCTGAAACTATCCCTTACACTATGTTCCTTGGAAGAACTCTCTTATCTACAAATAGCTCTCTCAAACTTCACATTGTCTTGAATGTACCTTGGATTGAGTGTTTTGATTGTTGGTTATGTGTCCAAGAACGGAAATTCCTCAAACATGTTAATTGGCTCCCTTGGACCGGGTCCTTACTTTTGCATAATTTGTTTCTTTCAACTTGACTTTTTTTTTTTTTTTTTTTTTTTTCCTCCATGAGCTGCTACTATGCAGCTGACCTCAGTCTCTTTATCTCTTATACTTTCCAAAATGGCAGCGCTGATATGGCCAACAGAAGCCGGAACAACCAGTCCCAACTGACTGGTTTTGCTCCTGTTTGAATGATAACTTTTCTTTCAGCATTCCTTTAATGAAATGCTTGGCTTGAAATTAACGGAGATTATGACTTAGAACTCTCTACTTGCATAGACCTTCAGATAAATGATATTTTGTCTTTCACTTAAAGCACTTTGACTGACCTACCCAAAAGGGATCAAAATTCCCTTTTGTTATGATTTCTCCATGATCTGAGGGTGCCTGCTGAAAAGGTTTTTCTAGAGTCAGGTATTGATGTCTTTTTAGGGTCAGTTTTGGAAATCTCCAACATTCAGCTAACGCTTTGTTACAACAACCTGTGTATGGCTGGAAGTACAGAAGACAATTATTACATGAGAAATTAGAAAATATTAATAGCCAGAATGATTAGAATGATAGACCAATAAATGAGAAGGAAAATTGATACCTTTATAGAGAAACATGGATTTTGTTTCTGTTTCTTTAACTTCTTTTATGAGGCTCTACTGAGGTGTACACAACCCAGTGGTTTTGCTAGGCAGTACAGGAACCTTCTAAAGGTAGGATTAAATATTTGATGTTGTTTCCACTTGGAAGAATTCAAGACATAATTATCCTGTATTACAAAACCAGAAACCATGAGTATTTGGTAGTGTCTGCTTTAGACTGGACTAGAAAGTATTCTGTCGCTGGCTTGTGGTATTCAGTGTCCTTCAAACCATACCCCTTTTTTTCCTACTAAACCCAACAATTTATTTAAGGATCTTGAAAATGCTGCCCTTATGACAGTTGCAGAAAAGACAGCACAATACTACTAAAATGGAGTAACTATTAGCAGTTTTTTTCTACAGAGATAGCAACAAGCACTGCAACAGAGATTTGTGTAATTCTCTTCTTGACATTCAGCTTTTAGATCTCAGAGTGAAGCCCATGTAAAGACTCAAATGCTTTTTTTGTGATTTGTACCTGCTCTTCAGAAATCGTAGAAAGGAGAACAGGCTATTCTCCCTTGTGATTCTGCCTGTACGTGCCTGCACACAGCTTACATTGAAGCTGATGTGAACTAGTCTGCCTTTAGATGTGAACTTAATGCGGTCATAAAAGATCTACTTATGTAAGTCCTTCAAATATACAGTCTGTTTAGTCTACAAAATGATGGATTTTTTAATTTCATGTCTTCCCTGAAATACTGGTTTAAACAATAGGTTACTTCATCAAGCTCTATTTGAAATGATAATTTTATTTTTTTTTATTTATTCTGAGTATTTCAAAGCAGATTCTCCATATTCCATTTCTGAATCAGGATTTGATTGAGTATAGAATTGTTTAATGTATATGAAGTGACAAGCGGTTGCATAATCCCTTGATCTAAATCATCTATAAAGTAATCTTCACAGTTAAGTAAATCATTGACTGTAATGAAATAGTATAAATCACATTTTTCCAGTTTTAAAACCCAAATCTTCTTTTAAGCTAAAATAAAATAAAAAGCAGATAGTAGTATGATTGCCCATATGTTTTATAAATTTATTGTGTCACATTCATCCAACTCTTACTGACTTCACTGAAGTAACAAAAGCCTTTGGAACTGAATTTCAGTTATAGAACCACACCTTGAAACGTTGCAACCATTTAAAGCACCCATTGGCTTTAATATCTTGTTAGTAGTTCTGAAAAAGCTAATACTTGAAAAAAGCAGCTTATTTCACTGTTGTTCTTCCACAATATACAAAACAACAACAACAACAACAAAAAAGTGGGAGAGTTAAGGAAGAGTTGATTGTGCATAGCTTTGTGAATACTGGGGGAAGAGAAGTTTAGAGGAGTTTGGCAGCTCTCTTTTAGACCTCCCCGTCAGAGCACATACTGTAAAAGTAATCTGAACTGTATCCAAAGAAGACAAACATAGGAACTGAAATTTTAACTCTCATTGGCAGTGACATTAATAGACTCAACCCAGACTCTGGGGTTTGGATATATTTTTCTTGTTTTTAACTATAAGGATAAAGAAACCAATATAGCTTCAATTCCTTCACCTTCTGTGGTATTTTGCTTTAATGGTGGAATTTTATGTTCTTGCCTCATAATTGAAAGACCTTTCTGATGTAAACTGGAACTTGTACTTATTTCAAGAGAGTACAGTACGTCCACGGCACTGTATATGCATACAAACACGTATGCACTTTTATATACATATTACAGAGTATACTCTCTACCTATACTTATTAGGAACTTGAGAATCCTATATATGTTTATGCTGCACCTCCCTTTTGAAGAGTGCTTAAATAAAATAACATTTTATCTCCGGAATTACTGCACCAATATCTCTTATAAATGTTTCCTTTGGTTGAACTTTGCGATGCTATTGGTCATTTATTCTGTGAATTTGTGAACAAACAGGGAAAATCAAATAAGAAAATCAGTTTGTGTTTCTTTAGCTTTCTATCTAATTTTGTCACAGTGATGGTATGGCCAAGAAGTTAAATCTGCCTTTTTAATCTCTTACCTGACCCGTTGACCCCAAGATTGGCATATTTTCCTTCTGGAGTTAGCTAAAAAGGCCAGAAAAAGGAAGGGACTAGGACACGTTAGTGGGAGTGGGCAGCAGGAGATGGTTGAACAGCTGCTGTGGGTGGACTGGTTAATGGAAACCTTTAAAAAAAAAAAAAAGAAGGACCAGTCTGCCAAGAAGGTTTCAGCATGACAGAAGGGATTTGCATAGACCAGTGGTTCCTGTCTTTTCTGTTGCTGAGATGTACTTGAGAAATTTGGCACTATGTTTTACTTTACTGAGCTCAGCTCCACCTCTCTCCTCCACTTGGAAATTCTGGCTATCTCCTTGTCTGCTGCCCATCCTGCTATCCACTGCCACTGCTATCTTCAGAAAGGACAGGAGGCACCAGACATGGCTCCACATTGAGACCATGAACTTCTGGTAAACTATTCCTTGGTGCTCTGTAGCTTATCAATTCAATGTTGTTGCCTCAGCAAGGAGAACCACATATCTCACTGAGAGTTGCTGAGACCCCTCTCTGTGGCTTTATCTTCCCTTTTAGTAGATTCTCTTGTACTGGATGAGGATAGTGCTGCACGTGCCTGTTTGAAAGCCCAAGTTATCAATTTTCACATATCAGACCCTAAACTCTGTCATAGAGAATGGGCAAATGTAACAAACTAGGTTTCCTTCCTCAGGCAGGTAATGGCAAGCATGGAAAATATCGCAGCAGCTAATGCTGAAAACATGAGCAAAATATCTGCAAGCCATGGGATGTCAATGGCAAGGACAGAGATAATTTTATCACTGCTGCTTCTGGTGGCACAGTGAATATCAACAAAATTCACCAGTCTCAGGTTGCCTCTCCTTCTCAACAGCTGCCCTGTAGCTGTGGTTCTCTATAATTTCTCCTATCAGTTTTTGTTTCTCTCAAGAAATGTAAATAGCCTCTGTGTGTGAGTTGAAACCCTGTTTCAGACTATAATGGCGTTTGCCTATATTTACAAACACTCCTAGGGCTTTCCTTACCAGTAGATTAAGCTGGAGGGTCTACAACCTGTTGGAACTTGTTTTGATTTGTTTCTGTGACACATTCCCCCCTCTTCAGTCCATTTGTGCCTCTTGTCCCTTGTCTTCATGCTGATATTTCATGCAGATTTTGTGGTTTATATCACTGCTCATAGTTCATTCCTTCAGCATCCAGCAATGTACAGCCTGGAGTTGTACATATTCTAGAGAAGTTGAAGCAGAGTTAATAATAAAGCTGTACTGATTTTATTTGGTTCCATAGAAGTACTGTCCTCTATCTTTGTCTGTTTTGATCTGACATAAACGAGAATGCTATTTCCTGGGAAATGTCATAGTGCCTGGTGTCTGGATTTTCACGAGATTGCAGTTCTTGCTTGTAATACACAATCCAGTCTCTGTCAATCAGTCCCAGATATCTGAATTAAACTAGGCAAAATGATGGACAACTTGTGTTCTTTGAAATCTGACATTTAACCTTCTTTTATCTCCCTTTGAAAAAAGCATGAGAACTCTCCAGCAGAGGAGGAGGGATGGAAAGAAATGTTGTTTGGCTCAGAGTTTTGCTCTTTCTCAGTCAAGCATTGAAAACTGTTGTCCAAAGTACGCTGAGAATTAGGGAACAGCAAATTTGTGCAATTGAAAACAGTTATGTAAATTGAAATGCCAAATTTCCTGTGCCAGATGCAATATGAATTCACTGTAGGGCAAGAACTATCATTAGAGCTCCCTAGGAAAGGAACTAGAATAGCAAAGTAATGATTTTAGGGTAATATGCTGATGTTATTTGAAAGCTGGGATTGGGATGCAAACATTTGTGCAACATTTTGTTTTATGCAGTCCCTTGTTAATGCATCTGGTATTCATTTTAATACCACTAATCCTAATGGATTCATTTAGGACTCATGTGGATGTCATATGCACTTCCTGTAGGTGTTGTGCTGTGTTGAAGTACTGGTTACTGGACACTTAAAGTGTTACCACATTTCCTTTGATTATGTAAATTTTTTTCCTAAGCTGTCACAATAAAATTCTTCCTGGTACATGTTAGCAGAAGCAGCTGTATGTGAGACCATTGTATCAGCAGTATTTGAATAATGTCATGGCTAGGGGGATTCAAGCCTAATAGACAAAGCATTCAGTTATCCTGGCAGTAAGTGCAGTTTGAAAGTATTTCAGAACAACAATCTTGGTTGCACGTAAGAATAGAGCAATTGGGTGGGTTTTGTCAAGGTGGCAAATTCAACATGAAAAGGGAGTGGGGGAGGGGGGGCAGTCAACCAAGGAATGTGTGGACGAAGGAATATGAAAGGTGGAGTGGGGCATTGTGGTTTGTTGAGCTGGATGCTTGCTATAATTCCATCTTCAGAAATTGATTTGCCTATCCTATATGTTTTTGAAGTTTGTAATGGCATTCATTCAGAAGTAAGCATTATCTTGAAAGCTTTCCAAAAGTCTGACTTTATAACAGAATAAACAAGGCTTGCAAAATTATTAACTTCAGGTTTCTTTTTTTTTTAATATATATATATTTTTTGATGGTGTTTTTTATTATTTTTTTACACAGTATAGCTTAGGAATGTCTGACAGAACTAGTTCAGAACGGACAAGAACATTTGGTTATATGGTTTGAGTTATTACTAGACGTAGAAAAGTACTTGTTTAGTAGAGCTGTATCTTTTAATATGTGGGTTTGTTCTCGCAAATCACTGTAATTGACACAAAATATAGCATTTTAAAGCCAGGGCTATTGAAATTGTTATTCTTTATCCCCACTGTCATAACAAACCTCAAAAAAGAATGCTTCCTAATGCTCTCCACATCCCATACCCATTAACGTAGCACACAGTCTGACAAAATTTCTCACCACTAAGTGGGAAGAGTAAGGTTTCACATGAGTAATAGGATGACATGGGTTTGGGATACTTCATGTGAAGCTGTTTCATAAACATTTTAATCTGATTCATCTTCATCTAGTTTTTCAGTCTTGCTCTTTGCACACTTTTCTGTTGGAAATTTAAGAATTAACTTGGTTATCACTGGTAGTATATTAAAGCCTACTAGATGCTCACAGCAAGGCAGAAGTCCTCTGAATGGTCAAGGGAAGATAGAAGCCTGTTGTTCCTGTCCTCTGTGTCCTGCTCCACCAATTGCACTAGCTTGTGGAGGGGGTGGAAAAGGGCTGGCATAAGGTAAATTTATACTGGCATTGTGTCCTTAGCCAGGAGCGAGGAAAAATCATGCATCGCCCAAAAAAAATCATGGATGCACCTGTGGCTACAGAAGACTTGTGGGTTTTTTTGATGTAGTTTTTAGGGGGTGTGCAAGGGGGTATAGCGTTGTAGGCAACACAACTCTGTCAGCAAGTGCCTTATGTCCAGTAGGATTATCTGAGAGTATAGCTGCGCTCATGTAGCTAGAGCTGCAAAAACCCTTGCAGCAGGTTTGTAAGTGCAAGCAATGGAAATGCTCTTGAAAGCAGGATTTAAAAAACCACCTGCTGACAGAAGCAACCTGCAGCTTCCCAGGGCACAGTATGTGAGTGAGGCAGATCAAGTCACTGTGAAACACTCATTCCTTTTAAATGTCCACAATATTGCCTATATAAAATATTACTAAGTGCAACTTCTATGTTTTTGTCACTGTGTGACTGCTGAGAACAGAACTAAGTTATTATTCAGTCAGTCACTCATTTATACATTCAGAAACGGAAGCTAAATGGAATCCTGTATGACTGAAATGAAGAGTTTGTACTCTTTTTGGTAATGCCAGTTTTCTGAGTTTGTTCTCCCACAATCTCATAGAAAGGTGATTCTTCTGAAATTTAGGTCTCACCCTTGTATTTCCAAAGTCCTAAATTTTGGACTGCTTTCTCATCTCTTTTTTTCTCTTTTCCTTTTTTTTTTTTTTTCTGCCCTAAAGTAAACCTTGCTGTGCAAGAAAAAATAATAATGAAATAAAATTTTAAAAGCATGTATAATGCAGATACAACAGCTGATGACCAAAGCAACTAAATAATTAACAGCTAATTGATTCTTGTTTATTTGGGAATAATGTCTTTTCTTTATATGATACACCCTTTCTTACAGATTTCCCCTTCAGGATAAAGGATAAGTTCTACTAATTTTCTTGTTATTTTTCCATCCCCTTTCCAACTGCAGGCTTCCTGGTAGTCCCTGTTAAAATATCAGAAAGCAATTCTAATATAAGCAAGCATCTATGGAGACATCTATGGTTTTGTACAACTAAATGTCTGTGCCCCCTGCCACCTGCCTCTCCCTACAAGGTGTGTATGGTTATGTCTTCGCATGAAGAAATATGTTATTTCCTGTGACAATGTATATTATCATAACGTTGAGATAATGAGGTATTATTGCCTGTTAAAAACCACTTTTTACCTCGAGGCTGCTTTTCACGTTCTTGGTTCCCTGGAAAATAGCTGAGGTTGTAAAGGGAACCTTATATAGCTCGTGTGCTATTTTATAGCATCAAAAAGGAAATGCTGGATTTTTTTTTTTTTTTTTATATCAGTTCTATTTTATTTATTCACTTATTTATGCTGAGTTACAGCTCAGGTCACCTGTTAATGGGCTATTGCCTAAATTACCTTTGACTTAAAATGTGTGTAGTAAATGAAGTAATTTCTCACGACTTAGTTTTGTCAAAATTATCTTGAGAGAAGGGACCTGCCTGTGACTCATACCTCTCCCTTTCTGCCCCAATTCATCTGTGAAAGTGTTACCCAATAAAGCATCTTCCCCATCCTCACTTGAGAGTTCATGAACAAAATATTATTTCCATAAAGGTACTGGAACAATCCATTCTAGTTTTGTTTGTGTGTGTAATGTGTCTGGAATATTTTTTGCCACTGTCGAGGCTTGTCTTTTCATAAGAATGCAGGGTTTGACTGACAGGGCTTCTTTACAGGGCTGTGTTTCGGTATTATGTCCCAATTCATGCAGATAAAAACACAGCTGGTGTCAGTAAATCCTTTTCTTTATAGAGGCCTGCTTACCCCTTGAGACATATTGGCCTCCCTTGGAAAACACGTTACCTGATTCTCACAGAGCTAAACAAAAAATATTAATATATTAAAAATGGTTATTAGCTAAATACATTCGAGTCTCCACAGTATCACTCCTTTTTATAGCAGCTCTAATGCTAGCAATAAATTTCCATTTCTGGGGCAGTTAAAAATACGGCCTTATAGAATTTAGTGCACGTAACTCTTGGTATTATGAACTCCTTACCTAGACTTTCAAAAGGTATTCAGTTCAAAGCTAGTTATCCTTGCTTTTGCAACTATTACCTGAGCAGGATAGACAAAGACCATTATTAACTATCTATAACCGAGATTTATTATGTGCTGTGATCTGGACTGGCAGTGTGGATTAAGTCTGATAGCTCTTTATGGCTCATATTTTTCTGAGTATTTTTTGCTTGTCTGGTCTTCGTATCATTACACACCAAAACAACTGATTGACAGTTATCCAAACTTTGTCAGAAGAGAGAATCCCAGGAATTCTGGCTGCTTCAAAGCAGCAACATTTACAACTTGCTGCATGTGATTCATGGAGTTTCTTAAATGAGCTGCTATGTAGCTCTTTAATATGATCAGTTGCCAATCATCCAAAGAAAACCCCAGGCAAAAAGATCAGTCCAAGACTGGACAACTCCTTTAGTTTCTTACTTTATTATGAAGATCATACTAGGCACATGTCTTTTGACTGATGTACCCTTTTTAATACTTCAGAGAGAATGTGGTATCTGTGTATCTATTTTGTAAATGTATTTATATAAGCTGTTATAACATGTAGTATATGACTTTAGTAAAGCTTTCTTTAATCACAGAAAAAATATCGGCCTTCAGCAAATGTTGTATTGCTACTGTTGCTTAATCTACTCAGGAGTCTCAACCTTTGGCTTTATCTATTATATATGGCAGATCTGTCTGTACCTTCACTTTTCACAGCAGAAAAGCCTGTCAGAGGTCTGCAGCTGAATGCTATTGCCTACATATCAATGGTTTGTACTAAAACAGCTGGAAGTGGTAAAACTGAGACCTAGGTATTCTCTTTCCTGGCACTCAGGTTTTCAATTCCCATTATAGTTAGTGGGATTTTAGGGAATGCAGATATGCTTACATATAGGATCTCACAAATAGGTATGCACTACCCAGGCAATTTTTTTTCCAAGCAACAACAAAACAATCCACGCCAGTGGCATCTATTCATGCCAGTGGCATCTGGAGTTTCCTGATTGCTCTGAATGAGAAATAAGGTGAGGACTTTTATTTATTTATTTATTTATTTCCTGGAGAATAATTAGTGGAACATGTCATAGTACAATGACATGTTCATTATACCTTTGCCTGGATGGGCGTGATTCAATGACCAAGTTGGGACCTCACTCTCTAAGGCTGTTAATCTGGTAATTTTCATCTACTTTCCAGCTGTTTCTAAGGGCATTATGCATTTCCTTTTTCTCTGCAGAAAGAATGCACATGCAGGTGTGCATGTACACACATGTATTTCTAGTTTCACCTTCACAAAAATACGCTGATTGCAAAGGTAATCTCACAAACCTGGATTAAGAATGGATATTAACTGGTGCTTTAAAGCTGGCTGCTCTCTTTCATTGTGGGTCAACTGGGAAATTATGAGAACTGATTCATTGCAAACAGCTGTGTTTATTAAAAAGAAAAAAAAAAAAAAAAAAGCTATGCTGGCATATATCCATTTAGTAAAAAGCATACCAGTAAAAGCATAAGCACACGCTAGTTGTCAGATCTGTGAGTCTAAAATGTAATGCTTTAATTAGCTTTGTGTTAAATCTGTGTTCCTACTTTTAGGATGCTAGTATTTATTACAGATTAGATACTTTAAAATCAGATATAAAAATCTTAGTCTAATAAATCAATAAAGAATGTAGAAACAAATACTAATCTTATAAACATAACCAATATTAGCCATTGCAGTTGTTAATGTCATGATAATTTGTTGAAAGAACCAAAATGCTTACACTGATCATTTTTCAGTTCTTAGCTGAGAAGATATGAATAATGAATATTTCACAGGGGGAAAAAAAAAAAAAAAAAAAAAAAAAAAGCTTTTCTTCCAGGTCTTGCCAGGAATTTGAATTAAATAGGTGTTAATCTAAAACATGAAGGTGAGGCAAGTAAGAAAACAAGGATATGACCTCAGTTGCGGTACACAGCATCATGTGGAGGTTGTTATAGTTGTACTGATAATGGAATAAGTGCCTGTTCTAGCCTTACTCTGAACCTGTCCAAACAGGATTCTTTTAACCAATTAATGTGTATAGAAAAACAAACAGAAATGATTGTGCTAATTAGAATCATGGTAAAATTTGGGTTGTAAGGGTCCTCTGAAGATCAGGTTTAGAAGTGTTGCTCAAAGCAGAGCTAACTTCAGTCTGCCTAGGCCTTGAGTTTGAAAATTCAGCCAGAGTTTGAAAATTTCATTACATTAGTTCAGAAAGATAAAATGTATGTTTTAATGGAGAAAGAACACCTTCAATAAAATTTGTTATTCCTTCTGAAGTTATCTGGTTTCTTTGATAATAAAATGGTAAAATTGCAAGTACTAGCTCACGAAGAAAATAATTGAAAATAATTGTGTTGATTTTATTCATTTTTTATTATTGTAAAAGTGAAAAAATAAGTTTTAAAAAAATTGTGTACAAAAAACCTACCTTTTTACCATCCCAATCCAAAAATAAACAGATTTCTTGTTTCCCAGTTAGTGTTCCTGCTGTCTTGAGAACTGTGAAGTAAAACCACTACCAAAAATGGAAGAAAGCCCTTGTAACCCACCTGTAAACTCAGTACTTTATATACTGTAAAGGTAGAACTTATAACTGCTTCTTCTTTCACACATATTTACTTTGTTTTTATTGGTAATGAATGGTTAAAAAAAAAAAAAAAAGGTAAAAAAAAATATATATATATAATGAAGGCATGAATACTTTTCAGTAGCAGGAGTATGTTTTGAAAACAGACACACAATTCTGATTTTGAGTAGATCTACGCAAGCCAGTCTATGCTTCATTGAGTTAAGTGATAATTTTTGTTTTAGTTTTGAAAGCACTGTACTTGCAGATAAATTGTGGTAGATAGCTATTAATCACAGGAGGGTGGATATAGTTAAAGAAAAACAAACAAACATTTTCAGAATCTTGTAGTTCTTTGCTGCTTGAAGGTGTGGGAGTGATGGAATGGTGCAATGCATATCTGATGAAGGAAACATGGAAAATTAAAGATTCTCCCTCTTCCACAACAAACAGTAGGCTAGCATGTATTTCTTGGTGATAATTCATGGCATTAAAGATAGAATTCGGAATCTGAGAGACCTCCAAATGTAATTTCCAGGTCAGAATCCCTTCCTGGCACTCGGGGCATATCAAGCTCGAATCCTTTTTGATGGCTTCTGGAATGGGAGCAGAGGGGAAAAAGCATACTCTATTCATTCTTGGCTAAGTTCACTTCTGTAAGCAAAGTCCAGATTTTGTTCTGCCTGGCTTCAGAACATCCAAGGATATTTTAAATTTCTGTGTGTGTGCATGCAGTCTCCACACAATGGCATGTGTGTTGAATTTCTTGCTCTGTATTCATGACACGTCCACCTGCATCCTGTACTGTCATAGCACAGGTCACTGGTGACTGCCAATTAAAACACATCACTTGTGTTTACATACTGCACTGAAATGTGCTGGGATGAGATACTGAAGTTTCTTTAGTTTTGACTGTAAACTAAAATGTATTAGTATGCAGAGAAGCACACAGAGTACACTTCTGAATGCTCAGGTGTGTATTCAAAAAAAAATAAAAAATAAAAAAAACAACCACAAACCAAAAAATCGATCTAGTGCTGCTGCAGCTCCTTGTCACGGCTCTCCTAAAGAACTGGGTCCCTTGTTGAACTGTGAAGAAAGCAGACGTTTTCTACAACGGTTTCCCTTGAGTCAATGCTTCCCCTTTCTTATTCCGGCTTCTTACCCATATTGTACAAGCATGTTTTGTACACGTAGGCTCCCATTACAGAAAGTAAAGAAAGTCTGATACAGTTTCATCTGGTTTTAAGAAAGTGTTCTCTTCCTTTTTGTTTTATGGCCTGGTATTCAAGTTCAGGCACTCATTTGCTATTTTTCTTTTTTGTTTGATGTAAAATCATAGAACATCATTTTTCCTAGGAAAAGTTTCTTTTTTTTGGATGTCCTCCCTTGGAAAATAAACTTATGCTAGCATTTGGCACAGTTAGAGATATGGTGGCTTTGTTCTGAGAACTATTTGTCCTCTGATATCAATAGAGATTTCCTTATTGGTTACAATTTGGCAGAAACTGCAGGTTATTCTTTCAGGCATAGTGCTGTCATTTTTCCTAGAAACTTAAAAAGCTACTTTAATTAAACTCTTGCAAAATATTCACTGTGTGTGTGTAGGATTTGCATCAGAGTGTGTAAGTGGTTGGAGAAACTAATTTCCTCTTTAATTATGAATGTAGTTGACCAGACTTATTTCTGGCATCTCTCCACTGAGACTGTACCCTCTTTTTTCCTTCCTCTGCTACTCCTAGCAGGTCACAACCCACACTGAATTATACTAGACAGTAAGTTTGGTAATGAATTGTATGGTATTCTGATTTTTATGATATGTATTTCCCAGTTAAGAACATTTTGGGATTAATGAAAATATTCTTCTTTCCCATTTAGACAACCAGCACAAGGAAAGATGTTAGTCTATGTTAGTTTGTAGCACACTGGCTTACTCACAGATTCTGTGATAGGGTTTGGAAGTGCTCCTCGCTGGGAATCCATTGCTATCCAGATGTGTCTCCTATTAATTGCCAAGAATATTAACTGTTCTTTCTTACTAGATCACAGTAAATAGTAGGACTGGAATGGGAAGGTAAGGAGGGAAGTAAAATGTCTGTGTGATTTTTTTTAAATTTTTTTTTTTTTTAGTATGTAACTATATCTGCATTTATACCGTTTCATGGAATGATATAACTCGCTTTGTATTGATACTTTTTTTGTTGTCAAAGTCAGTAAGTGTAAGGTATATACTGACAATTTTGACCCCTTTAAACTGAAACAGGGATTTGGGGTTTCTGTGTTCTTCACTTTTTAGTCCTGCCAGATGGACTGGAGATTTGTAATTCAAAGAGGACACTAAATCCTCTTATTTCATTGCCTTGGGAAGAGGCACAGTTAGATTATTAACTATTAGCATAACATTACCATTCCCACAATGTCACTTTATTTTAAAGTTCTCCAATTAAAATTCCATGTAAGTCAGAGTTGTTTCTAATCCAGTGCTCCAAAAAGCACATAGGTGAAAAGAATGAGGGAAACCAGCCAATAAATATTGAGTTTGAATATTATCATTTGAATCTAATTAGCTTTCAAGGGATGCCATAAAGTATGATTCTATATTCGGCATACTAGCTCTGATGTTTCATTCTAGCTAGTAAGTGTTTTCACATGGATGTTGAAGTTTTTCTGTATCTCAAGGAGGGAAGAAATAAATTATCTTTTTTGGACATTGACACATATCTCAGCATCCATGAAATCTTACTGGCAAAAATGTTTTTCTTCCTAAGAGATGCCTTCCTTCCTGGACCCCCTCTTTTGGACTTATCACTTGCTCTTATACCAGAAATGCTATATTCAGGAAAACTGTTTGCTGTAATGCAGTCATCATCATCATCTTTCTCTTCTACAAGAATTACAATAAAAATAGTTGTTAGAATGGTTTGAGAAAACCTTTCCTATTTTAGTAATAGTTGAGCAAAAACTCTGTAAAAGGAGTAGGAATATTCAACAACATTAAACCTGAAAATAACTGCTGTGTACAGTTTGAAGAATTTTAGGCTTCTGCGCATAAACAGGAGAGGCATGTGGCGGTGTTTCCCTGATGATAATATATTTTTGATAATTTAGCACTCATTTGATAGTCTTTTGTGACTATTGCACAAGGAAGTGTGATTATTGACTTTTTCAAAATGTTTCATAAAAGTCTTCTAAGTATTACTTCTCAAGTGGATCCGCTATCAAGTCTTCTTTGTCAACTTGTGTGTGTCTGAGTTTGCAGTTTATATAGTGAAAGTTCAATTCTTTGCTCATTCTCTTGCACTACTCTAATTCTAGCCATCTGAGAAATTTCCTTGATCAATGCTTACTCCTGATAATAATTAGCTCTTTTATTTTCTTATTGGTGCTGTTCTTTGGTGTGTTTTCTCTCTACTTAGAAAATCCTCCCCTTTTTGAACTGTTGCTTTTGCATGTTAGCCAACTACTCCTTTTCAAAACAAGACTAACTAACTTGCACATAATGACCTTTTTCAAGAAATTTTGTAATAGTTTTCTTTGGTTCTTTTGGTATCATTATTTGATTAAGAAATATGGAAATTTGTACTATGAAAGCCTAACAAAACATAGTTTTAAGTAAATTCTTTGTAAATTTTCTTAGAAGTTCTTCAAAGCTGTTGTCTTGCAAAGCAGTATTTACTGGTATGTAACTAGACCAAAAGTACCTCTGAATAGATTACAGCACAAAATAAGTAAAATGCTGTCTTGTTATCCATGATGGAAACCTGAGAATCATCAGAAGATAACATTATGAAGAATATATCTTTGTATGAAGTGGGAACAGTGGGATATAACCACGTGTACAAAGCTTCAGCTGTAATTTAGTCCCACAGCATTTTGTGTGATTTATATGTATCCCACTCTTCTCCCAAAATCAGAAGATCAGGAGACATGGATTGCAAATACATAATGCTATAAGCAAGAGAATCTACACCCCATCCATCGCGCATTTAAGGGAAGACCTTCATATGTCTGTCTTTGTGTATTAAAAGCTAAGCAAAAAGATTTGGCCCACTTTGAAAAATGAACATTATAAACTCATACATAAAATAGCAAGGCAGCAAAAATCCCCCCTGTAACACGATCTGATTTTGACAAGAAGGGTTACTGATATATTTGGTCCATGTCTTTCACTGTAAAAATAGACTGTCTTTCTCAGTCCATGTCACTAGTTGAGTTTGAAATTTTATTTATCTATATCCAAAATGTAGTGGTTGACTGGGTAAAAATAAATGAAATTAAACAAATAGAACTCCAAAGAAACACATTTTCTACATGTTCTGCTTTTTTTTTTCTTCATTAATGAAAAAAAGATAAAGAAAAAAGCAAGTAAAGGGAATTCTTTTACACATGCACATGTTGGCAATATGGTAAGAGATGGCTGCTAAAGCTAAATGTGGAAAATTGCTGCATGGTACAGAAAGTGAAATTGGAAATTGACTCTGGCATTGTTTCTAGTAGTGTAATAATACATATAAACCTATTTGAAAGCTTTATTTTCATAGTGCAGCTTTTTTAAATGAACTACACAAATTTTGTGTTTACATGTCTGTTGTCAGCAAACAAACATGCAAACTTTTAAAATGTGTTTTATGTGGAAGAAATGAGTAAGAGTGAATAAGAGCATTGGTGACTATCGGGACAAAAATTGTGGAATAATGAGAGAAAAAAACATCGTCAGGAAGATTCGTTCAAATAAAGGTCTTTTTTTTTTCTTTTTTTTTTTTTTTCCTTCCCATTAGATACTGTAAATCATTCAACTGTTCTGAGATCTCTTAAGTAGGGTCAAGTTTAATGTACATTTTGACATTGA
Source organism: Nettapus auritus (assembly GCA_011076525.1). Taxonomy (NCBI): domain Eukaryota; kingdom Metazoa; phylum Chordata; class Aves; order Anseriformes; family Anatidae; genus Nettapus; species Nettapus auritus. The sequence continues at coordinate 42,424,531 of CM021766.1, forward strand.
TGCCGCTATTCTCTATCAGAGGCCATCAGTTCTACACAGCCCTCAAAGGGATACAGGAAGATGATGCTTAATTCAAAGGCAATAGCTTTGTCCATACTATGCTTTCACTCAGGTCCTAGCTGAGGCAGCATCAGGAAATTCCAAAGAAAACTTTGTCTTATGACACCATTATCTTCATCCTGAGCCTGTATATCATATAGTTTAATGCACTGTGATAAGACTAGCCCTCAATTTCCCCTCAAAAGCAATCTCAGGCTGACAGTATGGCCAAAGGCCTCTCTCAAAGAGCCCAGACATAGTCTACTGGAAGGACTTGTAGGATGTATGGACGTTCATAGGTTGGACTGCCAACAAGAGGCTCTATGGGCATGGGAATCTCATGCAAGGCTTGTGCTGGTCCTCTTGGAGAGATGGCGGGGTTCCTGTCAGCTGCAAAAGTGCTTTACTCTGTAATGGTAGCACAGGTGAGCCATTTGCATGACGATCAGAAACAATGGTGCTGAGCAAAATCCTTTTACAGACATACCTCGCTTCCAACACACCCTTGCAATTCAGTGTACAAAATGGAGCCTTTCTGTGCCTGTCTTACAGTGAGCTCTGTACGCTTTGAATGTAGAAGAGCTTATAGAGCCTACTTATTTTCACAGTTCTGAGAAGTCTTGTTTCACAGACCTGCTCTGGTTTTGTTTGTGTTCTATTATGATTTTATTTATTTATTTATTGTAATGCCTAGTATGTTCATTTTTTTTAGAATAGCACCTCAGGCTTCTTCAAACCCTTACCCATGCATACAGCTTTCTAGCCACTGAGTACTGATGCTGACTGGCAGAACTGCCTCTTTGCATCATGGTTGCTTGTCAGGAGTTACTTTAAACTCTGAAACTTAAGTAAAAATGCAGTAACTCATCTTCCAAGCACGCACTAAAAACATGCTGAAAAATGTCATGCACAGTTTGAAAGGGAGTTTTGCAACCTCATGTACAAAGACCAACAAGTGAAATTACACTGGGAGTTGCAAAGAAGAAACCACAGACAGTATTACTATGGAATCTAGCGTCACAGTTGCCTAAGGCTAAATATGAAATCCTTGAAAAAATATACTAGTGCTGAAGAAATTATAAGGCTGGGAATTATAAGTATCAGAGGGGAACAAAAGAGTATGTTTAGGAATTATAACAAGGTACTTCACCTTCTGCAATCAAAAACTCAGGTTAGAAACTCAGCAGTGTTAAATTTGTAAATCTTATTTGATAAAATTGACATAGTGAATGAGTCAGTTACCTGTTTTCTTATTTTACATTTTCAGGTATTCATCTAAACAGTTTCCAAAACTGTTAGCTCGCTATTTTCAAATCTTCAATGAGATCTCTTTTTTTCTTGAGATAACTAAAAGAAATACCTAATGACAAAGTACGGTGGGATTTTAGCATAGTTTTCATACTCATCAGAAACTTGTCTGTGTAAAAATTGAGAAATGGGTGTGTGAATGTTTGTCTTAGAAACAGGCAGAGGATACTGGAACAATTAATGTAGGACTGAAATGGACAGCTTGTGTGTGTACAGGAGAGTGAGAGTTTGCAAGAAATACATTGTACTTTTTATTTCAACTTTAGTATTGGAGCAGGCTTTCCAGGGAAGTGGTGGAGTCCCCAGCCCTGGAGGTATTTAAGAGATGTGTGAATGTGACACTTGGAGACATGGTTTAGTAGTGGACTTGGTAATGCTAGGTGATGTTTGGACTTGATGATCCTATGGGTCTTTTCCAACCAAAATGATTTTATGAGTTGTTGGGGGTAGTAGAATTTGTGAGGATGCATAGCACCATGACTGGACTTTACTGCTGTTTTTTGTTTTAGTTGGTTGTTTTTTTTTGTTTGTTTGTTTTTTTTTTTTTTATATCACTCTCCAATGTGCCTTTAGGCCAGTTGCATCTTTTCAGTGTGTTTTAGTTTCATTATCCATTAAGAATGTTGCATCTAAAGGTTATTTTTTGTTCTGATGTTTCATAATGGCAAAAATTTTCTACTGCCACCATCAAATCCTGTGAGTAAAATTAGATTGATGCTATGCAGCACAGAGAATTAAAGGAAAGCTGGTACAGCAAGCACAAGAGTTTACACTAGGACACCTATAGCCATCACTTTGCAGATCAAGTCACACTAATTTCTCACCAAAGGAGCTGCAAAACTGAAATTTCTCACATTGGCGCTATGGGAGACTCTATCATCACAGCTGAGATAATGATATTTTTTCTAAAGGAGTTTGTACTCTGTCAATTAGAGTGCCATTGAAGCAATAAGAATTATCCTTTATGTGTCTTGAGGCAGAGATTTTTTCTTCCTTTATAGTAGAATGGTGAATAGCATTATTTCTTCAAAGATTACAGTGTACAGCAGAATTGGTATCATATATATATATATATATTTGAATTAAACAAGGCTCGTGGGGCCATAAGCAGACCACCTGCTATCTGCTTAATTTACTTACCATAACTGCTTTTCCCTTGACTGTGGAAAGTGTCTGTCTTTGACTGGGAGGCCTATATAATGCATTCTCCTAGCCCTAAGACTCTAGTATGCACTAGTACCAGAAATATGGCATGGATCTCAAAAAATAATGAATAAATACTGTTAATATAGTAGCTGGATGAGTAATGGAGAGAAAAGTTTCTAATATTTTGTTAGAAAATCTCCAAGAGGCTTTTTTGAGATCATTCTAGAAATACGGTACTGGTAGTTCAGGTTATTCCAAAGACAACTATAGCACTGCCTTAAAAACATTATCCAGCTTTATATATTATGTATTTGTTTTTCTTAAATGAGGTGTGTAGTGGACTGAGGACTACAGCAATTAAAATACAAATTTCTCCACAGAGCAGCAAAAAGAGGGATGAACATCTCAGTGCTCCATCAATGTAAATCATTTCCATTTAGAGTTCTTGTAATCCCATTCAGGGCTTGGACATCTCTATGGAGAATACTTCCACTGCAACAGGGCCTACTGAAGCTAAGAGTGTCAATGCTTCTAACTGTTGATGATTAAAAGTAATTCAGTACTAACACCAATCCCAGGGGTTATGGGAGTCAGAAATTTCAGAAAATATATACTCGGGTGAACTTCAGATAAAGATTTAAAGCTTATCCGAGCTGTTCAGAACATTCGGATGTGTTAGATTTGTTTGGAAATCTTTTTGAGGATCTGTATTTAGTAGAGGTGTTATTCAAATACAGGTAGCTAGAATGTGTTATAATTGCTTGCAGCTCTGCTGATCCTTGCTGTAGATAGTGATAAAAAAAACAGTCCTCTGAACACTTAAAAGTATGGAAAAATGATTGGCTGGATTGTAGTAGGTAAAGACTTCAAAAAGAACCTTTCTTATGCAGTGATGTAGTGTAACGTGGTGTTTTTTTGTTATGTTATTTACAACAGAACCTGGACAGCACTGACCATGTATTGACAGCCACTTTTAATCTTTTCTAAGATGTGGTTCAACTGCTAAAGAAAAAATGAAGTACTTTCTTCTCTTCCAATCTACAATGTCAGTCATGTCTCCAGGGTTACTATTCTCCTTAATGTGATGGTGTAAGGACAAACTTGGTAACATATAAAGATGGAGAAGTTAATAGTCTGTCCTGGAAAAAGGGGACAGAAATCACTCTAGCTTTGCAGCATCCATTCCCCTAGAGGAACAACCTTTTATATGGTTCATAAAAAGAGAGAAGTACCATCCAAGAGTTGCTATTGCTGTTGTGGAGATTTAAGAGGTGTCTGAAGTACCGACAGAAAAGCAGGGAGAATTTAGAGTGCAGAATGAGCAATTTTTAGTAATATTTCTTGATATAGCCAACGTGGAGGACAAGGCTTGGGCTGAACGTCATCTTATATTAAATGTCTTTGTTAACACATCCAAACCTCAGGAAAGAACTGAGGTCTGACTTTGCTTAGCATGTTGACTGCATTTGAAAGCAGGGAGTGAAAGGTAATTGCTCACAGATGGCATGGTGATCTGTGATAATTGGAACTGTAATACCAGCTTCAGGGAAGAAATTCTCCACTCTATAAATGTTAGGTTTCTGTATCTCACAGGGAACTAAATGCTTTCTAGAAGCAAACTGTATCTTTTATAAAGGCTAGGATGCAAGCTGTATTGCGTACATCCACATCACATTTCTTGTGATTGTTGGCTTCTGTTTAACACCTTAATTAAGCCCTTGGAAACAATCTTATATAACACCACGTGCTGCTGTAACTCCAAGTCCACTATGGTAGCTCATTGGTGGGGGGAAGAACATTTCAGGATTCTCTTCTGGGAAAGAACTTTTTGCCTGAAGAGGAGGACAACCTTTTTCTTCTTCTTCTATTTTATTTATTTTTATTTTTAATATATTTTAAAAATATATTTTATTTATTTATACCTAGGATCTCAAAGGAGCCTGTCTATACTGCACAATATATGTGTCTTGGGGTGGTTAGGTTTTGGAGGGCTAGTTGAAGTAACTCTTCGGCGTGATGCTTTGAATCATGTAGATGATGTTGATCCGTGGTCCTGAAAAGATACACTGAAACATTACAGATTCCTAGTGCTTTTATCTTGCTGTTTGACCAGCCAGAGCCCTTCCATTTCTGGGGCATGGAATCTGATTGTGGTGTCTTTCAAAGCAACAGACAATGCAGAAAATGTAGATGGTGCTGTATACCCTTCCTGTGATTATAATAAAGTAAGAGCCTTGTCATGCAGTTGTAACAGAAATAGTGAATTATAGCTGTAAGCACTTAAAAATGCCAAAATCATTTTGTGAATTAGGTGGAATTGATAAATTGACAACTCTTATTTTGCAGAGTGGGCAAAACTGCTTTTACTAGTGACTGCAATGCTTATTAAAAGAGAAAACTGCAACTTAATTAAAGGGACAGGCAAGTAGAATCAAGAATGAAAAATAAGTGGAAAATAATGTCTCTGCCTATCTTTAAGCAAAACAAACTGATAGAGCAAAAGGTTAGTAAATAAAATGATGTGAAAAGGGTCAGACTTTGCCTATATGACACATCTGAGTCATGTGTCAGACCTCTGTTCTGCAGTTCTGCATATCTGAATTCATGAATAAAATGTCCTAATTTAAAAGTGCTAAGAAAAAAAAAAAAAAAAAAAGATTAGCTAGAATCCCAGAAGAACACTGGACTAGAAAGGAGAATGGTGATGAACATACCCCTCCAACTTTTAATATGCTTTTTACTGTCATCTTCAGCTCAACATATGCTTCAAACCAAGAATACATATGCCAAGCTTTCTAAAAACACAGCTTAATCTACTCTGTGGCAAAACATATACTACTGTTTGTGAATTTATGTAAGGGTGAAATTGTCCTGAGACAGAGAGCCTATCCAAAACCCTAAATATTTCATTTGCTTTCTGACTGATGGGCAAGACTTTACTCAGGTCTTCTTTAGCTGTTTTGGTTCTCTTTCCTCCAGAATATTTTTTTTAGAGTAGCACCTCCTTTGCAGTAATGAGTCTGTCAACATGGGACTTATAAATTCTGTTTTCAGGGCCTTGTAGTTTATCCATGTAAGGACTCACATCAGTCCAAAGCTTGACTCAATCGGTCTAAGCCTTTGCCTTTGCACTGCCCTGCTGCTGATCTCATAATTTATTCGCAAAGCCTTTTAGGTTCAGTTGGCATTGAGGATTTACAGCCTCCATTCCAGCTAGGTAAAAAATGAATTTTGTCAAAAATAGAAGTTTGTTTTAATAATCTTCTGTAGTGTCTTCCTAGATGCAATCACATTTGAAGTTGGAAAATTTGCATGAATTTTCATTCTAGGATCTTTTTACTTAGGGCTTTCTTGGTTACTCTGAAGTGTTGAAATCTCTCTGCTTTCCTGAACAATTAAAGTTGTTTTATAGAATAGCACTAACATAACGTTTATTGTAGGCATGTGCATATTTATAGTTTACAGTAGCTTTTATTATCTACACTAATGCATAAAGTCATTAAGATTTGAGGATATCATTTAGGGATCTCTCAGGACTTTCACACATTCAGATTTAAGCCATCATTGTTATTCTTTCAATTCCTATTTCAGTGTATGTTCCATCTTTTAAATAATACCCAGTGTATTCCTAATACGTTACTGTCAGTGATTAATTTTTAGGGGATTCAGAAAGTAATTTTTGCCTTGGCAATATTGTTTCAGATTTTTGATATCCCACTGCTAGGGGGAAGGAGGAACGATCTGTTTTAATGGTAGCACAGGCCATTTTCGGTTCAATGCACTGACCGCTGTTCAAATTGCAGAATTAGAGATCCTTTATATCCACAAACTTTGGATACATTTCATATAGAATGATATAATGATTGATATATGTTCTGGGCACGCAAACTGATATCCAGGGTCCACATACTAATCATTCATAGTTTGGACAACCTATTTCCATCAGGGGAAAGTTTGTTTTTTAAAGGATGTAACATAAATATCTGAAAGACATGGAACTGGCAAATGAGCTATCTTCTTCAATTTAAAAAGCTATGTCATTTGAACACTGCAAAACTTGAGGCAGCTCTCTTCTCTTTCTGTCCTTACTACTCCCTAGATTTTCTTTTGTTTGCACCCAGTCTTCCTGTGCCAGCGGACTCAGCAGGGTGGTGCTGCCAGTTAAAAAGCATTCCTGAGAAACAGAGACAATGCCTGGATCAGGGCTCTGCTCACCCTTCACTCTCTAGATATGGGCTACAGAACAGGAAAAATCTTTAATGTGAGGTACAAAGAATGTAAGAAATCATGATGCAAAGATGCTAGGAGTAATATTGCTTAATCTGTCTCACTGTATTGGCTTTCCAGTAATCCAGAACCTCCTCCTGTTGTCACTGACAAGAATAATTTTGCTAGTAGTATAGGTAGAAGACAGTTTGATTCCTTTCTGGTGTGGAAATCAGTCCAGCAGTATCTTGCATTTAATAAAACATTTTGTCCTCAAAGAGCCTTTGAGCATTTTGCAAACTGAATTCTGTCAAGGTTTTGCTGCAGGCCTTGGGCAAAGCACAGCTCATTGTTGTTTGTTTTTCCAGCACGTGGCAGCCTGATAAGTTATGAGTTGGCTTTAAGGTTCATTCTTGCACCCAGTAAAAAATGCCTGGGGGGATAATGGATGCTTCAACAGACATTTAGGAACCAGAATGGTCAATAGGGTTCTGCATGTTCTGTATAAAAGCACAACGCAAAACACTGCCCTGTTAAAGCCTAAATCCTTCCTTTCCTATCCTTAGCCACACAGAAAAAATACTTCCTCCTGTGGAAGTGTAGCCCCCAATACCCTCTTCTTAAATTAGTTTGCCTGCAAACTGTCTGCCAAAAAAAGAGAGAGTCGTCATTTTCTTTCAGCGTAGGAAAGTAAGTCTTTCAGTAGTGCAATCTCAGCGTAGGGAACACTGGTCTAAGATTGAGGAGATGCAGTTGGTTCTTGTCTTTATGTGACCGGTGAAGACACCCACATCTTCCAAAAGTGAGCACTCATTATGGGTATTGATCATATTCTCCTTTTTGTTGAAGCTCTTCCACTTAACAGGAATTTGTTGCAAATTCACTGGCCAACTGAAGGGGAGCATGACTCTTGGTGTATTTTTTTGGACACTGAGCAGGAAAAAGGAGAGGACTGGGTTTAAGGTATTGCCTTGGAAAGGGTTTGTAATTTACATAGAACAGCAATTGGATGAAGTACCTATGCTGACTTTGGAGCAAGACCTGGAATTTATAACTTTGTTTTCTTGTGTTTGTTGTAGCCCTTAACTAAAGAAACAAAATGATCTACTTTTCCTCCATGAGCAACATCAAAATTGTCTTCTGAGAATTAGCTTTTCCAGGAAGCCTGGCTGATGGGCCTGATGGAGATCATGGTTTTAAGGATTAGTTTCAAGGAATACCCACTCTGAATGTGTATCTAAGCAACTGATCCAACTTCACCGAAGAAGTCTAATCTTCTTGCTTCAGAACTTGGATCCAGATCTTTCAAGCCTCTGACTAGCATTGAAGCAGTAGGTCACTCTTCCTCTCCTGCTGTTCCTATCCACTGTTGAAATATGTTATCTCCCCAGTGGGATATGGAGCTTTTTAGCTGTTAAGGCAATGATATATAGAAGGCACAATATTGTATCATTTAAAATTGCTTTAGAAATGCAGCCATCACGGATAATTGTGTGAGAAGCACCTTGGAGTGTCTGATCTTTAAAATAATTGTGGTCTTAATTTAATTATTTAATTCCTGTTTTCAAAAGATACACATAAAAAAAAAAAAAAAGGCAAACCAAAAACTGTACGTGCTTTCCTGCCCCCTCATATCATGTGTAGCAATTACTCAGTACTGACTCAGGTCTTTCTACTGAGACAGTCACACTGTTTCCTGCAGCAGAAAAGAATCTCAGGAAACAGGAATCTTACAATTCCAGTTACAAAGTATTGCCCTTGAGTCCCATTTGTGCTTTCCCAGAAGATCCCATCAGCATTAATCAGCACTAGAGACACAGCAGTTAAGGAACAGTTCAACAGAGAATGCCAATTTGCTGTTTAAGATTTTTAAAAAATACCTGTTATACCTGTTTTTTTTGTTGTTGTTGTTGTTATTGGTGGTGTTTGTTTGTGTTTTTTTTGTTTATTTATTTTTATTATTATTATTATTATTATTATTATTTAAAGGAAACTACTGGCTATTCTCAAAGGAAAGTACATGAATGACAGTACTTGTAGATCAATCTGAAACATAAGAAATTTGTATTTAACCCTGTATTCTGACATTAGAGCACAGACTAGAATCTGGAGCTCCAGTATGACTTTGCAGTGTCCTCTATTGTTAGTCCCACTTAGCATTTTTAATTAGAACATTTGGGCCAGAGAAAAAGGCAGCTTTTTCTTGATGGTCACAACCCATGCAGGTATGAGAGATACTTGAAGAATGAGTAGGAAATTGAACTTGATCTTGATTTCTTTAAATATACCTTGACTTTTACCTTGTACATGGAACACGAACATAGAGCCCTTGTCCACTTCTTTGGAAGCAATGCTACTGCGAAGCAGTCACTGAGCTTCACTAGGAGGGATCTGAAGCTTTGGATCCATGGCTAGGGCATTCATCTGGGCATGGGCAGTCCTGAGTCTTCGACTGTGCCTCCAGAACTACATTTTTTCACAGCTGAAAGATACATGCAGTCTTGGGAGGCAGCACAACAACCTGTCAGACCTCTCTGGTTTTCTCTTGGCCCTGGGATTGTCATAAACCTCTGTGCACAGACAAGTGGTAGCCACTAAAACAGTGAAGTATACTTCCCTGTCTATCTCTCACACACCTCACATGGCTAGGTGTTTTTCTAGGAGCCCAGACATTTTGTCTGAGTGCCATAATTACTAGATTAGGCCACCGATTGAAATTGCATTGAAAAGCAGATGAATCCTCAAAAATAAGCCCTGCTCACTCACTTAAAAAAAAAATACCTGGTGTAAGCATCCACTCACAGGGGAGGATTTAATCCTGAAGGAGTGTGGGTATCTGCCCAAGCTCTGGTTCAGTTCTTTATGTCTCAAAGAGTAGAAAGTTTTCAAATAGACCCCGTGTTTAGTTTTTCATTCTGGCTACCTCTGGAAAGCTCATCTTGCATCTTGGTACTACTAGATTATCATCCTGATTTCTGGTCTTTTATAGGGGTCTACGTACTCAGGCACAAGTTGGGTTTGGCAGGCATCTAACCATGGAGTGCTGCAACTTTTTCCTTAGATGCCCCTATGTTCCTGATCTGATCTATCATAGGTAGCTTGAAATATATGTTTAGAGAGTTAAGTAGGAGATGGGACTTTTGCCCAATGATTTCATGTGTGCCTTCCAGAATGTGTGACTTAAATCCTTTCAGTATCTCAGACTATCATCTGTTTGCTTGGAAACCCTGCTGTTTATCATACTTGGCTCCCATCTTAAATTTTTCAGTTTGGATTGCAAGCTGTTTTAGACAGAGACCATCTTTTTTGGTTGTCTTACGCTTGTTACACAGTGAAGTTCTGTCTTCCAATCTATAACTAGGAGCAGAAAGAAAAAAAAAAAAAAAAGGAAAAAGAACCACAAAGGTTCTGGAATTCAGGTCAATTGCCTTTAAAATTTTGTATAATAGGACCTGAAAGTGCTCTGTGTCCTAGAGGAACCAATTCCTTTTCTAGGATAGTAATCAGTCTTAAAAACTAAGTGTTGGCTGAGAAATAGCTGGAATTTCTTGTTGCCGACAGTTTTACTAAGGCTCTTGTCCCTGTTCTGGTTCGTGTATGCAAATGCAGCACAGCACACTGCAGTCCTGGTGTCATTCCTTGATTGCTTGTCATTTTATGTAGCAAGTCAGTCCTGCTGCACTTTCTCTGCAGTCATAGCTTTAAAGAGCCGGTGATGCATCACCAATGATAAAACCTCAGCACCATCCTAAGAATAAGCTGTCAAGATTTGTTTTCACCTTCTTCTGACTAACTACAACCTCAGGGTATTTTACAGAATTTTTGTATTTGATCTTCTGATTAGCATCAAGGTTTACGGTGATTAGTAAGTGAGTCATTCACTAGTTCAACTACTTAAGAAGATTTTCTAGGATCCGCCTTAACGTGAATCAGAAAGATATGACTACAGAGCACCCTACAACAGAGACCCAGTCACCACATCTCAGAAATGATCACCTTATACTTTCTCTAAGGGATTAGTTTGGGTTCGTTTGTGCAAAATAAGAGACTGCAGAACACACTCTTAGGGATTTGTGCAGGGGTTAAACTGAATTTTTACTGCTTTCTTTTTAGTCAGGTTGCTTTGTTCTACCCTGTTTTGGAAAAAAAAAAAAAAAAATCATAATAAGGCTTTCTGAAATTAAATAGTTTAAATTTTCTGCTCTGCTGTCTGCATGGTAAGGATATTAACTATTTAGTTTTTCCAATTCCCCAGTGTCTTTTAGAATTAACATCTTGTTGCAGATTTTGTTAATTTTCCCACTGTGTTCTGGATGTCTGTGTAGGAATAGAGGGGGCATTAATTCTTCATGCTTCCCAGATAGTCTAATTTTGTCTAGAGTAACCCTATTTTTTCAGGCTAATGAATCTGTTTTCCATTGTTCTTTCAGTTTTGCCTGTAATTTCTACTGTCTGTGCTGTGAAGAGATCATTTTCTCTGAATAGAATTTAATCCACACAGTTGAAACAAAATGGGAGTGTAAATCTTGCTGGCAAAGCTTCTACTCCCTTTAACTATATTTTAGTTTTGGTGAGGATTGATAGATAAAAACCCTACATTGGGCCTAATCTGAACCAGTGTCATGTAAACCATCCTGTTGCTGTCATGTAAGGTTAAGATAGAATCTTGATTGTTTTACAACACATTTATAAATAATACAATTAAGTGTCAGTTGTGGCAAAACCGAACAGTTGCATAGAAAAAATAAACAGTGCAGCGCATTGCAAACACACTGAAAAAGTAGCAAAAGTAACTGAGGGAGAGAGTATTAGGCTGTTGATAGGTGAGTTGGACAGGTATTCAAACAAACAAAAGTCATGTTCCAGCTACAGGAATTGTTGTGGCTATAAATGCTTGCTCTTGAAAGGGTGTCTGTTAGTAGACATTTAGTTCTCATTTGTATATATTTTCTGAAGCACGTATAAAGCAATTACAGGGGCTGGTTATGAACAAGATTATTCTGATAATATTCAAGAAAGAGAAGGTTCAATTAAATAAAATAGGAAATAATCCTCCTTTAGTCTAAGAAGCAAACAAAATGGGAGCTTATGGTTCTTGCTGCTGAAGTGTTTTGCAGTGAGGCTGATATAAATTTATTTCAGAAACCTTAGTTTTTGATTCTGATTTCTCGAAAGGAAAACTTCAAGTTAAATAGCCATTAGTATAAAATGTTAACGGAAGAAAGAGAGCACGTAAGGGAATGAAGAGCAGGTTGATCAAGTAGAAAGTAATCTGAGTTAAGGAGCAAGTGAGAAAGATCTGTTGTGTCCTATGTAGTTGGCTTATCCTATACTGAATCTTAAGTTAGAATATTGGAATTCCTTTGGAAGGGACCTTCAAAGATCATCTAGTGCAACTGCAATTTGCCATAAAATAATAAACTTGGAATTGGAGCTTATGATATTTTTAGCAATCCCTTGTGTGTGTTTTTTTTTTTTTTTTTTTTTTTCCTGTTAATATTTTCCATACTCTCCACCACCTACATCCTCATTAGTCACAACTGTGAGAAAATGAATGGCAACTTGTGTTTGGTGAGTTTAGAGTTCCACACACTTTTTGTCACTCAACTCAGAATCGTCAAGTGACTTCAGTCAAAGTGAATCTGCCTTTTCTGTATTTATTCAACACTGGTTTTACTGAGTTGTGGGTGGAATGAATGGTATCAAAATGTTTAGCTTGTGGTGGTTGGAGGCATTTTCATCATATTTTCCTGTTGTTATGACACTCTTGTCTGTTTCTTTGTTTTGCTTGCAGCAAGTGTGCATAGTCCTAAACTTCTGAGTTGTTTGTGAATTTATTTGTAAAGTTCTTCCACTTTTAGTATGTTTGAGAATCATTTTGATGAGGTTTTAATTATGTTTCAAGATTTGTATGCTTTGGCAGAAATTAAGGACAGTTTGAGGAAAGGACTGCTCTATGGTTTCAGTTAACATTTTTTAAGATGTAGAACTGTCTTCGCTGTTTTAGATTAGCAAAAGCTTAAGTGTAAAATGCAAAAGTATGAGAGCAATTGTGGAGACATGGATTTGATGGATGGACCGCTCCGTGTGTAAGGAATTGGCTGGATGGTAACACTCAAAGTGTTGAGGTAAACAGCTTAATGTCCAAGTGGAGATCAGTGATAAGTGGTGTTCCTCAGGGACTGTTCTTGGGACTGGTGCTGTTCAACATTTTTGCGGGCAATATTATTTGCATTCCATGCAAGAGTGGATTTCTTACCTAGGTATTCTTCATGAAGGCATAGCTGGAAATAGCCCTACAGGGATGCGTTCAGTGTGTCAGTGCTTAGTTAGGAGCTCTTTAATGATTAGAAAGGGTGCAGAAGTTTTCTGGTGCTTTCGCTTCTAGCTTTAGAGGACATTCTTATAGGCACAGAGGAAAAAGAGGTTTGTTTTCAAATCAAGCCAAAACAGACCTTGCAGTAATAGAAACTACAGTTTGCTTACTTACTAAGAAGGTTACACACAAGTCTATTTAATTTGAAAATGGAGATAGCCTCTTCACTATACTGTTACGGCCTTCCAATTGCTATCTTAATTGCTGCTGCCAGTTAGCTTAATTGAGAAATCAACTGTTGATTTACACAGTTAATATTCCAAATACATTTGCATACATAAACACACAGCCTTGATTGATTTTTAGAAAAAGATGTCAGGAAAATATCTAGCTACTTTGTCTGGAGTTTTTGATTAACCTTCCAGAACAAAAATTACTCTTTGCAAACCGAAAGCAGACTTGGACTAACTCACCAAACAACATTATTTCAGGTTGTAGCACCAACAAATATAGGAAGAACTTAAATTTTCATGCTTCACTTAAACTGCCTTTTCATTGAATATCTATTCTTGTTTTCACACTTATTTTATACATGGCCTCCATGACTCCCACCTACTTCTTCTGCTAGGTTGGGATTTTTCTACTACTTGGATTAAGGCATCCATCTAGCTGAGCAATCTGACTATGGAAACGGCAAGTCCAGAAGGTCCAGTACCTTCCAAGTGTTGTTTTTCACTATTTCTTTTATCAGATCTGTCTGGTTTGGCTTAAATAAATGGGGTTTATTTCTTACCACTCATTTCTAAATTGACAGACTATTACTGCAGTTTTGGAGGAAGCTGAATAGCACCTTGTTTATTCCTGCTAAAGTACCAATACACAATATCAGCCCTATGCCTGTGTGCAAAAATAGTAGGTGCACAGAAAAAGAAATAACTTCTGAGAATGAAGGTTAAATATTTCCAGAGTGCACATCAGAAATGGCTTTGTGTGTGTGTGTGTGAATACTGTATTTTGGAAGCAATATAAAACAAAATGTTGGAATGGGGACATGACATGTTTCAGCACCGTTCTTTCATGTGGGTAGGGGATTGGAAGGGTTGTTCAGAAGACTGAAATATGCATCAATGGGGCTCAGAGGATTGCCATGCTGATATAGATAAGACTGTTGCATATTGTCACTGCTGAAAGAGCAAAACAGTTTCTGAATTTGTTTGGGATGAGCAAACTGTCATCTTCAGAGTGTGGTAACATTGAGAAAGTTTGGGAATTGCTGACAGGTTTGAAGAATGTGTATTGAAAGGAAACAAACTGTCTCAGAACCTTAGATCTCAGGTACTTGGCTTTAATTGCACCCAATTGTATTACGTTTATGGAGGGTTTGATTGTAGTTCTAAAAACGATAGATGATTACTACATAAGAAAACTGGATTATAGGTTCCTGCAGTAGGAATCTTGCTGCAGAGAGCTAGACTAGTATTTGCTCAAGTCCATCATTATTCAATTGTAGAGCTTGATGCTCCTGAAGAGAGACGAATTATTGCTTTGAAGAGCTGTGCTGGCAATGAAGAAAATACCAGTGACAGTGCTGGCTAATTATTTTCAAGTCAATGTTAGGGCTATGTTATTACTGCAAAGACTGAAATGCAGTTGAAGATGTTGCATTTACTGATGAGAAGCTCTTCATTCTGACAAAGAACTGGCTTGCTGGCAGGCAAACTTGTCCTGCTGCAAAAGGGAAATTGGTAATGCTAAAAGATTGCTTTTGAGACACCTTCAAGAATGATCGAGTTTCTCTAAAGCAAACTTGAAAAACAAAACAACAATAAAAAATCCTGCTCCATTGCAGCAACAATAAAACATTCCTATTAAAGCCCACTCTTGCATTTTTTTTTATATATATATATTTTTTTTTAATGGAGAGATCTTTGGATGCCAGTGGAATTTGTTTTGAGGAATGTTCAGGCTATAAGAGGAGAGCAATATAACATTTTGTCTTATATGCTGTGAGAAGGAAGGGCAAGAAAAGAAAAATGAGAAAATGATATTGCAGATAATGTTTGAAGGGAGATAGTGAAAATGGAAAAATGAGAGAGATTAAAAAAGGAGAATATGGCTTAAAATGTTACATGAGTTGTTTGCAGGGCAAAATACTTTGAGGTAAAAATAGAAGTCATAGCACTTAAGAGCAGTAAACCACAAAACCGTCACACCTGTACAGAACAGGTTTGCATGTTGTGTTTTGGCTTTGAACAGATTCATTTTCTCATAACACACATTAAAACTTTTTGTTCAGTATTATTTTAAGCATACAGCTGTGGCTGCTTGCTTTTTTTTTTTTTTTTTTTTTTCTTCTGAGTTTGTTTACTGAAGCATACACTAACAAAAATTTCAAGGTCATCCACATGAAGATAGATATTTATTGCTGTAACTCATGAAAATTGAAGTATGTAAAGAAGGCAGATGTTTTGCAAAATATGTTGTCAAAGTGATTATTCTGCCTCAACAAATTACTCTTGAACTGCTCCCCTTCAGAAGGAGCTTTAAAAGTGGGATACCTTGATTAAAGCACTATGCCTTTATTAGCAGCATTCAGCCTGTGACATTACTAGGCCCTCCAAGAATATCCAGAGAAATATCTGGATATCAATATGAAAAAACTCAGAATTGTCCTATTTGTTGAATTTTCATTGTATTCTCAATTCCTCAAAACCTCGTAGAATTTGAGTTGTTTTTATCTCTAAATATAAAGTTTTAATTAAACTTAATCTGGTATAAATCGACAGCCAGACAGCCATAAGTGTGTTTTTCTTGGATAATGCCATGTAACGTAGCCTTTTGTTTTTGAATGATAGTGTGTACACCCAGAAGGCAGGAGAGAAAATAGGTTTGCTCATGCCCAAATGGGCCATATTTTTTTTTCCTTTTGCTATTTCTCTGAGACTTGTGCATTAAACAGAGCAGAAGATCTTTATTCCTAGGTCAGTGTGCTTTTACAGTACTAACCCACATGCCAGGATACCTTCTAGTGATCCAAAAAAGTCTCCATGAAATCACTTGTTGCCCATATTTTCCTGCTTATTAGATTAGCAGAGCTACTTATAACCTAAAATGGAAAATGTATTTCCATGTATCATTTTTGTTTGTTTGTTTGTTTTTGCTTTTATTGTGGTAGCTGTTCTTGCAAACAGTTGAAATTTAAAACTAGATGTATACTTTTATTCCTCTTTTCTACTTAAAATTTGTATTCATTTTATCAGGCTCTGTTGACTTTAAAACTTATATGTATTGTTCTGTGTTTCTTTGTTACCAGTGGCTAACATGTCAGGTTAATGAGCCTGTAAATTGATAAATAAATAGTACATTTCTGTGAATAAGTTGCTAGCCTGTGGCTTACTTACATAATTGAAGTATACAAAATCTGAACTCATTCAAAAGGCATAATTTTTATACACCATTTGCTAGACTCGGTTGTCAAATGGAAACTTTGTCTACCACTACATAGCTTTTCTACAACTGTTTGATTAAACAGGGTAATAAATGTAGCTGAAATGACTTAATGAAGAATGCAAATAACTACAAATAGCTGATTGTTTTTTTTGTTTCTTGCAGTTCTTACGTAGTCCTAAAGTGGACTAACTAACAAACTTATGTGACTTCCTGTCAGCTTAGCATCTGTCTTCTACCCTACATCAGGCTGATAGTAGTTTCCAGGCAGTTTGATGTTTGTGAGATGTTCCAATATTGGTCATCGTAACTGGAAAATCAAAGGTTAGAATGGAAAAGCTTGATGCCCACAACACATCACATCCACATTATTGCTGAGTCTTTCAAAAGGTGCTGTAGAGGGTGAAAAATTTACTGCGACTTTCAGTCACTAGAGGGCACTTGAACGGTTTTCACATGTACCATCCAGTAGAAGGTGAAAATACATAGCAAGCTCTGTGGGAGTGCAGACTGGGCATATAAATATAACCTCTGATGCATCAAGCTGCATATAAAAAGAATATATACAGGAGAAAAGGAAGGCTCCAGTGCATAATAGAAGTGAGTAAAAAGTAGAAACAAGAAGGCACTGATTTTCTAGCTTAAAAAAAAAAAAAAAAAAAAAAAAAAAAAAAAAGAAGGAAAGAAATTTCAATATATTTTTGTTTTAAAACCATAAGACAGATTTATCCATTGTTTTAGAGAGAGCAGTAGAGAAGCCTCTTTATTTTATCTACACTTAAGGATTTTTAGTTCCTTACCAGTCTAACTGTAAAGCTCATACTGTTTCTTCTCTGAATTACCTTTAGTAATTTATAACCACTGGGCTCTGTGTCATGGAATGTCTTCTTAGGTTGATTGAGGTTTCATTCTTTTTTGAGCTACTTCCTAATGACAAATGTAATTAAGATCTTGAAGGTGATGTAAACTTTCGTTTACAGTTCTTTTTCCTTCTAATTACTCTCTTTCACAGTGCATTTCAGTGACAATGGTTATGTGAACAGGTCTTGCCAAAATCATGGTTGATTCACCCTCCAGAATTTATTTCTTTATTAGAAGTAGGGTTCCTTTTTTGGTTTTGTATGGCAGAATGAAGAAAATGTAGTGTTTCTTTGTATCATATAAGACAGTATTTCCTTAAGTTGAGAAAAAAAAAAAAAAAAAAAAAAAAAAAAAAAAAAAAACCTTTAAGGTCAGTTCTGAGCAAAAGGGTCTCAGAATGGCACTATGTCTCTGAAATACCAACCTTCATTACATTTCTTGACTCAGAGTTGTTCTGGGTTGGTCTGTAATAGCAGTTAACTCTAATGAAGGCTAAAGCCTAGCTTAAATATGACTGCAAGCTAATGAGGTTCCTTGCCTTTCTTGCCCATAAACTCCACAATATAGGAGACAAATACAACCATGCTGCCTGGGCAAGGTAAATCTGCACAGTGCTGAAGGCTGGGGAAAATCTTACTCCATGGTTCATGAAAGCAGCCCAACTCATCATATAAATCACACACTAAAAGTTTAAAATAAAGTAAAAAGCAAAGTCTTAGTAGGTGTCCCAGGCTTAAAAATTGACCCTTTAGATAATAACCTAGAACAATCTCCCCGTGGAGTGAAATTTTCCTAGATAATGAAAATTTTGGAGTCACTGCCCTTTTGCAACTCAGGGAAAGCCAGTGCTCTTCAAACAAGCATTCTTGTATTCTTTTAGGCTAGGCTTGACAGAGATAGGTAGACTTCTCAGTGTTGCTAACAAAGATGTACTGGGTTGCTTTAGTTCCCTTTTTAAAATAATTTGTTCTCTATTGACTCTGAGTCCTAAAATAGCCCTAGATAATTGCTACAGCTAAAACAGGTGTGGGAAAATAAAAATGTGTGCCATTTTTTCAGAATTTCACTTTTAAGAAAAGATTGTGGCAAAACTGTTTTCAAAAACCTAGAGAAACATCTCCATATATCTGTTCTTATCTAAGAGATACCTGGAAAATAATGTCCAATGCTTTCCTGGTAAAGATTTGAAAAGGGAAATAACAGTTGAATATATTTGAAGTTGTACTGTATATAAATCAGTGATATAGCTTCAAGTGTCATTGTACTTTTCCAATTATGCCTACCATCTAACATTCAATTTTTCCATTAGTGAAATGTTAGATATTCCCTTTGGCAGCTCTGCTTAAGTCATTTGGGATTCACATTTCTGTTTTCCTAGGGTGACACATTCTGCTTCAAAGACTGATACTGAAACTTGTTTTGCATCTCTAATTGTTGCCTTATTTATGCTGTAACCCGAGGATATAAAAGACTAGACACTGAGCTGATGGCATTGAGATGAGTTGGAGTAACTCCACTGAATTTAGAGAGACCTCCTAATCTCTGTGAAGTAAATAGGAGATTTGTCCTTGACTTAAGAAATGTCAGGATGTAATGCAATGAATTTATTCAGACTGACAGCAGTGTAAATGAAATTAAAATACGGCTGGTTTGGGGCTGTAGAATAATGAAGAATGCACTGGGTTCACAAGTTTTACAAATCTGGAACATTATCATATCCCCAGTAAAATGTAGACATCAGGTTACATTTCTGGTCTTTGGATCTGAAATGTGTTCACAAAACTAACTGAAGTGCTTAAAATTTCAACAGAAAAGCATGTTTTATATTTTTACCTCATGCCTCCATTTAATTTGGCTTGCTCGTTATGGAGAAAGATTTTAATCAGTGAAGTTAGTGAACTGGCTAATCTGTCATTATTTTGCTTTTCATTACCCTCCAAGATCATTCCTGTGCCGCTCCCGTATATTTAACTAAAATGAGGATTTAGCATTCTAAGGCATAAGCTTGTAATGATTCATTATTTCTAATATATTCAGTTCATACCAGATAATTTCAAAGTAAATCCTTTTAACTAGTTCTCCTCAGAGGTCCTTATTTCAGCATTGTGCTAAAAAACACTCCTGGAATCACTATCCCATACAACATCTCAGGGAACTCAAATTTTGATTTAAAAAGAAAATTAGTATTTAAGGATGCCTGCTCTAAAATCATGGACTACCTGAGTTTACAACAATGTGAGATCACTGTCTACAGTGCCTATATTTACTGCATATTCCTCCATGAAAAATCCTGTGATCATGTAGTAAGAATTTGTGCCTGTGGATTACTTTTACTCAAATAAGGAAATAGACTCATAGAAAATAGGTGCACTGCAAGTTTGCAGGTATTTGATAAAAAACAAACAAACAAACAAACAAAAAACTAAGAGCAAAATCGTAACATTTCTGTAATTTTCTGGGATTCCAAATTCAATAATTATCTGTCAAAACTCTGGAATAATCAAGTATTTGGGCAAAGTAATCTATGGGTCTCCCCTCTGCAATCATATGGAATTTTAGAGTAATGTATGGCTCCAGTTTTCCTTCCCTTGAGTGCAATAGAAAGGTTTGACAATTCTAAAACATTCAGAGGTACAGTTTGCCCTCAAAAGAAAAAAAAAGGAAATAAAAGTTCTGTTTCTGTTTCCTTTAAGGCAGCATCATGGGGATTCTTAGCAATTTTTAGCTGTTTTTGACAGGTCAGTTTTAAGAAATTAACTTTTTCTGATCGGTGGGCATTTTAACGAGTTAGGCAGCTGACTGAAAGCCCTGACATTTTTGTTTTTATTTTATTTTATTGGTCAGCAGATGTAATAAATGGAGAAAGCTAGATAGCTAGATGGAGAAAGATTAAATTCTGTGACTGCTGGACATAGTAGATTCGTCAGAATTGTTAGCTTCTAAATGTCCGTCATCCCATAGCATGTCTAAATCCTTCAAATGTCTCTAACACAAGTAACCTACTTTCTTGCGGTATCCTCTGTCTCTGACATGATACCAGTGTTATTTACCATGAGTAAAATATGTATCTATGTTGGATTTAAGTCAGAAAATTGAGGTTCATAGATGATAAGTGATTTGCTTTGGAGGTGAATATAGGCCATGGTTCCTCTCCCACAGAAGTCAGTGACAACCCAGCCTTTGCTTTTCAGTGGTTTAGGAGTGGGGCCAAAACTAGGATGGTTAAATTTATCTTTTTCTGTGAACTGGGTTCCAAATAAATCACCTGTTAGATTAGTCCAAAATTGGAAATGATCAGAGAGGAGGATAAACTACAGCAAGTCATTAGTGTGCCAAGGACTAGACCATTTAAACAATAGAGGTGATGTAATCTTTATTGATTTCTTTTCCTCATCCACATTATAAAACATTAAAGCCACCTGGGAAACACAAATCCAATTTTATGAATGTTTCACACTAAGACCATAGGATTTTTTTTCCTATGGAAAAAGTCAAAATCCAGGTGGCTATGGGATGTAGAAAATTCACGTTCAAGTCTTTGCTGTACACAGAAGAGGAACAGATCTTACGAGACAGGAAGTCCTTCTTTAAAACATGGTCTTCAAACCACAACTCATCCAAATACCAGATAATTAAATTAATCTGGGCATCATTATTTTTTTTTAATTTGTTTCAGAATTTTACTCTGAAATTGTGAGCTGTTGCCAGTAAAATCTTCACTTGAAACATTGCTTACCATTGGAGGAGATGTGGAGGGCTTGCTTAATGGGCTTTTTTCCAAAGGAAAAGGGTTTTGTAGGGGGAAAAAAAATAAAAATCTGTAGAATGGTAGGCTAGCTTCTAAAACAGTTCCATTAGCTCATCAAAAACTTTTAGAGGCAAATTTTAAACTTTATTTTGAATCACACTCTGCCAAGTAATGTACAGTGTAAGTATTAATTAGAGGTAAGAGTGTCTTTTAATTAACTGTAGTTTAAAATGTCCAGTGGAAAACAAAACAAAACAAAACCACCTTTTTTATCAGCACTACTTTTTTGGGTATTTTTTAATTGTTACCTCTGTCTCTCTAACCTTCTCAGTAATTCAAATTAAATCTTTCCCAAAAGACCAAATTAGGCCTTTCGGGGCGCCCCCCCCCCCCAAAAAGAAAACATTACACAAATGTCGAAAATTACTTCTGCAGTATGTTGGATAAAGGACAAACACCCTTGTCAAAACAGGATACCTGGTCAGAACCACACATCACTCAGCACTCTCCCTTCACACACATTGCTGCCCAGATTAGAGATAGCCAGGAAGTGCGTGTTGTTTACTTGGAAGCTGGCATGAGAACTGCACCCATGTTCCAGCTCTCCAGGATGGAGAGGGGACGTAATAAAGAATGCAGCAATCATCTACAACTTCCCTCCCTCGTCCTCCATGACTTTTTGACCACTAGCTTAGTTTACATTTAACAACTGGGGGAAAAAATAGTCATGTCATCCTAATCTTTTATTTTTAATAGTTTTCAGTTTAGCAATGTTTGCTTGGGTAGGTTTTTGTTGTTGGCTTTTTTTTTTTTTCTTTTTTTTTTTTCCTCATGTTAAATTCAGTTTCTTCCAAAGTCTTCTAAAGTGTTGTTCGTTAGTTCTATACGCTCAGGGGGACCAACATCCTGTGTTTGGAGTTGGGTACAATGGCAGTGACAATGTGTGTCCTCTGTGACTTGATGTCAAAATGCTATATGAATTGTTCCATAAATTCTCACACATGGACTCTGAGTTTATTCTGTAGAAAATGCTTCAGGCAGAGAAAAAACTCCACCTTACAATGGCCACGAAAATAATGTCGTTTATAGGGCTGATGATCAAAGATTTCAAAGGGCAAGAATGCCCTCAATGGTCACTATTGTGTTCCCTGTTAATGTCCTGAGTTACTGGAAGCTCAAGGGGGAACAGAATGTCCTGGATGAGCAGATTTCACAAAAGGTTTTTTTGTTGTTGTTGTTTTTTGTTTGTTTGTTTGTTTTTTAATACTGCAGAACCAGACCTTATAATACTGTGCTTTTATCTCCTTGTGCTTCAGGAAGACAAAACTGAGTTCTTGTCCTCTTTGTGGGTCACTAAAATCATACAAAAACTGGAATAATAATAATAAAAAAGTGTCCAGAACATTTCCTTAATTATTATTTTTGGTTAAATGACAGAGTTGGTAAAGTTCAAGTGACATAATTTCCGAGTTACTGAAATTAGAGTTGAAGAATACTATTAATGGACAAAAAACAGGGATGCAGTGTGTCTAAGGAGGCATATAAAGCTTCACTAGAAGACAGCAGCAGGAACCTAGGACATTCAAAAACTTTTTATTTCTTTGGGGACTTTCAATTCTCACAATTCAAGTACTAACTTTCTTCCATTGAAAACTCTAAAATACTAACCAATTCTCATATTTTGATCTATAATTTGCAGGATGGAATGTATGTCTAGAAGCTCTTTTGCTTTCAGTGGAAAAAAAAATGCTAACCCAAAACACAATCAGTCTTTAAACAAACAAATAAAAAAACATGTATAGCAGAAAGGTGCCTCATACCCTAAAATGTTACTCATGACAAAAGACATTCAAATTATCCTCTTTGAAGATATAGAAGCATTCAAATGTGTTAGGTAGATACATTACAGATTTAGATGTGTGTGGTGTGCTTTCTTGGTTAGACAAGAATGCCCTGGCAGCTTAATGTTCATTAACATGAAATACTATAAGGGACAATCTCAAAATCCTGTTTTAGCTTCATCTAATGTGAGGTCTTTGTGGGATTTCACTGCTTTGAACTTGTATATCGAGGGACACAGAGGAAAATTAACTTGGATTTAAGCATATTAGCTAACTTTTGTGCAGACACTTCAAGAAAAAATGAAGACACACAGAATTTTAAAGCCAACTTAATTCTGTTTAAGTATGTCTACACAAGAGATTAGTGCTCCTTAAAAGGGAATTCAGAGTAAATGTGAGAACAGAAACCAATTCCTAGACTGGTGACCTAAGGCTGCAGGCATCAAGCTTTAGGACCAAAAAATTATGAAGTCATCTCAAAGCCACATTTAGTCACTGAGTGGAGAATACTTTGAATGTTTTCCATAAAAATTGTGAAGTATCATCAAGACAAAAAATCATATAAATCTTTTTTTTTTTTTAATTGTTGCAGAATTTTCTCCAAGAATTTCCTCAGTGGAAGAACGCTTACTTATTTATTTATTTACTTATTGTAGCTTAAAATTGTAGTAAGGTAAAGCACTATGTCCGTTTCCATGCAAATACTGCATTTAGTTTTGTTCTGATTACAAAGGTTTCTTTTTTCAGTAGGAGCACTACAAGCTTCTTTTTAAAAAGCACACACATGATTTCAGTCCAAATCTCTTATTTTTGTAAATTAACTCTACTAATGAGTATGAAAGGGGTTGTTTTTGATAAATAAATCCAATAATTCTTCTAACAAATAATGTGTCTCTACTAACTATCAATATATTCTGCCACAATACCAAACAATTCCCGGAACAAGGAACACTGATTCTCTTCTTATTTAATTAGACGACTTGTTTCTCATGGGCACTCGTGCTGATTTATGAATACCTATTGTTCTTAATTTAACTACACATTCAGTTTTGCACAATGGAAGACATACACACTCTGGCCTTGATTCATTCAACATACCTATGAGACCCAAGAATCTACGTGTTTTACTATTAAGCACCTAATTCTAGATGCCCTCAGGCTACAATAAATATAATTTTATCAAGCAATTAACTCAGGAATTCTATGAAGAATGCAGAGGGAGGTCTTTCCCTCTTTAAGATAGCAAATGCTACACAAATCTAACAAGAGATTATTCTTTCAAGTGCTTTAATGGGAGAAAATTCAAATAAGCATCTAAAACTTAGATGCTTAGAAAAAACTTAGATGCTAGAAACTAAAACCCAAATTATTCTCTCATTAACAGTAATACAAATTTACTGAATTCAAATCAAATATAATTATGAGATAGTGGGTTTTTGTTGGTTTTTTTTTTTTGTTTGTTTGTTGTTGTTGTTGTTTTTTCCAATCTGATTAGATCTTATTGGAACCTCTTAGGTCCACAGCACAAAACTCAGAGTCCCCTGAAATCATGTGGTAATGGGACTAGGAGTGTTCTTCACCCTTTCCCTCCCCTCTTTCTCTTTCCCCTGTTCTCTTTCTCCCTTCTCTATCCCTCATTGTCTCTGTTCTGTATAAGCAGAGGTATACAAAAGAAAGAAGCCAATCTGAAGAAGCAAACATAATTCAAATCTTCAAAACAGTGTTGTTTGTTAGCAACTGAAAAGGTCTTTTCAGTAGAAGTGTCTTTTTTATAATTCTGGGTAATTGGTGTCAGGGTCAGCTGATGCATGCCTGCTTCTTCAGGGCCAGTATAGACGTTAAGTCCTATAAGCCATCGAATGAGTGAGGAATAATTGGAGGAAGATTTGCAATCTCACCTTAGTTTAAACTCTTGGTGTAAAGACTTCTGTCAGCTTAAGTTGTAAGAAGGAGCAAAACAAAAATAATTTTGAAGGAATATAGGGCCGTGTGTACACCATGTATGTCCATCCAGCTTTTCCCAATCAAAATGTTTTTGATTTATGATATGCAAGATCAAAGATTAGTCTATATGTTAAAACAGATGTTGACTCTGTGTTTTGGTGTTTCTGTCTACACAACTTACTATGTTTGATCTACTTACATATGAGATGGCTCTAGGTCATCATTTTCTCTCTATCACCCTAGCTAGCTTTAAGCAAGACATCTTGATCAAGTTTAATCTGATTCTCACTGGTTTTGTTTGTAACACTGACAACCATAATTTACAGCTTTTCTGAGAATAATGTCTGCTTCAGGTTCCCCATAGCATGTTGTCATTGTGGTAATTGTCTTGTGGATTGTGCATCTGACAGAGGAATTTGGTCTAGGTAAATCCTTCCCCTCTGCCTGAGTGAAGAGTTGGATCAAGTGATGTGACCATGCACAGTTTGACCCTGCATCAGGAAAAATGAATCCTGCAGATTTTTATGTAAAATATTGGGGGGGGGGGGGGAGTGACTTACTTTAGAGGAACAGAATCAGAGCGTCCTCTGGAAATCATCTATCCATATCGTTTTATCAGTGTCATTCCTGACAGATACATGTCTCTCCACTGATGGGGAGATTTTAGAGGTTCTTGAAGCTTCCTTCAGTGGTGTACTTTCTTGCTGTTGGAAGGCTCATCCTGAGTCTTTCTTATGGCGCTTTAGGCTGTACAGAAAATTGATTTTTCTTTCTTTTTTTTTTTTTTTTTTTTAGCTGCCACTTTCTGTGTTTGAAAGCTTATTAACACCCCCAACCCACCACAGATCACCTAATCTCTGCTTGAAGGTTTTGTTTCCAAAAATTGTATTATGTTCATTCTCCTCCCTCTCATTGTTCCTGGTTCCTGAAGAACAGAGTACCAGTTTGGACACAGGGCTCACTTAACCCAGCATTTGTATAGCATCAGCTGAATGAAACTGAAGGATAGCTTTATATATTTTGAAAATTAATTTACATAGGAATCTCAGTATTATATTTGTCTTTTTCTTCCCAACAACATGACATCATTGACATAACAGCTTCTGAGCCACTATAAACCCCAAATCATTGCCAAAGTTTCTCCATCTAATGAGCTGCCCTTCATATTACAATTGAAAAGTTATGCAGTTATTCTTGCCTAATTTATTCCTGCCTAAGTTATTCTTGCCTAACTGCAGATCCTCAAATTTATTCTCAGAGAGTTGCATCCTATTTTTTCAGGTCATTTCTCCAATTTGACAAGATCATTTTGAATTCTAATCCTGTCCTCCAAGGTATTCACAATTCTTCCCAACTCTGTGATGCTTGCAAATTTAATAAGAACATTCCTATAATACTTAGTGGTTATATAAAAACCTGAAGATGTTCCATAATCGTAAATTATTGTTGACTTAAGTATTCATATAAATGTTGCTTTTTTATTTTTATTTTTTAATTAGTGAACTTTTCAGAATTCACTAATTATGAGAATGCTACTAAAGAGGATTTAATGTGGGTTGTACATTATTCTAGAAGTCCAGAACTGCAAGTCCAGATTTTGTACCAACTTTTTGTGAAAGTCCTGTATGACAAGATTCTCAAGCGGGGTAGCATTTTAGTTCCATTTTCCTTCTAGTGTCATTACTTGAGGCATTCAAAATTTAAACTGTTCTGTATTAAAGTTGGGAACATACTGGGAACATTTTCCAGTTCCCAAATGTACATCAGCTTCTCTGTGTGGAAACTAAATTTAGTAATTCTTAGCCTCCACAAAGAAGCATTGTAAGGATTTGTGGTGCTGTAGTTTGAGCACGGTCTTTTCTATTAAATGTACAATAGTATGGGAGTGATAACTGTTACTAGAAAACAGTCAAAATTCTTGCATTGTGCTGAGTATTCTTTCCAAATCAACAGCCTTTCCATGAGTTATGATCCACTTTTCTTAGTGTCTGCTATTATTTGTTTTAAAAATCTACATCTATTTAAAACAAGTCTCAGCTCAGTTTGATTTACTGAACATTTAAACCCCAGAGGATGCATAGTCAATGCATTCCATTAAAGAATAAATACACAAATCTACTAACAACATCCAGATTTTGCTTATTGCTTGTTATATTTACAGCACAGTTCTGGGCATTTGGGCCTTTGGTTTCTGCTACTGACCGTTTGTGACTGTTAGTTAATTACTTAACATCTCTGTACTCGAGTTCCCTTATCTGGGCATTTTACCAACCTCAGAAGGGTATTCTAAGATTGAACTAAGAACTGGCCTTTTGAGTTCCTCAGATAAGTGTTCTTGAAGTGCCAAGCAGTACTGAAGATCTAGAAGGACTGTGCTGACATTTAGGATGTAGTTCGCATTTTCCTTACTGTTTAGCTTTGCTAACTTCAGCAGTTATTTCTGCTATTCATTTGCAGATGGAAGAATCACATCCTGTGTTTGTAAGAGGCAAGGAAGAACAGGCCCATTCCACCAGGGGGTAGAATATGTGCAAGCCTCTTCTGTTCAGCTTCCCAGTGAGGAAGAAGCAGATGTAACAAAGTGTAGTTATATTCTAAATATATATATATTTTTCATTTAAGAAATACTCATTTTGGAGCAGAGATGCGTCAGCAGGATCAAGGGCCATCCCTATGTTTTGATTACTAAAGTCGTTAGTCCCTCACATTACTTTGGATTTAGGAATGGTCTGCTGAGAAATAGAAGCTGAGGGCAAATTTAGATGCAGTTCTGCATGACTCTTGTTTTCTGCAGGACCTTGTGCAGCAGAAGTGAATGTTATCACCAGGATGTTTTTCCTCACAGCATAATGTTCTGATGGCTCTCTGGGAAACACATTCAGGAAGACCATCAGATTACCCATTGACATTATCTGTTTTAGCAAGTCTAGATCTCATCTGAAATAGAGTTACCAATATTATAATATTATTTCTGTAAACCTAAGAGCATAGTGTTTTTTCTTCCAAAATCAAACGCTTATTAATTTCAAGTTCTTAGTAGCATTTCACTTCACATCTTCCACACCAGGCTAAAGGTGTTTTTCATTTTGAACTCTTAGTGTTTCTTCTCAAATAGAATAGAATGGTTCATTTGGAAGGGACCTTCAAAGACCATCAATTTCAACTGCCTGACAATTTTAGGGCTAACCGAAAGTTAAAGCATATTATTTAGGGCATTATCCAAATGCTTCTTGAACACTGACAGGCATAGGGCATCAACCACCTCACTAGGCAGCCTGTTCAAGCATTTGACCACCCTCATGGTAAAGAAATTTTTCCTCATGTCCAGTCTGAACTTCTCCTGGCATAACTTTGAGCCATTCTCTCACATCCTGTTTTCAGTGACTCAGGAAGCGGAAGAGAGCCGTGAGGTCTCCTCTTGGCCTCCGCTTCTCCAGACTGGACAACTCAAGTGCCCTCAGCTTCTCCTCACAGGACATGCCTGCCAGCCCTTTCACCAGCTTTGCTGCCTTCCTCTGGATGCATTCATCATGTTGACATCCTTTTTATATTGCAGAGTCCAGAACTGTATATGATATTCAAGGTGAGGCCACAACAATGCTAAGTGTGTTTCATGCACCCCAAAATGCAGTTTGCCCTCCTGGCTGCCAGGGCGCACTGCTGGCTCATGTTGAATCAGCTGTTGACCAGCAATCCTAGATCCCTTTCTGCTGAGCTGCTCTCCAGCCACCCGTCTCCCAG
The DNA here is from genome assembly GCA_011076525.1 of Nettapus auritus. Classification (NCBI taxonomy): domain Eukaryota; kingdom Metazoa; phylum Chordata; class Aves; order Anseriformes; family Anatidae; genus Nettapus; species Nettapus auritus. The sequence goes on from CM021766.1 coordinate 42,453,128, forward strand.
TCTGTACCTATGTCAGGTATTACTCTGTCCCAGGTGCAGAGCATGGCATTTTCCTTTGTTGAGTTGCATGCTGTTCCTAAGTGCCCAGTGCTCCAACCTATCGAGATCCCTCCAGGCCTCTTGTCACCCAGCACCTCCCAGTTTAGTACTTGCTGAGGATGCAGTCCAGTTGCGTGTCCAGGTCACTGATAAAAATGTTGAACAGGACTGGCTCTAGAATTGAGCCCTGGGGAACACCATTAGTGACTGGACACCAGCCAGAGGTAGCCCCATTTACTACAGCCCTATGAGTAGTACCACTGAGCCAGTTCATCAGCCAGCACAGCATTAACCTGTTTATCTCACAGCTGGACAAATTTTCCAGACCTTATAGACACAAGGGACAGTATCAAAGGCCTTACTAAAATACAGAAAGATTACGTCTCCTGCCTTCTCTTCATCCGCCAATTGGGTGACCTTATCCTATAAGGAGAACAAATTACTAAGGCAGGACTTTCCCTTGATGAACCTATCCATATTGACTATGCCTGATAATAACTTTGTTCTCTAAATGCCTTAGAGCATCCCCCATGGTAGTCTTCCCCAGAACTTTTCCAAGAACTGAGGTTAGACCAACAGGTCTATTTCTACAGGGCTTCTCTCATGCCCTTTTTGTAGGTAGGTATAGCACTGGCCAGCTTCCAGGCAACAGGGACTTCCCCAGGCTCCCACAACCTTTGGTAAATGAGAGATCTTGAAATGAATGTTTTATTGGATCATTGCTAATCATATACTCATTTACATAAACACATATTCAGTACTGTAGTGGCCCATTTTTTATAAGTTTCCAAGGTGAACCAGGAGTTTTTTAGAAGCAGTAGAATATGGTCTGTGCAGTCCTTCTAAAAGAAAGGACCAACAATTAGTGAGATTTGTTGTTTGCAATGAGTTCTAAACAGAAATATATTAAAAAATCATTTTTAATAACCGATATTCACAAACTCAGTTGTCATTTCTGACACAACTAAATATATTACTTGAATTATCAAATGGTGAAAACTTTCTGTTCTTCGCTGCTCCATCTATAAACAATTCAGTTTATAGAATATCTATAAACATCTAATAAACAATTGCAGTTTAATTTTCCTCCAGTTGGATACTACATACCACTTAACAACTTCTGGAGTAACTGCAGTATTCTTAAGAAATGCCAGTATTGCATACAAGAGAAAATAATAATGAATGGCACTGCTGACAGGCTGATACATTTTCTATATAAATTCATTTTTTCAATGGGACAAAATCTATATGTGTTCTTTAAACAGCCTATATTTTCTACCTGTTTACCATGTACTTCTCCTTTCTTGTTCTGTGTTAATTTGCAATAATATTTATGGTCATCTGATCCTTTTGAAAACAGTACTTGTCACAAGGAAATCAAAGTATTCTTACTTCACGTGAATACACATCAGTAAATTGGACTAATGTGAGTAAATTCAGTGTCCCTGCAGATGCAAGATTACCAGACAGAAAGAAACATGTGTTAACTCATTTCAGCCTGATTGTTTTTTAACCTGACCCCATATGGAGATGCCATCAGTGACTTGATTAGTCCTTCATAAAGCTTTTTAGGATTTGGAGCAGATAACTAAGATGACAGAAAGGGAATGAAGTTAAGTTAAACAGCAGCTCAAGTGGGGGAACTGTAACAGCCAGTATTAAAGGAGATTGACTTTGTAGGCTTTGAGAAGAGCTTATCAAACTGGATCCACTGCACTGATTCTCCCATCCACTGAGCTGTGATTAACACAGTTCCATATGAAGCTGGGGAAAAAAAAAAAAAAAAAGATTTAGTAATATCTGCAAAATGTATTGTTCTGAACGAAAAATAGACTAGTTTGGCTGTTGGATCTAGGATAGGTGCCAAGATAGCTAAATCGGCACTCCTGGGAAAGAGTGTGGAAAGTCCCCCAATGTTGTACAGTGTGTTAAAATAGTTCTTTTGTTTGCATCACGTTGAGGTTGAATAAGATACCATCTGTGCTGAGCTTTACGTCTTATGACCATAACTGGCTGGTTTTCGGCTCCTGCTACTCAGAAGAGACTGTGAAGATGGGTACCACCACAAAGCAGGTCTGGATGGGTGCCCAGTCTGCACTGCCTCTCTGCTGAAAATCTTCCAAAAAAATGCAGTAGGACTCTTCACAGATTGGAGGCATGAGACAGTGCTCCCTAAGAACTAGCTCAGAATCAAAAGAATTAGGAAGACTTGGAGAACAACAACACATCTGGGGCTTGTTTCCTATGGTAGGAAGGCATAAGCAGTCACAGATTATGTACATATGGGTAAACTAAACGTGCCTGGGATTGTTCTCTGACTTTAAGGCTAAATGTCATGGAAGAGCCTGCCCATACTGTTAAACCCTCTGACCCTCCAGATCGGGGTGGTGGAATTCAAATTCCCATTGGGAAAAATCCCTGGTCAGTGCCAGCTTCTGACCTGGGTCCAGGAATTGTTTGCAAGAGCGGCTGACAGCCTTGGGCCAAAACTCTGCCTGGAAACTTTATAACAATTAAACAGCATTGAAGACTGGCACAGAGTCCGGGACTTTCCCTAGACTGCTTCATTTACTGAAAGATGTGTAGTCTCTGTGTCCAGGTACGTCTCTGCTTGTGTGTCCTCCATGCACAACATTTGAACCCAATCAATTTATAATTTGACATAGAGGAAGAAATATCGATCCCACAGTGCTACAAGGATAATGAAAGCAGGTAGAATAAGGAGTGTTTGAGGCAAACACTACAGTGTAAGTAATACTTCAAGTATATCTTAATACTATATAAATATGTCTTTCTAACTTGTATTTTTCCATTTTTATTGGCTGAGCTCTTAAGACTTCTTGAGCATGTGTATATTTGTGGGTTGGGAGAAACGCAGTAGGTTCATCTGCCTATGTACAAGTAAAACTGGCTGAAACAGTTAATGAAATAACTAGATGAATTGGTAGTTGTTTCGATCACATAATACACAGCCAAATATTGAGTGGTGGAGTCCACATTTTACTGCTCTATGCGGTAGAGGGAGAAAAAGTGTTGTGACAGTAAATTTGAACAACCACAGGGAAGAAACTAGTGGAAGTGTGGGAGGGGATCAGGTGTTCTGGCAGCATGATGTAAAGCAATAGGCATACGAGCTTTTATTGGCACTTGTCTGCTTTGCTCAAAATGAGAGCTTCCTTGAAAAATTACCCCCTGGGTAGGTAGTGTTTCAAAGCTATATGACAGCGTTAGCAGAGAGTTGTATCAGTGAACACATTCCTAGATAATCTCAGTGCTGGCAGCTGTGTGGTGCTGGAACTTGGAATATTGCAGAGAAGTGCCCCATCACAACATCCAGCCTCTTCTAAGCATATGAGCAACCTGAGCAGCAAAACGAGTGTTTGAGGCAAACACAGGACCCCTGTCAGGGATCTCTCTGTTGTAGACAACTCTGTATAATTCCCAGATTACAGCAGTATCTGATCCATCTCAGTTCTGAATCCTTACTCTTCTGCTGGCATTATTTTCCAGATGGGAGACTGAGGCACAGAAAACCCATGGTTTGCTTAAGCAGCATGGACCATCTGTACCTAAGCAGGAAATGAGCTGGGTCTCCGGAGCCCCAGCACAAGGCTGTCATCATAGGGTAGTCTATTTTCCCTGCGCCACGATGCTCCTTGTGAAATAAAATGCCTTCCTCTGCTCCCTTGGGAATCTAATTCTGTGTACTGAATAAATAAAAGATTGAAAGCAGGAACACGAATTATTTTCTTTCCCTTTTAAGACTCTGCAGGCTAATTTATTCTGTGTTCGTATTTCACTTTTCCCTATCTACCTTCCACATTTTCTGTGTTTTCGTCCATGTTTAAAGCACGCTGTCTCTTTCACATGTCATTCTTTCTTAACAACATAATACTTGACATAATCTGCCCTCTGGATCCTTTCTGTGGTGTAATTATGTTATCTTTGCTGTTATTGATTTCTGTTGCTAGGGGATGAGGTCGTGCCACTTCTGGCCAGTTCCCTCTTTGCAATTCAGCTGTATTCTTTTAACTCCTAAAGATTTTCCTCCTGAGAACGCTGAGTGCCAAGTTTTGAAGTCATACAAAAATGCCAGCAATCCCAGAGGATGATTTTGTCTGAGGAAAGATCACAAGATTTAATTATAAAAAAGGAGACCAGATAGCAATTGGGAGAGATTCTGATCTCAGCTGTTCTTCTCTGAGAGCAGAATTTGGCCAACGAACTTCGATTTTTCATCAACCCTACTATGTTATTGTTCAACAGTTTGAATGCTTCCAAGTCAAAATATTATAGGATTTTTTTTATCAGTTGCACACTTCCAATTGAATTCCTTTATTTATTTATTTATTTTGAAAGGACTATGTCCTTTAGGAATACATAAACTATTTTTGCTGTTCACAAAGTTTCTGCTTTTTATTGGATCTACCTTCCATTTTCTCTGCAGAGCAGAAATTTTGTTCAACAAAATGAAGGGACTGATGTGGAGCTTTTTAGATGCAAATAATATCTGAAGCCAAATAATATTTGAAGCCATTTGAAAAAGCTGAGGGAGTCTTTTTAAAACAACATTGCTTCCTTCAACATAAACTGGGATTTGCTTTTGCTCCCTTGCCTTCCCTGAGTAGGAGACTGTTGTGAGCTATGCTCTTGGGTGAGATTTTCCTATGAACTTGGATAAAAACTACAGCTGCTGACTACCTGTTTAAACTCTCAAGATGTTAGTGTACTATTTTTCTGAGTACTTTGATTTCTGCATGCCTCTTGGTGAGCCCCCAGTATCATGCAGGGATTACAAAATTTGCAGATGGTCACTCTTTTTATCTGTGAGGTGTCAGGTAGCAGCAGACAAGCTATGCCAGACCCTTTTGCCTGGTCTACTTCAGCCTGCCCTGGGCTTTGCAGCTGGATTTGCTGTGAGCCCTGGTTGATATGCTCTGTGGTCAAAAAAGGCTTCCACAATGTGACAGGAGACTGCAAAGCACTACAGTGGTTGGTCCAGCAGCTTCAGAAAAGAATGAGATAAAATAACAGACTGTTTTAAAGGGTTTTTAGCATACTGTTTTATTGCATCTTGACTCTAGTCTTCTTTCCTTGCATGAGGCTTTCAGACCCTGCCTACTATATGCTCATTTTAACACTAGAAATTCCGCAGTTAACTACAGCTAATTTGATATGTGGTAGAAGGTAGAAGATAATATTTATTTTTTGTTGTTGTTGTTTGCCATTGAAATTTGGATGTTACAGAGGTGTCTCTGGGATAAAATCCCAGAATTATGTTCCTTTGTATACAATAAATGTCCAACTTGTAGTGAATCTGATAGCAGAATGTATATTTATAATGAGGTCTGTATCTGTGTTCTTGGTTTAAACAAAGAGACAGCCCTCTTCCCCTTACCTGAGACCACATTTCTTTTAAGAAATACCTTCATGCTTTCTGTATTAGTATGCCTTTCAGCCTGCTCTCTTCAGTTTGGTAATGAACATGTAAGTGAAAACAGCAAATATATCTGCCATCAAATTGCATACAGGCAAGGGGGAGTAGTCTCAAAGTGACTTTTGAACTTTTAAACCTGAAGTGTTTGCAGCAGATGCATTTTCCTATTCTAATCCAGCATGAAATGTGTCTAAAGCTGAATGTACTTGTGCTAAGGCAAAATGCAGTGTTTACAACTTACGTGGTTCTCAGATGAATCATGAGCCTTGTGCCATGTAGCGCAGAGTCCTTGCACGTACTTACACGCATTGCTTTCCTGTAAAGAATTGCTGATTTCTACATCAAGTTACAGCATGCCACAGATCTGAAAGCTGGATAACCATATTGCTGCAGCTGACATGTTGGGGTTCACAAAGGATAAGGGTACGAACACTGTAACTGAACACTCTCATTGCTGGAAACCTATAAACAGCAAGAGGCCAAATGGACATACATTTTTTTGCCTCTGCAAGTTTTGCTATTGCTGAAATCTTTTTGCCCGTCTTATGTGGTACAGAACTCGTGCATGATCAGCCAGTCACCAAGAGAGTTAATATGTTCTAGAACCATGTCCTTTTCCAGCTTCAGAGTAAGCTACGTATGTTTGCATGTAGCAACTGTTATGGAGAAAATGATTCGTGGAGCCATCTCCTGAGAGCATCATGGTAGGGAGGAACTGGTGGGAAATTTTTATGTTAGTGGAAGGAAAGATGTTGCTAAATGTTCATGAGGTGAGTGGGGGAAAGCAGAAACGTCTGTAGAGGGCTCTGCCATGTTCAAACATAAACAGCTGCATAGTGAAATAGCATTTAAAAAAAAAAAAATGATAAAGCTAAAGTTTCACCTTCTGTTAGTAGCTCCCTGTAGTAATGCCAACTATCCTTTATGAGCCCTGTAGGAACAGCTTCTTTAGTTACAGCTATCAGAAAGAGGCTCTTCTCTGCCTCCTCCTCTTCCTGGCAGAGTTCCCAGACTGGACCCATTTGGCTGACAACTTGCTCACCTGCATCAGTTGATGCCACAAAAAGTCATCCCAGAGCACTTGGCTCCAATCTTCCTCAAGGTGAGAAAAGCTCAGTGACAGACACGCTCAGCATGCAAAGTCTCTCAGCACCAGGAGCTGTGGGTGTGAGGTTCCCCGTCATGCTAAGTGGAGTCACGCACCAGTTCCTGACAGCCTGCAATGAAGATGCAGTCCAGCTGCCAGCCAAACCATCAAGTGCCTGCCTCGGCACTTTCTGTTCCTATGAGTTTAGTCCTAAGCAAATGAATATTTTTTCTAGACTTAATATAATAAATAAATCATGCTAACAAGTGATGTGCATGGGAGGAAATGGGGTGAAGCAGAACTGTTAGTATATTTGTACAAAGCAAGGATAGCTGATTTAATCCATTTAAGTTCCTTTCTTGTTTAGAAAGATCTTGTTTGTTTCAGATCAACCTGACAGTATAAATATAAATCTGCTCACTGATGCTATAATCTGAGTCTTTAATGAAGCCCTTTGAAGCAGAACTTACACACTGAGCACTCTTGGTTATATATCCGTTACCTCTTACAGCTTAATTTAAACTCATAGCTTATACAGCAATAAGGAAGTTTCAAAATATTAAATTTACATCCTTGGGTAATCCACTGAAAACACTTATTTACAGGGATAGCAACACAGAAGGGGATTACTAATAGCTTTCATTTCCCAACCACTGCTGCAGGCAGCAAAACAATGGAATTAAGTTTGGCTTTATGTGCAGTCTAATCAGTTGATTCCAGGATTACTGACTCTCTCTGGCTTCTGTGTCTATGAATACATAAAGCTGGTCAGTCCTGCAGTGTTGCGTTTGTACTCTTGCCATTGAATTAGCTCAAGGCATACTTGATGAGGTGGGAAGAAAACTGGAAGGGAAGAAATAAGGAGTTAAGGGAAGGACGTTGGACAGTCAGGGTTGTTTGGGATTGGTACAATTGTATTGGAGTCAATAAGACTCTCTGGGTGATGAATCAGTACAAAATTTGGCTATAATATTTAAATCCAAGAAAAATGCTCTCTCTAGTTCTGTGGAGACTGAGCAGGGTCACTTACTGCTTACTTTTCCTAATCATAATTGTTCTGTTCCAATATTTTGATGGCTTCTTTGGGGGAACTTGTGGTGTGGTATTGTGTTAGCAGAGCCAGTCTGCTTTTTACAGGTTTCATATATGTAGGCAAAAGCAGTCACTTGTTTTATTGCAGCTGTATAACTTGCTTGGTTTACATGAGTTTCAGTGAAGGCTTGGCAAACGCAGTCTTGGCCTTCACTGAATCAGGCAAAGAACCTACCAAAAGAGGTGGTATAGGCACTTAGCTTGTGTCCTTGGGCAGTTACTGTGCAGACCTGAAACCCTGTGGTGCATTGTAGAGGAGATGTATGCATTGTAGAGGAGATGTATGCATACAGCCTCATGCTTCACAGTGATTTCGAAGGGAGAGGTGTCAGTCAAAACTGCAACTGGTTATTTTTTACATTTCTCAGTCACCTGGCTGAGGCTGCCAACCCCCAGTCTTGTTCTCATTTTGGTGGGCTTGTATCAGCATTCTTTGTAGCATCCTTCTGATGAGAACAGCAGTGCTTCCTGTAGAAGCAGTGAAGTCCTCCTGCCTAAGTCAGTGATGGGAAGCATTAAGGGATTCAGTTTCTTTTTTTTTTTTTTTTTTTTTTTTTCCTCTCTGCTCATTTAAGCACTTGGGATTATGTGGAAGGCATTGACCTAATCATCAGAGACACAGTCTTCAAACCCTTCCTTAATTCTGTTCAGTACTTACTCAGGCAAGGATCCTGTTGACTTCCTTGAGTTCAGCCTCAGCAGGAAAACAAATTAAGGACTCGGCCTCAGCTCTGATGTCATACTCCATTTCCTTTCACTTTAACTCTTCCTTTTATCAGTTAGTGAAACTGCACTCAAAGAGGGGAGAGAGCTTGTGTTTAGATGATGGATTCTTCACTTTTTTTTTTTCTTTTTTCTTTTTTTTCATAACACAAAGATGTGGAGGCTTGGGAGAGGTGTGAGGAAATGGCAGCAGTGTTGCTAGCATGTAGGGACTTAGTGAGGAAAATGGTACTAGCTTCTCTAAATACACGGAATATAAGCAGTTACTTGAACAACTGATTTCCCATAAAGATTCTGCAGCCCTCTTTAGAGCTCTTTATCTTATCTGCTGCAGGTCATGATGGTATTTCCTGGCTCAGAGAGGACCACAGAATGCCACAGGATAAGTGCTGTTTCCTGCCCTGGCACACACAACACTTTCTGCCATGCCCCCCAGGGCCAGAAGGCTTTGTCTACAAGTTGTTTGGTTATATATATGTTGTTTTTGCTGTGGACAAGAGATCATTTCTTTATCATTGATTGTAGGTTCAATTTATTCCTCACTTGAGAGCAAAATTATAATCCAAAATACAAATAATTTGGAATGCCAGTTCCATTTATTTTATTTTTTATTCTTAACTCTGTTGTCAGGGAGACTTAGCTGACTCCAAACTCTCTATTTTGAGGTTAGAGGCTTAGGAATGAGCAAAGCCTCCTTCAGGCTATACTCCTTTCTTGCATATTTAGGCTCCAAAGAACAAGATGGAAAAAAACATAGCCTTCTAGATCTCCTACTCCCAACTGCTTCATGGGCTCTATGAAAGGGCCTTGCCCTTTCCAATTCAAGTTAGCATCCCTGATTCAAAAGACGAGACAAATGCATGATTGTTCCATAGATACGTCTGCCTCAGTTGAATGTCATTACTAATACTGGAATGCTGTCAGAGTAGATATCCTGTAGTTTCTTTGAGCCAGATGCATTCTGTCTGTGCCAAGAGTATTGGCAAATGCACAAACACACACAAGTACACACTCACAAATATATTTGCTGTGAGTTCCCAAGCAGCATAGCTGCTTGCATATATGAGAGATAGCTACGAAATCAGGACCCAAGGTAACTCTGGGCACTCCCAACAGATGATGTTACTGTAGGATCCCCATAAGAAGTGGATGGCAATGTAATTCTCTGGGTCCCTCCACAGAAGTGATGCTCACCTCTGTGAGAAAATAGCTCACAGTCCTGCAGCTCAGTGAGTTAGGTTTGGAGCAATGTGAAACTTACACCTCCCCTTCAGCTAACAGGTTTCAGAGTGTTTTTAAGCTGACCTTTAAAGTCTCTTTTGTGCAAAAAGCACTTTGGTAATTTCCAGTCAGCATAAAACAAGATTTATAAAAAAAGCTATGTGCTCTGAAATGGATTGTTGCAGTTCTATTTTCACATGTTTGAATTTTGATAGGAAATGTACAAAATGGCCATAGTTATGTCACTGGTGCTTGCCACGCATTGCTTTTTACATCCTGTTTCGCATTTTTCACTGTTCATTAACCTTACTGAGACATCTAACATGATGGGATTCCCCCCACCCCAGCTGCCCCAGATGATATTTCTTTATGATTCAGTTCTCAGCTATTTCTTCCTTCAGCACAATCATCATGATGTAGTTCCTGGTTTTTTTTTTGTTTGTTTGTTTTGTTTTTGTTTTTTTCTTAATTCTTCCTTTCCCCTTAGTACCTGCACATCCCCTGAGTACAAAAGAAATGGAAGACTCTGAAGCTGCTCTGTGGTGCATGGGTGCTGCCTTGTCTTTGAATTATCCAAAATATCTCATCTGGAAGGTCCTGAGCTTCAGCTGGTGTAAATTGCTGGAGCTCTGTTGCCCTGCAGTGGAGCTGAGGCAGTGTATACCAGCAAAAGACATGGTGGCCTTTAGCTTCTACTTGCTTCTCAGGTACTGAATCTTCAGGAGACCTGGACTTGGAAATAGATGAAGCGAAGAAGAGCAGCTCTATAGCTACAGTTTCAGGATCCATTTTAATGAAACTCACTGGAGCATCACTGTGATATGAATATTAATCACGTCATCAATTTTGGGTTCTATCCTGCTTATCCTCAGGTTAATCAGAAAATAATCAGAAAAATCTTGCTTCTGTTGTAAACCAGAGTCAGCTCCTACTAGAAGATGATAATAAACTTCAGTTCAATCCTTTAGTCAGTCTTCAGTCTATGAATCTTTCAGTAGTTTCATGGGTGTCAGTGGGAGGACATTTCCTTGGTAATGATTCTACAGTCAAGCATCCAATCTGCAATGAAGACAGCTCTCCCAAAGAATGGGGGATTCATTTGAAAATGATTAATCTGCCTCACCACAATTTTGTCCTCAATCAGATGTCTCAGCTTTTTAACTGAATGTAAGAACCAATGCTGTGCAAATAATTCTCATTTGTATTCAAAGGGAAACTCAAACCTGCTTATTCATTATTCTGTTATTTTTATTCCTTGTTCTGTAACAAGTTCCTAGGAAGGAAACGAATAAACTTCATAAACAACTTTTATTCTAGCTCTGGACCTACCTGAGGATAGAGCTATTCATCTGGGCAACCAGCTGTGCCAGCCCCAAGAAGAAGGCGATGGATGTCTCATAGTACAGGAGGACATAATTCCCATCAGCAATAACATGGAGGGTAGATGTTATATTGAGGGGTTGCAGAGTGTTTCAGGAAAAGAAATAAAGGCCAGAACTTTCTGATTTATTTTTTATTTTTTGTATTTGGAGAAATCTTAAATTTATTATTGTCTTTTAGCAAAACTGGCATTTATTGCAAAATACTTCACAGCTAGTGAGGGAATACTATATATTTATTTTTCTTTGACTCCAACAAAGGCAAGGACTACACAACCTAACTCCAGCAAAAGGAATAGAAAAGAAACAGTTTTTTAAAACAATTTCTAAAGTGTCAGACTTTTTTTGATTTACTCTGAATGGTGTTTAAGGACCAGATCTTTCTTGCTGTTGTGGACACAAAATGCTTTGTGGTTTCTACCAGTGGCTGGGCATAGGCATTATGAGAGCACAGTTGTGGATAAGGTGGTTCTGTATATCATGCTTACCACCACAGTATCTGAAAGTCTGCCTGCACTGTTCAGCAAAGTGGCTAACACGGAGGTTTCAGTACCAAAATAATCAAAAAACACAGCTTCTGTCACCCTTCCTCAGGTAGGTTCAGAAAGAACTAAATACAACTTAACAGAAATGTAACCTCAAGAATGCACAGTTTCATTTTGTTTTCTATCCAAAAGAAAAGTATTTTTCTTAATTATGTGTCCACAAATGAAACTCATCTTCTCCGTTAATTTTTGTTTGCAGTGTGGGTTTTGCTAAAGCTGTGCGTAGTGTAGTGGCATAGCATAGAGGCATGATCAAGTGTAGATTGTAACAGTATTATATCTCTGTGAATACCTTCAGGCACAAGAAGAAAAGAACAAAGACTTTGTGGGTTCTTCAGTTTGCAAGCAGCAGCATCCCGTGTAGCTGCATTTCTCTATCTGCATTGCAGCCAACAGTATAGCTTTGGAAATGCTCCGAGAAGGAAAGAGTTTTCAGTTTCTCAAATATCATATTGGCTTTTACTAAGTAGGACAGAACCACATTCAGTGGTTCTGTGCTGGAGTTCATCTTGTATCGATTTACATTTAGCGTAAGCAGCCCCATTACAAAGGGAATTTTACACCGCACACGGTGTTTTTTGTTTGTTTTATTTAAAGCATGCTGTGCCATAAGGCTGTTCAATGCCTAGCTTCCACACCATATTGCTGTCTCTTGCTTGTCTTCCAAACTTCATCACTGAACATCCATGCTGTATCTTCTAGAGGTCTCTTTCACTGGGAAGAATAAACAGGAAGACTTTATGTTCTTCATTACAGAGCTGTATGAGGAAAGACAGTCAAATCTTTCTTCTCAGCTCTACTTGTTTTTGTCTTACAATCAACACTTTCAAAATTGGTGGGGTTTTACAATGTTATTTAATTTCAACACGGTTAAAAAATATATATTTTGCTATCAGAGAGTTTGGGGATTGCAGAGACTGGTAGCCAACAGCCGCTAATAGCCAATGCTACTTATTATGGACATTTTAGTAAGAATCAAGCCCCAATAAGAAAAACAAGGCTTGGATTTTCAAGGTTAGACTAAACTCTGAGAACTGGAATGCTCAACCTCACTGCATATACCAATGCAGTTCCCACAATCCTCTACTTTTACAGACAGACCTGGTTACTACATCCAAACCCACAAACTCTTTGTTATTTAAATCATAACTACCAAATTGTATTTTTTTTTTTTTTTTTTTTTATGAAACCACAACAAAGTACATGATCCTAACAAAAAGAAAGGCAGGTGGAGAATGACGGTACACCTAATTTGTACCACGTGGAAACAGAGAACTCTTTCCTTATGAGATTTTTCTGTGGTTCAGGGTCACTGAGGAAATAACAGTCTGTGAAATTAAATCAACACTCATTAAATCCAGTAGATGAAGTTAGTCTAGATGCAAAATAAGCTGAAAAATTGATGACCTACACAGCTTCTGTGTGGCTGTTTGTGTTAGCTGCTTTCAGGATTAGGGGAAAAATTCTTTCTGGGCAGTATAATTCCCTAGAAGTTAACTGATAGAGTCAGACTGAAATAGGGTCCTTTATGGTTTGAATGTTAGTGGTTCAAGTTTTAGTCTGGAAAGTATTGGTAGCTACCACAAGGATTTTCCATTTGCATATTGCCACTGTATCTTGTACCCTACAGCAGAGATAAGAATAGCATCCAATAGGGCCCAGCTGTAACTCTGAGGTCTGTGCTTACCCAGGAGCCGTACCACAGGAAAAGCCCCGGGGAGAATTCTGGCTGACTCAAACAGGAAACTCTCTTCAGCAGCGTGTGCTGTAGGGACAGTTCTGCAGCCAATATGTTCACTACACACACCATACATCCCACTTGCAACAAAGGAGCCTACACCCACTGTACCACAAGGCGGGGAAATCCCAAAGCTGTCCTCCGCTTAAGGAAAGAGAGAAAAGGTCCTCATGAACTGACAGACAACATTCAGCAGCTCAGCCTTCAAGTTCCACATGGAAAACATCTGCAAAATCACTGAATGAAATGGGATCCCATGGGATAATATGGCACAGCAATATTTTTCAGAATATCAGGCAAGCATACTGGCATTTTCCAGATATGGACTGCAGAAGAAATGGAGTTTTAAACTGATAATGTGAAAGCTTATCTGTTGCCACAGCAAGATACCTACCTTCTCATTCTGACCACACTACAAGTTCTCAAAATGCAAAATGTTTTAAGCGCCTCCTTTCCTTTATAGTTAAACCTAATCTCCTTAGAGAACTAAGAAGGTATCCAGGACATAGTCTCTAGTAACGTATGTTGATAGGGAGACATATATATTTGTAATTTCGTGGCCTTTTTGCAAAGCAGAACTTATTACAAACTATTCCCCAACAGTGCTTTAATGTCACTAACGAGCTGAAGGATGTGGGTCAATTTTCTCCTTACTTGTCAGTGGGAGGATTGTCTGTAAAGGGGAAGGGCTTTTGAAGGAAATGAGCAAAAAGGTCAGCACTGGTGAACATAGAGTGAGCAAACATATTCTGTCATCAAAAATAATTTTATAAGATGAAATTTCCAACATACATCAAAGTTGATGTCTATGAGTCCAATCACAGAGTCCAAATTGCTTCAGTTGTTAACTGTGTGGGCATATAATGGTTATTTTCTGCTGCCTCAGCACTGCAGCATACTTAGTACACCTCCTCCCCAAACTTGCTTCTTTTGTTCTTGCTAATAACAAATTCTGTTTTAAACTAATATGTTTCATCAGCTAGATTCCCTCAAAAGGAATTCATGCGCAGCTAGAGAAGCTAGGGTAGTAGGATGAGCAATAGTGCCAGAGGAAGAGAATACATTGCAACCTACAAGGGGTCTCTATTGACAGAACCATGTTGTTCAGGGCTTTGTCCTACCGGGTCTGAAAACCTCCAAGAATGTAAAATCCCTCTAGGTCCATGATCTAGTGCTTAATTTTCCTTATAGTATTTTTATTTATTTATTTATATCCAGGCAAAATCACCTAATTCCAACTCAGAGTCACTGTCTCCCATTCTACCACTGTTGATCTCAGTAAAGACTGTTCACCACTGTGCTCTCAATAACTTTTCATGGGTTCTGGGGACAGCAGGTCCCCTGAAGCCATCCACCCCTTTTCCAAGTTGAACAAGCCCTGTTCCCTCAGCCTCTCCTCGCAGGGCAAGTGCTCCACCCTTGCCTGTCTTGGGAGCACTCTGCTGAACTCACCTGCAGGTCATTGACATTTTTCATGTACGGGAGGGCCAAAAACTGAATCCTGTATTTCAGATACAGTGAAGCAATTGCTGACCAGAGAGGAATAGCTGCTTCCCTTGATTTTCTGGCTATTCGCCTGCTGGCACAGCCCAGGGTGCTGTTAGCCCTCATCTCTATCTGTCCCCAGCTGTCCCCCAGGACCCTTGTGTCATTCGCCACAGGGCTGCTCCCCAGCCAGGCAGTCCCAGTTTCTCCCCTGCTGAGTCTTAGACTGTTCTAGGCACAGGGCATGGCATCTATCCCAGCTGAATTTCAGGAGTTTCATGTCAGTTCATTCCTCCTGTCAAGCTCCTGCTGCATGGTAGCCTTGTCCTTGAGCATATCAGATTCACCCCCTCCCCTCCATTTCAGGTCATCTGCAGACTTCATGAGCATAAATCTGTCTCTTTCTCCAAACCCAGGAAAGGCCCCTGAGGCAATCCACCTGTAACCATTTACAAACATTTGTGTTTGTTACAACATTTTTTCTGTTTAGTAAATGCTAAAATTGTTGCAAGTGCCGTATTAGAAAATAAGAGCACATCTGACCAAGCATGATGATTCCAACAAGTTTGTTGCACAGTAGTCTAAGGAAAATAGATTTGGGTTGCCAAGGTGTTTTATAAGGAAACAGGAATTAATAGAGTAAGTTTTCGTGTTGTACTTTACCATTTCCTACCTAATGAATTTATGGGCCTGGCGAGAAATGACTTAGATTTCAGTTACAACTTAATTCCCAAGTACATCAGGAAAGAAATACATAGGAGCATCAGTATGCCCAAGAGTGAATTGGAGACCCGTATATTGAAAAGAATAACCTGTGTGTACAGCAGGGTGCTGTTCAGGAAGATACAATTCACTCTGGTCTAATTTTGTTTTTGCTTATCTTTGGGCCCAGCTCTTTGATGTCCACGTAGCCCTGGCCTCAGAGTTTGTTAGCAGGATATTTCATTGGGTAGCAACCTGAAACATTCTTTAAAGGTGGGATTTCTTTTCACTACCAAAAAACACATGCACAAAAAGGCAAAATGCCAAAAGTGTCATATTTAAAAGACAAAAGATGCAGAGCCAAAAATTCCCTGGCTTCATTAGAGGTGTGAATATTGCTATGTAGTTTTTACTCCAAGTTTTGGCTCTCTTCTCACTCAGTTGTCATCTTTATTCATAAGCTTAGAAATTCTGCTGAGTGTGTCAACCTCCTCATTTGCTTCTGTGGCCAAACATGCTTTCTCCTGTTTTAGGAACATTTCTTACAGAACTTCTTTCTGACAAAAAGCTTTTGTTCATTTGTTGGCTTGGTTTTGCTGTAAGGATGGGAAAGGTAATCTTGCTAAGAAAATAATCCTTCCTCTTAGCTCCTCTGTAGTTTTATTTGCCATCTTATCTGCATGATTAAACGTTTAGCTGATATGATTGTTTCTCCTTTCTTAATAGCTTCAGGCAAAATTTTGTGATGGTGTCCTACTAATCTTACTTGGGTGTCTGTCAGCTTCAGTGCAGCTCTCTGGGCTGGAATACCATGGGACAAAATGCTGTGTACCCAGGTACCCTGCATGATTTGGTCTGCATACGTAACTAAACTGCACCAAAACTAGCTTCAAAAATGGAGGCAGCAAAGCTGCAGGAGCCCAGTCTAATTAGCTCCCCTGAGAAACACACTGCACTACCTAAAGCTTTTCAGCATCTTTGGTCACACCTTGTTTTTCCTTCTGGAAATACTTGCTCTGGCTGCTTGATGTCCAGGCCGTATTCTTGCCATCACTCCTTCATGTCCCCATTGATTGTTAGATAGAGACATAGAATGGTTTGTTGTCTGTAGATCTGAATGGAAAAGGTATGAGACCTTTTACAGAGAGCACTGCTACACAGAGGGTAGCAAAACTACCTCTCCCAGAGAGTCTTGATTCAGTACCACATGACAATGGCATGGGATTTATTGGAGGTGATATCATCACAGCATTTTCAGCTTGTACATTCAGTCTGCAAGCATAACAATGATCACTGAGCCCAGCTAACTTTTAAAAGCCAGATGCAAGGATGGCTGATATTGCTGCCTTGGTTTTGCTGTTTTCGAGATGGTCATTGCCATGTTTTGCACCAGCTGTTTTCATCTGATAGAACAACTGTGGGCAGAATTAATTTGGGAGTGGGTAGATGAGATGAAAAAAGGTTACTGGTGGTGGTATCCAGCAGTCCAGAGGTAGCTCAAGGTCACAGCATCCAGATGGGGTCCAAGATGCCCTAGACCTGTCTGGCTCATCTCCCATACAGCTGTGTGAGCCCACAGTATCCAAGTCACTGTCAGTGCTGTTCTGATGGTTCTTCCATGTGGACTTAGTGTTTTACTGCAATTAAGAACCTTAGCCAATGTCAATAATATCTGATATTAACATCTACTTCTCAGTTATAGAACAAAATGCAGTGACATACGACTAATCCATTTTTATTGTTTACCTAAGAAAGCTCAGCTTAGAGGAAAAAATCTTTTTTTCTCAGTGTTGGTCCCAAGTGTGTCAATCTTTCCACGTGAAGCATGTGAGGTGCCAAGAAGCCTCTGGACTTTCTGAAGCCAAAGATTTGGCTGGTATAAATTTACATTGTCCATTCAAAATTAATGAAGCTAGAGTGACTCTTGCTAACATGGGATCTGGCCCTGAGACTGAGCAAGGAATTTCACTCAAAAACACCATGCGAGTTGCTGCTGTACTTCCAAGTTGTTTGTAAACAAGCACCAGAAGTTAAGACATTCATGATTTGAACAGGATGAGTGTGAGGTTCGGATGCTATACACTGCACCTTCAGAAGTAGGATAGGAGGAGGAGAAAACTGGAGTGTCCACTGTACTGTTATCTGCTTAAGGAAATTACCATGGAGAAGACCCAGGGAGAAGTGAAGAAGGGAAAACACTGAAATAGGAGTTTGTGTCCTTTGATGTGAGAAACAGTCTGGTGACAAGGCATTTAGCTCAGTTATCCAGTACATTTCTACAGTGGCAGAAGTAGACAGCTTCCAGTTTTAACTGATTATCTCTTCTCAAAAAATATTTAGGGTGAGCAGACACACTGCTTACTTAAATACTGCATAAGATATCAAAAAGAAATAGGTGCCATTTGGCACCTGCTGTAATTGCTATGATGGAAATAGCAATACGTAACTATCAGAAGAAAGGGTTCCGAGCTTTAAAAAAGCTTAGAGCTATTTTATGTATTTTTAATGATCAATGAATAAATGATGCGACATACATTTTACATATCTGTGAAGTAATGAATTTGAAATTAAATCATACATAATGATTTTGAGGTGCTAGACACATGTTTAATATGCTGAAGGAAAAATTGCTTTTGATGTGAAGCATGCATATAATTACAAATATGTTGGATTGTTCCTGAGAATACCTTTTATACTTGAAAACTCTTTAGCTCCAACAGCAGACCTACCATAACACATAAAGAGCAGAACTATAGCCCTCATTCCAGTTCATTTTCTAGATGTCCAGTCATAAAAGACAAGTGCAGAATATTCCAGATTTTACCTAATTCTGTTACCGTTAATTACAGTGGTCTTCAACATGAGTCATTACAAGGCACACATGAACACAGCTGAACATGCTCATAAATGAGTAGTGATGCATTTCATTAATAATAATGATGATAATGATGAAAAAAATATATACCTATTTTCCAGAAAAAAAAAATATATATATATATATATTCATCAGTTACAAGTATTGTTCAAACAGTAATAGAAAAAATTATTTTACTTTTTCCTCCAGGCAAAATGATGTGTGACTTTGGTTACTAACTGGAAGGAAACAAAGTAGTCTTTAAATCATGGAATTTTTTGGTCAGTTTTTAACTTCTAGGGAGAAAGTCCATTGTCTGCCAAGCAGATGAATCTTCCATCAAAGAATTTCAGATGTGATTTTTTTCTTAATGTAATAAGACACTATGCATTTTGTCCTCAGTTCTCTGAAAGGGATCTCAATGAAGCAATTAATATCAAACTGAAAGACTGACCAACCATCTGCCAATTCCAGCACATTAAATACAGCTGATGCTTTATTCAAATGCAGAGTCAGAGTACAGACTCTGCCATCACAAGAATTGATTTAGCTCAGATGGGAAGGCAAGAAAGATATGTAATTATACATAGAGTGAGACCTGCTCGTATAAGACTTTGATGCAGTAAAGTCTTTTCCTGCTACACTGAAGGAGAAAAGATAAGAGAAATCTTTCAATATATTGCAGTGTGTAAGATGCAAGGCAAGTCATAGTGAATCTTTACTTGGCAAGAAGTTGTCTGGGGAAGAGGAAGAGTTGTCTCACTACAGAAGGTTTTGATTTTTAATCTGAGGTATTCAGAGATGCTAAAAGTATTAAACAACCAAATCTGATTAATTTTGGTGGGCTTGGGCAACATAATCTTTGGGCAACACCTGACTCATGTTTTGACATTACAGAAGGCAGCTGCACAACAGGAAGCTATCCAACAAAGGGAGAGGAAATCCTGGGTTGCTTGATTCAACAGAATATAAATGAAGAAAACGTTATGAATAAGGAATCAAAGCTTGCAGAAGACATTTTGTGTCAGCTTCTGACCGCTGATTTGGTAAGAGCATGTAAATCCATTGCAAAGTCAGCTGGAAAAGCTATATGAGGTTTTCTATAGCCTTGAGAGAGCCTATAAGTCTGCAATACATTTTTCCTCAATTAGTTTGCTTAGCTGCAGGGGGGATGGGTTAGAATTTTGTCTTGAAACAAGGGCATAAAAATCCTCACCCAGGTCACCATTCCTGTATTTATACAGAAAGTGTCCTCAAGTCACTATGCAGGATGTACACATCCTGTGAGAGTTAGAGAAGTTAAAGGAAACAGGATTTCTCAAACTAGGACTTTCATGTCTTGTTGTAGAGATTCCAGGTTCTGATAAGGGGAAAACATGATAATTGTCAAAAGTAAAGTAGTAGGTCAAAAAATACTTAGCATTTCTTTTTTTTTCTTTTTTTTTTTCTTTTTTTCTTTTCTTTTTAATTATGTCTTTTTTTTCTGTGAAAATAATGCTACCCTGCTTATGTGACATATCAACCAAGGTTATCCATACACTTTGCAGATCTAGCAACAAACACAAAGTATTCAACTTTCACAGAAGTGAAAGTGCTATTTAATTTATTCCTGAGACTGTTATAACCTCTGCTTTGATGAGACACTGAGCCAGTCATTCAGAAGAAGTTTATTGTGAGTCACCAGTAGCTCTAGGAGATGAGAAAGTTGTAGTTCAGGACTTTTACGGGTAAAGTTTAAAAATGTAACTTGCTTCTTGACCCAAATTCATATGCCTTAGTACTGGCTAAATATCTTAATTTGTTCACCTGTTGATTCCTATTTGAAGCACCTACAGAAAACATATCTGTGTAATCTAGCTATAAGAGAGAGTCACACCTTTCTCCTGAAAAAATGGATCAGCTGTTCAAACATTGCATTCCTTGCTTTAAAGCAAACTGAAACTCATTAGCAGTGTGAGAAAATGATTGCTAACATTAAGTCAGTGTTCTTGTAGCTAAGCACATTACAAAGTCAGGATAGCAGATTTCTCATGGTCATTTGTGGAAGACAGGTATTCATTTGCATAGCAGTGTTTAAACCAGAGTTTTGCTTCTTCCTTCCCTATTCTATGTTTTACAGGTTGACATGGATTTATTTGTTGCTTTGAAATACTGAAAGTGAATTGACTTAATTTTGACTGATTTGACATTACTATTCAATCTTATTGATTTAATTTGGTATGAAGGAGGGAGACGTTCTGGAACTGGACATTAACTGCTTCTACGTAATCTGACACTCTTGCTGTATCTGCCTTTTCATTTTAAATGTTGCTGTTGATGTTCGTAAACCTACTGAGCCCAAGGAAGTGAAACTTGAAGAACATGAAATAATTCAGATTTCCTAGCATTGATTGTGCCTGCTGCTGCTTGGGGAAAAGGGTAGGAGACCTCTAAGCTAGAACCTAGCTTCTCTTCAGCCATAGCTGTTTCTTGTACAAGGTTCTCGCTCCATCTTTTCCATCAAACTGCACCTCCAATCCAGTCCACAGATAATGACTCTTGTAGGAAAGCTGGTTGAAGCTCTTGATACTAAGTTGCAAAGAGAAGCTGAAGATCTATTTCACTTTTCTCAGAATCTTCTGGAGCTAACTGCAGCCCTTGGATTGGTATGTTGGCAGAGTGACAATGCTTCTGTTAAGAAAGTGCAATGTCTGTGAGGGTCATCAGGTCCTGCACGACTGTTTACAGGTGATGAGGTGATTCTGTATAGACAGCATTTTCTCCTTTCTTTTGTTGAACATGTCTGTAGTGATACAGCATCACAGAGGACCAAGTTTGAGCCGTCTGCTGGTTCTTCAGGCTGCCTTGCACTGTTCAGTTGCAACACTGAAACCTGCCTTGACTGGAGGATAACACCTGTCTGAAATGATCCACAACACTTTCACCCTGTCACCTAAAAAGGTGCCATCAAAGAAGATTTCTTATCTTGGAGGGAAACATTGGCAGAGGCAAATCTTCAGGCTGACTTTGCTTATCTGAAGAATTGAATCAAAATGCAAACAGGATAGATTTCTTTGCACCAATTTATTTCCAACAGGAAAGAGCTCTATGCAGACTTAATGACCTGGCCGCCTGCTGAGAGAGATAATATATGCAACTATCTCCCAATAGATTTCTGCTGTAAAAAGATACCTTTTTCATTTCACTCTTTTCATCATTACAACATCTAACATGGAAGTAGAAAGAATAAGAGTCATTTTTAAGGCATTTGTTATTGCGGTGTGAAACTCTTAGTGGGCCTTGTAAGTTAATACACGTATAAATACACAGTAAGACCATCAGGCTCTGAGTATCCCAGGAACAGCTGGTGCATTGGCTGCTAAGGCCTAATCATGCTTTAACATACTCTGCAAATGAATGTAGTGAACAGGTATGACTGTCAGAACCCCTGCTGCTCAAAATGCTCTGTTCCTACACCAGCTATTATACTAATTTTTCAAAGATGGTTAAGATTAAAAGACAAATAAGATCTCAAAATGGAAAGGCAGCATGCAGTTTTATGAAAATTATTTTTTTTATTTCTTCCTGATAGTGCTAAAGATAAAAATTATTAACCTTACCTTTCTAATTCCCTTCTCTGAATTTCCAAATCTATATGATTTCCTTTGAATCTTTGTCTAATAAAACATGAAAATCCTGTAGCTCCTTCAGCTAGTGGTCTTTAGTCATTTCTGTTGTCTCAAACTAAAATAATAAAAAAATAAAAAACATTTTTAGAAGATGAAGAACTAAAAACTTCTCGTAATTGTCCAAAACAAGTAGCACTATAGTTTTCTTAACAGCTGTGGGTTGTTAGATATAAAAGATAGTGATTTATTTAAGCAGTTTATGGTATCTAACAGTGGCATTCATTTTCTACTTAATTGCATTTAAGTAGCAATCTGTAGCGATTTCTTTTATGGATTTTTTTCTTATATTATTGGACTTTTTCTTATATTAATTAATATTATTATATAATATACATTCTTATATTAGTATTTCCTATGTTGATAGGGTAGGAATATAAGTCTTCTAGTGTTTTTAGTGTTTCTTGATCCCTTTTAGCCTTTTCCTTGGTCTTTTTTCTTATTTTTAATAAAATGATTTAAATGAAACTTTTAAAGAATTTTGACTGTTGTGCAAGTTTTTAATCAAAAGTATTTGCCAAACTTTACATGAATAGAATACTTTCAGTTGCATCATTATTTTCCGCTGAGAAATTCATCTCACACACACACAAAAAAAGTTTCCCAAGTTCTTCACAAAGACTACTTTGTATATAATATTACTGAAATGCAGAGAATGATTTTGGTGAACTTGGTGCTACTGGATGTCCATTAACAAGGGGATATAAAGATCCAAATTGTTTCAGTGGGTTATATGTAAAATGGTTCTCTAGGTTACAGTGAGAAAATAATAGCAATATTATTTCACTGCAAAAAGAAATACCAGTGTAGGAAATGAGAAATCATGCAGACAAATGATAAGTCAATGCAGGAATGCTTCACTAGTGAAAGGATGAGTCTGAATATGTTTTGAAACATTTCTGTTTTTAAAATTGGGTCTTGTGGTTCCTGTTTCACAGTCAGTACTACAGAAAAGTATGTACAGACTCTATCTGTATATAATTTGGATTTGCAGGAATTCCACTCTTATATTGGTGGCCTGAAAACATGAAAAAATACTATTTGTCTCATAAAGGAATAGATTTTTCCCTGTTCACATATAGGGGTATTATGGCAACTTGAATAGCAATGTTACTTTTAAGGTAACATAGAACAGCTTGTTTGCTGGTTCAAATGATTGCCCTTCAGGCTCACTTGAGAACTACTATCCAATGCCTGATCCATAGCCTGTTACTCTGCTAATATTTACAGGACCTTGTGCAGTATTTGTCATCATAACGACTTAGCTTGGATATATTCATTGTCAGAAGCTTATTGAAGCACTTGTGAAAATATCTAGATTGACGGCTCTGTGCAGTGAAGTCTTCTGTTAATTGATTCACAGAAAATGTGCAACAGCTGATGTAAGGTTTCTGCACACCTGAATCCTACACAGCTACCTGCGAGGAGCAGGAGAAAGAATCTGGTGTCTCTGCCTGCAGCACTGCTCGGATTAAAGGTACTGATAGTCAACTTTGTGTAAAAATCTTCATTGTGTGTAGAAGTAGAGCAAAGAACTAAAGGAACAGTATCAGAAACAGCATATGCCTCAACAGCCCTACTTTTTAAGTGGCAACAGTATAGCTTTGGTATGAACAGTACTAAAATTCAGATTAAGATTCCTGCAGGAATGTTGTAGTTAGCAGAAAGGTGTTTACACATGTATTTTTAAAGCCCAGGGAATTCAAAGTTAAGATTAAATTCAAAAGCCATCAAACACTTGAAAGGTTAGAAAGGTCTATAAATTCACTTGTCTCTCTACCATAGTTGATAGCAGCCCCCTTGAATTCGTATTTATCTATGTTGTAGTAAATGGTATTTTTGATTAAGTACTTTTAAAATACTTTAAGAAGTCAGCACATTTAAAAATGTCACTGCACTTGTACTTTCACAGAAAATCCAGGAAGGGATCAAAGTATGTATGTATGTTTGTGTGTATTTCTGGCTGGCTCTTCTCTGTCTCTGAGCATCTGCTGAGCTAAAATTAGAATGTCGGGATGGGTTGTTGGGAACTAATTACTGATAAAGTGTGTTTCTGTACATTTGGCACTGACTGATATATTTAATGAATCATGATGTGTCTCTCTTGTCTTGTTTTTGCTGTGAGATGGCAAAAACTGAGGAAAGAATGTGGATTTTCTGTTTTGTCTTATAAATGCTGAAAAACTGATTTTCTTTGAATTTCTGGAATGAACAGAAATTGTTTGTTCTATATAACTACAGGTTTACGAGATTTTAAATTTTAGCCCTTGTTTTGCTGCTTGACTGGGGCTTGGAAGTGGAGGGACAAATTTTAGAATTAAGGCAAAATAATTAATAAATAAGAAAATTGGATCTATGGTCTCCAGGGATATATGTGAATTAAGAATCTATTATATGTATTGAAAATATAACTATTATCATTGCATATATCATCAAAATTTAGTGGTGAGCTTTTCATGTCTAATACCTGTGTGTTGTTCAGGTTACTAAGCCTGTGTCTCTCATACCAATCCCAAAGTAACACAGACACTGCAGAGTTCAGACCAGAGTTTCCAGAAGCTTTAACAATGTCAGACTTCACTGATGCCCTTTCCAGTCATGTGGATCCTGATAGCTTTGCTTCTGCATACAAGCAAACGTAGCTGCCTGTAGAAGTAATGCAGAAATACATTACCAGTGTTTGTTTTTAATTCTTCTTGTGACCTGAACAGCTTATGAACAAATTTGGAAGCTTAATTAAATTAATGCACTGAAAGCTGTCATTAGATTTGAATAGAGTGAAGACGTAATGACTTGCTTTGTTTTTGTGGTGGTGGTGGTGGTGGTGTGTGTTTTTTTTTTTTTTTTTTTTTTTAAAAAAAAAGCAAGTTGGTAAACAGCAAAAAATAAAATCATCTCTTTTTATTTGATGGTTCTCAGATTAAAATGAGCAGTCAAACAGTGGAAATAGTTGGAGAAGTCTAGATTTTCTGTTCTCCCTTCATGTGTATTGCAAACACTATTTACAAGAATTGCAGGTAATACTGGCTCTAGGAAACAAATGTCTGACAGCTCTCCAAACTGGCAGCAGAGTATTCCTTACACTGCTGTAGTCTGGTGAAGAAGACCTTAGTGTTTTTAATAGCTTGCAGAGATCACACTGTTTTGATTTAGAATCAGCAGAATGTATGCCATTCTCTGCTTATCTACAACAAGCATCTCTTTTAAGATTACAGTGCTTTCTGTAGAGCTGCAAAAATGTGTTGACATGTTGTAATTTAAAAGGAGATAGAGCTCACCGTGTGCTCACACAGGATACCTCTCCCACCAAAGCCAAAAGCAAATATTGTTGTGACTTCATGTACATGAAGGACTCAGCCTTCAGAAACAAATATCATGAAAAGACAAGGGAGAGAACCTAAGGTTTGTGTAATAACAAAGTCCTGGTTCAAGTCACTAAGAACAAAGAGTCAACTTCTGACCCTGGCCAACCAGCCAACTGGAGGTAAGCAGTTCTTATCTGGATTAAAGCCAGCATAGCCTTCTCCCATGCCACCCGTTCTGAGAAAAAGGAAAGGCTGATCTTAGTGTTTAGCTGTGTAGCCTCTGCAGTGAAGTGAATGCAGGCACATCATGAGGCAGTTCATTTGGCTGTGAGAGAATGCATTCAAGCTAAGATGTCCTACAACTACCAAGCTCTGGAGGTTGTCTCCCAGATGTGTCTATGTATCCTTTTTTTTTTTTTTTTTCCTCAAAAACAAAGATTTCTTATTTAATGTCATCAAAACCATAAAGAAACATACATATGCATTATTTAGTATATGTAGAGGAAGGCAGTACTCATTTTGTACATTGTAATGTCCCAAATCAACAATTATCTTCTAATGCTGTTATCCATACCAATTAAGGATTTTCACTGTGTGATAGTAGCTAGGACCTGCCATGTAGACTTTTCTATTGATGTTATATTGCAATACAATTCATGTTTCTTGTGTGATACTATAACAGAGAAGCCTATGAATTGGTCAGAAGTAATATTGATGAAGAGATCATTTTTCTTATTCTTAAAATTCCAGTTTTAATGTAATCAACCAATGCAGAAATAACGATCTTAGTGGGATCTAATTTGATTATATGCATTTGTATTCTGCGTGATTTGAGAATGTTTGCATGGATGTTTTTGTAGGAGGTAAGGAGTAAGAAGCTCTTTGTAACAGGCTGTGTAATTCAAATGGATCCATTTCTGTGTGTTTAAACAAGATGGTGGTAGCAGATACTACCTGGCAGATGTAGGTGCTACATAAGTACATGCAGTACAAAGATAACAGAAATGAAATCTCCCATATTGTAATATCTTTAGGCATAAAGAAAAAGTAAAATCCCCTCAAAATACAACATAAATTTTTCATCTTCACAACTGAACATTTTATTCTCCTCCCAGCCAGGCCTAGACAAGCTCCCTAGTTAAGTATTATTTATTTATCTCTTAGACTGAATTCCACATGAGCCTTAATGCCATTTTGTCATTTTTCCTCCTGTGACTGAGGGGCTGTAAAGACTAATGCAACTTGAAGAACTGACAAACTAACACCTCCTGGTAGCTTGGTAAGGTGCTGCTGAGTAAACTGAGAGGAATGTAACAGATAGAGGAACCTATATGTTGACTGAAGTAACAAAAATTGGGGGAAAATAAAAGTTGTGAATAACATTCCCTTATCAATTTCTTGACTGGAAATTGAGGGTGTAAATCTACATAAGAAAATGCCTTGACTTTGTTCAGGCTTGAAGAATAACAGGTGCCCTTACTAAGGCTGCTACAAAAGTTCTGTGAAACTTGCATACTCTGATACAGCAGTGCAGATGGAAGGAAAGCAGGCCATGTCCATCAGCAGCATAACAGGAAAGGAAAGGGGATCTTCTCACTATTAAGTTCACAATGTTTGATTCCTTGAGACTTGTTTCTCATAAATTTGGGGGTTTCACAACCCTCCTGATGTGTTTGATGCAACTAGCTGCATAGTCTAAATTTTTGAGTCACTTACTATAGGCAATGGCAAATCAGTTACAAAAGGATGACCAGAAATAGACAAAACCCAATCTTCATTACATTGCTTGAACCAAATGCTCTTACATGTAGACATTAGCTAGACAATACAGAGAGGTGATTTCCTGTAAGTGTTAAACTAACCCTAGGAAATCTTGAACTGTTATGAAATTTTGTGATTTATATTGGCTATTAAGAAATATTAAAATTCTCCAACTATGCAAAAGTGCACTATAGCTCAAGGGGATCTGGAGATGCTGATATTGTGAAGTGATCCTTTATGAGAAGAGCTCTTCTTTACTTGACAGCTGCATTATTCACTCTATGATATGCTTCCAAAATATTTCATGTTGTGGATTTGTTGCACTGTTTTAATTACTAAATGCAGGCTTTTTTTAATCAACCATGCTTCTAATGCCTGAGGAATTTGCCTGATCCTCTGGTAAATGTTTAAGTCTTTGTTAGTGAAATGCATTTGAAGAATAGCTCCGTCGTCTGAAGGCTAAAGAAAATCCACATAAGACAAAGATATATTTTAATTTTTCTAGTTCCGCATGTGAAAGAAATGCTGATATGCCATAAACTATGCAGCTTTCTGCCATTTTTCTAACCCTTTGGGAATGCAGTGTAGAATGGTCACTTGTTCAGTTACTAAAACTTCTTTTCAGCCTCACAAAGACTTGGCTTCCCAACCTGATGAAAACATTCTTAGGAGTTTATATATAGCACTGATTCTTTGAGCAGTATTGTTTGGCAACAATAATAACATAATTGTTTTAGTTTCTCAAAAGCTCTCTTCATGGCAGTAGTTGAATAGTAGTAGACTAAATGCCACTGTACAATGCCATGAGTTGTACCATTTTTTTCAGAACTCATGGACTTGATTTCTCTCACCAAGTTTATAATATTTCTTAATATCCATGGGCATAAAAGTATTACTGCATGAAGTACACATTCTCAAAAAGTGAATACAGAGTTCTGATTCATAAAATAGAAGGAAAATAGTGATTTTGCAGCAAACTCCCATCTGGGAGTTAAGTTCATTAACTGAAGTTTGTTGAAGGGTGTGTTGTTGTTGTTGTTTTTGGTGTTTTTCTTGTTTGTTTAGTTGGTCTGTTTCTTTGTCATGTTTTTCTTTTGCCACCATATGGTTTAAGGGAAATGTTTTGGCACATTCACTCTTTCCTGGCTTGGGATTCAACTACCTGGAGAATCCAACAGCATCTTCCATGTTATGAAGTCAGTGCAAAAATGCCCCATCTAGGTGCTTTCATTCAGAAGCAGACTTCTTTTCACTGCAGTTTACACAATAGAGTATTTTAAGTGCTTGTAAAGATGTTTTTTTAACTTCATACATAAAGCATAAGCTTCTAGAGTGCCTCTGGATACATAAGCAAAGAGAGCCCTTGATTTGCTCAAGCAGTTTAACTGCATATTTGCTTGGTATATGTTTGTGGTAACATAACTCATTCAGTAACAGTAATTCATAAATCAGTAGATCTCTAGGTTTCTGATTTACTAATCAGTACCCATTTTTGCAAGGCTTCCATTTTTCTTACCCACAGTTTTGAGAAAGCCCCATTCTCTCAACCCTAGTTTTACATTATGCTCATAGATGTAGCATAACCTCATGTAATTGATACAGTCTCTGGTGACATGTTACAGTACAATGAGCCAGCTGGTAAAAGTGGAAAAATGGAGAAACATAAGTAACTGTTGATGTCAAGATAGGACTGGTGTGAAAGTTGCTCTCTGCCCAAAACAGCAGAAAACACGGTCAGCTGAGATAGGTATGCTCTGAAGCAGAATCCAAATGTTAACTTCCTGTAGTGACTTTTATAATAAAAATAACAATAATAAATTTTAAAAGTGTTACCTCACTAACTTTCAGAAGAACTGAGAATTCTCAGTACCTCTGAACAAGACCCGTTCCTAAAGAAAAATACAGGTTGAAGTCAAAAGGCATGAGAAAAACCTATTTTGCAGAAATCCCTCAGTAGTGCAATTTACATCTGTCTCAGCTATACCTCCTCAGAAATTGAATGATGTTAAAACCCAAGACTCTTGAGGATGTGGGCACATTCTTACAGCATTGCTACAGAAATAGTCAGCCAAATCAGACTGATAAAAAAACATGAGTTGTACTTGCTTGATTCTGCTAAAAGATACAGGATATGCATTGGCTAAAAATCAGTATAAGATTCTTATCACACTTAACGTCTTGGGAACAGGGTTATACTTTATGTACAGTTGGTCAGAAGTCCTTTTTCTTTATAAATATTTACTTGAGCACAAAAATACTGGGGTTAATTGTCCCAAAATATCCTCAAAGGATGGGAGATCATGTTACTTAAAAGGATAAAAGATTTAAGAAAACTTTATCTTAAAGAAAAGCCATGCTTCACAAAAAGCATCTAACTTTTTTCTTTTCTATTTACATAAATTCTTTGTTAATTAATTATTCACTTTTTATCTTTGTTTTTCCTTTTTTCTGATATTCTGACTTGGAACATAACAAGTTCCCTGCCTGGCCTACTGATAATGTTACCAGCACTGGAAGTTAGAGCAGCCCACTGGGGACAGTAACTTACACTAATTGTTTCACTTGGTGTTTAGAAACAACTCTGAAACTCAGAACGGTTGAAATTTTACAGCTTTTTTGACCTCTCCTGCATGCTAGAGTCTTCTAAGGGAGCAGCTTGAAGTTTCACACACAAGTTTTGCATTATGAAAAATTCTACTGAGATTCTTTTCTTGTTGAACAAGTTCAAAATCTGACCCATAATGCTTGATGATAATCTGAGTAAGACAGTGAGTTCAGAAATGTTAACTGAAGTTTAGAAAACTCTTGTAGTTTGAGTTCAACAGATACAAATTCTGTCTCTTTAACACTCATTTTATTCAAACTACAGGTTTGACAGTTTCTGTTTTGGTACCAAAATGATCATGGCAGTGAAAATAACTGAGTGCTAAACGTATTCAAATAGCCTCTAGCTTCCACAGATTAAAAACTCTGTAAGCATTAAGCAAATAAAACTCTAAGTCAGCTGAGGAGTGTCCAAAGCACAAATGACCAACGTTAATGTCATTTGCCATGTACCTCCAATTCAACATGGAAGAAAATGGCCAGCAAAGGGCAAGAAACTCTTAAAAGGCATGTTGGAACAGCAGTTATTTATTTATTTATTTATTTATTTTAATTTTTATTCTCTCTCCTTCAGATGTAAGTGAGGGGCCAGGCACCTAGAGCTACGTATATGTGGCCAAGGGAAGGAAAGAATACGAGGACACCTCAGGACACAAGGCAGTCTCCAATTAGTGGCTAGTTTTTCCTCTATTACTTTCTTAGATACTTTTATTACTGGAAGGGGGAAAATACATGAGCGTATTGAAATGAATATAGACCAGATTCAGAAAGTTACACCTGATTCTGTTGAGGTAAGGTTAACTGGAAGAACTTAGCAATCCTATACCTGAATAGAAAATAACTATTTAGTTTTGAGGAACTGATTAATCACTTTGATTTACTAAAAACTGTGCAGTTACTTTAGCTCTGCAGTCAGTGGCAAAGGTTCAGCATTGTGCTAAGGATGAAAACTGGCTTTCATCACAGACAGCTGGTGTGATCCTGAACATGGCATATTCTTGGTTGGTCTTAACCAGGTGCGTTGTTCTCAGGCAGTTCTGTAAAGGGGAAAGTAGACCAAGGTGTTGTCAAAGTATAAAATTTTAAAAATGACCTTAAGCATCACTGTATTCTTTTTTTCCCCTGTCACATAAATTCCAAAAATCTGAGAGGACAAGAAGAGTCTAAGATGAAGAGGGGAAGGAAAAAAGGAACTGTACATATTTACTTAAAGAAAATTATGTACCAAAGGAAAAATAACTTGAGAGAATTAAATTTCAATTGGTGCTGAAATCTTGAATATTTTTTTTATTTATTTGTTTTGGACAGCAATCAGACAATAGCTTAGCCTTTTTTGTTAGAAAATTATGAAAGCCACTCAGTGTATGAGTTGAGACTGGGGAGGACGGGGGGCGGTGCAAGGAGGGCGAAAAAGAAAATCCAGAAGAATTCACCCTTACAATGACATTGTCAATATGTTACCTAGTGTAAATCCTCAGAGTCAAAGAATTCCAGCTTGAAATACAACACAGTAGAACAATAAACAAAAATTAAATACAGGAATCCTTCATTTGCATTGTTGTACCTTTAAGGGAGGTCACTCAGCTTAAGCAAATAATTACCTTTTCTGTATAAGGAAAGAAATATTTACCCACCTCAAAGGAATTTGTGAATTAGATCTTGATTCTTTATGTGACTATTTATGGTCAAAGCAGTAAGCAGTAGTACTTCCTTAATAATTGACATCACATAAAATTTTAAGTAACATACAATTATAAAAGCTAGTTTTCTGTGTGTTTTCATGTTTGGGATCAGTAGAATGGGCTGTCAGCTCTCTATGGAAATTTGAAAAATATATAACCTTAGTGTAATATTGCTTTTGCACTACCTTAACAGTATTGTCTGGACTTGAAACAGAATTTGCCTGTAAATACCGTGCAAAGAAATCAAAACAGAAGTTTGGGTCTGAAGAACCAGAATTAATGTGATGGGGTTCTGAGTTCCTTATCTTCTGGAAGTGAACACCAAATCTCCTGCTGACTTGGAGGACAGTCTAAAACGTTTGTCCATTTTTGATAGTTTAGAAAAAATAGTTATATCCTCATCCCTTAGGATTCTCAAAGATTGGACCCTTGTATGTTTGCTGTTTTCTCTCATTCCTGAAAACTTTTCTCCTTCTGGTACCTTGTGGCAGGCCATGCATGTTTTACTGTGCCTGTTTATTTGATATTTAGGACAGCATAAAGCTGAGAAAGACACTCTTAGAGATAGTTGCATGTCTTGAAATGATTAACTTCAGGCTTCTAATAGTCACTCCTCTGCCACATACGCTGTTCTATGAAGTGCTTTCTCCTTAATGTTGTGGCATATTCCCTGCTCATGAAAATGTTAAGATTTGAAATTTAAAATGCCTCATTACCCCAGATTTCCTGCCACTGGCAAAGGAGGGAAGACAGTGTCAGTAACCTTGGTGATGGTTTTCAGTCAGGCTTTTTCAGCAAATCCAAGCAAAGTCACATCAGTGTCAATATAAACACTTTTATGAGATTGCCAATTCCCTTTCAATTCGGCCTCAGTGCTAAAGGAAATTGAGTGCTTTTCACATTATAAATTATTGCAAGGAATATTTGCAAAACTTCCTAATTTCTGATGTATTTAGGAGCACGAGTAACACCAGTAGTTCCCTTCCCTGCTTTTATGCCACAATATATAACGTGGTGCTACCACGCTGTTCTGTGCCAGCAGTATAGATGCAACTGTGCTATGGCTTCAAGGGGGCCAGGAACCTGCCTCAAAATATTCTCCAAAATCAGGTGGTCCTAAACCTGATCAAGAAGTCCAAAATGCAAATGAACCCAGCAGAATGCCCTTTTAATATAAGCAGTCCAAATGCGACTGATGTTTGTTTCTGTTTTTGAGTTCTTAATCTCTAACCCCATTGCCCTTGATAAGAGATGTGAAGACTTTAGTACCTTTGAAACAGATGTCAGAAGATATATCAGAAGATAAAAATATTCTGCTCTTTCTCTCTCTAAATCTGTTCAGTTACAGTAAAACTAGTACTCGAATTTAGGGATTCTAGTTTTCAGGTTAGTCAAAAAAAATCTGATAAAACTACAACAGTTATAAGTTTCCTAGTGTCAAAATAAACATACTTGAATGGCAGAAAGTGACACATTTCCTTTAAAAGGTTTTTTTTGGAATTCACCTTCTGTTCACGCTGTCTGCTGTGCAGCACATACCTCTCTTCCTGTTCATGCTCTCTCTGGTTCACATGTGTATTGGTAAAGAAAGTATCTTAAATAGCTTTTGATTTGTGTTCTAAACTCCATGTGGGACCATGTGAACCAATTCATAAATGAAGTTTGTATACTCATTCCTTCTGCATTCTGTCTCTGTTTTGTGAAAGAGCTAATTTTTATTCAGATTTACGTGACTACCAATTAACAAGAAATCTCTCTTCTGGAGCTGTAAATAATTCATTTTATGTTATATGGCTGAGAAGAGTACAGTCTCTCCTTCAGAGGAAGAGAGTTCATTCTGAATGTTGCAAAGTCAAGAATAGAAAATACAATTAAAAATGACATTTGGATCATAATCCCCCTTTCAGATATGGTATGTAAAGGAAACAAAAAAAAGTATATTTAGTAATGGATCATTTCACAGAAATGGTTAGCAATGACATTTTAAGCCTATTTTCTACCTTTGCTCTGTGTGTCTAGATAACCCCTTCTTCCATTTGCCACATGAACACTGATAAAGTTTTAAGTCCTCATCTTCAGGTGAAAGTATAATCCAGTAGTTAGAATGAAATTTAAATTTGATGAGCAGCTTGTCCATGGACCTATCTGGTGACCTGTCACAAATCCTTTATTGTCATATGCAAACAAAAGGGAGTAAATGCTGCAATGCTTAGATCTTCTCTGGTGGTGTCTGGCTTGTGCAGACTTAGAGGGCCCAGCTGAGCTTGTGGAACACCATACCTTGAGAGATCCACCTTGAAATGTGGGAACACTCAGTCAAGGGAATCAGGCTAACTCAAGTGTGAGGTGAAAAGGACAAAATGACTTGTACAGAATCCTCAGTATGAGCTCCTGCACCTGCTTTTGTTCTACTGCATTTACTAGTGTGGCACTCTTTCAGCATCTTGTTTCCCTGGTTATGCATGCTGCCAGAGAGACCAGTGCTGAGTGTTTTTTTTTTTTTTTTTTTTTTTTTTTTTCTGGGGTGGAAAAACTAGATGTCTTCCTGGACAAAATTAGCAGTTACAGAGGTTTTGAACAAAGGTTGTTCCACCAGTGAGAGAACCTTTAAAAGGTTTTAAAGATGTCTCAGCACAAATGAGGGATCACGTGGGGCCTGGAGGAGAGCTGAGACCTTTATGATAGTGTTCCTCAAGCTATCCTACATGAAATAGGAAAGTTGATTGCCAATGGAAATGTGGAGTGGCTTTCTCTAGAGGAGTTTAAAAACATCATGGAAATTAAATGTGATCTGTATTAAGTTCCAAGGAGGGAAACTGCTGCTTCGAGCATAGGGCAGTATTGTGCATGGCATGAGCTGTATGCTAGAAATGCCTTTGACTGAGGAAAAATGTAGGTCTGTGGGACAGCTGTGGATCCAGGATTTGCACTAAGTGTTATGTGAAATTGACTGCCTGGTGTTAGGTGTGGCTAAGCAAGAGGAGTGAAAACATGAGCTGGTCTGAACCCCCTGGTCAAGGCAATTTTCACCAACATGAAGAGGGGAAACTATGCTTCTACAGTCTTCTCTGTGTTCTACAGTGATAGAATGAACAATAGTTCACTATCACCAGTGTGTTGTGGAGTGAATAATTCAGAGGCACTTAGAGATTATAAAAGAATTGTGAATAAACAAGTACTAGATACACACTGGACACCTGCTAGATCTTGAATCAGCAAGGCAGGTATTTAAATGTTCTGCTAAATAAGAATGAATTTAAGCAAGACCATAGGGTCAGAGTTCCCGTTTTGTCACTTTGCTTCTCTGTGTTTTGGCCCTAACAACATCTGTTGCACTTCATCACCCTGCTAAGCATGTCAGAACAGTCAAGACAACACTTTTCAAAAAAGACAGTTGTCATTTTGTAGTAATTTCCAGACAGGAATGAAGCTAAATTGGTTAGATTTTTTTTTTTTTTTTTTTTTTTTTTTGGAACATTAGCATTTTGCAAATAAGGATGCATAAAAATAATTAGATATACTATACATTTCACTAGAGCAGGCTTGAATAGTTCCTGCACTTAATTACATATGTGGATCCCACTGTTTCATCTGAGATCATCTCAGCAGGCATGACTATGGAAATGCAAATTTACACTGCTGCTGAGTCCTTGCAGCTTTTAAACTACGTGTCAATAATTCGCTTAAATATCTTGGAATGGTTTGCTTTCTTTCTTAACATTTAGGAATTTAAACATTCTGTTCTCAAAAAATGATAAATTTTTTGAAGTTGTAATGGGTCTTTTTAATGTCCTCACTGTCTCTCTTCTTACTTGCTGCAGGAGGTCCCAGGTTTCCCTACTTCTTCTCTGTGTAAAGTATGAGTATGTCTGTCATTTAATCTAAAATATGGAGGGGTCTGTGGGCCAACAGTATTTTTTTTTTTTATGACAAAATATTCATTTTTCATATAATTTGTGTTTTTGTTTGTTTTTTTTACTATAACCAGAGTAAACACAGGTGAAAATGTTGCTGTTCCTACTGCTCTTCTGCCATCTTACTGCTCTTCTGCCATCTATTGTTTTTGCAAAGCTGCAGTGAAAATCTCTGCAAGCTATGCCTATGTAATGACAGATGAAGCATTCTCTGTAAGGAGAAGCTAAATATTTTGTTAGACTGACTGACAGAGTTATTAAAAGATAGCTTTTTTTTTTTTTTGCCCATGCAAGCTGTTTTCACCTTGTCTCACACAGACTATCACAGACAGATTGACTCCCAAGTCTGTGACTATCCAAAACTGGCATAAAAAAAGTCCTAGTTATATTAGTCCTTGAACAGAGAAGTATTAGAAAATGATTAAGACCAGCGTGGTAGAAATAGACAAGAAATAATACTTCCTAATAACATTCTCGTGGTTTCTTCCACTAAAAAAAAAAAATAAAATATCAAATTTTTCCATAAGCACTGAAGTGAAGGAAACTTACTTTCCTATGAATTTATTTGATGACTGACTGACTTCACAATCTAAGATGAAAGGTCTTGCTGAAGCCTTTCTAACAGGGGGTCATTTATGGAGCCTTTGATATTGCAGGCTTTCTGGTATCTACTAATTACCACACTTTTTTCCCTCACAAGAGACACTAATAGCCTATGTCTACCTAGCTGTCTAGCTTCATGGAGCTGCTAGAAACCTAATGTGTCTGAGACTACCATTGCGCTGCCATGCTTGGTTAAGCATGTTATTGAGAACTGGATGGACAGATAAGTGCAGCGTTTAACAAGCACACAGACTCATCAAGCTCGGTTCTTTGCTAACAAGCATTTGAAAACAGTGTTGCTTGTGGCTAGGCTAGTCAAAATTCACATTACAGGACATAATTATTCCCTGATTTGGGGGGAATCATTAACTTTTTTCCAGTTTACTGTAAGATGAATGCATGTCTCTTCATCTACCAAAATTCAGTTGTAAGGCAAATTTGGGGATGCTTAAAATACTAGTTGTTCTGAAAAGTAAACTGCATTTGGCTTAATTCTCTTATTTAAATGGTCTTTCTGTTTTGTCTGCTCTTTAACTCTGTTTCTGAGGCCAAAGATTTTCAGTGATCACAGTGAAAAGGATAGCACATTGGTAAGGCAGTGCTGTAGGTGCTTTTAGCTTGAAAGTAGTGGTGCTCCTTGAAATGAGATACTCGTGGGAAATGCACTCAGAGGCCCGGCAGACTGAAGTGAGCTGCTCTGAGCTCCATTAGCTGTGGTTGTGTTTTGTTGTAGGTCAAAGAACAAGAGGAAGTCTAGTACGAGGGAATTTCTAAGCATCCCAAGAATAGAATGTGTTGGATGTTCTCCAGCTCCAGTTAAACTTTTTTTTTCTTTTTTTTTTTTTTTTCTTTTTTTTTCTTTTTTTTTTCTTTTTGGTCAGAAAAGGGTGACTCATCACATCTGGAATGATTTGTGGATCTCTGTCAGTTCTAGCAAACTGACAGCGAACCGTAATGAGGTTTTCGTCATTTCACACTTCTTTGCCTGGCAGGAGGTTGTAGACCCCAGACACAGTCAATTCTTCAGCACCATGGGACTGCTATGGGTTTTCATAGCTGTCAGGAACTCTCACAAGCATTTGGAACCCAGAAACTCAAGGAGTCCTTGGTCCACGTGGAGTTTGGCCCGCTGTCGTGCAGCTGAGAGCTCGTGCTGGGGGTCTCTCTCAGGACTTTCATGTAGACACTGTTGAAGTTTTCCACATATAAACTGTAGAGTTTTTCTTTTTTATTTTTTTTTTCTTTCTGAAAAATATCTATTTATATCTGCAGAAGTCATTTATGGACACTGTGAGTGAAAAAGAGTCAACATATTTCATTTTAAATTGACCTAAATAATTACCCAGAACAGAGTACCCTCCGTATTTGGGAGAAAGAAGCATTGGGAGGTGATTTTGTGTGTTTGTGTGTTGTTTTTGTTGTGTGTTTTTTTTTTTTTTTTTTTTTTTTTTTTTT
>CM021766.1:42490518-42530600 GCA_011076525.1 Nettapus auritus
TTTTTTTTTTTTTTTTTTTTTTTTTTTTTTTTTTTTTTCAAACAATATATTTGGGTATTTTTCATTTTCATAAGAAATTCTTGAAATTTTTATTTATTTTTTTTTCCAAAGCAGTGAAGAAAAAAGAAACCTATAATTTTCTGCTGTGAAGAAATGCCATCTTTATTGTGTTCTCAGAAATATCATTGTTAGAGGCCACAGCACTGCAGCCTTAGGAATGATGGGAGCTGCGTAGAACGGCTGGAGGCAATTTGAAGTGTCCATTTTCTGTGATGTCATTTTACTTTTATCCAGGAAGAGCAGAGTGCTAATGCCTTGACAGCCAAAGCCACAATAAGCTCTAGCTGTAATGACTGTAGGGATGGAGACTTGTCTGCAAATCATACGAGGTGTGAGTTTTGGACACCGTCATCTCTACTGCCGACCATTGCCCCCAGGTTGTGCTGTTCTCATAGTGGGATTTTTCAGCTGTTATTTCTATTAAGTAGTGTTGCTCTCAGGAATTAATGAGAAGAGTTTTGGGGTAAAAAACAGAACACTTTTTTGAAGTCTTTTCTCTGCCTCCCCCTCACCAACATCCTAGTGTCATCTTTTCTTTCCATAAATGACTTAGAATAATTACAACTTTTTAACAAATCTGTAATTATCTGTTTATCAGTGAGTGGCTCTACAACTCTTCAGTAGTGTTTGTTAGCAAGAGAATGTTGCTTAGCTGATCACCCACCGTTTCTTTCCTTTCTTGATCTTGGGAAATGATCTTGGTGAGATTAAAATGATATTGAATATGCTGTTTTCTAAAGAACAGTATTTTGGTTCCATGGAATGACAGTTGACTCTTCTTCTGTACTGCCAAAGCTGCTTTTTTTTTTTTTTTTCCTACACTTTCAAATTAGTATGAGTCATTTTTACAGAGAGCTGAATATCTGCCTCCTAGTGAGGCTGCAGGTGTCGAATGTTATTCCCAAAGTCCTCTTTTACATTCCTTGTGTGCTGTTGTGCTCCCCCAGCACTGCTCCTGCCTCTTTGCTTGCTAGATGGAAACATTCATTCAATTCTTGCTCGGTCTTTGTTGTAGGAAAGCATTGATCCTGGTCTTGTTCCATCACCTATGACACTTAAGGTGTCTGCATGTTCTTTTTGAAGCAACTACCAGCTTGAAAATAGAGGCCAATGTTTGCATTAGACCAGCTGAAGCACTTGGAGAACTTGGAGAACACAGACAAGTCTTCATGCATGCAAGCCTCTCTTCAGGTCTGAAGGACAAGCAGCAGGCAGGCTCACACTAGGTAATATTGCTCAACCATCATGGCTACAAAATGCCAATACTATTGTGTTGTAATGTATTCTGTAATAATGCCAGAGAAATACAAAAGGGAAAGCTGTGGAGGGGGACTTTAAATTTTTAGTATTCGGCATGAGAAACAGTTCCCCAAACTGAAATAATTTTGTTTGGCATTTTTCCTAGATTTGTTCTTGCACAAATCTGACTCCAGAGTGAATGTGATCGTTTAACAGGGCCACAAAAGCATTTATCAGCAGGCATCTTTAAAATTGCCTTCCTCTCTTTCTCATTGTTTCAGTTTCCAGGCCGTATTCATTCAGTCCTGCAGAGCTTCATTTTTCTTCCAGCCTGAAGGCTGGTTCTCTGGTGTCTATTCATATTCATAATAATGCCTTTATGTTTACCAAATATTAGGACCAAGCATGACTCTTTTCACGTTGTAAATAAGAGTGAAAGCCAATAGGTGAGCAAAGAAGCAAGAATTCATCATTTAAATCACAGATTAGAAACGGTGGGTATGAAAAGCTGCTTGAAACTGTAACCTGCATTAAAAGGATAATGGAGCCTGTCATCTACTCACTGGAATTTAAAAATTTTCTCTTACGTAAGAAGTAGGCTTCAGTACATGGGTCATATTAATCACATCTTAACTGCAGCCTTTTTATGGCTTGCCCCTTAATCTACATGAATTATTTTAGTTCTTTGAGATAGCTGAAGTTGGTGAGATGAACCCCATTTTCTGAAGTGAAAACCCTCGGATTCTCCCTGTCCCCCCTTACTATTAATTCATCTGTTTTTCCTAGAAGAACTAAAGGATAAAAGCCCTACAGTGGATAGAGAATCAGTTGGCAGGATCCCTGCAGGATGATGCCTTTCTTTTTATCATATATATATATATATATATATATAATGAAAGAAAAGCTGTGGTGATATTATATAATCTATGAAGTGTTCTCAATGTTTGGCAGAAATGCAAAGCATTTATTCCTATATTGCAAAGGGCCTTCGAGCTACACTAATCAACACTTTATATTGCCAGAGAAGCATTCTAGGAGATATGCTGTAAAGCAGGGCCAAACTCAGTGGCTATATAACCCCATCTCTGTGGTAACTTTTATAAAGAAGGGAAAGTGGGAGTCGTCATTCCCCAAGGAGGATTGGGTAGTTTAATCCTGGGAATCCTAGTGGTAGAGGCAGTACTGCTGGAGTGGTCTATATTCAATTTAAAGCCTGGAAAGCACTGAGCTTCCTCCATGCAGACAGTACCAACAGGCTAAAGGGAGGCTTGTATTTTGCAGAATCAGCCCTTATTTGCAGTTCTGGTTTATAAAGGAAATGATAGAAGAGAAACTTCCCTTTTAAGGCTAGGAAAATAATGACCAGAACAGTCCGCTTTGAGGGGTATTTAATATCCCAGGGATATTTGCTGTAGTGTGGACTGATTCTAAAGTGATCTGGGGAGCAGTAGCTCTTCAGACTGCACGGAGACACTTCCCCCAAACAGAGCCACCACATGCAGGTGTGTACAGGCAGTGTTAAGTGGTCTCCCCAGTGCCAATTGCATTGCCACCCAGCCATGGGTCTCTGCCAAAATATAGCTAGGCAATATACAACAACAATCTTTACTGGTGAAAAATAGTCTTGCATACGCCATGCAAAGATCTTGTCCTTGAACATTTGTCGGAACTGGGGAGTGACTCATTTCAGTATTGATAGCAGAGCCTACTGTGCCTCTCACAGGCATCTAACCACTTTCTAGGAGTACCAAAACCCACACAAGTAATTTCTGGGTAAATTGTAATGGGGGTGTTTTGAAATAGATGGTTTTCCCCAAATATAAAGCTACCATTTCTCATTGGTTATTCTCCTATACTTGTATTTCACTTTTCCTTAGAAAAGGCTGTACATACAATGATTAAACTAATATTTTAAAGAATAAATTTACCTGCAGTCGCTTGTACAAATATTAGGCTTTGTCCTTTGCTTCAGATTTTACCAGGAAGTCACTCCTCCTTACAGCCATGCCCATCCAGCTAAAAACAAAACTGTCATATAAAATACCATGCAGCTGGGTAGAGCGATTGGATCACTTACCAGTTTGGGGCCAAATGTCATCTTCAGTGATTACCACATGGCAGTCTATTCACTCTAATGGACTTGATGTGAAAAGAGACGGAACTGACAGGAGCGTTCAACCCATGCTTTCAGTCAAGACTAAAGGCAGCACGTAAAGTTGATTTAACGTATGCTGATAAAGCCAATGTCTTGGTAGAAAAAAGATGTAGTGTGCTTATGTTAGCAAGATTAGTAGGTTAGTGTATGCATGGTTCAGTACAAACAAATGTGCCTTATACTGGCAGAGTATGATTAGTAGGAATAAGAAAACAAAATTCTGGTAAATAAACCCTGATATTTGTTACACCCAGTAGTTAAATGGTGACAGAAGTAGAAGAGAAATGTTATAATCTAACAAGCTCACTATTAGTCTTGTTAAATTTCAAGCTCTTTGATATCATGAAATATGGGCAAATAAACCTTGTTGCAAACATCTGAGTAATCCCATGAAATTATTAACTCTATTGTATTTTCTTCAAATGAATAATATAATCTAAATTTGCAGCATCTTTATGGTTGTTTCCCACTGTCAGACACTTCATATTTAATTAATGTCCTGCATGCCTCTATTTGCAAAGGTGGTTAAGGATTTCCAAAAGGCCATTCACTGAATGGAGGCAGTGACTGTGCTCCTCATTTAGGGCCTTCACTTAAATGCCTGGATTTAGACAGAAGACATGCCAGTCATAGTCTTTTCAGGAGGATATCAGAAGCCAATTGCTTGTAGTCAAGGTACAAAACTGCAGTGTAGTATGAAAGTCATTTGGGAAAAAATAAGAGGGAAGGCACCTCTTAGGGATGCCTTAGTGTTATGTTTTGAAGTTTTATGATTGCAAGAGGAAGGAAAATACTCTAAATCTCTCCATTATTATGGGAACACATGTAAGAAGAGGTCAGTTTTCTGGATGCTGGTCATTCAAAAGTCATTCTGATTTGTATCTTCTTATTTGAACTTCACTTCCCCTTTGCTTCCTGAAATGTATGACATTAGTTTCCTAAACAGAAGATGGATTAAAAGTTCAGAAAAGCTGATGTCACTTGATTATTTTCACTGGTAGATTTGTTTTTAAGTAATCCTCATAGAAACATAGAAAAAAAATAATTTGGAGGGGCCCTTGGAAGTTGCCTGATTAAGATCCTGCTCAAAGGAGGATAACTTAAAAGCTCAGAATTTCTAATTCAAAATCCTAGTTGGCAATGGAATAAACCACATGCTTTGATTTCAGTCACTGTGGCCAGTGTAGGGATTGGGGGAAAACAGAAAGGGAGTGAGGGAATTTAAACCACCTCTTTGATTTTCCTGTACTTTTGTGCTTAGGCCTGCCTGGCTCCCTCTGTAAATTGAGACCTCTCTAAAGTATGTTTTGTTAATGGGCCATGAGAAAGAAAATACAGTTTTAGCATTCCCTACTCTGCCTGTGTGTTTTGTTCCTATTATAGAGGAGTGCCATTACAGTGGGAGCTGAGAAAGGAGCTGGAATAGGGTCATTCCCACAACCTGTGCTGATGGGGGAGGCTCTTTTGCCTGGTCCCACAGTACCTTTCATGCTGAAAGATCAAATGTAAACCTTTCTTATGTCT
Organism: Nettapus auritus; assembly: GCA_011076525.1. NCBI lineage: Eukaryota > Metazoa > Chordata > Aves > Anseriformes > Anatidae > Nettapus > Nettapus auritus. Next base: position 42,495,497 of record CM021766.1, read on the forward strand.
TATGTTGTACTAAAAGAAATAGTACAAAGGACCCATACATTGAGGTTTCAAATAACCATGTTTGCTAATAGACGAGGCCCAGCTGCACACTAACCTCTGCTATCTGCAGAGCTGGAATCCATCCACGTATGCTGGTTTTCAAATTGGCATTTTTGGTATCTCTTGAAAAAACAGTAAGAGGCTAGTAAAGAAATGAGATATATTTTCCAATTCAGAATTTCCCTGTAATTAAAAATATTTCAAGTTCTCTACTCAGTAACCTAAAATGGAAAAACTCCTCATAAACAGAAAAGCAAGTGAATTTCAATCTACATGCAAGACATCATTTATCATTAGGAACTATGACAGTATGGCTATTATTTTTTTTCCTGGTCTTTCGTATCTTGTATTTTTAACTCGCTTTTGTATTATATTTTTGAATGATAAAGTGTTCAATTCAGTGCTTAGGTATTGTTCTCAAGCTCTTCAGTATAAACCACATCCATACAATATTGAAGGATCTGACTTAAATTAAATCTATAGAAGGGAAATTCAAAGTTCTCTATTTTTATATCATTCATCTTCATCTGTCATCTCAGTGTCTCTCTGTACTGTAAGACCATGCACTTGTCCTGTCCATTCTAAATTGCGTAGACATTCTTGAAAAGCCAGAAAAAGATCAGAATCAGGGGTATTTTGTCATCAGCTACACAGAGCCCAGATTTTAGCTTTTAATGTGAGGAGTGCTAATTGTATGGAAGTCTCTGCTCAGTCACTGCAGAAAATTTAGTACCAGATAAGAGAGACTGTGAAAATGATGTCCACTTTAGCTATACAAGTGTTAATTAACACTAAACTCCATGGATTTAAATGGAGGTACAGCAAGGTTGATCAGTTGCCAGATAAGAACCAGGTTCATTAAGTGCTAAGGGAGTGACTTCCACCAATTTTCCAGACATTGCATTTTCCTGTATCATTGCAGGGTGAATGGGAAGCTATAAGCAGCAATAAATAACAGAAGAGGATATGATAAAGTTAGGGGAGAGGCTAGCTGTAACCTTCCTGTGAGTTGTTTTCCTGCTGTGCACTGCTTTCCCCTGCAGTTGGTTTGGCAGCCCACAGAATGTCAAGATGCACTGTTTCAGTACATCTGTCCATTCTTCACCCAGTGTTTACTTGACTCATTGTATACATGCAGCCTGGCTTCCACATACCATCTAAGAAGGCATATATAAATATATATGCATGAATTTTCAGTGGGCTGCTATCTTTGCAAACACAGTAAATCATCTGATACCTGCGCACAGAATTTTGTAGGAATTGGCTCCTGAAAACATTTTTGGTATCAGAGTTCCAGTTCTATCTAACATTTGTGTGTTGAGAAGAAGAAGACTATGAACCATGTCTGCTACTTAGAGTAGTGGTGTGGTGTATAAAGCATTTACATGCTTTTGATGCAGATCAGAAACAGATGGTCAGAACCAAATAGAATCCAGTATGACTCAGCACTATCAATCTGGTTAATTTTTAGAGCTTTAATGCTTCATTCCTTTCTTAATATGCAACTTCTTGACTCACTTCACTATGCCTTCTCATGGAGAAATGCTATCATGCATAGACATCCTATATCAGCTTACAGCTACTGGAACATGCATAGACGTACATCAACATTTTCCTTGAAAAATTGATACCTCTTATGAGCTCTTTTAAATGAGTTAATTACTATTTTTATAGGAACAGTATTTACTAAGATTTTTTTTTTGAGAGTTTGGGAGTTTTTAGTTAAATCAGATTAAAAGACACATTTTTTTCTCCTGTGTGCTACTATTACTCCATTGCTTTCAGTGTCCTAGCAGCTATTGTGATTGGAGGATGATTTGAATTTTTGTATTTATGTTCATAATGAAGTTAATATAAAATTTCATTTCCATTTCCCTTATTCCCAGCTGAGCTATCATTAGAAGTTAAGTACAGGGCAATGATGTTTGGTCATGACATAACTGAGAAATTCAAAATTTTAGTTTTCAAATGAAAACAATCAGAAACAGTGACATTTTTTGTTTACTGTTTGCTACCATGTCCCTGTCCTCACACTGTTCTGCAGTTGATACTTACAGGGTTTTAACCTTCTGGTCTGGACACCTGCAGCTCCTCTTTCTGTTAACATCTTCCAAAACTCCAAACCTCCAGCATGCAGAAATGTCCAAATGCAGAGCTCTGTCCTCGCTGCCCAGTGTGGGGTGGAAACTCTAGCTGAATTTACTGTCTGCCTCCCCCAACCCTTCTAAGAGCACAGTGCAGTGGGGTTGCTAATGGATGAAAGGTTCTTCTGCAGAGGGTTTGCACAGAATTCAAGGAAAGAATGAACTCACTATGTGGTATGTGGCTGGGTGTGTATGTGAAATTCAAACCAAATGTCATACAGAATTAAGAGATTGGTTTGCAAAGAGCCCTCCTGTATTAAGATTGTAAGCTGACCATGTTCTGCAAACAAAAAGAGATGAAAAATAAATGTAGGCCCCGTAGGTTTGTAGTCACCCGGGAACACGGGCACATGGGAAGCTTCCAGCACATAAGCAGCTGTGTTGAAGTTGGTGCCCATATTAAGCCTCTTCCTCAGTCGGGACCTGGTTGTGAAGTATTGGCTTAGCTCTAATTCTTGCCACATGGGACTGTTTTTAAATCTAAATTAATTCATTAATGTTTATAAAGCACGCTGAGATCTTCCAATATGTATGGCACTATTGAAACGTTAAGCGTCGTTATAACTCATGCTTGCAAAAGCAGCTGAAGATAGATTTACTTTACGTGGCAGACGGTAATGGCTCGCTTGGAACAGCTACATGTTCTGTTGGGTAAATAATGGGAGTGTTATAAATCGTAGTGCTGATATGTTTACATAATAGACGGTAACCACTCCAGAGGAGCCATAACAGTCAGCTTAATAATGTACATTTTGAAAATGATGTAAATATATGTATATGTGAGGAAGCAAAAAGGCTGCAGGAGATACAGAGCTGACAGTTGCTGATAAATACTGCATGTTTTCAATGCTATATTTTAATGTTTTTATACAAACATGTCCATCCAGTGGCTGAACACGATGGCCTAACAGTAAAGGGCTGTATTCTGGGGGCTGTCACTGATGTATACAGCAGTGCTGTTAGATGCACTGTAGGTAGGCTACACAGTGGGCTGCTGAGTTTGCAAATCAGGCAGTGCTACTGAAAGCTTTCAGTCATGTTTGTTCCTTGGGATAACTCCCTCCATCTTCTCACCCCCTTTTGGCTATGTGCCTTCACTTCAGCTTCCTCCAGCACTTGAAAAAATGAGACCACTGAGTTTCTGCTGAGCCTCTTCTTGTCTGCATAGTGCCTCAGCAAAAGGGTCCTCCCGGCTTTGTTCTCTGGCTCTGTGAGATGTATCTGGCCATTTTTATCTCATCTTACCTCAGTCTGGAACATTTTGGGTGGTGAGGTTCAGTTGTAAGGAAAGCTGCTGTAAAACCACGTGAAACTGTGTCTTCAGTACTGATAATTATGTTCTTAAAGGTCATACTTAAAATGTGTGAGGGGAAAAAATGTGGTAGTGTAACTGTGAGAGTTAAACCAAATCCTTGACTAGAGCTATTCTGAAGGTAGTTGTGAAACATTTTTTCAACAACTTTTTGTGTTTGTCTTTTTGACCAAATGATTTTTTTTTTTTTTTTTTTTTTCCCCACGGAAAAGCATAATTTGGTCAAAATCACTCACTTTGAAAATGAAAAAGAAGGGTGGGGGCATACAAAAAGACCTCTATTTATATTTGTTAGGCATCTCCTTCCACCAGAGGGTGAACCTGAATAGTGGCTTGAATACCCCATGCATCTGAGGCCCAGTACGTGCTCCTTGCCAGTAGGTTCTTCCTCTTTCCCTGCTCCCTTCTGCTGTGAGGCTCTGAAGTTCTTTCCTCTAAATGTATAGTAGGAAGCTGGGCAAGTGTCAGCAACAGGAAAGGTCTGGGCATGAGCCCTGTGTCAGAGCTGAAAGAGAGGAGCAGCTCTGGAGAGAATACCACTTCCCATGTTTCTAATAGGGATTGCTTTGAATTTTGTTAGAATAAAACTTACTGTGATTTCTTTTTAAAAAAACTTATTGGCCTATAGTAGTGCCTAGGAGCAAAACAGATTTCTATTATTTCCCATCTCAAGATGCCTGTTTAAAAATCTGTTAAAATACATCATAAAATCCTTTGTAAATCTAGATCAAAGATTTTGCTTTCTTGAGGATTCTCTTCCCAAACTACACGTAATATCACAATGTTATGATATGTGGCAGACCTAGAGGTTTACAGAAATTAGATGAAGCCTAGGGGAGGAGAGGAGTTTAGATTTCATTCTTATCTTTGTGTGCAGTAACTGAGTTAGGATGAGGACATGCTCCAAAGATTGATTTTCTTTTCCTGTAAATACAATGGAGGGATGAGTCTTTTCAACTATATAAAAACCACACCCTGTCATAACAGGATCCCCACCCTGTCTCTACTCAACCCTTTTGATAAAAGCCCTATGCTGTGGGCAATAGAGATTAGATTTAGATGAAGGAAGCAAACTGGAGATGGAAAGATGAGGGTCTCTGACTGAAAACACTGTCCATTCTAGCTGTCTAGGAAAGTATCGGGGGACTGTACCTTGTCCTACCCCAGCAGTTGCTAATAGCTGTTTCTCATCAGTGTTCATTCCAGCTGTGGGACTGGGACAGTTTCACTTTTCATATGAAATGCTCTTAATTCTTCCCAGGCACATAATTTTAACAAAAATGTGGTATTTACAGTATATCCTTTTCTCATTTATTTTGCAACATCAAATGTCATTATAAAAGAGATTTACGAGAAATATTAGGGGGAAAAGTACAAGAGTTTCCATCAGCAAGACACTGGGAAAGTGAGAGACAAACCAAAAGGGAAAAAAGAAATTACCAAGCAAACCCAGCTGAGATGAGCTGACATTGCTCTTTTTAAGATCAAAATGTCATGGCAGCAGCCAGGAGCAAGATAAATAGTGTGATCTTTTAACTAGGCTGATTTGTGGTAGACTCACAAGAGTCCCAGAGAAACAACCCCAGTGACAAGCAAATTTTAACCAAGATGCAGGTCTTTCTCTCATTTATTTCTTATGCAGTTCTTATTTGTCCTGAACACGTAACATTGGGCCAAAAAGTGACTTTTGCTTTCTTTTTCATATTGAAGCAGCAAGAAAAGCTGGATGGGAGAAACAAACTTATCTATTAAATAGGCCAAGTTCTTACAATTTGGATTTTGGAAAACATATTTGAGACAATATTGATTGGGAAATAAGCTATTAAAGCTTTTTCTTGTGAATCATTCAAGGTCCACAAGTTGAAGGTTCATGAGTTTTTTCTTGTGAATCATTGAAGGTCCAGCCCAGTACCTTCATTTAAGTTGTTCTGAAGAGCAGTTTGTCATGGCTAGAGTCCCTGTCTCGGTATCCGGTGAGGAGTGACTCATGCACTTTATATCTGAATATTTCATCTGAATAACAACAACTTCTCTTTCCTCTCTTTCTAATATTCATTTTGTGATGTTCGTTTGATTGTATTTTTGGTAACATTTTAGGAGTAGAAATGCAGGATTAACCAGGAATTGTAACTTTTTTATTAGCTTCAGAAATCTGTTTCTTTATTTTTCCATCTGCTTTGTAAAATATGAGAAGAAACTATTGTATCACCAAGGGAGTGTAAGTACTTCCTTGCATGCCAGTCTATACTAGGACAGCAGGGCTTGTATTCTGTGAGACTGAGCAGGACCCTGTGGTGGTGCTGCATTAGTTCCTAAAGCATCTCCAGCTCTTACTTCCTTTCCTTCTTTCTATGTTGAATAAGACAATTTCATGTTTGAATATTTTGTCATTTTCCTTTCAATTTTTTAGAGGCATTTAAATAAGTCACTTTTGAAGAAGCTGTTTGGCCTGGCTGCAGGAATTGTTGCTTAGAGGAAGGCAGCCAGTAAAATACCCTAGAAACAAAAGAAGAAAATGAGAAAAACAGCCCCGATGGGAATGATTTACAGTCAATCTCAGTGAGATTTGCAAATGGAATAAAAGCCAAGTCTACAAATGGAGACAATGCAGAAATGAGATACTGATCTCTCTGCAAGAGACACTGTCCCAGAATTTGGGATCAGCTTAACTGAGCAGCAATAAACAAACAAACAAAAAACAATGAAGCTTACAATAGTTGGGATCATAAAGAACTTAAAACCATTCTGAAAGCCATTTCAATACAAAGCCAACAGCAGAAACAGCAAAAGTTTGAGTCAGCTACAGTATATTTGTACCTTCTAAGAAAACTGCTCTCCTCCCCCGTGCCCAATATGCCTAACACGAATGCACATTATGTTATAAGACTTCCTTAGCACAGGCTGATTATATCTTTGTATTTTGCAAAGCACCTTCCAGGTTCAACCTAGTTTTTCAAATAGTCAATGCCTGTATTTGTTCTCCATCCTCATACCTTCCCAAGAAACTTGGACCCCAAATCCACACAGTCAGCTCTGGAAGGGTTGTTTGGAATCTTCCACCCTTGGGTTTTTTTTTTCTTTTGATTTTGGTCAAAAAATGTCCAGACCTAAACTGTTAAGGATAATGCATCATTTCCAACAAAATTTTAATTGGAAAATGATTTTCAGTTCCAGAAATTTGTGGTCAAATCTTGAGAGTAAAAAAAATTGCAGTTTCAGTCTAGGTCGTAGTATCTCCTATTTGATTGAGATCACAGATTGATCCAGATTTAAGGCATGGTATTTGTGTTGGTTTCCTGATCTACTAAAAGAAACTGAAAATAGACTAAAACTAACAGAAAACTTGGTGTGAACTGTGAATGTGAATGAATTCACATTAGTAAAGCAGAGCCAAGCCATCCAAAACAGTGTTTGGTGGAGGACCCTGTTGGATATTTCTGAACTACATTATTCTGTTCCAGTTCTGGGGCACTCCGCTGTACACCAGGGATATGACAAATTCAGGCTTTGATGATTTCGCAGTTTCATATCAGTGATATCCCAGTTCAGATTGATTTTTACATTAATAGTCACTGCTATCTGCTTACTGCTAGAGCCCAATCTTGAATACCTCTAATGACTTGCCTGGTTCCTATTGTTAATCATATAGCCAAGGTCCTTAGTTCATTAAGAATACTACAAAAACAAATCCACAATTTCAAATCAGTGCATCCAGTTTGTATTTAAAAAACAAATTGTTTAGTGCATTGAAGTGCCCTTAATGATGAAATAAAACCGAGGCATTTCTCACACTGCAAGCTGGAATCCTTTATCTAGGATCATGGGATTGTTAGTCCCTAGACTGCTTTTGTAGCTCAAGGACGCAGTGGAAAGAAGTTCAGCCTGAGAAACCCACAAGGTGGCTAGCATTTGGTGGCAGCTTTGAAAACCTCACCTTCGAAGCCAAAATATGAGCTATCCTGGAGCCAGCTCTGTCCTCTCAGCTGAGTCTTCATGTTAGAGCTACATAACAGAGAGTTAGGGCATAAGTCATAAAGGCACTCAAAATACAGCTTATTCTGCTTTACTGTTGAAGTAAGCTATTTGATGTGTAGCGGATAAGCTAAGAGCTACCTTGGGAGGTAGTATGGAGAAGCCACTGCTTCCTGGCTGCATCCTCAAAATGTTGCACTTCAGCTCAGCTGCCATGCCTCCAAGACAGCTTGAGGAACAGTGTTGGGAAAACTTGCTGCAGTGCTGCCAGAACCCAGCATTTGGTATAGAAAAAGGCTTTTGGTCTGTAGTTCTGCCAACCCAGCTCCATTTGCAAACATTACATTCATTCCAAAAGTGTTTAAATATTTCTTCTACAGAGAGAAAAAGGATTTTATATTGTAAGGGGGTGCAGAAAAGGGGTGAAGAAAGAAAATGCATAAAAGTTTATTAAAAAATATACTTTGCAGGAAGAAGTTATATAATAGGTACCTAAAATATAATATTGTCAAGAAATCCAAACTTAGATTTTATATTCAAAATGAAACTCCACCAGCAGCCATCCAGTAGCTAAAAGCATTAAATAACTGCAAAGACATGTTGGAAGTGTTTGGTGTTATTTTAAAACAAAGGGAAAATGAATAAAAAAAAAAATCAATGAAATATAATGGTTTGGAAAGACATTTCCTGGAAGAGAGAGATACCTTTTAGGGTTTTTGTGATCCAGTGGGACAAGTATTGCTAATGCTTTGATAAATGACCTTTTTTGCTGCTTCAGAGTCAAAGGGAGAGCCACTTTGCAGAGTGAATGGAGCTGGGTGAATCACATGGGCTATGGTGAGCTCTGGAGTGCTTAGCAAATGAAGTCATCCAGACAGGATTAAACAGAGTTATGTCTCTATAGCAGAACCTTGTTTATGGAAAACGAGTTTGGGCTATTGGCTTAGCCCAAGCACATACTGTTCTTTTTTACCTAGTCACATACGACTTTCTTCAATAAAGTAGTCCTGTCCCAGGCAGCAAACGTTCCTGGTTTTATTTCATAGAGGTGGAGCTTAGGGGGAGGGAGGCTAGCCTATCTCCTGCTCTGATTTCCCAAAGCTTTGGCAGGCTCCTCAATATATACAGCAGTCTACGCTGCCTTTTTTTTTTTTTTTTTTTTCCCCTAATGAAATCCTATACTTTTTGAGGTCCTTGTGTCTTTTCCAAATGAAGCTGCCAAGAAACACATGAAGCATATATCAGCTGCAATTAAAAAATGCTGTTTAAAAAAGATGTCGGCATTTTAAAGCATAAATATTTCTATTCATATGCATCTAAAACGCTTAAATGCACATACACCAGCTGTGAGGTTTTTCCTTTACTTCAACTTCTGAAAAAGCGAGGAGATCAGAATTTTTAGAGTGCAAAAATGGTTTATTTTTATACCTGTTTCCTTTGTCATTTCCTTTTCCCATTCCAGTCCCCCTGAGAAGAACCATTTAACCTGAGACATTTTCCACATTCATTAGTATCTTCATTTAAAAAAAAAAAAAAAAAAAAAAATGGTAGAAATGGTTTAAGACTGGTATTTTTTGCCCAGCAAATTATGATAATGTTGTCTGTCAGGGTACAGCACGTATAGGAAGCAATAAAGATGTAAAATCTGTAAATAACTAAAACTGTTAAATTTTGCATCTGCACCTGTACTGGAATAGAACAGAAACCATTACAAAACAGCAGGTTGCTAAATGAAACGTATTTTAACAAAGTGGGTTAGTGGCCATAAATGAAAAAGCGATTGCTGATGCTGTTGGAGTTAATTGCTTGAAAGGAGCCTGATTACTATTTAAATAGAAGAACAGAATGGGTAACTTCAGGAAGTCTCCTCAACACCACCAAACATGTTAAGAGTTGCTAAAACGTCACCTGGTCTACGCACTGCAATCAGAGCAGTAGTACAGGCATGGGTGCCCCATCTGGATACTGCCTGGGGAGTCATGGACCCACAAGGCATCTGTGGCTGGTACTCCACATGGCAGTACCTCCCTTCCTCTCTCTCCCTCTTTTCCTCTCTCCTACTGCCATTTGGAGATGCCACAGCCACCCTGCCACAAGCACAACCAGTAGCTGAGGCAGGCGATGGGAAGGGACACAGTTTATGTGGAGGCTGAGAGGTTGTTACTTAGGTTTACTTATGTGCTTTTACTGCTTGACTTGGCTGGCTGAAGATATTGCTCTAGGTCCAGAATGGTCTTTAGGTGCCTGCTCAGTTTGAGGCCTCATGCTTTGCTCCTTTGCTTTTTAACCCCCGTAGAACAACACAAGGTCAGCAGTAGCAGTAGTGTAGGAGGAGACAGCTACTTTTGCTGTGCACGTATGGTCCCCTACTGTCTATCGCTGCATTTCTATGGACCAGTACAACCCATTTTTTCATTATTATTATTTTTAATTATTTAGTGAAAAACACTAACAGGTTCATTCCCACTCCTCTTTCTCTTTCTTACTACTGAAGGGGCTGGAATTGGGTCAAGCTGCCCAGCCAAAATTGTGTCTCACATGCAGAAGTCCTCAGAAGGCACAAGACCAAAGTAGCCAGTTCTTACACTCACTCATTTTAATTCTTTGCTGCAGAAATTTGAAGTCCAGCACAGATTTTTCTTGTCCTACAAAGATTTCTCAAATGATACAGGGTACACATTAGACAAAAACCAGAAGCATACATTAGAGCAAACTCAACAATTTTTTTTTTTGTTTTAGGATTAGAAAAGCCAGTGCATCAGTAGCATGTCACACTTCCTCACCCCACTCTGTATTCTTTCCTGCTCTGTATGCTGAGCTAATTGTCACAGAACTAGTTTTCACTAGGCTGGCAGCCACCCTGCCCTGACCCATTTACCCCAAGGGACAGTCTCTGCCTGTGACAGTTGCCCAGCACAGACATTATTTTTTGGTGAAGTTCCAGCAACTTGCTCTGTAATTTCTGGCTGAATCTATTTTTCCTAATATTAGGGTCTTTCAAGTTACCAAGATCAGCGAGCGTTTCAGACTTAAGGTTCATGGCTAAAATGAAACATACTCAAATCTTAAAGGAAGAGTAAGGTCCAGTTGCTGCTTGAATTAAGTGACCAAATCTTCAGTAGCTTGATCTCAACTACAAAAGGGTAGTGAGAGAGAGAAGAGAATAAAGAAATAAAAGCATTTGTGATGGAGCAGGAGTGTCACCCCAGAAATAAAGTGAGGGAACCTTTCATAATCCTTACACTGGTCTCACCAAACCTCCAGTAAGGTTAGAGAGGGTTTTGGTCAGATCTGTGGTCATTTCCCAAGCTACTCTTTCTTCAAGACCCTATTAAGAAAATTCAATGTGCTGTTTGTTATGCAAGAGATCAAAGTCTTATTTACAAAATTACCAAGAAAGATTTACAAATGCCTTCAATGAGAGCTTGCAAAATATTGTTCCTCTTCAGGGAAAAAAGGGAAAGACTCCATTTTTAAGGGAAAGGTTTTTCATATGACTGCCACGCTGTAGGTTCAGACATAGATAAAATAACTTTCTATGCAAAATTTAAAGAGAAACACAATAGCTATTTGAGGTCTTGATAGGCACAGTATGCGTTCTGAGTTTCTCATCTTCATCACAAACAGCCCTGAATACACCCTTGACCTCTCAGTCATACTTGCTGAAGTAATTTAGTATCTGTTATGCTGCCTAAATGGTTTCATACACACAGAAGACAAATCTCAGACAAGTATCTCAAGCATCTTTCAGAGTCTCTGAGCACAATGCCTTATAATAGAAAGCATTTCGGTGTCAGAGTGCTGCAAAAATCACATGCTTGTGAACATTGTGTATAGGACAGTTCACCTCAGAAATTTTGTTTAACTTTTAAAAATAACATTTTTCTGATTTTAATCGGTTTAGCTCTTCAATCTGCTGTACTTAAAAATACAGGAAACACGAATTAGACAATGGATAAAAGGGCTCATAATAACTAAACCAAAATTTCCTCCCATGAAGCCAGAGATCTGAACCTTGCAGGAATATCAAAGTAACGCGTATATTTTCTGTGCACTAAACTAAATATTTTAAAATACCGTAGAGGCTTTTAAAAATAAATACCTTACTTAGATCACTATTCCTCCTAAAAATATTTGTAGGAAACACAATTGTGTTTTTGGTCTCTGTATTGTACAAAAGAAGAAAAGAAAATCTGCTGAAGTAGAAGCCAGAAAACAGAGCAAATGGCTGTGGTGTTCAGTAGAAAAGCAAGCAAACAAACAAAAAAACACTACAGGGAGAGATTTAGTGAAATTATCAGGTCAAGATCATAATGGCACTGAAGGGAATCACATATGCCACATTAGGAAAGGGAAACCAGATTTAAAGCTAAACCAATCCCACTACAGAGAATAAAAACGGTACCAGACTGCATGTGTATGGCTATTGTAGCTTTTTTTTGTCCCTGCCACAATTCTGTGTATTTTAATGGTTGATTAAGGATGTGTGGGCTTTTTACATTTTCATGGGTCTGCTGCTTTCTTGTAGATACAAACCGTCTCCTTGGTACTATGCTGCAAATGGAAGATGGATGTTTGTGAAAGGAAATGCCAAACATCCTCAAGCCAAGCTTAGAGCTCTGTATTTTACTGTTGTTCATGGAGCTGGTTATATGCTACTTGGCCTGCTCTAGTCATTAGCAATATCTGTGCGTGTGCAACAACAAGGATAAAGATGCAGGGCCATTGCACCTTACATGAAGAAAAGATGTCTAATACTTGTTAATGTTTTCTAAATTATCTTTAAGTAACAGTTGAGACTCCTTGATCTGAGGGATGTGCCTGCACTGTGGGAAGTGTAGCAGTAAAGGTTACCGGAAACAGTATTTGATTAGTGCAGGAATAGCTGCATCTAAGTCTTGCGAGCCTTTTGTCTCATAAATTATGACTTTTAGTTTGATCCAGCTCCCCCTGAAGTCAACAAGAGTCTTTCCATTGACATTCCAGAGAAGCTGAAATAAACTCCTTTGGCTTCAGCTGGAAAGAAAGCAGCCCAACAATGCTGTAAATATTTCAGGATGGAGTTATATAGTTGTGCTGATGCAGCAGACAGTTTCTTTTTATCTGGACATGAAGAGCATTTCAGGCAACTTCTAGATTTTTGCTGGTTAGAGCAGAGTTAAAATTAACAAAATATTGTATCACAAGTGATGCATGCTTTCCACACTAATGTGGGTCAATGTGAAACGTTTAGTAAGAAACTAGAACATGTTGAGAGATCTTGCCAAGTTGACGGATGTTCACTAAATGGCTGCATGTGCATGGGAGTTCACTGCAACTTTGGATCTGAGCATTTTGGCACATCCATGGGTCAGCAGAAGTCTAATGCAGCCTTTCTTGGAGTTAACTGCATGACTGGACATGTACAGCATGAGTGATTGATTCAGAAAGGCTAAGCCTCCTTCCTGTGCCTGAGAGGATCCTTTAGAGAGCCATTTTCTGTGTTTGCTCAAGTTTCCTGGAGAGATTAAATATGTGGAGTGAGGCTATTTCTAGAACTAGTGGATGGGGTGGGGAGGACCTCATCACCTTGTTCTCCAGCACAGAGACATGTTAGGAGTGGGCCAAGAACAGAGACATGAACAGGGCTCAGCAATACTCAGAGGGACTAAATAAGATTTAGGTAAATGGGCACCGAGCTACCCATGGCTGGAAAAAAACACAGTGAACAGGGAGATTGAATAAGTATGCGCGTGGTGGGGATGGCAGGAAATACAGTTTTTCTGCCAGAAGATCTGGTATATGCTATGTGTTGAGTGATATTAATGAAGCAGACTACATTTTCATAATTTACTGGTAACTCTGTCCCTGCCGGTGTATATGTGCATGTTAAGTTCGTGCATGTAAAAAGGATGTTTTTCCCTATCTTTCTTCTCTATCTCTTTTCTTAAATGGACAAATTTGGCAGATGACTACTGCCTTTACTTCTGTTTCTGCATGATCTTTCCTGAGAACAAACACCATATGTCGAAGCTTTCCCCTGAAAATTTTCAAGTCTTTGCTTAAAAAAAAAAAAAAAAAAAAAAAAGTTAAATGATAATAATAAAAAACATGAGTGTGTACAAGCATGCACACTTAAAAATATCTTATCAGCATGAAATAATTTGGAAGCCTTTTTAGGGTAAATTACTATAGGAAAAGCATATCCTTCCTTTCCTCACACAACACCAACACATACCATTATTACGTATGTGTTCCTGTCCTGAGTCCAGCCACGTGCTTTTCTACATACTGAAATGTCTGTGCATTAAACAGATACTTACTCTGAGCAGCTTCAAAAATTACAAGCAAATTTTTAAAGCACATTCTGTGCTTCATCCTTACAGCCCAATTCCTGTTATCCATCAAATCTGTTTTAAAATAGGACACGTTTTTGGTACTGCAGAGTCAACAGTGTAGGAAAGTTGGCAGGTACACTTGTTTAAACAACATTCCCAAGTAGTCTCCTGGCAGGTGTTTCCAGAGTACTTTGAGCACAATTCTTTGGATGGGATATCTGCCAAAGTACATAGCAACGGGAAAAAAAGTGTTTTCCTTTTACCACAGTTGGGACAGTGCAGTGTTTTAGATGCTGCGCTGTGCATCCATTTCAGGAGCTTATTTTGGCACAGGGTCAGGGCCTATACAATAGTAAAATACACAGCATCTTCCTGCCTGTTTAATGCAAACGAGCTCCAGAAAACCAACTGGCAGGTTATCTTCTTGATGGTGGGCCAGCCTCTGACATGTCTCTTGCGCTGAACTAGTCTTGCAGCTATACAGAAAGTCTTTACTTTAGTAGTCCTTACCACAGACCATCATGTTGCAAGGGCTTCTGCAAATTCAGAAGAAATGTTTATCTCATAGCTGGCCAAAAGAACAGCATGGGAAGGGTGGGTGAGGTAGAAAAGGGATCAGATAATTCTTGTCTACCTGGAACTGATTTTTCTTACAGCTGAACCTGGCTTTGCTTAATTGAAACCTGTCCTTTAGATTTGCAGAACACATGACTAGTTTTATAATCCTTCTGGCAGCTTGTTCACTTCTCGCTATGTGTTCTAGACCTAAAACAGCACTTTGCATTATCCATGCAGAAACAGTGTCTTAGATCTGTGTACTCTTAGACACGTACAAACACTCTGAAGATAGAAACAGGTATGTGGAACAGTAAACAGAGATCAAAGGCTATGAGAAACACGGACTGAAGGATGTGCTGTTTTAAAATCTAAAGTGTAATGCTATGCTGAAATAAAGCCCTGTTCAAAGGCATGGTCTCAGCAAGTTTGGTTGTTAAATGAGTACTCAGCTGCAGGTGACCTATGCTTATGCAGACTTGGTACAGATCTAGGAGATTGCTGTATGGCACAAAACTGGTTACCAAAATAAGGATTTTCATGTAAAATTCAATGCTAGCTCCTGGTTATAAAGAAAAAGTAATGGGTCACACCAATGTGCTTGCACTTTCCTGGGTGTGTAAACAGGCTAACACCAAAGTTTCAGATGTGAACTACTCCAGTCATTTCAGAATTTTTGTGGCTGTATAAGCATCCACAGTGCCATTTCATGTCACTTGAGCTGTTTCTGTGTATGTGACTCAACTTCATGCTGCCTTCTCACCTCCTTACTCACCTTACTCCACCTGCTATATAGTGAGATAACTAAAGTTCTTCCACTTATAACTTCTGAAGGTTGGCATAGGTGCAGAAACATGCACCACTCTGTAAATTGCAAATTACAGTATTGTGGAGTAAATACAGTAGGAAGACAAGCAATATGAGTTTGTTTTTTGGTGGTGGTGGTGGTGGTTGGTTGGTTGGTTGGTTTTCTTCATTTTGTAGTAATCTCCATGTTTCTATTGAAATTTTCTGGCATAGAATTTTCTGGATGCCAGACCAGGCTGCTACCAAATCCAATTGGCCTGGCGACAAAATGTGTGGAAGAGAAAGGAACATCCCTTGTCCTTTGTAACTGCCAGCCTTCCTATTTCACTGAACCTCCTTTGTTTCCAACCCAAAATTCACCTTGTCCTGAGCTCGAGGCAGGATCTTCTCTAGGAGCTAGACTTCTCTAGGGAGTTGCTCCTCTGCCCACCTTCAAAACTAACTTTAAAGCTCTCCTCTCTAGATCATTTTATAGGTGATTATTTCTATGACTTTTCTTTGCCTTTTATGCAGAAATAGAAGGAGGCATTTGTTTTTATTACTATGTGTTAGGTAAGCCAGAAAGCCTAGGCATGCACATAAGGAGGGGGACACTGGAACTAGGCACTGCACAAACACATCATAAGCATGGGCATCCCGAGTATCAGAAGTCTCCTTGTCACCCTGTAAGGGGTGGAAGAACAGGAGAGCATGAGGACACAACTACACAGTACAAGGTGGTATCGTAGATCTGAGCAGCCCTGTTCTAGTTAGACACTGCCATTATGAGCATTGCAGCAAAAGCATGTTTGAGCAGGTTTTAGAAGAAAGTCCAACTGTCCAAAAAAAGCATGAGTCTTCACTTCAGGGGAGTCCAACCCAGATAAGATACTTGAATACAGATTTTGTGGGGGAAATTGTACAGTACTTTTTTTTTTTTTTTTTTTTTTTCCAAGTAGTGGAAATTGTTTTCTGTTACTGTGTTTGATACCCATTTTGAAGAATAAGTATTTCCAGAGTAACACAGAAAATGTGCAATAGATCCAGGGGAGTAAAATATTTAAGCCCCAGTTTTGGTGTTTGATCTACAAAAAACTTTTCTTTGCAATACATAGATACTTGAGAATTGCTAGGGCATTATAGCCAAATTAATCAAGACTCCTTTTCTCTCTTTGTAGACATAACTTAGGTGTCAGTTATTTCACATGACATTCCCTCTGATGCGGGCTCTGTGTCTAGGGTCAAAAGTCACCCCAAAAAAGTAAATAAAAATGTTTTCAGCCTGGGTGAAATCAAATTTGAGCAAATATCTCCAGAAACGATTATAGTATTTGCCTACATTACTCAATTTAACAATAGAGAGAGTGAAGAATAGTAGTAGTAGTAGTAGTACTGCTGGTAAAAAAAAAAAAAAAAAAAAAAAAAAAAAAAAGCTATATGTTGAGTCATTATTGGAATCCTAAGCATTTCCAGGTGTTGTGCATGGTTTACAATAGTAAGGGTGGAAAATTTCCTAGCCCCCTTTTCCTTTTTATTTTGACTTTTCCTATGCTCATGAAGGATGCTAGACTGACAAACCCAGAGAATATATGTTGTCTTGCTGCAGATCATGCATACTCCTGATGCCTGGGGTTTTCCGCTCTGACCTACGTTCATACTCCATATCTGACATGTTTTCTTTGAGTTGGAACAGTCTGCATTCTCCAGATAATGGAGTAAGGCCATCACTATTTTCCATAAATCAAATTTATTTCCATTCATGTCGCATAAACCCACCACAGACATCAGTGTGAGTGGTGTGAATGCAATAACTTTCAGTGATGATCATGCTTTCTAGTCATTACCAAAGTAGGCCAAATAAAGGCTAGAGACCTAAACCCTTCAAAATTACTCTATTAATCTTGTAAATCTCTGAGTTCCTCAACCAGAGGTTGGACCTACTGCATCTGACCAGTCGTCAAGCTGATGAAACCTTCTGTTCAAGAGAATGAGGAATTTTGGGTTCCTTAATAATTTAGACCAGGCATATGTTTGCAAACAACCCACCTTTCACGTCTAATCTTTCCTGAAAACTGTTCATTTTGAAGAAACTTCTTTTAGCTAGTAAGTGCTCATGCTGGGTAGGATGAATTTATGGCATAGTTTTTAAAGGAAAATCTTTAAACACGTCATCTCACAGATCTCAGAAAGGCCTTGGAAGTGGAGCTTTGGAAACTGCCACAGAAATTTTTGAATTCGGTGTTCCAAACCTTTGACTGACATTCTTACAGATATTTTTTGAAAGAGGAGTGTTATTGAATGTTTTAATTCCCTTACAGTTATGGATGTAACTTTACTCTAGTGCTGGCATAGCTTTCTCTAGAGTGGGCAAAGGTCTTGCAACCAACATGGGATTTCTGTAAGTGTGGTTACAACATGCTTCCTCCAGAGAACCTGACAAGGAAAACTGAGAAGAATGTGCTGAGCAATCAGTGTGGGGTATTTTGTTCCAAGAACTCTAATGCCTGTCATCCTCTTTGAATAGTCGCTTCTAAAATTTGTGGGTGTTTATCAGTAGCACTGCCAAATTAGCAGCAAGAATTCAGTACTAAACCAACTGTTCAGACTACAAAGAATTCACCACATCTTTTCTTCTGTTGAGTGCAGGGTGCATGGTAACAATTAAACGGTCATTTTTCTGTAGAAAATATAAATCATTAAAAGCTGTAGAACAAAGTGTTTTCTAAGCCTAGCTGAATGGTCATCAGGCTGCTGAGTTGGAGCCAGCTTTCATATCCCTGTTTGTTTGGAGCTGTGTCTAGGCATGGCTTCTAAATCAGCTTACCAGTGCACCTCCATGGAACAGCTCCTCTGTCTGGCGTCTCACATCACCATGTACTGTACGGCACTCAGCTTGCAGAGACCTGAGTATCAGTTCTGACAAATCCCATTTCCTTTACTCATCTCACTAAGTGAAATATGCCCAGAGCACTACACTCTGGATTTTGTGACCGGTTAACAAAGGGGATAGAGAATAGCAGCTGGCTGAGTACTTGGATTCGAGGCAGGGGACAGAGACTTGGAAATCCCAGAGCATGCAATACAGAAATACGGAACAGCAAAATTTAAGCAGAGGAAAGACCAAAAAAGAAACTAGAAGCAGTGTATTAGAACTCCCTATTTGAAGGCAAATCAATGTTTATGAGGATAGGGCTAGGAAGGAAGAAGAAAATGCAAATTCTTTCGTAGGGTGCTGTGGCCTGAAGGACTCACAGGAAAGGACTGTCAGTGAAGACTCTAAGAGAAGATAATGTATGAAGATCATGACTGTTTTCTTTTAGGCTGTTGTCTCCTGAACTTTGTTAACAAGACATCTTGTTTTAACAGTTTTTATAACTGTGTTTTATTCTGTGACACCACCTATTTTTTGCCATTCCAACATTATTTTTTTTTTTTCAAAATAAGTGCAGGACCCAAGAATTTGTTTCCCAAGCCAAAATCTGAAATTAGCTTCAGCCTTCTGCATGCAAACAAGGATCATTGTGTTTGAAATAATCAATCCCTCGCGACATCTTAAATGCCAGATACAGCAAAATGTTTGTCCACATTTTTTTTATTTTATTTTATTTTTTGAGGGGGAGAACAAATGGCATGATGTTAAAGTCTACACTGATACAAAATTTCATATTGTTTTGTAAAATATGTTACTAGTTCAGTGTTGATTCTCAGCTTCTAACTAACTGAAAAAAAGTAAAACAGGTTTTCTCAATATATCCTTTTCCTTTCCGTTTTTTTTTCAGGAATGTTTTACTGAATAAATTCACTAACAGCAGTCTTAGAAACTATGAATTTTAAGTGCGTATTAACAATCATCTACAGACACACATTTTCAGCTCATGAAACCTAATTTTTAGACCAGATAATTTCAAGCAATTGTGTTTCAGCAGTTTAAATAATCCCATCTCAGCTCATGTAACTGAGTCACTTAAACAGACCATGGTTATGCTTTTAATCCAATGCTGCACAGAGTCAAATAGGTTACTGCAAATAGCCTCTAGTAGTTATTCTGTCACAGAACGGGAAAAATACTGTGAGGTCAATGTATCCAAACCAGACTAACCTAAAATCTTTGAATTTTAGATATTAAATACTCTTACCCAACTGCTGCAAATGATGCAGCCACTGAACTTTGAAAAGCATAAGCATTTGAGGAAAATCAGAAGGTGCTCACAGATTTTTTTTCCAAAACATATATTTCACTGAAGAATGTGATTCATTACAAAGTGTTTATCACTTCCAGTAATGAGAGGGAAGAAAAGTCATACAAAACAGAAGTAGCACTGAATGTTTTAGGCCACGATGTAAAGAAGAGATTTGTGTGCACAGCTCAGGCTTCAGCTGGTGCAACAAACCAGGTAAGATGGGATTCATAGCATATCGCTTCAGCCATCTGGAAATTAGACGTTTAATTTAGTAACAGCCTTGGTTCCCTCTATAGCCAGTGACAAGCAGGCACCTCCAGAGGAGTCATATGCTTAAGATGGGTTGAATCATCCTCTGGTTTGATTACAAAGGAAGTAACCAGTTCAAACCTCAGACAACTGTCTTTTAGCAGGTTAATCTTGGGTGAGATGAATCCTACTTACAGGAGGGCCTCACTTCCCATCAGAGACAAAACTACAGGTCAAAGTTCATTGTAAGTGCAGTAAATCTTTACATTATACAAACAGCGCTTCAGTGCATGGGTCTGTGGCTCCTGAGGGCCAAACACATCCATGACATGACTGTCCTGTCACTAGAGAGGTTCTTGCCCTGCGAAGCACGACAACACTAAGGTTGGCAGCACTGGGAGAGGGCAGCCCAAGAAACAATGGGCTTGTAGCTGAGCTACGCACAAGTGAGGAAAGGAAGCTGTTTATCATCTCTAGGCCATAATGGAGAGCCACTTCCTATTAATTAGAAAAACACAGAAACTGAAAAAAAAGAAAACAAAAAACTTACGTAATATGATCTCAGAGCTGGCTGATTTGCTAATGTAAAACACAGGGTGGAAAAAAAGGCTGATAATGTGGAACAGTAGGGCATGACTGCTGATCTCATAGAAAAAACACGCGGAAAATACTATTCAAAACACTGGCAAAATGACTTCATGTGAAAGGCGGATTTCTTCTTTTACAGTGGGCAGAATGTTCCAAAGGAACCTGTGTACATCTGCCATGTGTGCTCTTTCCATTAGCAGGTGTGCAGATGGCTTGGGCAGCTCAGGGCCAAATAGGCACTGCTTGGCTCAGATAGCATTGAGTATCTTCATCCTAGATTATGAACATGTCAGATTGCAAACCTGTTAGATTGCAACGAAGACATTTTCCCTCTTGAGCCCTGGATGTAAGGCTAAGAGCATTTGCTGTTGTTTGGAGGGCTTAGGTGGCAACACAAAGTTCCTGGTATGATACAGTCACTCATACCTAGCTCTCTATACCCTAATAGTAACAGAAGCTGAATTAAAAGACAGTCCCTGCTTTTTTTAAAAACAGAACTTTGCAGCACAGGAAAATGCCCTGGGGACATTCTGTTCCACTTTCATTTTATAACCATGTATGTTTTATTATGTTCATAGTAGTTATGAATGACTGAAGAAATAGGCTTTAATTCAGGTAGATTTTAAAAAACACCTGTAATAATGTAAAAAACAAACAGAAAAGCAATATATAAGATACAACTTCCTTTTTCTTTCATCCACAGTAAAGAAGGTTTAACAGTAATTGCTTTAGGAAGAAAGTATTTGCACTGAAATCGGAAAATAGGAGATGCCCAGTATATTGCATGGAAGTATAAGGTGAAGTTCAAAATCTTTACTAGCTCCTAAAAGTTAGGAGGAATTTCTCCATGTGCTTATGAATTCTGATTATCACTATTACATGCTCAAACACTACACTCTTTTGCTCTTATTAGCAGAAAAATGTGCTTGACAGGGGGGATCAGAGGCTTAACAAACAAAAGTATTGGCTTCTGTCATGCTGTTTTTCCAGCCCTTACAAAATCTATAATAACGCTAGGCTCTGAATGAGATCCCACCACATGCTGAGAAATGAACAGCTAATGAAAGAGACCTCAGACATCCCTTGGGGGTGAAGATGGCCTTCTCCTGAACAGGCATCACTCCACTGCTTGACCGGTCATATGTGCCACACACTAATGGTGTCACCACAGTCCCTCCTTCCTTCCTAGTAAAGCTATGTTTCCCATCTCTGTATTTTTGGAAACATCACAGCAAAGACGAAACTGATGCTTTAACACTTGCCCGATACATAAAAGGTGTGGAGGGCATTTAGTCTGGTCACTAGGTGCTTGTTTGAATGTCTTGTATTGTTTTGTCTTGTATTGTTTTTTCTTTACTTGGCAGCTTCTCTGACACCTGATGTTACCAAACAGACACCTTGTAATGCTGAGACAAGAAGAGTGGCTAAATTAATGATTTTATTGCTCATAAGTGATGCATGCACTATCTTGTCTTGGTAGCATTATCATCTGGCTTAAACTAGTACGTTGCATATAAAAGCAATGAGGAGCACCCAGCTTTAGGCGATGGTATTTTTATTAGGTCAGGCACTGAGCTGACTCAGATGTAGCTTACATTGGCTTTTGGTTCTCTTTAAAGAGCTGTGCAGATGCCATGGCAACTGACCCTGGCTAAGAGAGGCAGGCTGGGCAAAACATAAATCAGACTTTGAGCTTTTTTAGTGCAGTTCACTGAAGAATAGTCTGACCTCCATATATGTTGCAGTCAATCAGGCTAAGTTGTTTTTTTTTTTCATTAAGAAAATGTTATTGTATAATTTCTGGCCAGACACAAAGCAGTCCTGGCATTTGAAAAGGCTCTCAAGATTGCTAATATTTGACTAGTCCCTATTGCTTCATCACATCACGCTTAAGAATAGCATAAAGGGATACAGAGTATATCAGAAGTTTGTCATTTTATTTTATTCAAATAGGAAAAATACAGTGCCTAATAAAACTTTATTCTGAGTCATTATGTTTATGAAGATTATATCTATGAGTTTCAGCAGTCCACAACAAGCAAGAGAGGAAACCCAAAGATGGTACGTAGGCATTTCTTAATGCTACATGGCCTAGAGTTGCGAGCAGTGTTGTAGCAGAGGTACCTGGAAAAGCCAACACCTCCTTGCTTCTGTTTATATGGAGCTGGAAATCATCATCTCATAAAGAATTGAGGTGACACCATCAGTAACATTTACTCTCTTGAAAAACAACATGTCACGGATTCTGGTGCATTTTTACTGGACACATTAGCCTCTATTCAGGGGAATAAAAATACATCAGTGCAACATTTTCAGATAGGTTGCAGCTTCCTGACACAAGAGCATTGGGCAAAATACCGTACTGCTTGGATAAGGAAGTTTTTGTAACATAAATGATGCCCCACATTTTCCCCTGAAAAAGTTTTCTCTGCTCTCTTTCTTTCATTTTTAAAACAGCAACAAACTGAAAATATGACGTACCTTAGTAAAGGGTTGAAATCTTAATCCCAGTTTTACGATATTTATGAAACCAATGTACACCGTGCAATATGGGAATTAATCCCAGGTGACTGCCAGGCAAGCCTGATATCTCTACTTATCAAGTGCTAGTTTCCTGCAACTACGTGTGATCTGTGTGTTTTCCAGTGTGTACAGTGTATTCTGTGGTACGCTTTAATGAAATAAAGACAAGTGGAATGTGCACACTTAATCAGTTTACATGATAGTACATCCTAACCCTTATCACTAAGAAAGGCTCTCAGCTGTTCAGGCTTATTCCAGTGAATAATAGCTTTCAAATAAAAAAAAAAAGTAATAATAATAAATAATAAAAAAAAGAACCATAAAAATAATAGAAATCAAAATTAAATTAGAGGCAAGTGGCAATCTTTCTGTCTAATTACAACACTGCAATTGTCCTTACTTCAGAGAGAGAACTCCTAGGAGAATTTTAGCCACTAGTTTGGTGGAATTGAATGAAAAACATATTTTTTGTCTATTTCCTTCTTGTGTGGTTTATTCCTTTATCCTAATGGCTGTCAGGCTCGTGTCCTTTTAATTCCATTGTCTGAAAACATGCTAGCTGTGGTGTGGAAGTGACAAAAAGAAACTGGGGTGTTTCTGAAATCTCATGGAAGAAGTAGGGAAAGTTTTAACAGAGCATGCTCTGTATCACTGTAGAAGCTAGTGATTTTTAAGGGAGCATGTTTGGAAAGTTCTTGAAACTAGTTAAATAGAATGAAGTGTATAATTTTTATGCATTTTGTAGTTCGTGGATTGTACATCCAAATTAGATTTACCCTTCTCTCTCTTTGTTGTTCACTCTTCATATCACCTCCCTTCCAGGACATGTTTCCTTAGTGACTGTTTTTACCTATTGCTTCCAGATTGTCTGTTCTAGATATTCTGAACATACCTCCCTCCCTCCATCCCTCCCTCAGTGAGAAATACAGTGTGCAGGCACATGCCAGCCTGTCAAACGGCTCTTCTCTGGCACATAGCCTTCCTAGGAAGTTCCAGTCATTGTACCTCTTGCAAATTCTTGCACAGTATAAACTTCTGATAACTAAGTTACAGAAAGATAAGTTACTGTGCCACGTCAGTGTTTGTCCCTTGATAAACCACATTTACCACCAGGATATTGAAAAAATAGTCAAGATATTATAAATACTTAAGTCTTTTTTCATAGGAGGCTTGACAGAATGAAATACATTCAGAGTCTTATCCCACTTCTAACAGTAAATCCTCATTTCCCAGTGTGTGATTTTCACTTCCTAGTCCCTGATAACCCCATATGTGTTTTACGTTTTTTTGTTTGTTTATATATATACATGTATATATTTCTCACATGAAAGTTGACAATAGTTCCAATCAAAATGCAATCCAGTCAGGAGTCTGGGGTACAAGTCTGAAAGATTAAACAATATTGAGGTACCTTTTGCTCAGATTGTGGTACCTTTTTTCAGTGTTTTAGATCCTAACTCTACACAGAGCCTATACAGTAACTGCATGAAAGCATAGCACTATTTCAGGCATATAGGGCTTTTTCTCCCTTCTCCTCCCCTCCCCAGATAGCTGAACTTAAGTGCCAAATTATGAAACAAATTACAGAAAATGTGTTTTTTCTGAGAAAATGAATCCAATGTAACTGTAGAATGTGTCTTATCAGTCTGGACTGTGTTATCCTGGGATTTTCTTGTATGTGCAAATATTACTGGAAAAGGTCAAAAGAAGTGACCCTTGAGAGCCCTTTCTTATGGGAAATGAAATCAGGCAACATAATTTTTCTAAAAGGGTTGAACAGTGCTTATATGAGGTGGGAAAGCAATTGTCAGAAAATCATTTCTTTTGCCAAATTTTGTATCTCTTCCTCAATATTGTTGTTTAGGAAAGCTGTAAAATCTTGTGGGCTGTTGTTACCAGCAGTAGTTTTGCCTGATTTCCTGTCAGTGTCCATCCAGCCTAGCTTCCTGCCTTGAGACACAGCCAACAATTTGAGATTTAAGTTCAGACAGTGAATCTTGCTGTGCACATAGCCAAGTATATACTGTTGTACTTGCAAGTGAGACAGGATTCTCTCCTGATCTCTCCAACCATCAGCTTATGGCCTGCAGACTGACTATGAAGAGAAGCAACTCTTTTAGGTTACAGTCTGATCATGTGGGGTACTATCCCAAGACAGTAGAAAACAACTACTTGCCTGTAGAGACAATATTAAAGCTTCCTTCTAGCTTTCTATTTTCTCTTTTTTTTCAGATTTGGCAGGAATTCTGGTATCTCCCCACAGCAGCATGGGGAGCTGAGATGACCCTTCCTCTATTCCCCATCATACTGCAGACCACTGGGCTTATTTGGCAGCTCAGCCACTCACCATCACTGAGCATCTCCCCGCTTTGCCATGTGGCCAAGTCAGTTCACCCTGCCTGAGAAATGACTGAACTACATTTTGGGGTGTGGTTGATAATAGACACTTTGCAAAAGAACACAGAACTGCCAAGGGGAACTTTTATAAAGAAGCCAGAATCACTTATCTGTAGTATTTTTCCAGGGTATTTCTTACTTCAAAGCCTAGCTTACTTTTCCCTCTCCTCCATTTCCATTTTCTCGGGTACTCGGGTAGCTACCCTGAAGTCTATTGTTCAATTTTCTTTCTCCGATTTACAGGTTTTATATCCTTGCACATAACACAGGGCCAGAAATCAGTCTCCACTGAAAGGAAAGGACTGTCCCCTCAACTCCCTTAAAACCATTTCCTTAAGTAGGGTTTAAAAGCAGAGATAAACCAGCTTTAAAAATCTCAGAAGGATGAAGCATGCAAATTTGCTGGGAAGAAGCATCCTAAATATTACAATTCCAAATACAGTGACTAACAATCAACAGTAATCTTTTATCCACTCTAACACTAGAGTTTGGCAATACCATTCAGCAGGAACTTCTATGTCATTGATGGCTGAGTCAAAATATTTTCTATGACAGGTCACAAAAATGGTTTTGTAGCATTTCCACACAGCTGGAGAAATAATCGTACAAGCAAAAGGGCAGCAGCTGTGAGATTTCAAAGTCTTACCACAAAAGGAATTTTGGAAATCTAACAAACATTTTTAGGTCCTCATCATCTGTTCAGTTCCCCCATCTCTCTCTCTTTCTTGCCTACATTGTCTCAAGCACTAAGAAATTACCAATAGAGTATGGTTCTGGTATCCAATTTAAATGATCTGACATTTGGAAAAAAATCTAAGCATAAATAAAAGTAGAGCTCTTTGTCTTCTGCAGTTGGATGTCTCAGCTTTAAGTATTAAGTTTTTTCTTTTGGAAGCCATAGAGTGGGGTGTCTATTTGAATCCAGTAATTCTAGGATGTGTTATGAAATGAAGACAGGTCTGAAACCTCCAAAACTGGAAGCACACAACTCCCATGGTCTAACTTTCAGCCCACCAAACACAGAGTACTGCCTAAGTACACTGTGGGAAAAGCAGCTTCTTGAGCAGCAAACACAAAATGTCCTGTGACTGCAATTTTGAACAATATGGGTGAACTACAGGAAGAGAAAATGAGGGAGTAGGCAGGCAATCAGCATAGTAATTTCAGGGGCATTTTTTTCAGGGATTTGCTCTGAATCTTTGGGAATAGTTTGAGTTACAGAATGGTTCAAGCAAATCTGCAGTCTACAGCATTTTTCCTCACACAAAAGGGACTCTGTTTTCAGTTTGAAGATCCTCAGTTAAAGCAAAAGAAGGATTTATTTAAGCGCTCTTGAATGTTATTAAATGCATTTCACATACATCTTCTCAGCAATAGTATAATACAGAGGAATACTGACCAGCATGTATCTTGTTGTTCTTAAGCTTAGCTCTTGCTACTTTGTTCAGCTTTGCACTATGGGTGCTCAACTTATCATTTCCTGCAGGTACAAGGTCTGTAGCCACCTGTAACAACAAACTCCTCTTGTCTTCCATGGCAGCAAGGATGTGTGCTGAGTAGAGTCAACAGCAAACACTGAGCAGATGGCAGTTTCAGATTTACAATTTTTACAGTTTCGTCAATATCATACAAATAGCTAAATGCATCTAGTGGTGATTTTGTCACACCTAGGTATGGGGCTGCAGCAATGACAAGATGTATTTCTGGAAGGACTTAGCAGCCCAGTGCAGAGACAGATGCTTGGAGGCATTCAAGGTTCCTTTGGGCCACTCAAGTTACAAACTTTCAAAGATTCCCTTTGCTTTCATGGATACTGAAGTAGATTTTGCTTTATTCCGTTCTGAGAGATTCCTTTTGGATCTTGCATGGGTACTGAGGATTTTGAAAATCTGGCGTTTGAGATGTTCAGCCCTTTTAAAAGGCAAGCTTGTATTTCAGTGCCTTGCATTCATATTTATACAGAATAGAAGTGTGGAAAAAATTCTCAGCCAGTTAATTCTCAGCCGGTTAAAAACGTACCTACAGCAGAGGCTAGACGTAGATATGCCAAAGAAAGGGGCATCTTGGCTGATGTGTTTTGTGTCATGAGGAGTCATACAGAAGGTCTCCAATAGGAGGCTCTGTCAGTCTCCATTCACCCAACTTTTCTGGTTCAGATCAGCCCTACAGATGAGCTCCAAAGCAGGAAAAGGGAGTTGGCTCCTTTTGCTAAGTGCTCAGAGTACACAGCAAGGCTATAGATTTTTCTAGGGCATTAGTGAAATACCTAGAAGGGAATTCTACCTTAATACTACCACACTGTTACTGTAAAGTGTGGCCACCTAAACTTGTCTTGTCTTCCTGTAGGCCCAACTGTCGAGCTACAACGACCATCACCTCTACCAAGTCAAAATACCTCCTAGTAACTACCTAGATGAAGAACAGTCAAGTCAGGCTGAATCCAGGCAAGACCTAAATGTGTCTAGCTGAAATGGGAAACACTTTGAAGAGCTGGCCAAAACATTTTTGCCACCTTACTCAAAGATATACAGTCCTTATTCATCAAAGTCATGGCTGGCTCCTCACTATACTTGTATGATCAAATTGCATTAATTTCTGGAAATGCTTACTTTCAGCTTGCTTTTTGCTTACTTTCAGCTTACTATGAAACTCTGTCCTTTCCTTGTAGATGGGCATCTCACCCCAGTGACTCATGCATTTGTCACCTCCAGCATGAACCCCTGTAACTGGAGTGGAATCTGAAACCTGTGAATGAATCCAGAAGGTGACTGCTGACTTTTTCCATAGTGTAAGGTGCTGTTAGCACAGTATGTCTGAATTCAGGTACCTCAGAAGCTTCCACTTTCTCTCAGTACCTAGCCACCATTTTCAAAGCAAGTGAATAAATTTCAGAGACAGCTGCATAACTCTGATGTGCCTTAGATCACAGGTTTAAAAAAAAAAAAAAATGTGTGAGAACTACTCACAATATGAATCTGATTCTGCTTTGCACTGTCTGCACCTCTTGCCAAGGTAATCCTGCTGTGGAATGCTTTGCTGGAACCGGGTCATCTACCTGAAATATTGCAGTTTTCCCTGTGTGATTGGGCTGGGGGGAGGTTTTTTTTTACCATATGTGACACAATTCAACAGCTGTTTTTATTCCTGAATCCTTTCCTCCTTTCTTCCACCTTCCTCAAAACAAAAAACATTTCATGCATGTTGATTACACAGAGCATATGCAAAGAATCCCATCTAGGCAACTAAAGACTTTACTACTGTTTTTTGATGTCCCATCAAAGGGGCTCAGATAGTGCCTTGTTCTGGTTATGATTTAAGCCTTGGTAGCTCATTTTTTCGCCATCAGACTCTTTCTGGCTTCTGTTACTTTTATCTCTGGGAGGTCGTATAGTTTCCTAAGTACTCTTGAGTTTTGAAGCAATTTGAATTCTGAAGTTCCATAAGTGAGAACTCCTGAGGACAAAGTTAATTCAAGTGTTTTATTCACTTGGCTGTCCGTGGAATACAATTTGTTTTAAATACTGAGATATTCTCTGCCACTTCAAACTGTGGGGTTGTAGAGATACTGTGTTTCTGATGTGATAACAAAAATGTTGGAAATAGCCAAGGAAAGGCAACTGTCTCATTTAGAATGAAAACACAGGAAGGTGGAAGGCAATATTTACAACTTGCTTCTAAATGAGTAAAATATTTTAAGGTTATTTTGACAAGCGACTAAATCCAAGGGAGTGCACGTCAAACCACTGTAGAGAAGATGGTTTTATATAATAGCAAAGAATGTGAGTAAAAGCAAATTAAACCGAAAGGAATACTCCATCAGAATGTGCATTGTTCTTTCAAAGGGTAGGGCAGTAAGGGTTGACACAGAAGGCTTAGATGGAAATGAGGGTGCACAGTGCAGTGTTACTGCACTGAGACAAAGACTTCAAAATACATGCAAGAATATCTACATTGCATAGCAAAAATGCCTTTGGTCTTCAAAGTATAAATCACCCTTGAGTTAGTATTCCCATCATGAGCAAGATTCATGGGTAAACTGGCTCGACTCCACCCTTTTTCATTGTAGAATATCTTGTACACCCACGAGGCCTGTGACCAGATGTCTTACCTAACTGTATAGAACAGACTCAGATATTGGAGGTGTACTTGAGTCTAAGCTGTGAAGCAGCAGTTGGTAAACAGGAGCTGCTTTGAATTAAAAATAACAATTGACCTGACTGGAATTCCTATGACAGAAAGCCAGCTGTAAATTAGTGGCCAAAAGACTTCCATGGAGAGGAGAAAGCTGCCTGGCAGAGACAGACCTGGGAGTATCGGCTGACTATGAGCCAGCAGTGTGCTCAGGTGGCCAAGAAGGCCAACAGCATCCTGGCTTGCATAAGAAACAGTGTGGCCAGCAGGGCTAGGGAAGTGATTGTCCCCCTGTACTTGGCTCTTCTGAGGCCGCACCTTGAGTACTGTGTTCAGTTTTGAGCCCCTCACTACAAGAAGGACATTGAGGTGCTCAAGTGAGTCCAGAGAAGGGCAATGAAGCTGGTGAGGGGTCTGGAGAACAAGTCTTACAAGGGGCGGCTGAGGGAGCTGGGATTGTTCAGCCTGGAGAAGAGGAGGCTCAGGGGCACCTTATCGCACTCTGCAGGTACCTGAAAGGAGGCTGTAGCGAGGTGGTGGTTGTTCTGTTCTCCCACGTGCCTGGTGACAGGACGAGGGGGAATGGGCTGAAGTTGTGCCAGGGGAGGTTTAGTTTGGATATTAGGAAGAACTTATTTCTTTACCAAAAGGGTTGTTAGGCATTGGAATGGGCTGCCCAGGGAAGTGGTTGAGTCACCATCCCTGGAGGTCTTTAAAAGACGTTTAGATGTAGAGCTTAGGGATATGGTTTAGTGGAGGACTTGTTAGTGTTAGGTCAGAGGTTGGACTCGGTGATCTTGGAGGTCTCTTCCAACCTAGACTATGCTGTGATTCTGTGACCTGGGTCTGTTCAGCCTTGAGAAAAGAAGACTGAGGGGGGATCTTATCAATGTTTATAAATACCTGAAGTGTGGGAGACAGAGGAATTTGGCCAACCTCTTTTCAGAGGTCTGTGGGGAACAGGACAACAGGCAAAGGCCACAAAATGAAGCCCAGGAAGTTCTGCACCAACATGTGAAATAACTTCTTCACAGTGAGGGTGACAGAGCGCTGGAACAGGCTGCCCAGGGAGGTTGTGGGGTCTCCTTCTCTGGAGATATTCAAGGCCTGTCTGGAGGCCTACTTGGGCAACCTGCTGTAAGGAACCTGCTTTGGCAGAGGGCTTGGTCCCGATGATCTCCTGAGGTCCTTTCCAACCCCTACAATTTTGTGATTCTGTAAACTGTAGGGGGAGATGTGGGGGGAGCAGCTCAGGGTGGGGGACATGAGGCTACACACTGGGGGGCACGTGTGAGTGACAATGAGGGTCTGGGGGGGACATAGGAGTTGAAATAGTGAGGGGAAACATAAACCCCATTTTTAAAAAGAGAAAAAGGAAGACCCGGGAGTTACAGGCTGGTCAGTCTCACCTCTGTGCCTGGCAAGATCATGGAGCAGATCCTCCTGGAGACTCTGCTAAGGGCAATAGAAAATAAGGAGGTGCTTGGTGACAGCCAACGTGGCTTCACTAAGGGCAGATCATGCCTGACAAATCTTCTGTGATGAGGTTACAAAATTGGTGGATAGGGGAGGAGCAACTGATACCATCTACCTGGACCACAGCAACAAATGTGACACTGTCCCCTATGACATCCTTGTCTCTAAATTGGAGAGAGACAGATTTGATGGATGGAGCACTAGGTGGATAAGGAACTGGTGGGATGGTCGCACTCAAGGAGTTGTGGTCAACCACTCAATGTCCAGGTGGAGATCAGTAACAAGTGGTGTTCCTCAGGCGTCAGTATTGAGACCGGCAGTATTTAATATCTTTGTTGGTGATGTGGATAGTGAGATTGAGTGCACCCTCAGCAAGTTTGCCAATGGCACCAACCTGTGTGGTGCGGTCGACACGCTGGAGGGAAGGGATGCCATCCAGAGGGACCTGGACAGGCTCATAAGGTTCAACAAGACCAAAATGCAATGTCCTGCATCTGGGCCAGGGCAATCCCAAACACAAATACAGGCTGGGCAGCAAATGGATTGAAAGCAGCCCTGAGGAGATGGACCTGAGGGTTTAGGTGGATGAGAAGCTCGACATGAGCCGGCAATGTGTGCTTGCTGCCCAAAAAGCCAACAGTATCCTGGGCTGTATCAAAAGAAGCGTGGCCAGCAGGTCGAGAGAGCTGATTGTCCCCCTCTACTCTGCTCTCCTGAGACCCCACCTGGAGCACTGTGTTCAGCTTTAGGGCCTCCAGAAGCAGAAGGACATGGAAGTATTAGAACAAGTCCAGCGGAGCACCACAAAGATGATCAAGGGGCTGGAGCACCTCTGCTACAAAGACAGGTTGAGAGAACTGGGGCTGTTCAGCCGGGAGAAGAGAAAGCTCCAGGGAGACCTTTGTAACAAACTTCCAATACCTAAAGCTGGAGAAAGCTGGGGAGTGCAGTGATACATGACAAGGAGTAATGGCTTTAAACTAAAAGAGGGTAGATTTAGATGAGATAAAAGGAAGAAATTATTTACTCAGAGGGTGGTGAGGCACTGGAACAGGCTGCTCAGAGAAGTTGTGGATGCCCCATCCCTGGAAGTGTTTAAGACCAGGTTAGATGGGGCTTGGAGCAACCTGGTCTAGTGGAAGGTGTCCGTACCCACGGCAGGGGGGCTGGAATGTGATGGTCTTTAAGGGCCCTTCCAACCCAAGCCCTTCCATGGTTCTGTGATTCTATGAGTGTCCTTTCCATGGGTCTGGAGCTCCAGCAGCTGGAGGGATAGTTGCCCATATGGAGGAGTTAGGTCCAGGGGTGCCCCTCAGTGCCTGCAGGGCTGGGTAGGAGAGGGGACACAGTGCCTGAGGAGAGCCAGGAGGGGACACTGGCAAGGATCTCCAGCCAGGCAGAGATCTCACAGCAGTGCCCCAGTGCCCTGATGGCTGCTCCTCTTCCCTTCCTCTCCTACAGAAGCTTGAGCTGAAAGTGAATGAAAAGACATCTGACAGACTGAAGGTGTGGTGCAAGGCAGAGGGCAGAAGTTGGCCCATCCTTAGAGGGTCAGAGAAGGGGGTGCCAGCACTGTTTCTGTGCAGCCCAGTGGCCTCAGGCAGTGGTGTAGCTGGCCAGACATTTGTGCCAGAATGCGGTGAAGGTCTGGAGCGGGGGGAGGGAGGATGCTGGGGGGAGCATCACTTCCCTGTGCCTGTCCCTGTGAGTCACCAGGTCTCCCTGTGCCTTGGGGCAGTGGGGGAGCTAGACGGCATGGCCCAGAGCTGGAGAGCAGTGAGGGTCCCTGGGCCCCAGCACAGCTGTCCAGAATGCTGTGCCTGTTGTTTTGCAGCACATTGCTAAACTGGAAGAGAAGCAGCAGGAGGAGGAGGAGCAGACCAAGGTAGCATGTAGGGGCCAAGGGGAAGTGTGGGGGTTCCCGCTGGCACAGGGTGGGTGGGTGAAGGCTGGAGTGGGCACAGGGAGTCAACAATTCTGTCTCCCAGGTGCTGCATCAGGAATTAAGACATGTACAAGAGGATATAGAGAAGACAGAAATAGAACATGCCTGGTGAGTGGGGACTGCCCCCCTCCCCTCCCTTGCCCCACACTTGTACTCTGGGGGTTCTCCGCAGCACCCAGCGGAGCAATGGGACAGCCAGGGCTGGAGCCGGGCAACTAGGGATGAAGTGTGGGAGCGAGTTCTGATCAGCACCTGGCATGACAGAGGAGCCCAATCCCAGTCCAGGGCTGTGCACATTCTGCTGGGGAGCCCCTGTGGTGATGGAGTTCTGCACTCACCCAACCAAAAACCCTGTTACCTGCAGGCAGCAGCATCAGATGGAACTGGAGGCCACAACACAGGAGGAGGGTGTGCTGTTGGATGTGCTGGAAGCACAAGTGGTAAGGGGGAGAGCCCATGTCAACCCCTGCCCTTGCCCCTGGCAGCATGGGGCTCCCTAGGGACAGGAGCGACATGGAGCGCCTGGTGCAGGCACGGGCTGGGCTCCTGCAGGTAACTCCTGCTCTTGGGCATCAGCCCGGACTGCGTGGTGGGGCCTGACAAGTGTCCCCACCTTGTGTTGACCTATAGAAGAGGGAGGAGCTGGCGAGGAGAAGAGGTGTAATTTCCTGGCTGTGGTGAGTGTCACCTCAGGTGCCCTGTGCCCACCCAGGTTCCCCTGCAGCAACTGGGATGGCCAGGATGCCTGCTACAGCGTGTTTGCCCAATGCCAAGATGTTTTCCTGAGCTTGTGGAGCCTCATGTCCAAGCCTGTAGAAGTGAGCAATGAGAAATGCCTGGAGGGGCAGCCTGTGGGGCTCCCAGAACAGCCCCCTCTGGCATGGGTGCAGGATGCATCCAGCCTGCCCTTTTTCCAGCTCTTTTTCTGCCCCACAGGACATTCTGCCTTATCTTTGTGTGCTTGGAGATGCCCGTCGCTTTCATGCTGGGTGTTGCGGTGCTCTACGCCTACTGTTGTGACCAGGAGTTCTTCTACAACCTGCTGCTTCATGTGCTGCCAGAAGATACCTACACTGATGTGGCATACTTCCTTGGAGACACCCTGTCTCTGGTCAGTGAGGGAGTGCTGCCCTACTGACATCTCCTCCAAATAAAACCAAGGCTTCTCTACCCATTTCCCCTGTGCCTGTGCAAGAAAGGGAATTGACCAAAAAAAAAACAAGTAGATGAGACCCTCTACAGATAGGTAGGAGAAACGTCAAGTTTGCAGGGCCCGGTCCTCACAGGGGACTTCAACCACAATCTGTCTGCTGGAGGGATAAGACTGCAAGACATCAGCAATCCAGGTGGGTCCTGGGGTGCACTGATGACAGCTTCCTCACCCAAGGGTTAAGAAGAGCCCACAAGGAGAGGTGTTGAGCTGGACCTCATACTCACCAGCAATGATGCACTTGCTGGGAATCACAGAATGGTTTGCCTGGAAAGGACCTTTAAAGATTATCTATTTCCAAAACCCCTGCAATGAGCTGGGGCATCTTTCACTATGGATTTTCTGCTCACACTTCAGTTTGACCAGAAGGTCCTTACACAGCCATGCTTTTTCTCCTGCATTCCCTGCCTCATTGCCTGCACATGGGAATTGAGAGCTCTTGCTCCCTCAGAAAAATGTCCTTAAGGAGCTGCCATCTCTACATGTAGAGGTCAGAGGCAGTCTCAAGAAGCACAAAACAAGAAACTGTGACAACAAACAGCATCCTGGAAAGGTAGAAAGGGCCTGGAAAAGCGAAAAAGACTCTGGGAGGGTAGCAATCAGCTATTGGCTGCTCCAGGTGGTGGTGGACTGCAGCCCCAATAGCTCTAAAGGTGAAAAATAACTCACCTTCTCTACAAAATGGAGATTCTCTCCAGGAGCCCCTGTGCTAGGCCTTCTCTCTGCCAGATCTCAACAGATGGGACCCTCAGTGAGAATGCCTGGCTGACTCCAGACTCCATGACACAAATTGGCCCCAAATTGAGACTTTGTCCACCATCGATTTGTCACACTCCTCGGAGTGGTTTGGTGAGTGCTGCACTAGTAGCAGTTCAAGCAATATACATAGGTGCAAATTTGAGTCATTATTTTAAGTCTCTATATGCTTTACTAGTGGTAATTGGTAGTAACTTGTAATAAAAATAAGAAACAAAAATTTCCATTTTGTGGTGTATTATGGAATTCTATGAACCCACTGTCACAACCTTGAGTACACACTTGAGAGTCAGATAATAGTCAGAGGAGATGGAGCAGCCAATCCTGTGAAACGCTTCCAGGAACATGAAGGGCAAGAAAATCTTCAGGAGCCTGCAAGGATTCACCAAGGGGAAGTAACACTCGATCACCTTGATAAGCTTCTCCCTGCCTGAAAATGACCTGCCTGATATCCTAAGTGGATATTGTCTTCCTCAACTTCAGGAAGGCCTTTGCTACCGTCCCCCTCAAGATCAATCCTCCT
>CM021766.1:42600600-42792000 GCA_011076525.1 Nettapus auritus
AGTTTTGGTTGACAGTCGGCTGAATATGAGCCAGCAGTGTGCTCAGGTGGCCATGAAGGCCAACAGCATCCTGGCCTGTATAAGAAACAGTGTGACCAGCAGGGCTTGGGAGGTGATCGTCCCCCTGTACTCGGCTCTTCTGAGGCTGCACCTTGAGTACTGTGTTCAGTTTTGGGCCCCTCGCTACAAGAAGGACATGGAGGTGCTCGAGCGAGTCCAGAGAAGGGCGTCGAAGCTGGTGAGGGGCCTGGAGAACATGTCCTACGAGGAGCGGCTGAGGGAGCTGGGATTGTTCAGCCTGGAGAAAAGGAGGCTCAGGGGTGACCTTATCGCTCTCTACAGGTACCTCAAAGGAAGCTGTAGCTCTGTCACACAAGTCAGGGTTTGTTGGTTTACCAAGAGAGCAGTTGTATGTCTGTAAAGTTCTCCTCCAGTTTCCTGTTCCACCACTATTCTATCTGTATTCACTTTTGGCCAAGGGCCATATATTAGCAAAAGAAAGCCTTGTTATGGTTTGAGACAACTTCACAGCCTAAACTCAACATCTGACACATGTAATTAGTTCACAAAGTAGACTGAGTGAAGTCTTGCAGAAAATATGAGTATTTATGTGTGACTGCCCATGTTTTTGGGGTAGAGCCTGTCTTTAGTGCTATGCATTTTCTGATTTATAGAATTCTGATTGCCATTGCCAGCTGCATATCTACATTATTGGAATAGATACCATAACAATTTCAGTGTATGGTTTGGTCTACTTCATGTATGTCACAATTGTAAGGAAAAGAGAAATAATTGTTCAAAGCTGCCATTGTTCTAGAGAAGGTGATAAGTCTAGATAAGTCTAACTAAGTAGTCAGGCACATCCCGGGCAGACATTACTTGGGATAGCCATTTTCCCATTCACAGGGATTATTGCTAGGGAGAATGGGCAGCCCAGAGAGTTTCAACAAGGTATTTGGTATGAGTTGAACTAATAAGATTCCCAGAAATACCTCAGCTTAAATTTTACATCCCTACCAGGCTGAAGCTGTTTGTCTCAGGGCAGACCCCATGAGGCTGAAGCCATGTGTCTTCCTTTATGCCGTATGTAGAGGAATTTGTAGAGGTAAAAAGAGCCTGGTAAAACAGAGCAGGGAAGTTCAGAGGGTAGGAAAGACTAAATCAAATCAAGAAAGCTAAAGTACCTTAAAAAGCCATGTAAAGTACCTCTCAGAAGCCATGGATTAGAGAACTGCTCTGCCCTGACTCCTCAGACAGAAGCACCAGAGCTGGACAGACAGATAAAGCTGTTGTCTACACTGTTGCTATAATTCTCAAACTCTTTCAGAGATTCCTGGAGATTATGGCCATAAAGGACTATTAGATGATTTAGTCTGACACATGGTTTTTGTTCTGTTTTTTTTTTTTGTTTCTGTTTTTTAATTCTGACTCCAGTAACTTGCGTTTAGTTTCAACATAGCTTCTCAATTTGAAGATGTCAAGAAATGTGCAATCCTCTACTGACTGCAGCAGTCTGTCCAATGGTCTGTGAGCCTCCCAACTTTTAAAAGAAAGTATCTAATTTCAAAGGCATCTGGTTTAAGCTTCTGGTCAATGGTTATGAGTGATTTTACCTGGTATTTTCTCTGTAACTAGTGGAGACTCCTCAGTATTCTTCTATGTGGCTCTCTCCTACTTGTGAAGGTGATGTTCCCCTAAGCTATTTAATTGTATCCATGGAGACATGGCATTGATTTCATTCTATTAATTCATATCCTTTTTGCCTTTTGCTTAGCATAGAAGACACACACACATACACACGTCACCATCCTTCTGTAGAGACCTTGGACTTTTGCTATGAGCATGGACTTTTCGGTCAGTCTCTCACCATTAATCTGGCCTTGTATCACCCTTTAGGATTTGCATTTTCATCATACTTTCATTTGTTTACGTATAGAAGCTAGCACAAATGTCCTGATCTCATCTGTGTGTCTTTGCAACAGTGAAAACTAATAATTGATGAGAAAGCCCTAATGACAAGAAAATGCCACTCTTCTTCAGTCCCTGCAGGTGGGAATATGTGACCATTCCAGTGTTTTGTAAACTCTTCAAATCCAACCACAGGCCATACTTTCTCATTTACATATGATCACTTTTATTGGATATGGAAAACATCAACAAGAAAAGTAAATTAAGAAAGCAAACTAATGTGGCAAGTTGTTTACAGTTACCTATGTCATTCTTTCCATCTCCAGATGTTCTGATTAATCTTTTGAACTCTGCCACAAGTGTCTTATAGCAAGATAGTAATAACTGTCACTATAGTTATTACCAGTACTTCTAAAACCTAAAAACTTAATGAAAAAGTAAAATGTAATTTATTTATTTTTTAACGAGAAAGTTGAGTTATTTCATTTTTTTTTTTTCTTTAAAATCTGGAGATTCTTCAGAGCACTCTGAAATTAAGCTTTAGTTTTTTTTTTGTTTTGTTTTGTTTTGTTTTTTGTTTTTTTTTCTATTTATTTATCAATTCCGTATTTTAGGGGCAAAATGTGGTGTGCAGAGGGAAGAGGAATGGCAGTAAAAATTGAAAGAAAAAAACTCGAGAATTTCTTTTAAAGATTTAAAGGGAAGATGCATAGGGAATTAAATATTGTTACCTTTTAAAGCATGCAAAATATATGTTTCTTTAAATTTGATAAAGAAGTCTTCACCAAATCTCAGTCCTTTCTAATCTCATGGATGAGGGACCTTCCCCAGGAAATGTGGGACTAAGCTGGTTGTTTCCCTGTTATGGAAATCACAAAAAAAAAATGTTTCTTCTGCAACTTCCTCAGATCAGGGAAACCCACTGTATTTGCTGCTTCCTTTTCTTTGTGGAACAGCAAGACAGAGGAGTCATTTCTCAGGGTGGTCACAACCAAATGAATACATGGATCCAGTGACCACTGCTCACGCTGAAGGAAAACAACATTCCCAATCAGCTGATCGATATGAATTGTTTACTCTCCTGGCTTGAGAATTCTTCCTGTCCAGTAAGACTTCCAGTAATTTAGGATCATTGACGTTAGAAATTATAAAATCACCCAGAGGAAATAACAGTAAAATAATTATAGTCCCTGGGAAAAGGTTTAGTATTTGCTTTGGTATTAAGAGCAATGCCTTGTTAGTTGAGCCAAAGGAACACTAATGGCTGCACCTTTTCCAGAAAGATTCACACTGAGTCCTGACTGAACAAGGTTAAATGAGTTTGCAGATCTCTTTTTTAAAACACTGGTTGAAGCTTACAATTCCAAAACCTCTGAGAAAGGCATGGTTTTTTTCAAGCAAAGAGGTTGAACATCTTTGAATTTGCCCATATCTTATTCTTTCAAACAGTTCAGCCCCAGTCACCGTTGGAATTAACTGTGCTAAAATAGTTACAAAAATGCTTGCGCTTGAGCACTAACCTGGTTACAAATACCAGTCAGTTCTATATAATGCATTTTTGCAGTGCTCCATCTGAACAAGTCATATGCATACAGAACATGATACTCTTGTCCTCCAAAGGAAGACTAGTTGGCACTGTTGCAAAAACTAGCTAACTCTGCTCAGCTGCATGTGTAAACTGGTAGTTCTTGCAGAACTGCTTATTGTCACTGGCGAGCCATTTCTTTCTAGTTCTCACCAGTAAAAATTGCTTTCCTGGCTTTAATCTCTCTGTGAAACCATTGTAGGTAAGTCTGCTGCCACAGCAATCAAACAAAATATTGTACAGTGCCAAGACATTATGCTAGGAGTGAATTCTCAGCACATAATTCTCCAAGAACATCTTTCCACCCAGTTAAAAAGGGGTGGGACTTTTACTCTCATTTCCCTTGGTGGTTTCTCCAGCAATTCTCTCCCTAATTAAAGCAATCCCAGTGCAGATTATTTTGCCTGAATTTACTTGATGGAGAGAAATGATACATACCAAGAGTTTTAAAGTACATTCAGAATGTACTGAACAGGAAAGAAAAGAAATATGAAGTAAAATGCAAGACAAGGTGTGGTTTGTGAAAGGGAAAATGAGCTAAATACCAGTTTGCTTCCAAATATCCAGCAGCAATAAGAACTTTTAAATCCCTTTTTTCCTTTTTTTTTTTTTTTTTTTTTTTTCCCTTTTATTTTTAAGGTAGTGAAAGATCTTTCTGTGAATAGTATGCATACTTATACTGAAGTATTTCCATGCTTCCATTTCCATGGAAGATGTAAAGACACTATCTCTCCTAGAAAAGGTAGTGTTTGAAGGACAAACTTCCCTGACTGGCAGGGCTCAACTCTCCCTGCCTCCTGTGAGGCTGGAGTTATTCTGCAGAGGTTGTCCACAGGGCTGTTCTGATGGCTGTGGAAGGGGTGCACAGGGGTGTGCTGCTGTTTCTCTAAGGGGAGCAATTCAACATTACACTTTCTTACAGAATTCGATTCTTCACTTCATTAAGGATTACTTCAGCTAGACAGTGAATAGACTAGTCCCTTGAACGACAAAGAGAGTCCTCGTACAGTGATAAATATTTACATCATTTGTGCATGTTCTGTAATGAATCTGCTGGACGAAAGCCTGAAGCATTTCACTCTGGCACAGTGCTGGGGGATTTCTGATTACAGAAAAGCTGATATGTGGAAAGAGTTAATAATAATATGACCATCACAAACGATTTCACTTTATCCAGGTAAATCTCTGCTTGCTTCCCATTTGCTGGAAAGTATTCCACATAAGTAATGAGCCCCAAAGTGCTGATGTATTGTGAGGCTGCCCCCTTCATAAACGTGGAAGTATTCAGAATGTTTTATTTCCCAGAGACACAGCCACTTGATAGCTTGTTCCTTGGCAAAAAAAAATGTGTCTCTCTGTGTGTGTGATGAAATCTTAAATGTCTTGCCTATATTCACACAGTAAGAGCAATAGCAGAGCTGAGAAGTGACCAAAAGTAACCACATGAACTTCTTCCTCTTTCCTTCTTTATACAGACTAGTCTACATGTGTTGTAGCTTGGTGTGACAGGTGCTGCTGCAACTGCAAGTATTTGCTAGGCCTCTTTTCTGACCTCAGAATTTTGGTAGAGTCTTTTTGCTTTTCTGGGCACTTACAAAACCAACTGTCTTTATTAGGTCTTTGAAATGAAATTCAGATATATGAAGAGTTCATCCGACACAATGAAATGTCACCCAGACTCTGAAGAGAAACCGCTGGTGCATATTAGAGGGTGGCAGCCATCAGGGAGCACCATACAACGCTGTGGAGGAGTGCTAGGTTAGTAATGTCAGGTAACTGTGACTGCTTAACAGTGACCACAGCCACCTCCTGCTGCTGATAGTGTTTCTTTCTACATGGCTGGAGAAACAGCTGTTTATACAAATAATCCTTATCACACTTTTACCAGGAAGTGGCTTAACGTGTTTCTGAAACTGAGCATGTTCAAGCTGAGCTCATTTCTTTTCAAGCCAAATGCTGTTTCTGTGCTGCTCAGTGAGCACAACCCATTCAATTTAATGTTGCTACAAACAAACAAAAAAAAGATAACAAATACCATACGCTTAGAAAGACTCTCTTTCCTAGAGCAAGATGTTTTCCAAAACCCTTTCCAAAACAGAACTAAGAGCAAAAAACTGTTCTAAAACTTCTGTGAGAGCCTGGGGAGTGCTGTACTATGGTCATTACTGTCCTTTCCTTCAGACCACTGATGTCCAGAGCCATTCTGCACAACAGCAGCTTGGAACTTGGCTTTACAAAATGACAGAAACATAAAAATTGTTGCCTTGGAATGGCTCAGCAGACTTGTCTCATCTTGTTACCTATTTCAGTATTAAATCTTTTGGAGAAAGAAACCCACCGCCCCAGAAACAACTATTAGAATGCATGAGGTCAAAACAAACCAGGATTTTATTTATTTATTTATTTATTTATGTTTGGTGAGTTAATACTAAGCAGAAAAGGCCATGTATCCAATGAAATAAAATATGTTCAGAAAATGAAAATTTCTACATGCTTAGGGTGTCAGATTGGCAACTAGAAGTTAGGCATGTAAAAAATGCCTGAAAATTCCAGTTGGCATTGATCTTACCTATATTTTACCTAAATGCCTGTCTTGAATCTGTGTCAAGAAAGCAAGACTCCGCTGACTTCAATGGGACAAAGATCTAGCCATAAATTTTGTACATGTAAGAGTTTTCAAAAATATCTAGAAATGGAGCTAAAAGAGAACTATGGCCCCAGACCCCTAAGCTTTGAGGAAGTTTTGGTTGGAAGACAAGCTTTGCAGCTGGGCTTTGATCTGGATGGAGAAAACCCAAACCAAGGATGAGATCTCCTGTGAAC
This sequence comes from Nettapus auritus, assembly GCA_011076525.1. Lineage (NCBI taxonomy): Eukaryota > Metazoa > Chordata > Aves > Anseriformes > Anatidae > Nettapus > Nettapus auritus. The sequence goes on from CM021766.1 coordinate 42,606,917, forward strand.
ACTGAAGAAAATTGTGTTTGGATCCAGATTCAGACTTTAGAACTTGGGGCCCAACTCCTAAAACGGTGTAGATGAAGGCCAGGAAAGGCTGCCTGCTGTACAAGCAGACAGAATGCCCCCCAACAGCTGCGTACTCCAAGCAGCCTCGCTGTCTGTGTACAATACCATCAACACGGCAGGGGTAAGCCCACAAGGAAGTCTCTGTGGTAAACTGGCTTGCAAAAGCTGAAAGCGATGTGCATCCTATGTAGCACAATAGCACAAGGTTGTTCTGTGGCTGCTGCAAAACAACCTCAAATTCCTGTCTAGGGCTGCAAATGCAGCTTCTGCAAAATATGTGTTACAGCTTTGAAAGCAAAATTCACACCGATTCCTGCTTGTCGCATATTGGCTTACATGCACTATCAGCAGCTACCAGTTCTCAGTTGTCACCACTTCTTTCACACCTGGAAACTCGTTGCAGTCTGTGATTGGCACCAACGGAATTAAAAGTAGCAGGTGGTGATGTTTGCTTGCCCCAGATGAATAACATCTGATACTGCATGTATTTTCTTAGGAATCATCACCATGAACACTGCAAAGAGAATCTTTCCTCCTGAAAGACCATGTAGAAGAAAAGATAGTAATGAAGTATATCTAGTACATACAGGTAGTAATTCCTCTGTCACACATGAGAAAAAGGGTCTTACTACTACACTTACTGCTACTTGACTCTAATTCAGTGAGGTGAAGGTCTGCTTGTCTATGTAGAACAGACAAAATGTTACCTAGCTTCCTTCATCACCTCCATGAGCCACCTGCCTTTGGTTGCCAACAAAGCCCCTACACAGGCATGGCATCTTTTCCCATGAGCTGGGAGAGAAGTATGCAAAAAGACCAGGAAGGCAACAGATCTTGTCTCTGCTCTCCAGCTGTGTCATGCAACATGACTGAAGCTGGCAGCATTTCTCAAGGCACGTGGAGGGAATTTTGTGTCTTCTAGGGAATGGTTTGTGTGACTGAAGGCTTCTGAAGCCTGTGTACTAAGTGATTGGGCTGACAGCCATGTCTGGCTTAGTATGGAGAAGGGAAGGAACAATACTTGAGCTGTGTAAATTTGTTCTTTGTCAGATTCTTATTGTTCTCTCCACCACCCAAGAGTATGAACAACATCAAAACTAATCAATAAGCAGCAGCTAGATATCCAAGTACTTAAGAGTACAAGTCAGCACTTACTCTGTGTTTTTGTGTGAAGAAAGGCGCTGATGAAAAGCCTTCTGCCAGTGATTGTATGACTGGCACCAGAAGGCTTTAATCACAGTATTAAAGGCAATTCAGTATTAAAAATAATGTTTACTTTTTAAATTCTCTTGCCCACTGCAGCTAAGTAGAAAAGAAATTAAACAACAACCTAACAAGTGTTTTAGATTGCTTTTTTTTCTCTAATCTTTATTGCTGTTTTTGTTTGTTTGTTTTGTTTTTAAGAAACTGTGAGAGAAATACCATGTAAAAGCAAGAGCCTTGGAGGATGAGCCACATGGGATGAGCAGGGACATGTACCCCAGCATTACTTCAAGGGGCACGGCAACCCAAAGCAAGTATGTCAAAGCCTTGCCAGCTGGAGCTGCTGCCCAGCAAGGCAGGCAGAGGGCTGAGCAGGCAGTGGCAGCTGGCAGGAAATCAGAGAAGCTAGAAATAGCAGTGGGGAGGCTGAGAGAGAGGACCCAGGCACTGGAAGGAGCAGGTGAGAGACCACACTGATAGCAGGTGGGAAGGCAGGACAGAAAGGAGGTACTCTGAGACGGAAATATCATGCTGCAACTCTGGGTTATGTAAGAAGTATGCTGGAGTTTTATCTTTTGGTTTAGTTAGATCAAAGATCATTCTTCACTGAATCAGCATAGGCTCTGGTAACCCAGATCTGAGGGTGTAAATTGGCCTAATCTATCATTTTGCCCCTCTGGGTATCCCAGGGAGATTGCATCATGCAATTCTGGGAGGATGTCTGAATAGCATTCATCTGAGCTAATGATTTGTTCCATGGGAAGGGTGGAAGAACTCCCACCTATGGTTAACTGTGAGACAGCACTGGAAGAATTTCAGCACTCAAATGAGTCAATTTGTGTCCTTGCTGCAAATTAAGCAGTGAAAATTGTATTTAGCCTCTACTCACAGACATGCCACTAAGCTCAGTCTTCATGTGTAGATCAGAGAGAAGTGGAAAGAGGTTCTGCAGAGGGGGTCAAGCTCATTCTGAAACACAAACCCCAGTTCAGCTACACCCTGCAAGCACCACGCACATGCATATGACTGCACTGGTAGAAAAAGAGGATCTGTGTCATAGCTTTTTGCAGGGCTTTACGTAACAGCTTCTCAGCACATCTGAGAATAGCTAGAAGGAATTGTTGAGGGAAGTAAGTAATGGCATGGAGACAGCCTGAGCTGTGACTCTTCACTATAGTTAACAGGACAAAGAGAGCTCTAAAGTGTATTTATTATGTCTCTGCTATTTCATAATTCTCTGTGCTTTGACTAAAAGACAATATATGAGATCCAAAAGTTTTCCCACCAATAAATTAACCGAGCATGGTTGTTGGTGGTTGTGAAACCAACAGTGTGGAATTTCTTCCGAATGAAATGTTAACATGCACATGGAAACTGAAAGACACTTCTGAAGATGCAGCTTGTTAAGTCTTTCTAATAGTGCCACAGTTTGAAGTGGAGGTAATTACAAAGATGTTAAAAAGGGATTTATTTTTTAAATGGCAGTCTGTAATTGATGCCTAGTGGAAAAGTCAGTGTGGATAGAATAAAACACACAGACTACATAAACAAATAAAAGAACATAAGAAAGAAAGAGCTATTAAAGAATAGGAGAAATAAGGGAAAGGACCCGAGGAAAGGAGGCAAAAAAGGCAACAAGATGAAAAAAAGAAAGATATGTCAGTTCAGAACAGCATGCCCATTAAAGGAAAGGCATTAAAATCATACAAGAATAATGTTATGCAGACAGTACTACATTACTTTTCATTTGTAATGGAGATTACTGAAGTTGATTTTTCAATCTTGTCTTATTTTTGAATCACAATAAAAAACATGCATGAAATAGCAAATACTGTAAACGCCCTTCAGAAAATTCAGGCTGACTTCAACAGGATCTCCTCACTTCCTAATCAGCACCATTATACTTTCCCAGACAACATCCAGCTCCCTTGTCTTGCTGCCTTATTTACTTCATCATAAAGCCTATGAACTCTTCAATTTCTAAGCAGTTTTCATATTACATGGGCAGCAGTCCCTCAGGATAGATCAAAGTGTGGAAATCCTGGGCTAGATGTGTCCTTATCTGTATTTCAAAGCATTTTAAGATACAAGTATCACTTGCGCTCTCATCCCTCATCAGTCTCAATTGCACCTCAATTTGTACTAGGCAGGAGAATTACCACATCACTTTCTCCAGCCATAGGTCTCCAGAGACATTAAAATGTTCTTATAGACAGGGCAGAGTTGAGCAAGAAACGTTACACACCTCTGTATGGAAGACTGAATTTAAGCCAGCACCATGAATTTGTTCCCTACTTTCAGTCAGTATCTGGGTATAGACCCTGGGGAACTGACACTCCAGAAATGCCAAACTGACAGAAAATACATAGTGTTATTTCTCTATAGACAGTGGAGACAATTGTGCCTCTTTTATTAACTGCAAAGCATCTAATTCTCAGTTACGTTAAGGACAATTTATAACAGTTTAATATAGTAAAAGGGTAATAAAATGGGTGTAAAATGCACTAATGCTTTTTCTAATGTCCCTTATATTGCCGTAGTGATGTAGAGAGCCTTGAATATCACTGAGGCTGTGGATTAGCACTCTCTTCCAGATTTCACCGAAGTCCTTAATTCCTTTGAGGCTTGTCCCAGTCCACCAGATGGAGTTGCTATCCTTCACACATATTGAGAATTTCAGGTGAGCACTGCATAGTTTGGACTGCCCAACATTAGCCAGCTCTAGTTAAGAACTGAAGCTACTGAAGGCAGCCTTGTGAGTCTTGCCTGAGCTGTGAAGAGAAAGGTCTGCCCACCATTCAGGGCTGGTAGGACTCTGAGGAGATGTCCTACCCATCTGGAAGTTAGGAGAGACTGTGTGCACAGTCTGAGAACTGGGCTCACAAGTTAGTTTAATAATGGTCTCAAGTCACAAGAAAAGGAAAAATAGCAAAAGTGAATGATAGCATCTGAGTTAATTGCAAGCCACAATCAGCCTGTTCGTTCCATGGTCAGCTCTGTTGCAACAATATCCAACTTCCAAGGCATTCTGAATCCTCCTGTACTGCATGCTTCTGACCTCTGAAGCACAGTAGCCACCTCCTGTGACCACAGATCATAAAGTTGCCTTGCAGATAAAAATTATGGAACCATGAGTTTCCTTCCTGAGAGGAACAGCTGTGCTATTACAAATAGATTTATTTAAAGATCCTGGTCAAATGAGTCAGTTTAACATCATCAGTGTACTGCATTCCTGAATAACACAGGCATGATCTTCTGCCCGGTGGGGTGGGAGGATACTTTCCTTGTTTCTGGGGCTTTGCGGTTGAAGTATTTGGATTCTTTCAGATTAGATTTAGGGATATACTCTATCATAGATTCATAACTCCCTTTCGTTCCAGTGGGAAAAATGAAACAGAAGTGCCTCTATGTTATGTTACTTAGGTTCTTTGATAGCTTTAGATATTTTCTGAGGCTTGGCATCCAACGTCCAAATTCTTGCTAAGGAAGATCCTAAAATAACAAGCTTTGATGAAGATAAATAGTACAAATTATGTGGAAATGGAGACAAGTTCCATGAGTAACAATATTTTTGAGAAAAATAAGTGTGACTGTCTATCTGCAATAATTTGATTCCACGCATGTTGAAAATGCTATTTCATCTAGATTTAATTTTATGAGTTCTTTGTACATGTAAAAGTGTTGAGATGAGAAAGCGTGCTTACAGAAACGTACAAGGTTTTTCCCCAGCTCAGATACCAATCATGAAAAGTACATGAAACTAAAGAATACAGTATAAAATTCTTGAAATATCCTTCGCTTACGGAAAATTAGAATGGAGTTCTTCATGTAAAATGTTGTGTGGTGAGATTAATGGTGCTTCCTGCTTCTGACAGGGCCAGAAGCACTGAAGGAACAATATATTTTCTGATACTTTTGTACTTCAGCTTTCACTATTGGAGATATTTATACATACACAGTAAACACAGAACAATCCAATTCAGAGAACCCTAAAAACTGTTGATTTGTAGATAAAAGTCAGAGATCCTGTGAGCAGCAGTGCCCTGAGAGTCTAGTGCTAATTTGAATAATATTTCAAAACTTTATTTTGCTAAGTGTCATTCATGAGATTTGTACCGAAAGCATTGCTAAGATAAATCTTGAAGATAACATTATTCTTGTTTCCTCTGATGTATGCAGGAGTTGATAACAAGTTGATTGCCTCCTTCTGACGGATGATTACACACAACAGATGTTTTAATTTGATTATATCTGTGAGATAAGCATTATGCTAAGTCCAAACACTTTTTATTAGTCTTTCAAAACATTTTGCATTGCATGTAACCTTTTGTAAATGTCCTTGCTCGAGGCTGCGTGTGTTCCTATAGCAGTGCAAATTATTAGTAAGAAGTTCAAACCAGTGATTATGCAAAAGAAGAAAACTGCATTTAATAGTAGCTGTAATTCTGTGCTCTCTGATAACCTAAACGAAGAGAGAAATACGATGCAAGCAATGATACAAGCACAATTGTGTAACACTACCCTGTAGAGGTCTGTGTGTTGTTCTTCAGCAAAGGATTCACAAAATGGGTAGAGCTTTTATCAAGAATGCTGAAAGGCAATATGCCATGCCAAGAATCCTGAATTTGAAAATTAGCAGGCAAATGTCAGCTTTGTGAACAGAGTACTGCAAGGAACATAAATTTTGGTTTGCAGACAATATAAGGTTACAAAGTTTGACTCTGAACTGAAATGTCAGAATTTCCCTGAAAATAAAATTCTTCCTTCACTGCAGTGAAATCAGAGTGTTGTATGTTGCTCTCATGTTTTGCTTTTATATGTAAAATGGTGAGAAGAACGAAAAAATGCAGAACTTAGTTTGCTTAAAAAAAAAAAAAAAATCCATCTAATATGAAAAATGTCAAAATCAGATGTGTCAGATTTGAAAGAATATTTCCCCTTTTCTTTTGAAAGTAATATGACAAAATGTACTCAGTCATCTATGTTTTGATTTTGGTCAAACTACTTATTCCAGTTGTGTAATTAATAGTTTTATCAAAGCAATATCAGCATCCTGTGTTCCTGATTGCTGTGTTTCTTTCCAAACAGATATCACAGGCAGTAATTCCAATGTTTGCCAGTCAGTAAAGCATCTTGTAGCTTATATGATATGATGTATGCAATTCAAGGAACATTTCCTTTAGGATTCACATTGCCTAACCTCAGATGCCTAAGAAGTAGGTGTCTGGGCTAACAGCATTCTGTGTCATCAGCTCACATGTCTAAAGGTTTTTAACATACCTAGAATCCTCTCAGTTCTCTGATGACAGAAGGGAATTAGGTGGCCTAATATCTTGCTGCTACCATAAGGGCAATTCTGATCATCCAGCCTTTGTTTTCTCTCCTTTGGTCCTTGAGCCTGATCTGGGCCTAACTCACTACCGTCAAATAAATGAGACTGCTCCTTTAGAGAGCCCCTAAGGGTGAAAGCCCCTAAGTTGTCTCCGCCATCTCGTCAAACTTCACTCTGAGACTTCTAGACAGATAAAAGTAAGGCGAGATCTTCTCACCCTAAACCACATATGTCAGCTTATTAAAGGCATGCACACTGTCCTGTGTTAGTGCAGCTGTAGAAGCCTTTTTTAATTCTGAGTCAGTAGATCTGGGAAGTAGCATGTGCTGGGCTTTTTAAGCAAATCAACACTGGACTTAATAAACTAATCAAATTAATAGGTTTACTGGACACATCATCAGTTCTTGGCTTTGGGCAGAATGATTTAAGTTAAAAGTTATGTTTTGTACAGTGAAACTAGTTTCTAGTAACAATGCAAGTTCTGTGGAAGCCTGAAAGTATTCTTCGTATGAGAATAATGCTGCAGTCTGCGTGGAATTTTGACAGAAATATGATACTGCAAGCTGAGAAATGCTTGGAATAGTAAAGAGAAATCATTTGTATTCAGTAGGTTTTATGGATTGCTGTAAAAAGCTGTACCTAAAACTGCAGCATGAAGCACTTTGCGTTGTCTTCACTAGAAGGACCCTGAGGTGCAGGAGGTACCAGTTTATCCATGTTCCGGGTATCTCTTTTTAAGGCTCAGAAAGAAAACACACGGCATTCATTATTCCAGTATTTTGCCTTTCTGAGTAGCGAACTGAAGTTAGCTGACCCTTCCTCATCCAGCCGTGCTGGAGTTAATTATTTACAGCTTCAATCTGTGGCACTCCAATGCTGGTTCTTTCGTACTTCAGTCAGGGTGAAGTTAAATATTCACAGTTCCAATCTAGACATAAGAAATAAACTGCACTCTGCAAATAGGGAACTGGGAACTATGAACGAGGAAATGGAAATAAATGACCAGCTTAGTGTTGTTTTATATATTTTGGTTGTCCAGGAAATCCTGATTAGGTTGCATTTGGGCCCTAACAGGGAAGCTTATACTATTCATAAAGGCAGGACATTTTGTTAATAGGCCAGCCTGGGACAAATCTCTGAACAGAATGGGGATTTACTTCAACTTGAGTTTGGACTTTTGTGACAGTTATTCTTCCACTGTGGATATCAAGGCAAGATATATTCCTTCCACCAAAAACCTTTCCTGTAGCACCTACCACTCTCATGGGCTATCTGAACAGCCAAAGAGTGACTGTAGCACCTCGTCTCTGCATAGCATGTCTGGAAATAAAAGCAATGCTCAGGTGGGAGAATCAGACTTCTGAAGTCCACTTGTAGGGGACCTCTTCCTTACTGAGTAATGGGCTGCATTGCCTCTTGTGACAGAGAGAAGGGCCGTACTGCAAGGCTGCAGTCACGGATGTGAGACCGCTGGAAATCTAAGCACAGGCCTCCCCAAGGCCTTCAGCTCCTGCAAGCCCCTTTCCTGCTCCCAGACCCCAGATGAGAGACGCTGGTCAGAAGATGTGGGAGGAGAGCCATGGCACTTGTGCGAAGGAGACAGATGCACATGAGGCAGAGGCCAGATCACCAGGTCACGCCTGGATTGTGACAGGTTTGAACAGTAACTCTAAATCTGTTTTTAATGGCTTTTTAGCTTCTTTCCATATTGGAAGTTAGTCACCAAAAACTAACAGGAGAGCCCAGTCATTTTACACAGCCAACTTTCTAAGCAAACAGCAATGCTTTGAGGCCTGCAGCTTGACAGATAAAAGGAAAGGTGTAGAGTTATATAGTATATACTGCTGGTCATTCAGAATGTTTGCTGAAAACACAGCCAGCTTCTAGCATAGGGTTGATGTACAGGAATTGATAACTTGCTGGTCTGTCCTCAGCCTGAATCCAACATTTTCCTGACCTTTGGAAGGTGGTGACTGTATTTGAGTGAATCTTAACTGTATTTAAAGGGGTTGAGGAAGAGGAAAATGCTCTTGGTTTATGAGATTTTGCACCATAAACTGGGTCTGCACTGTGAAAATATGCATTTAGGGAATTTTAAAAGCTAAATTTACATAAAATCACAATGTGATTTTTTATGTCTGTTACAGGCCAATTAAATGTGTTATGCAAACATTTCCAAATTCATATCGAGTTAATCTGGGACATTTAGAGCATGATTACGTATGCGTCCCCAGAGGGTTTAGTCCTTTTTCTGAAATACCCCAAACTGTACCTCTGAATAGCACTGTAATTGAGACAGAAATGAATCACCAACATTTGAACAGGCAACTTATCTCCATGGGCATCAGTTTACCTTTTATTCAGTGCCCAGCCATTTAATTCAGAGAGGATGACTTTATGGACCAAAAGTGGGTCTCAAGACCTAAACAATGGCTGGATTTATATTGGCAGAAGGCTCAGGCTCAATTCAACCTAAACCTGCTAAGGGTCTAATGGTTCTCCAAGTCTCTCCCTTGCCATGCAAAGCTGGCATCTCTGCTGTGCTCCCACACACTGAATCCCCTGTGCAATTTCTTCCTTCTGGAGAAATCTCTGGCAAAAGCTAAATGGCAATGGAGTGAGGAATGGCGATGAACTTCATAGGTGTCACATGTGCAGCTTTTTGGAGCAAGTGGTGTGTATCCAGACCTTTGGGGAGCAAAATGAAAAAAATAAAGAGGTAGGTGACAAGTTGTCACAGTCTTCTTCAACATCTGCAGGCTGAGTGCCTAGCAAGTCTGTTCGAACATTTCCTGTTATTACCCTGACTTCAACCTCCCCTGCCCCCTGCTTCAATTCAGCTGGGCTTTTTGTTCATCTCCGAACCCGGAGGGCTGAGGGGATGCAGCAGCATCGCTCGGCACAGGGATGGGGATGCAAGGAGCAGCTCCGGGCAGCCCGGTGCCCCGGACGGCCTGCTAGCCCCCGGGAGGAGGAGGAGGAGGAGGAGGAGGAGGAGGAGGAGGAGGAGGAGGAAGAAGAGGGACGGGTCGGGCTCGCCCTTGAGCCCCTCGCTGGGGCAGTGCCCGGTCCCCGCTCGGCAGGGAGGGCGACGAGGGGAGCCGGGCTGCAGGTCGGGGCTGCTGGTGGGAGAGCCGGACCTGCGGGGGGCTGGCCTCTGGCGGATGATTGACACCGAACTGGGTGAGGTTTAAAAAAATAAATAAAAAATAAAAAGGGGGGGGGGGGGGGGGGGAAGAGCGAGCGCAGGGGAGGGGAGTGAATGCGAAGGGGGTGGGGGGGGAGAAGGAACTACTGTAAGAGTAAGAAAGTCCTGCCCAGCTGTTTGCGAAGTTTAAGATTTCCTGTTTCCCCTGCAGCAGCGAAGTTTGCAGTGAGTCACCCGCAGTCCCGAGCGGCGAAGCGCGCAGCCCGCTCCCCCACCGCCCTGCCAGCCGCGGCCTCCCTCCCTCCTTCCCTCCCTCCTTCCCTCCCAGCCTCCGTCCCTCCTCTCCGTCCCTCCCGGCCGGGCCGAGCCGAGCCGAGCCGAGCCGTGCCGCGATGACTCCGCGCCCGCTGAGCCGCCTGCGGGCGCTGGCCCTCTGGGTGCTCGTGGGCAGCTCGCTCCCCGCCGCGCTTCGGGGTAAGTCCCGCTTGACAGTGCTTCGGGAGGAGGAGGAGGGCTCGGTTGCTAAGAAAGTTTGGAAGCTGGAAACGCCGCGGGAGGGGAGAAATGGGGAGAAAAGGGAGGATTTGGCAGGGAACCGGGCAGGGTCGTGGCCGGCCGGGGGAGCCCGGGGAGGGCAACCGGGGAGCCGGAGGCTGGCCCTGCGGCGGCGGCACCTGGGGCCGGGCCGCACCGGGGCCCCCCGGGCACTTTTCTGCGAAGACATCCTCAGAGAGAGGCTCTGCAGGCTGTGGCTTGCGGGATTCCTCGCGGGGAGGTTTGGAGCCCCGGTGGCTGCTGCGAGAGCAAGGTCCCTGCCCCGAGGAGCTTCTTTCTGGTCCCCGTCCTGCCGGTGCCGTGCGAGGTGGCATCGGTAACCGCAGGGCTAGGCCCTAAATCACTGCGCTGCACGACCGGTGCACCTGAAAAAAGAACCTCGGAGTGCTCCAGGTGTTGGTTTTGCAGCAGTTTTGAAGTATTAAGTGTATTTCTGAGGTGTCCCGTGGTAGCCAGTGTGTGGTTTTAGCCCTCGGGTCAGATGCGCGCACGCCTGAGCTGCTGCAAACTTTGCTCTGTGCCCTCTGATTGTCCCCGCTCCTGGTCAATAACAGTCCCAGAACTGCTGCTAAAACAGAAGGATGTAAAGGAGAGAGTTCCTGCACGCTCACTGCCAATAGCTACGTACAGCGTGAATAACCCCATGCTTTATTAATAATCCTGTCAAAGTCAACAGGTTTCGCATACCTGCAGAGTTACTCATGTGAGCTTAGGTCAGATGAATAAAAAGCCAACTCACGAATAAGGCGCGGTGGTGTCCCAGAGCTCGATCCTGTTATTAGTTTAAATTTGAGGTGTGAGACTTCTTACCGATTTTGCTGCGTATTGATACTGCTGATCGATATAAATCATACTTAACTAGTGAGGGCTCTTATTTTGACCCCAGCCCCAGATTTGTTCAGATTTGTTCTTTATTCCTACTACACAAAGCTTTAAATGAAAAAGCTCCACTTTTGTCAGTCTTGTGCCATTTATTATTATGGTTTTTTGTTTGTTTGTTTGTTTCACTCAGCCTGAGTTTATCTACAGTCTATAATAACCAAAACTGAGTCCACCTGTTGTCAGGTAATTTGTAGCTTCAAAACTTATTGAGAATTGTTTTAATAACTACTGCAGTATTTTATTGTGTGCATAGCAGGTAAAGTTGCTCAGAAAACAACCGTTCTGTTGGGGGCAGAAAGTTTGAGGTTTGGATATTGGTTGTTATTTGGCATCAAAATGAAAACTAGTGTTGCCAATTTTTTTTTAATTTTTATTTTTATTTTTATTTTTTGGAAAACAAAACGGGGGGAAAAAAAGCTACTGCCTTACTATAGCAATCTGACTGACTACTATAGTAATCAATAGCTCAACAGGTCAGTGAGGATAAGGTAGGAGGGATACCAGGGACTTCCCAGGTGTGCCTGCTAACCACCAGATGCTTGTTGGTGAGCAGGTTGATAGAGCCCTAGCTAAAATTTCTTCTGAACGCTCTTCACAGCAGATTATTAGACAAGGATGGCACATTCCCGTAAAGAATATGGAGAAAACCGCAGTCACGAACAAGTCCAATAGCGACTATCTGCTTTGAAACAGATGCCCTAATGTCCTGTGCTAGACAGGAGCAATTAAGTTTTTTTTTCCATAGAGTAAGGAATATATGTTTATTTGTTACATGATGCTACATTGTGTGTTTAACCAATAAATGGCAGGGCAAACCAGCAGTTGGCTACACAAGAAATTGTTGCTGCTGTGTCCAAGTGAATACAAATTGGTAATTTGCATTTTGAGTATTAAAACAGAAATTTGTGCTTTGGAATAATCTGTGTAATAGCTGTTTATTTCTGCATATCTGGAACCTAATTTCTCCATTCATTCAAGCTCCTACTTGCATTATTGTCTCCTTATCTTTTAAAAGCCATGTGATAGTTGATTTACTAGTAATAAAATCAAACATAGAGCTTCAGATAGTTGCAAGAGGGAAGTATGAGGACAAACATCTTCGTAACATGGTGGAACATGTTTGTAACACGATCAAATTTAAAATGCATTCCTGTCCCCCACTAAAGCTCTGGCAAATATCCAGTTATTTCAGGAGGGAAGTTGGAACAGAACAGAGATATTATTGCAATTTTTCTATTTATGGGGTATCCTTGAATTCTGAGAACTTTATACCTGAGACTTTGAAAATCACTTTTATTTAATTGCTATTCTGAGCTCTTTGGCATTAACATCCTAATATAATATTCAGACGGTGAATTCCATATAGGAATGGTTTCTATCAAAAAATGATGAGCCAGATCTTAAGCTGCTGCAAATGAATGTAGTTCCATTAGTGTCAGTGAAGTTACATAGAGCTATAGCACATGAGTTTCCTAAAACTGTTTCAAAAGCAATTTCCAAAAAAAAGGGCAATGGAATATATCACTTTTTCATATTCGCAATTTTTCTGCTTATATTTTATAAAAATATTATATGACCTACATTTAGCCAAACAGCATCGCTTCAGAATCAAATACTTCTTTCTGGGATGAGTTGTTATACTTTCAAAGGTGCACTGTGCTATAATGATGGCTGATAAAAGTTGTCATTGTGACAAAGCTTATTCTGAACTCAGGAGCAAAGATGGTATGTGACTTACTAAGGCAAAAAATCATTTTTTTCATTTTTTTCTTCTTTTCCCTTCTTCTCAGAACTAGTCTTTTAGAAAAGAGTTGCACTTTGGCAGGGGGCAGAGTCACTGTAGCACCAGTTGTTGGGGTTTCCCATGATTGTATTTCCTCTGCGAGATATTTTTAAGATTATATTTTTGCATTCATGGCATACGGAGTTTTTTGTCTGTGCCATGTTCACTTGTATCACTTCTCCTCTGACCTCAGAAGATTACTTAAAGGTAGCAAGAATGAGCACAGCCAGCTGTTTGGGGCCAATTTATTCATGTCTTGGATTTCGCATAACCAAATGTGTTTCTGTCAGCTAGATTGAAATATTATCGGTAGCACAATGACAGATCTTGACCTGAGAGTGATCCGTGTAGCCTCTACACCACTGGCATGTCCACAAGATCAGTGTTGGTGGCACAGTGACAGTCAGGGCTTCCAGCCGCCTTCGTGGCACCGTGGTCCTGAGCTCATCAGGATGGAGGTGCCCACGTCTTCTCTGATATCTGGTGAGCAGAGCAACCAAGGGGTGCTCTAAGGCAGGTGGGAGCAGGGGTGCAATGTCATCTTTGCCACATAGGAGCTCTTTGACTCAGGGGAGATCACCAGGTAGGCACGTCCCGTGGACATAAATTGGCTCGTACCACCAGAGCATTGTGAACTCAGTAAAATGAACTAAGATATAAACAAGTTCTGTGCAGATGTTGCAGAGCAGAAGAGATCTCCAGCACAGAGGAGTAGAGAACCAGTCCTATCGTAAAGAAGAAATTTGCTTGAGTCCTAGTCTAAGAGGTTTAAAGCTGAGATTTTGTTTTACTTAATATGTTGTTAGCCTTAAATTTAGTTGGGGTTAAAGGAGTTGTTTGTGGGTGGTTTTTTGTTTATTTATGTTTGTGTGTTTGTTCAATTTATTCCTAGAGAATAATGGGAACAAGTTTTTAAACTCTTATAATCAAGAATAAAACAAAAAGTGGGGTCAAAGTCCTTGGACTTTTTTATGAACCATCATACTGGAAGATTAAAATAGGCCAAAATAAACCAGAAAAAAAAATATGCCTTGTTTTTGGCAGACTAGTTAGGATCCCTTTGGAAGTCTAATTTTGCTGCCAGGTGGAAGTGATAGGAGTTAGAACTGTTAGGACTTAGAAACAGTGCAGAATCTTCTTACTATGTTAAGTAAGAAGGGATATATTGCTATTGCAGCAAGGAGCGGGCGCTGTGACAGGACACTGTAGTTAAGGCAAATGCTGTTTTAAGCCATGAGTCGGTACTATATATTTACAAGATTGGGCTCTCAGCCTTTGTTTGCTATTTTTTCATAGTACAGCTTCATTCTGGCATAAAGACAGACCGGCAGGACTGACACTGGTTGAATACAACCACTTACATCCCGCTGCCTGAAAGGACATGGGTTTAGTTAATATACAGATGTTTAGGCTGAGATACATCGAGAGAACAAACCACTTCAAACACCATCAAGCGATGAAAACTTATCCATATTAGTAATTAAAACTAACTCATCTCACAGGGACTAGCTGGATTCTATTTCTGTTGGTGACAACATGCCATCACTTGTGTCCATTAACTTCTAGGTATTTAAACAGGATTTACATCTGAACGTGTCAAGGGATTTTCCCCTGCAGTCCATACGGATTCAGGGACTGATGTCCATTCATTTGCCTTGCTGCAAAGTTCAGCAGCAGTTTCATATTTAAAAGAACAATAACATTAGCAGTGGTAGGATAAATACTAAATGCTCATTTGTCAGTGTTTGTTCTTTTTTTTTTTTCAATATGCCTTTTTTTTTTTTTTCCCTCTTGCTCTGAATGCCATTGTAGTTGTTACAGATGGAACTGCCAGTCCCTTTTTTTTTTTTTTTTTTTTTTTTTTTTTTTTTTTTCATATGGGTTTTAAAGCCTTTTCACCTCTGGGAAGATCGTCTGGGGGAAGGAGTAGTTTTCCTTTGCTCAAACAACTGGTATTTAGCAGGAACTTCCTGCTGGCATTCATCCCTGAGTTAATCTGGTTAGAATTAGAGCTGGTTGAGAGCTTTTGACACTGTTTTTCATGGGAAAATGCTGTTTCAGTTGTCAAAACTGAAACAATTTGTGGAAATGTACCAGTTTCCATTAAACTTTCATCAGGAAACAGTTTTTTGTTGTGTTTTTTTTTTCCTAGTTCAGGGTGGAATTTCTGATACGGAAGTGACAGAAAGAGAAATCATTAATCAATAATTAGAATAATCAGTGGTCAAGGATGGAAGAAAAGCAGGATCAAGTGACTGCCCTGACTTAGACAACATCTGAATCTGGAGCTCCCCCTGTCCACTGTCTCCAGGATATTGGATGGTTGTCGATTTCTCTCATCTTGCATGCATGAGCAAACACCCCCGCACCACTTCAAATTATTTTTGTTTCCCTCTGGTTGTGAATATGAAAATGTATGAAATGTTACGGCATTTTGTGGGACAGGAAAAATAATTTTCTGCCAGCTTTATTTAGGTTGATCTCTGGCCATGTGTTTGTCTTCTCCTTGTTTGATGGGAATGGCATTGCACAGGATGAATGGTGTCTTCTACTCTTTATTTCATATCGTAACAACTAACAGTGCATTCAGAAATTTGTGTCCTGCAACGGAACCACAATTTTTATTCCTAACAGTCCTGACAGTCTGATTGCAGGATTCCACTTCCCCACTTAACTTGAGTAGTATTTTAGCAAAAATTTCCCTGAAATTAATAGATTTCGGTAATGGATAGAGAAGTCTGCTTCCTCACAGCCCAAGCATCCTTCACCTTAGAGCCCAGCAGATCCATCACTGCCATGACATGCTAGGGTTAACCTTGTGCCTGTGAAAAGATAATTTGGAGCCAGAGGTATGAGAAAGCCATCTTCTATTTCCTACATAGATTCTATTTGTACCCAGGGAGTTTGGCCCAGATCCGCAGAAGAGCTCAGTTGCCCTTCTTAAGTAGATTTCTGGTTGTTAAGGGCGAAAAAAAGACAGACTTCTGAAGCAGCTAAAGCTTGAAGCTCAGCCAGTGATTTGAAAGTCACACCGCATTCTTTCTGGCTTTTTATAGTCAGCAGTAACGCAACTTTTGAAAGATAGCTTCTGCCCTCCGTGCGTTTGATCAGTCCCTCCAAAACATTGCACTGGTGTACCTGTGGGCTTCATTTAATTCAGCATTTAAACTCAGTTAAAAACCCGGTCTGTGCTGAGACATTATAAAATCCATCTTGTGTTCCCAAGGTTGTGGTGGTTCTGTCAGGGCACAGAGACTTCCTTCTGTTAGGAAAGCAAGTGAATTTGAACAGTACACACTCAGAGAGCAGTGGGAAGGCTTCAGAGTGTTACTCCTCAGAGCAACATTTTCCAAGTAAAGACCCAAGTGTGGTTCTTACATGCCTGGGGCACTTTAATGGGCCTCTTTTAAAAACTAGCATTGTGCAAGTGGAACGCATGCAGGGCCAGACTGTCAGCTGGCATAAATCAGCTTTCCTCTGTTGAAGGCAAGGAACCTGCTCTGATTTATACCAGCTGAGAATCTGGCCACGGAATAAATAATAGGCAACTGTATGTTATGAGGCTGTAATTCCCTCGGGGGGGGGGCGCTTTTGTGTTATCAATCTTACAGGAGCCAGAGCGATCTGGTTCTCTTTCTTGGAGCAAAAGAGTCATTTGACTGCAGCATTTTGTAGGCCTCAGAACTTTAGGAAGGAGAGGTTTGGGGCAGTCAAGGGAAAGCAGGTGTTTCCTAACTTCTTATAATACATCATTAAGGATTTTTGCCCAGTAAGAATGATGGGAGGAGAGTTTGTGAGGATGGAGATTAATTGACTGGGGATAGGTGGTCCCAAAAAAGAGAAATGTACAAGAGGGATGATTTTTCATCAAGACCAGGCTTTTAATTCAAAAGCAGTCACGTACATTCCCCAAGCTGTATGAAAATCAAAGCTCCCTCATCACTGATAAGCTGCTAATGCTGGTGTAATTAGTAAGGAAGCAAAGTGAAGAGTGGGAAATAAGGACTAAGGGGCAAACTCCTCCTCAAAATGTGGCTGTGTTTTAATTTTTTTAAAGTCTCATCCAAAAGCGTCATAAATGAGCGGGTATTTATTGTATTGACTTAGAAGAAAAAAAAAAAAAAAAAGGAACTTCCGTTATTTTTTTCCAGGAGTTAGCCTGTAGTTCTCCTGAGTCTAGATATTTTAGATGTGAGATGCAGGTGAACCAGCTCCCTCTGTTTTTAATCCTGCTGTGGATTCTGCAGCACAGAATGGAAATAAGTGCACCGTATACATCACCTGTTGGCATGGCTAGCTTGTGCCTGGGGCTTTTGGAAGATAATGTGGTAATTTTGTAGATTTCATCTCACTAACTAATGTAAGTACATTTTTGATGTTGCTGTACAAGAGAGTGAACTTTGAAACAGACCACAGATGATTACTAATGGATGACTTCTGGTTATTTTCAGGGAAGGAAGCAGAAACAGCTATCCAGGATTCTTGTAAGTCTTGAGATGCCAATCTGTTCCGATCCTCAAGGTCTAATTAGCAGATCAGATACTACTGACAGCTCACTACATAAACCTGCAGAACAGCAATGGGCCACACTACTTACGCAGTACTTATGCAGTAGAAAACTCTTAGTGCTTAAAGGGAGCCAAAATTTTTTACCGTTTTCTTTGACTGCTGCCCTGTGTTTAGTGTAATCTGGCTGCCCTGATCAACTTCCCTATGCTTTTTGGGAGCTGTGGCTGGAGCAAATCTGAAGTCAAGGTTACATCAGGACCTAACATGTCTTCTGTACTTACTATATGCTCCAGGAGAGTAGCATTTGTGAATAACTTTTGTCCATTAAAATGAATGCTCGGGGAAATACGAAAGATGTAATTACACTTTTTCCCTTTCCACAGGTTCTTTTCTCCAACTCTCTAGTCCCTTAAAATATTCTTTCAGTAGATAGTCAGTATCCACCATGCAATTTTCAGGCCACCGCTAAAGGGAGGACTGTAGCTACATTTTCATTTATTTCTCTTCAAGTCACTGTGAGGCTACTAAATCATGTAGAGCAGCACTTCTCTGTTATTCTGAGCAAGAGATCCCATAGGCTGTGTTTTATTCACCTTTAAAATGCAGCCTGTTTTAGGATAAAAATATACGCCTTTAAGGATGTATTTTTTCATTATATTAACAATAATGATAAGATGGAATGATAATAAAATCACACCGGGGAGTTAAATTTCTAACCAGCACTGAGTTGCTTCTGGAGTTCACATGGTAGTTGGTCGCCTTCAGCTCTGAGGACACTGCCCCCTCTAGCTCTGCAGCTATCTTAAAACTTTCCTGTAACGTGACTGGGCAGAAACTCCAGCGCGTCCCCTTCCCCTTGACAAACTCGCAGGAGTACAGGAATGAAGAAATAAATCTTTGCATCCTTCACTAATGGGAAGAAATTAATGAGGTTTTGAACAGTACAAATTTATCAGTCTTTGATCAGGAACCTGTGAGGATCTCAAGAGAAGAGCTGTCGTATGCAGGTGGTTGTTGGTCCTTTATTTCCCTTGGCTGGTTCTGCCTGCAAGCACGCAGCAATTACCCTTCTCGTTTGTCTCCAGCATGCAGGGAGATCTATGGTTCTGCAGTGACTGTGCTGTGGCAGTTGGCCAGCTGCCCTGCTGTGTACCTTTTACCTCCCCACAGTTCCCATTACTGATTTTCATGGTTGCATTGCCTCCTTTTCCTACAGTGGTTGGAGCCTTTGCCCGGAAAGCGGGAGGTCCGCAGTCATGCCACTCCTCAGCTTGAGAGTATCTAAGCTCCATCAGTGACAGGCTCTGAGAGGAAAGATCCTTGCTGGCTGGGACTGGTCAGGGCTGTAGAGGCAGCACTCTGCAGAGAAAGGGTTGATGTGTGTGCGTGTGGTCCCCCGAAGCATGTCAGAGGAGAAGAAAGCCTGTTCCCTGATGGATTCATTCATTATTCCAGCCCCTGCAGGGTGACTGATATTCTCTCCAGGGAGTTCATAGCACAACAAAGAGAGACTTTACATACAGAACCTTTTTTTTTTTTCCCTAAACTGGAAACAACCGTTTCTCATCCCCATGAAAAGATCAGAGAGGACCATGTAATAGTCATGACTTCGTAAGCCCCTTTATTGAAGCTTTCACAAAATAACTAGGTCAGCAAATACGTGCTTTTCAGCTATTGAATACCCCCTTTCCTTCAGTCTGTTCTTCCATTTCCTTGCCCAACTTTACCACAAGGGAATGCCTTAAGTCAAAAATCTGGGAATCTGATGCCTTTATTGCATTTGCACTATTCTCATCTGGTGTGCCAGGCCATCAGGCTTACAAAGCTGGTGTAGCCCAAGTTTGCGTGTAAACAGCAATACTGCATTGTCTGGTTGTAACTAAAGCCATACCTGCTTCCTGTTTGCCTGTGGATGATAAAAATAGGAAGACATTCAACAGGAAAATATTGGTGAACTCTTCTGGAAAAGGGAACACAATCAAAAAGGGTTTCTTCATCGTTGTTCTTTTTCCTTCAAATCCTTCTCACACATTGCTTACCTCTCACATTTTATACTTTTGCCTTGAAATTTCTGCCTGGCTGGGGGCTTTGCTGTTCCCACTCCTCCCTGAAGCTGTGCTGCTACTGTGAATGTTAGGGCAACAAGAAGCAACCTAGAGCTTCCCGTACATACGTGCCCCCTGCCTTTAAGTGTAGAAGGGAAGATATAAAAGTGATTCAGTGTTGGAGTGACTTAGGGGCTCCTTCTTTTACATGGGAGGAGGAGATAAGACTTGATGGTGATTTGTAACTGAACACAGTTTTTTGCATCTTGAACTTCAGTTAAAGCAGTGAGCTAGGAAGCGAGAAACCAGGGCCCAGTCTCTCTCAGTCTCTGGAGCCCCAAACCCAGATCTCCAGCTTCCCTGGATTTCATCCGTTGTATTTCTTATGCAACAGTTAAACTTCAGTACAGTTATTTGTATTAGAATTTCCACAGCTTGAGCTAGTTCTGCTTAACATCTATGAAAAAATAAATGCATTGATGTGTCAATTATGGTTTCTATAGACAATTATAGAAGTTGTGGGAAATGAACAGAGGTAGTTTCAACACTGGTCTATTGTGATTGGGAAATCTAAGTTCAAGGAGAGTCATGACCACTGTTTTTCTCAACAGAAATTCTGGTCAATAACCCTTGGAGCATCCAGGGTCAGCCTCAAATACCCTGCCAACTTCAATAAGATCCAATTTACTTTTCCCCCTCTCCCCACTTTTCTTTGCTTAAGAAACTGTGTGTTAGCAGCTGCCAGGGAACGGTGAGGGCACAAGGTTTGGTTTGACTATTTAAGGCCTAACTCTTCCCCCAGTTGTCTACATATGTATTATTCACACTTCAGCCAACTTGCACTTGCCCTGACTTGGCTGGTGCTCTGGTGAGACGTAATGTGATTGTCAAACACATACCTACTAGTGGTTTGAAGTCAGAAACATATTGGTCTTCTCATGGTTGGAGGTGGGTAGCAAATGCTAGAAACAAACCACTAATCATTTGAAGTATCTTACCCTTGGAAGTTAATGACAAGGCATGCTTACCACTATCATAACCACACACCTAGAAATAGAAAACACTGACACCTGCCTTTCCAAGTTGTTGCTTAGCATGGGTATTTATGCTACCGATACAGTCATCACCCTTTATTTTAAAAGGTGGATTTTGTTTTAAGTTTCCATTTTGTGTTTTTGAAACACAGGTGTAGATAGCTCTGCAGAGAGCAGTAATTTTCACTCAATTGTCTTTAGGCCCACAGTGGCTTAGGAAGGAGGTGGTACTGTTTGATCAGGCAACCATACTGCCTTGTTAGCATTTTTAGGTGTGCATTTAATGTTATGCTTGCCTGGCTTTTGAAAATGACAGACTTGTGGTTTTGGACATAAGAAGAACAAAAGAATTAGGAACAGTACATAGGTCTGCTATTCTATGGTTGGATACAGATTTAGTCGGATATGCAGACAGTTAGCCATGCCTTAATAAGATAACAAACCCATAAACACCAGGAACTGGGAGCGTTTGTCTCAAGGCAAATGTGAGGTGGTGCAGCCTAGCTAAATTTGCTCTGTCAGAACGGTAAATTGTGAGAAATTTACTTACAGTTACTGATGGAAATAAAGTGTTAAGCAGGGCTAACTTGGTATTTTTTTTCTCTTCAGTGAGATGAGATTATGAATGTAAACAAGCACCCATTCCAACGAATGGAAACTCTAGGTGAACTAAATCACTCCAAAACAGGGTGTGCATTTTTAACAAAGAGGATAATTACATTAATAGAGCCTTGTCAAGGGATGTAATGGACTTCCCTATGTGAATCACTATGTCGAGGCAGGGTTTTGCTTTTTATAGATATACCCACAGAAGTCAGGACTTGATGCAAAAGTAGCTGAGTGGGATGATTTCACTTACAGAAGGCTGAACTGGGAAAATCATCCCAGCACTTTCTGACATAAGGTCCTATAACCTAAAAATCTGTGATACAGCTGGTAACCACCACTTTGTTTTCACTCATATCTTTTTCAGAATTAGTACTAGCATCTCCATAAGTAACAAACAGTTAAGGCACTTGGCTAACTAACCCAGTGGAAGGATATTTCAAATATGCATGAGTTATAAAATTTTGCATCCAAGGAATTTAAAAAATGTCTCCATTCGTGCAGAGTACTTCCCTCTGGTATAAATTAAGACGTTATTTTGTTTGGAAAGCTTGGAATTGTTTTGTTTTGTGAGAACACTTTGGAAAACGTATTTTGTTCTGCACGAGTGTAGTATTTGTGAAAAATGCCAAAGCAACAGCTTTAGAGAATGAGATGCCCACGTCACTGAACAGCTACACTAGAAACCATAACAAAGCCCGCAACTTGTGTGTGATGTTTAAAGGGATGCTGAGCATTTCAGCTACTATGGCTATCTCAATGAGCTTTCTCAATGGCAGTTGTTGAAATGGTATTTTCATGACAAAATTGTTAATCCACTTGGCATTTGATTAAAATGATCAAGGCGTTTCATAAGAACCCTTAGATATCCTGCAGACTATTACTGATTTCTATAGTTGAGTGAGTTCCCTCCTGATAAAGGATGATTATCTGCTCTGACCAATATCCAGAAACATTCAGTGACTCAAAACTGTTAAACATCAGCTAGTATAATTTGACATAACAGCACTCAAATCATAGATTAGCATCTGCTGAAAATCCTGACCTATTAAATTCAACTCATACATGTGACAGCAAATATCTTCTGTCTTGTGGGAGCAGAATGAGAAACGTTTGTTTCTGTTGCCAGAAACAAACTGCACCATTTAAAAGTTTATGAAGTATCACTGTATTTTGCTTTTTTGTAGTTCTCAGTTGTTAGAAGGAATTTTGAGGTAATTGGATGAAATTGTGAGATACTTGGATGATAATTAAGAGACAATGGAAGATTTCCTTCTGAGCTGCTGCTTGATGTACTTGGTCTTGTGTTTGTCTTCTCTCTTCCTATCTTTTTCCCTGAAACAATTCCTCCAACAGAAGTCATTGTTTTGCAGACATTTAAATCGCTTTCCTCTTTATAATGTTTCTTCTAAACAGGGCCACTTGGAAGCACGTATGCTGTCTTGGAGTGCTACTGAAAGATTGTGCTCTTGAGAATGACATAGGCTGTAGCTTGAGGACCTGACACAGTGGGGTTTTGGAAACAATGGCCCTGTCAATAGCAGCTGGGAGGGAAAACCCCTAGAAATACAACTCCATGTGTACACTTCACATTCTGAGTTTATTTACAATTTTATTCTGGCTCATCATAAACAAAGAAGTGTCTGCAGTCCCTCACACATCTTCAGGCAGGTAGACTAAACATTTTAGACTGGCAAGTTCCTTACTACTGAGCTTTGTCTAAGGGAGGAATGTCCTTACCATACACCACAATGCCAACCCTTCTGGGGCCTGGCTACTGCAAATAGTGGGTAATGTTGTGTTGTATGTAGTGAGAATTGTTGTATTCCTACATGCAGATTTTTGAGTGTCTGCTGCTATTTTTTTTTTAATGTGAGGGCTTACGGGCTGGACTATGCACACATACAGAAGAGACTTGTGAAAATATCCAGTTTTGTAGTAAACTTAATGATTTACTTACACTTGTGGTCTAGAAATAATGGCAACGATAAGGACCTTTCAGTGAGCTTTCAAGGGATGTGTTTATGGGTGAAACACCTTACTATTTCACAATGGGTAGGCTTCACCCATGGTTTTTATTTTCCTTTAAGCCCAGTAAAATTTCAGCCCCAAACAGAGATGGAGGAGCTGACTTACTCTTTCCCTTATTTCAGTGGGATGGTATTGCCAGCTGCTGAGTCACAGTCCCAAAGGTAACTGAAGGGAGATGTTTGCAACTGCATTAAAAGGAACAGCTAATACCTGAGGGATGTACTAGAAAATTTACCGTCGGCAGATAAAGGAGATGCTGCTTTGCTGGTAGAGATACTTCTTTACCAAGAAATCTGATAACTCTGTAACAGCATGTGACAGCAGTAGGATTTCTGCGAAAGCAGTCAACAAAAGAAAGTTTTCCTAAGGTTGGATGTCATTAAAAGTGTGTATTTTTATGCATGTGCTCTTTTCTCAATACTCAGTATATAATTCCCATTAACGGTTGTAGAAGTTAGATGCATCTATCAAGAGAACATATCCCCACGGTATTAAATCGTGTTATTCTGATTCTTTGCGTGTAACTTGACAGAGACAAATATAACCATCCAAGCTACTGAATTTGAGAAGGATGTGTGTGTTTTTTCCCAAATCCATTCAAAGCGATTCTACTCCCAAGGGATTACATTTGAGTCTAACTTTCCTCTGATTTACTATTTTAGCTGAGCTGATGGATTATGAAAGAGAGTAATTTCTTTTTCATACTGTTTTCCCGAATCTGTCATTCAAATCTTGCTTTGTGAGGACAGAATGGTTTATAAACATCTTCCTGGAGGAAAATGGCTCCTTACAGCTAAAAGGAGCTCTGAACAGAGCTTCTGCATAAACATGTTTGCCCATCAGTGACTGACAGAGAAGTCTCTGTGTGTGCAAAGGATGTGGATTTGTTAAGTGAGACTTCTTATTTGGAAACTGTTTTTCAAATAGACCAGAAAGGATGGGTTATGCTCGGATCTAGAGAAAGAAATTGCACAGGATTCTATTTTATCAGAATGCATGGATGATATTGTAAACTAGGACCATAGCAGGAGCATCCTTTGGCTGGGAGATGTGCCTTAACTTGAATTCTATCTCTCCCAAATATTTCTGAATTATAGAGGTCTTCAAAAAGCTAAAGAAAATGAGGTGGTCTGCACTCTACATAAGTAAATTGTTATTTTTTATTAAGTTTAAAGCAAAGTCCCCAAGTCTTAAACTGTGACTACATATTTTGCACCTTCAGCAAAGCCTTGTTTTTGTTTTGTGTCCTTGTTTTTATTTTATGTGTTTCTTTGTTTATGGCTGGGAAGGAGGGATAGTGGCAGTGAAAGCACTAAAAAAAAAAAAAATCTTGCTAATACCCTGCCTTTATCTGGAAAACCAAATATTTATAAATCCCTCTGAATCATGTAACTGTGTAAAGATTGCACTGTGTTTGAAAGCACAGTTGTCTGGTTAATCCATTTAAATGCTTATTTAGAATGGGCAGCTGTGAGTCTTTGTGTGTACACAGCTTCTCCCCACACTTACTGTTGTGTTATAAAATATAGAAATTCTGGCCTGATTCAGTAGCAGTAGGTGTACACGCATGCCATTTTCTATAGTATGAGACAGAGATTGTCCCCATGCTGAGCACATGCTTGTTTAAGTTGGCCTGTGGACGTGCTGTGGCTGAAGATGTGTGGTTTTTTTTTGGTCACTTCCAATCCCAACTTTTTAGGTTGCTTTAGATCATGCTTCAAGAACATCCAGGTCCTACACAGAGGCACCAAGCAGCCCCTAACCCGTGACTTCAGCATGCTGCAGCAGTGACACAAAAGGTGCAGTTGTGAAGACCCCGTTACAGGGCTCAATGTGGAGCTGTGTATGGGAAAAGATTAGGAACACTGGTTTGTATTCCTCTGCCATGGTGGAAATACAACACTGGATAGCAGGAATGTAATTTATGTACTCCAAACCATGCCGATGTATCTAAACTGTTCTTAATGGCTTACTTACGCCACTTGTGCCCCATGTGCTTTATAATTGCGAAGCATTTCCTACTTGTGAATGTGACTCTTTAACCAAAATTTGAACAGATGCTGCCTGTTCCAATTACAGCATTGTAGTTTGAGACTGCTTTTGATTTTTCTTTTTGAAAATACTAAATCCATTATTTAGGTTTGGCTTCATTTCATTAGGCTACTTGTTCCTTGTTGCACAGGATCTTCAGCTAACAGAAAAGGAAGTGCAGTCAGAATCAGGCTCTTTGAAATCACGAGACGGGAATTAAAGCTCAGCGAAAGTTTCAGAGCAAAAGCTCAAAGTCAGGCAAAACTTTGTCTGGGTTTACGGACAGTTCTCCCAGACTAGTAATAGTTTCAGGTAAATGTTCATCAGACTTTCCCTTGAAACAAAACAGAGTTGTGGTAATTTGGCTGAATTTTGTTTCTGTGTTCACATTACAGTTCTGCAGCAAGATCAGACATTTCACTTCAGATAGAGGATATCTGTGCTTCATTAGTGCTAACCTTCCCATTTATAGAGCTCTTTCTCTTGAAAAACAGTGTATCCTCAAAATAAGACTGCTCTGAATCCTTCAGCATCCTGGGAGGAAGAGACATTTGATAGGTCTGTATGCTGCTGACAAACCAGTTGCAGAGCAATACCTGTCTTTTCACATGTCTCATATAAGTCTCATTAACTGACTTGAGACACCGTAAGTGTCTCAAAAGTCAAAATAATCTCCTGCCTACTTTCATGGTAGATTTGAACTATGATCGCAGTGGATGTGAATTATGGATCCCCATAGTGGTTGGTGCCTATCCTGAGGTGTCTCTGCAAATATTTATGGGGATAAACATCAATCCCTAGAGTTTTCCCTGAAGCAAGGACCATAGCCAATGCAGTCGAGTCCTAGGCAAGTCCCACCTGCCCTAGCAGTGACAGTGCCTGGCAGAAGAGAAAATCTTCCCCACTTGGAAGAGCTGTGACATCCCATCTCAGGGCGGGTGGCATTTGAAAGCAGGCTGCACTCAGACTGGAGCCAGCCTCATGTCCCTCTTGGTCCAGGCATTTTGGCAGCCTGACCCCAGCCTGGGATGCAGAGTCCTTGGGTGCACTTCTGCCCTTGGGGTTGTGTGTTCGGGGCTGATCAGCCTGGGTGCCCCTGTTGAAATTCACATTTTCCCATTGCCCTAGCCATGGGTTCCTGCTCATCACACTATGTTCTTTGTTGTGTTTGTGTGATCAAAGAGCTGTCTAGACTGGAGAAATGTTCTAGTTTCCAGCTGGCCTTTTGGAGGGGCAGGGAGGCTTGGTAAGGCGAGTGTTAGTGCAAATCAGCCCCCCAGCCTGGGTCCTCTGTGAGGAAGGAGAATGTTCAGTGAGGGATGGGAGCAAATCTGCTTCACCTCACCAGAGGAGGTGAACAGGACTACGTTTTTTTGCAAACTGAGAGTGTTTGTGCAGATACTTTCAGTATGGGTTCACCAGAGAGAAAAGGAAAAGAGAAGATCTTTTGTGTTCACAATGCTTAAGAAACAAATTAGTCACTTTTCTTAAAATGGTCTGAGGACTTTTCCAAGAGGCAGGCAATTGTTGTTCTCAAAATATGCATTTCCTCGCATAAAAAAGGAATGGCACTAAAAATAAGATGTCAGAAATGGTGTGTGAGTGTGAAGTGGGATTCCCAAAGGAGTGATCCACGAGGGCTCTGGAAAGCTGCATGTGGCAGGAGCCTTTCAGAAGGGCTCTGACCCTCAGAAACCGCTGTGGAGTGTGTGGCTCAAACTGCAGTGACTGTGCTTCTGATGCAGCATATGCAGGAAAGATGGGGATGGCCTAATGCCTTCCAAAAACTGTCCAGAAAGTGTGTTAGTAGTTTTAAGGGGATATTATTAAAAAACAAAATGAAAAATAAATGTTATGAAATGGCAAGCACAGGAGTGATGCTTTTTCTGATGCCAAGCAACCTCGTTGTATCAAAGGAAGCCTGGGGGAGTGAGACAGAACTTTGAATTTCCTGTTTTGTGTGATTTGTCACAGTCTTAATGTTTATGCTTAATTTTCTCTACTTTAAAATAAATAAAAATAAAACTCTCCCTCCAAACTAGAATGTCATGACCTTTCCTGGACATCCTATCTTAGACCAGAGAGGGCTTGCAAGAGCCTGCCAGTCTCTTGAGTGAATGAGCAGTGTTAATAAACATCTGCTGGTCTGTGCTGACCCTTCATAAGGTACAGCAGCTGTTGTAAAAATATATCTTTTTTTACACAGTTTCCTGTGCATTTTAGTTGCCTTAATCTGCTCTTTCGAATACACTAGAGTCCACTGGGCATACATTTAGCAAGAATCTATATGTAGCAAGTGTTAACTTCAGCAGGAGTCAACTGTGATTTTAGGAGGTCCTTCAGGAAAGATTTGGCATTTTGCAATGTGAGTTGCTGCTTGCTGCCAGTGTAGAGGTCAGTCTTTAAGCCATTACCATTTTGTGTTTGAAGGAGATTATTTTCTGAGACCTATCTAACCTTCCACATTCCTG
This sequence comes from Nettapus auritus, assembly GCA_011076525.1. NCBI lineage: Eukaryota > Metazoa > Chordata > Aves > Anseriformes > Anatidae > Nettapus > Nettapus auritus. Next base: position 42,634,607 of record CM021766.1, read on the forward strand.
CCAAAAATGCTGCAGGCAGTCAGGTAACACTACGAAAGATTTTTGTACGTACACATTTCACACCTCTTGAATTTTATAGTTGATTTAAAATTAACTGAGTAAATAAGCCACAGCAACTTTTTGTGTGATAATTCTCAATTGTTACACTGGCTACATTTGTTTCTAATGTAACCTGAACTGAGGTAAATCAACCATGCTTTAAAATGATTTGTAGATATACAGAGAAAACTGTAAAACCTCCACCCTTTTAACGTAATCAGTTAAAGTGATGTGGTGATGTGTGGATACCAGGTTGCACTTTGTTACTTGAAGCTATTTGGAAAGTTAAGCGTGACAAAGCCACACGCTAAATATGAGTAAAGCCCTGTAGGAGTGTCAGTCGTGAGTGTCTGACTGAGCAAACGTTACTATTTTTGATTTCTGTGCAGCTTTGGTTCTGCATTGTTCTGTGGGAGCTGAGGGCTGCCTGCTGCAGCATCACAGCGGTGAGCAGACAAAGCAGTGGTCTGCATGAGGGAGAAGGAGGACTGTGCCATGTGCTGTCATCACAGGTGCCACAACTTCAATTTGCCATGGGAAAGAAGACAGGGTTTGGCAATACGGTATGTCAGGAAGCTTCTTAGTCACAACACTCATAAGGTTAGCCTCTTCACCCCAACCAAATACTAATGTGTTCTGCCAGCCAAAAGTTGAGCAGAAGATGCTTTATGACATACCCTTCAAAACTTCTCCACCTTCCTCTCACTTGTAGCCTGTTCAGTGAGGATACTCCTAAAAAGATGACAGTGAAGATTTGTCTTTCCACTAAGTAGCTATCACAAGCTGGACACTTAGTACTGCTAGTAATGAGGTGATGGCTTTAGGTAAGCAGTGCTGATACCTTAAGAATATGATCCATTTTTTTGTGATCTCATGGATTTTTTAGTTTGTACATGGCACTCAGCACATTCAGTAGGCTTACAAATAAACTGAAGGACCAGGATCTGTTTCTATAAAATATTTAATGGCTAATAGAGGTAGCTTGACAAAAACATTATTGGAAAATATCCTAAATGCCTGTACTGGGTGGACTTCTGAGTTCCTCTGTTGGAAACCAGAAGTTTAATACATAGGGCCTTGAAAATAGGGTTGAATGACTTTAAAGTGGCTATTTCTCATGTCTCCTGTAGTAAAAGAGAGAAGGGGAAGAAATACAAACTAAGCTTTTGGAGGGAATATATGCCTTTTTCAAGACAAGTGATTCACCTTCCCCAAAGCCATTATGAAGAATGAAAAACCCGATTATATTTTCAAGTAGGTTGGTGGTGGTGGTGTGACTGTTGAGGGGGCAGAAGTGAGGAGAAGCATGTTTCTATAAACAGGCTTCTTAACTAGCTGAAGAGAGAGGTAGGATGGGTTCAGAAACCTGCTTAGAAGATCCAGTGGCATGCTTTTGTTCTGGTGAGGACCAGTAGTTGAGAGCAGAGGTACTTCTGTGTTTTTCTGAGCTAGAAGTGTTCTTAATTGTTTTAAATGTTTTGGGATTTGCCCCACAAGCCCTTCTGTCATGAAGAATCTTTTCTTCCTTCTGTATCACAAAAAGAACTATTTAATACTTGAATGATTGCTGTCTATTTTCAGAGCATCTAAGTTGGAAAAATATTTGTATGAATCTGAAGTGTTTTCGCCCTTTCAGCCCTGTTTCAAATAAAGTAATGGCAGTTTTTACTGTGCAAATAGAGCGCCAAAGGAGGTGAAGTTGCAAGATACGCCTTTTTAATGGACAGGTCAGATTTAGCTATGCTAATGTCAGTCCTGAACCATGAATCATGCTTATTACAACAAAGCAGGAAGGCTGTTTTTCCTAATCTCGTGATTCAGATGAGCATTGCTGTACTAGATACTCACTGTATATCTGAAGTCACAGAAGGAGTTAACCACCACCAATAGCTTCCAGTAAAATCCAAATTTAATGCATTATGCAGAAAAAAAAAAAAAAATTAAACCCTGTAGTCATAGCTGAATAAATTGATCTTCATGTTATATCACATACAGTTCTCCAATGCTGCGTGCTGTTTACTGGCTGTGTTAGGGAGGCTGCGGGTTAAAGTCAAGAGAAGATGAAACATCCCTTTGAGTGCCCTATGGGAAGCCATCATTTAGATCTTTTTTCAGCCTTTTTGCCTGGAGACAGTATTCATTTGTTCCGCCTTCCATGGGCTACCATGGAGTGCTAAACAGTGGCCAGCAAATGTGGAAGACAGCAGCAAGTTAAAAATCTGCAGGTGAAAACTCATTATCTGAAGCATCACAACAATGTTATTTTTATTGCCTGTTTTCAGAATATGTTCACATTTCATTGTAAGTGCTGAGCGTGAGTCTCCTCACACCTGCACTAATGTCAGTCAGCAGTAATTTCACTGACTACAGCTAGCTCAGTTCTTAGGCATGCATGTTTGAGGAAGGCAGCTCACTGCCATGCCCTGTGCAACTGAGAGGAGCCAAGCCCATGATTAAAACTGCCAGTGTTAGCTCATTTTGGAAGAAGGGGATAAAAATAGCATTATTTTCATGTTTTAAATACAAGAATGATTTTCATCCTGAAGGTCTCCAGCTTAATATTCTGCTCCCTCCCTTATTTTCTCCTGTTGTGCCCCCCTCCTCCCTCACTCCTGCCAGATTTGATTGTGTTTCTGTGTCAGTGCCTGCAGCAATCCCTAAAGCAAAGTTTTGCCAGTTCCACATGCTGCTAAAAGCCAGGTACTGCCACTGCAGAGGTGAGTTAAATGAAGTTTTCTAACTCCTGCTCCTTTTGTCTTCTCCCTCTGCAGATGCCTTCCCTACCTGTGGGTTAGAAATAGCGGTTTCCACGTTTCAGTGCAGTCCATCCAGTGGCCTTCTCACAGTGAACCAGTTCTGCTTTGGCCTTCCTTCGCTAACCGGGGGTGGCCACACTACTTCTGGCTAGGTCTAGCTCATCAGAATGGTTCACAACATCATCTTTCCTAGCAGACTTCTCAGGCACGTTGAAGAGCAGGCTGTAGCCCACATAATCAGTTGGAAGGCTGCGTGCCACACCTGGCCAGTCTTTTCCCCATCTCCTAGTGGCTGCTTTGTAATAGGATGGGTTACAGGACTGCGGGATGAATGTGTATCTCTGCATTAACAATTGCATTGTTGCCATCTGATTGGCATAACTTGCTTTTTTTTTTTTCATATGACAGGCAACACCCATTATATGATAGGAAAAAGCCATGACATGCATCTTCTCCAAGTACTTCACCAAAAAAGGATGTTCACAAAAATGAAGTTATTTTAGTCTTTGTTCTTCGTAGAGCCCCAGGTTTGATCAGACAGGAAAACAAAACTATGGTCCCAACCGCTTTGCGAACAGAAGTACATTTACTACACAAAGGCGTGCCTTTAGATACCAACGAAGACAGCTGCTGTGGTAGGCCAGAAGTCTGAAGATCAAAAGGAAAACCAAGAGGAGAGATACCTTCTGGAGGAAAGAAGGGAGTGAGTTGCTAGGGCCAGACCCTGGTGACATCAGTGATTTGTGACTATATGTGGTGTAGGTCAAGGCAGAAAAAATCTTCAAATAACTCTCTAGGAACATGGTTTTCTGAGTCTTGCAACAGGGAGAGTTAGATATGGTGAGCTAAACATTTCTGGAGCCTGCTTTCCTCTGACATATTTTAATTGTATGTAAAAGATAGCTGATATTTGGCTTTAAGGAAGCTGTTTTAGCATGCTTATCATCATTGCTATTAATCTTAATAGAAACAGTCACAAAAACCCTGTGCCCATGCCAGTCCCATTGGGTTAAATCATAGTTGAGATAAAGGACTGCAGCCCACAGCGTGGTCCGAGACACCAGGAACAATATGTGTTCATACTCACATAGTGAGCGTGGGAGTATGTGTCAGAGAATGGTACTCCAGTTCAACTCGTGATGGCATTAAGTTCAGAAGTGTCAGCTGTAATTGAAAATCTGAAAATACATGTTTCACAGTGTTACCCCTGAAGGTGTTGCTATGGGAGTTCCTAGGTAATCTGCAGCATTGCCAAGCCCTGTGATTTTTATTGTGAGTAGTATGATAGCCAATAATTTTCTTGAATATCAAGCTCCTGGACTCCAGTGTTTTTATTTCCTTAGCTTTTGATTTTGTAAGTTGGTAAGCTTCCAATCCTTCTGCTTGTGGTCAAAGTTTCAAAACATTACTCAAATGCACTCTGAGATTCCAGACAGCAATGGTAAATAAAGGAGAACCCAGCAGTTGTTCTTTTTCCTTTTTTTTTTTTTTTTTTTTTTTTAAACTTCTTTTATTTCTACAATCTCTCTGGCTAATCTTGTGATTTCATGACTCCTGGTTTTTGAACCTTCAGGGATGATTATGATGCCGTCTTTCCTTCCTTGTATTACTGCACTGTATATAACCAGTACAATTAAGAATAGATATCAGGATATTTCCAAGTCTTAAAAACAAAGCTCAGATCTCTCCTTTCCCTTGACCCATCCCTCCCTCCTGCAGTTGAATCATCAATACTTAGAAGGCATTTTTGGAAGGCAAAGAATGTTTTTGCAGCACCACTTCATTTTCATGATGCTGGTGTTTCCATCAGTACTGAAGTTCTGCTAAAGTTATAGATCATGTGCTGGAGGGGGGTTGGCAAAACAGAAAACATGCTCTGTGTGGTACTGTTTCTAGCAAAACGTAGTGTCTCTGTGTTAGATGAGAAGGTAATACAGTTTGGATTTTCTTCAAAGTTGCTACTGTGCTATTTAGCCATTGAGCCATGAGGCCAAGAAGCTGTGTTCTTTGGGAGAACAAGGAAAAGTTCCCATTCGTCTTCCTGATAAAGGCATCCTCCTCATTGCAAATTTCCATAATGTAGTGGAGTCAAATCTTAAATTCAAACCTCTCCCATCAGGTGGAATTATTTCGTAGCAGATGAGTTCTCATCCTAACATCTCCCTCAGCAATTTTTTTTAAAGGAATGATATCTATCTGCTCAGCTGTGCTGTCTTATTTGTGTACATGTGCCAAAGGCATTGGGCGAGAGAAGAAAAATGCAGTAATTGTATTTTACAAGATAGAAATGAGAGAAATTGTCTGATATTTCTGAAATGCAACCTAAGAACTAAATACTTTTTTTCCAGTGTAGATATTCCCCAAAAGATAGCATGTTGTTTTGGGCTTTATTTAAATGTTATTGGATTTTGAGGGGCCTGTAACAATATTAAAAGAAAAATAAGAAGAATGTAAACTATAGACTGAGATCTCAATGAAAGTTACACATCTACAAAAAACAGATACAAAGCAAACAACTTCAAGGCAGTCAATAGACTTTTGGTGTGGCCATACAGTTTATAAAGTCTTTAGAAGTCATAAAAAAGAGGTGAACCACAAAGTAAAACAATAAACTCTGGCTCCATCAGAAGCCATTGAGTTGATCTTTCCTATGTGGCTGCTCTAGTGTCTCTTCAATAATGTCTAGCCCAGGTGTTGGCTTGCATGTACTGTGCATTTTAACCACAATGACTGATCTATAGTCAACTGGTCAGCTGGAAGATTCATAGACAAGAAACACTGTCTTTTCTGAGTCCTCTTTGTGGCCAGAGAAGCAAGGAAAGCTAGAATTAGTTTTCCTGCAAAAGTAAAAATAAAAAAACTAACATTAGAGAGTAGATGACAAAACTCACGTTTTAAGAAGCAAGCACATATTTTAGGACATCATCCTTCAGATGTGCAAATCTGTGTGTTTTGTCTGTTGACTATCCCGTTATATCCACAGAGGTTTATTTGTTTTTTAAAGGAAAATGAAAGATTGCTTCTGTCCACAGTGTTCATATAATGTCTGAACGGGATAAAACCTTGAGGAGTTGGCTTGTGTGGTATGAAGGAGGCAACAGAGTAGTCAAACAGTTTTAGAGATTTAAATTAACTACCAAATTAACATTCAGTTAACTACCAGAAGTGGAGTAGTCTTGCTGGTCATGAAACAATCTTTGCTCATGGGCCCATCAGGAAATGAATGAATACACTTTTCTGGGGAAGAGCCATACCAACCTGTCATTCTCCATGCCAGAGACCATTGATTGGAGACAGGTCTGAATTTATGTGACTTGGAAGCAGACTAGTCTTTCTTGGATTTCTAAGTCCTCAAAGTCTGGTTACAAGCTGTAATCAGAAGAGATTGATGCTGAGGTTCACATATGGCTCCAGATATCAACATAGGATGTTTGCAGAGGTTGATTTTAGCATCAGTCTGATAGGGGAAAGTCAAACTTGGTTTTAACCCACTTAGTTTGGAACTGGATGTGGTGTAAGAGTGAGCAAGGCCGAGCTGTAGTAATGAACAACACACCAACACCTGCTATGGCAATGTGACTGTATTAGGGAGCATAAATTGCACTCTCACTTCAAATCAGACATTGAAGTGTGGAAGAAAGTTTGTGCACCTGGACAACTTATCCAATACCTTGAACTGCCAGGGGAATGAAAACAGAGGCACTGCATTTTCAGCCACTATTACAAGTATTCCTGGGAGAAAATTCATGTCCAGTCAGTTCTGGAAGTCCTAAAACCCTATTACCTTTTGCCATTAATTTAGCACGTTCAGAAATTAACTGTCACTAACTACTGAGCCTTTTACTGGTAATTGAATTAAAACCTACTCCTCTAACTTAGAAACTTTGTGTTCGTGACCTTGCAGGTGATTACTGCTTTCCAGCTAGCACTCTTATTTTATTATTATTTTTTAATCAAGTTGCTTGGTTTGGAGATCTTTCCTTGGAAGAGGTCCAAACATATTTCCATCTGTTTGTTCCGGTGGGTGAGACTTGGCAGAACCTGGCGTGGGTGGGGACAGCACAGAAATGATCCCATCCCTCATCAAACACAATGTGCTTGAACCAGTTTACCAAGGGCCACATGACAGCAAGTCCTTAGGTTGTAGCATTGAGACGACTGGGTCGTGTCTGTGGCCTAGGTATATTTCATGATACGTCTGCCATGTGAAACACAAAGCCTTGTGAACTCAGAGCTGAAAGCCCTGTAGATGCAGCTGAGTCTTTGCAGTCTGAGCAGTAGATGTCTTTTCCTTGTGCTGCTCAGTTCTGTGGTGTCAACACAGGAGCCACAGGCCCAGCACCCTGCTATAGGTTTCCAGTGTGAACTTGGCTGAGTCACTTAATCTCTGTGGCTCATCTGTAAAAGCAGGGCCTCCTTAATATTTCTCTGTATTGCTCATCCAAGGCTTTAGAAACATAGATTGGCTTTTTACTGGGTAGAGGGACAGTCCCGCGTTGTCAGGGTGCTTTGATCGTTACTGTAACCTAGAAAAGTTAATACAGCTATTAGTTTCTCTTCAACATTTGGTAAATAAGAGGTATCATCCCAAAGAGAGGAACAGTTTACCAAAATGATGACTACATTAATGCATATTTTATAGAGCACTGTATCCAAGACCTTTAGAATCCCTACCACACCTACTTCAATGGGGCTTTGCTCTTCTGCATAGCTCTGGGGAGTTTTTGCAACACAAATAATGAAGGACAAGAAATGTTTACCTCAGGCTTAAAATTCAGCCAGCCTGTAACATACTGCCAGAATTCTCCATCCCAGTAAGTGCTCCCAGAGAGCTTGTCATAACCCTTACCTTTGTGTAGGAGCTTCTTCTATACCATTAATATTCATTGGGCATTTTACTACTGATTACAAAGGCAAGTAAGATGAGAAACCTTAGGTCAGTAAAAGAGTATGCTAGTCATGAGAAGAAGGATGTGTGGTTTGGGGAAGGAGGGAAGACTTTGCTCTCAGTTGTTCACAGTGGCTCAGAAATCCATTGGAAATGTTAGCAAGAGGGCTTTTTATTTCCTTCTGGAAAAAGCATGTATATTTAATTCCTGTTATAAAACATTCTAATGGTAGTAAATAGTGAAGTTCTAGAAGGAAAAAATTGATTTCTCAGTTAATGGAGGAGAGAGGGAGAAATTACAAATCCCTGGTTGCCTATTATTGGTTGACTAGCAACATTTGGCCACAGACAGCAATATGAACATGGTTTTAGCACACAGGTGGCTATAAGAAGGGCTGTGCTAAATGAAGCCTAGAATCTCCTTAAAGTGGTTCAACCTATTTTTCCAAATTTGTTACAAAGTGAGTCAGACTGAAACTGTTGTAGATAGTCTACTCCACTTCAGATAAAGTTGCATATTCATTTTAGCTTTAGAAAAAAAAAAAAAAAAAGTTTATGTTGGCATTTTCTGTTCCTTGTAGTCATGCTGCCTTTTCAAAATAGCTTTTGAACTAAAAATAGGTTTCCTGAAATTCATAATACTGGGATAAATAACATCTCTTCCTTTACTGCTACTACACTGAAGCAGATGGAGAGTGCTAAGACTCTTTCATGACCAATAAACAAGTAACTCTTCAATGCTAGGGCACAGAAATGTAACTGTTGGGTTACTGTACAATTCTACAACAGAGGCTGTCATTGCAAGTTAGCTTGAGTTAAGTCCCCTGGAGTTAGCCCAGAAAGGCTCCAAGCAGCAGATTACACAAGCTGCTTAGATGCGCTGTTGCATTTCCATCTTGAGTTTCACCCGTAACCTTTGGCAGACCATCTAATTTAAGATGACAGTCAGTTCCAGTTCTGTGTTTCTTCTTTGTGAACAGTAATCAGATTAGGGGTGACAGCCAGGTGATGTCTCAGGATAGTGAAGACAGACTTGCAAAACCCATCAAGATCCATGTCATAATGATGTCACTCACCTAGTGTGCAAACCCACCATGGTTCCCACAGTTACTTTAGCAAACAGGCTGTGATACAATATATTGCACATAAGGGGCAAATATGCTGCCTGTGAATAATGCAAATGGATGGCTCCAGAGTAGTTCTTTCAGGACAAACTGGGCTCAGAATAAGCTTGATTCTGCAAATTACAAAGAAACTTTTGCACCCTCTGAAGTCAATAGAATTTGACTTCGCATTTCAAATTCACTTTGATTAACCTGGTCTTTGCAGTATGTCGCTTGTGCTGTTGCAAAGAAAATCGGTAGTTGCACAAGATCAGAGATTTTTCTAATTTAAGGTATGAGGGAATGTTTGCTGCTGATGAAAACCTTATCTTTGTAATGAGCAATAACACAATCTGATAATCTATCGTTATTAAGTTTCCTTCTCTTTTTTTTTTCTCTCCCTTAAGCTGAAACTATGTCACCTATAGACAGAAATAAGGAAAATGGATTGCAATTGCCCAAACTATGCAAATTTTGTGACATTAAAGTAACAACCTGCTCAAACCAAGATCAGTGCAAGAGCAACTGCAACATCACTTCTATATGTGAGAGGAATAATGAAGTCTGTGCCGCTGTATGGTAAGTTATTTCTTCATACAGGTGGGGAAGGGAGCACAGCCTCATTCATCATTACTTAGTACTTTCCTCAATTGCTCTGATATTCAGAATCTCCCTGCTATTTCACCAGGCTTGGCTCTTTCGCTTCCAACTCGTATCTGTGCTCAGCATGCTGAGAGTTGCTTGAGGTTAACAACAATGCTGATATGAAATGTTCTGGGGAATTATTTATTTATTTATTTGGAAGCGTTTCTGTTCCAACATGTGCTGTTATTGGAAAAGAGGCATGTTTTTGCTCAAACCACTGAGCTGTATCTATCCACAGCACTCAGAGCAGAAACAGGTCTGAGACACAGAGAAGATTGCGGTGGCATTAGCTGAAGAAAAACAATTCTCTCTCAGATTTCATACTGAACTAGGCTATATACACATATCATAGTAGCCTTATTTACCACTTATAGGTAGAAATGCTTTCTCTTAATTGGAAAAATATCCTCTGTGTATACATTGTCTCTGGTGTGTTTCCCTTTTTATACAGTGTATGTCTAAGTTCAAAGAAATCTGGAGAATGTGAAAATATTTAATGTAATATTTTTTGTAGAATTTGTTGACTAAACTTGCATTACTCTCTAAAAACTGTGGGGTTACCCTTCCATAAATGGCAAGAAAGAAAACCAGAAACACTCTTAATGAGTTTGTAAGTGGACAAAAAAAAAACAGAACTGAGTATTTGCAGCACTGCTGCTGATTTAGAAGCATGATTAAAAGCACTTAGAGAAAGGCATGATTAAGTAATTTATTGAGGTAGTAGTTATGTCCATTGACTTGAAGAGATGTTCAGCGTAATTGGACGTGGACACTTTAAATTCAGAATCAGTCCAATATGTCGTTCCATATTTGTCCTTTGCTCCTTGAGTATGTATTCATTGTCTGTTATTGCCATACAAAGTGACTGTAGTGCAACTGAAGATACACTTTGACTTTTACATGCCAATTTATCCAAAAGACACATGAGTTGGTAATTACATTTGAAGTACTATTTGCCTCTAAGTCTTCTGTCCATGAAATAAAACCTATGGACCAAGACAAAACACAGGAATCTGGGCCAGATTATCAGCTGTAAATATTTCCCTGACAGTGAGGTCATTCTGGCTTGCACCAGTTTTGTTTTGTTTTTATAAAAAACATTCTGTGAGTAACTCCTTCGGTGCAGAAATGGTGCTGATTGCAGGCCTCAAGAACAAAACAAAAAAGTCTGACCCACTAGAAATTCCTCAGATTTTGAGGAAATAATTCAGTTTTTATCATAATTTCCCACAGATTTTTACTGCCTGCACGGTGACCACAAAAACCAAAAGTATGTTCTGAAGTTCACCGCAGTTCATTGAGCATTAACTTGAATAATTTTGGGTGAGATTTTCAAAGGCGTTCATTGGGGCTTAGTGGTAATACGATACAGGAATAGCTGTGCCATTGTACAAATGCCCTGGTGTGGAGCAGCCAAGACGCAGCCAAATTTATCCCATTCAGGAAAGATAGAGAAAAACATACGATATTCTTTAAATCCCCTTTGAGTTCTCAAAAGAGGCAAATCTGGGACAGGCACAGGCTTGTCTGTTGCCTTTCTTAAATATTCCTGCTTTGATTTCAATTTTCTCTTTTTCATTCTTAGGAGACGAAATGATGAAAATGTGACATTAGAAACAATATGCCATGATCCCCAGAAACCTCTCTATGGTCACATGTTGGATGACTCCAGTTCAGTGCAGTGTTTGATGAAAGAAAAGAAGGACAATGGGGGATTGATGTTCATGTGTTCCTGTACAGACGAAGAGTGCAATGATGTTCTTATTTTTTCTCCAGGTAGGTTTAATAATTTACCCTGCATTCCTGGACTATACCTTACATGTAACATTAAATCTGTCATACCAATGGACTTGCAGTTTGTGGAGGAAAACTTAGAGTGGCTAGATACTTTTTGGTCTCTTCTGAAAAGAGGAGCCCAAGATTTCTTGGCTGTGGGCTTTAAAGAAGTTGGGGCAAATACTGATACTGGTTTGATCATACATGGTAGAACCAGGACCTAATTCTATCAGATTGCCTTAATTTTATTTAAAAAAAAAAAAAAGCATTTGCAGTGAAAAGATCTGACTGTGTGTCAGCTGTCTGGAGTTTTTATACAAAGCTAGCCACACCCTTGTGGATTTTGGCTAATTTGTTAAAAATTAGTCATGCTATAGCTGTTTCTCCTGGAGCTATACAAGCTGAATACAATCACTTTGACAAATGTGTGTCTTCTGTGTGTGTTTATGGGAACCATTCCATAAATTCAACACGAAGTGCCTTCATTCCCATCAACCTAGGACCCCCTCACACTTCCAGAGCAGCCCAAAAGGAGCTGTAGTGTAAATGAAACCATGGCCTTTTTAGCCTAACTCCTTTCACTCTCTGGAGTGGAGCTTTTCCTCCTAGGTCATGTGCTGCAAGCACTCTAGGTGACTCATGAAAGCTGTGCCCTGCATTGACATGTAGAAAGTGTATAATTACAGATAAAAAATATAGTGACAAAAAACTTCAGTTTGTAACTTTTCCAGTTCATTCACTAACACAAGCATTAACTCCAGTTGGGAGGGGGGAGAATTGAGGCTTTGTCATTCCCTTTTTTATTGTTGTGGATTAGTGTTTCTTTTAAATGAAAACAGCCCCTTTGGTTTGCTTGCCTGGTTAGCCATGGCAGGAAGACAAACGATTTTTACAGTATCAGACATGCGGTTTCCTGTCTGTGTTTAACTTTGAGCAGAACATCACAGCCAGCTGGTCCACGGCTCCTCCAGACAACTAGATAATAGCCTGTAATAATTTTGCCTTTGGAATGACTGTCATCCAGGTCTATTCTGTACATTGTTCTTGCCTTTTTTTGTCTCTCTAGTTCTTGTACATCAGAGTAGTAAGGATTTTTGCAGTATTTTTGCACATCTTATAGTTTTAGAGAGTGGACAAAAACTATGCTAAGGAAGCCAGTTCAGGCAGTGACTGTGCTTGTTTATCAGCAGAAATTGAGATTGTAATATTTCACCTGATAATCACAGCCTTTCCTTTCAAGCTATTGCTGTAAAATATCAGTGTTCTAGCTCTTCTTCCTTCTGAATGTGCAATTAAGAAAAACCAGATTTCGTTTTTTTCACGGTGTTTCTGAGGTAAAGGAGAAAATTATGGGTAAGGCAGAGATTTCTAATTTCCCCCTGAGGTTAGTCACTACATTCCAGTGATTCACAGCTGATCTGTTATTGATATAGAAGAACTAGCTTATGGCACTGTTGGCTTGTATCAGTCTTGAATGTGAAGGGTAAACCTGCTGACTCTGTTTTTAGACACAAACATCTAAAGTTTTGGCGTAGTGGGCGGTATTGTGACTCACTGAAGTGTGGCTTTGGAAATGTTTGAAGTGGTTACATCCAAATCAAATGCCTCTTTCTTGTATGGACTTTTTGTTTATATTGCCAATCTGCAAAATAAACCAGGCACAGTCAGACATGTGCCCAAACATGCCTGTAGTTCTGCTGTGTCAGGGGACTTCTGGCCCTGATGCTGAACCCTGGCATTTCAGGGCACAAGTGGTTGGTGAAAAATATGCACAGAATCAGTCCAAACAATATCCTGTAGTTCTTGGAGAAATAATATCCAGGAGACAGGTAGCCACTGCAAATCTGACTACTCCATGTTTATTTTTTAATCCTTTTCTTTTTTGCCAAACAAAATTGTGGGTGACTAGCAAACAACTTACACCCCTGTGGTGGAAAAACATTTCTCACAGCAAAACTCAATGCCAGTCTGTTTAAATTATTATTTATTCAAATGTCTAATGTCAGTATTACCGAAAGGCAAAATCAGGGAGCAAAAATACTGGAAAAGGTTAGCCAAAAGGGGGGGGGGAAAGGCCCTGGCTGGCCATGGAGCAGTTGGCTAGGTGGCAGACCTTGTCATGCTGTCATGGAAGAGATGAGTGCAGGACTGGACTACAACAGCTTTTTCTTCCTTGATGTCTAGTTGTGTGTGGTGGATCTTCTGCACAAAAATTTTCCATTGGCATCTTTTGCTGGTCTGTCTCTAGCTGTTTGCGTAGTTCCAGGCCTCCCTTGGTGTTTGGCCAGCCTTGCTCCTCAGCGTTCCCTTCACCACACCATCTCCCAGCCTCTACTCAACAGCCAGCGTGAGCATGACAAATCCTTAACAAAGTTTTTCTTTATTAACAGTCCTAAGTAATTTGGCTGAAGTCAAGGCTACCCAGAGGAATGGGACTTGTGCTCTTTCCAGCCTTGTGACTGATCTGATCTCCATGGGCAGAGAGGACCAGGCACTCTCACTACAGCCAAGGAAGTGGGAAGACTGCATGCTATGCAGTATATGACATACCTGTATTGCAGTGCAGCTTCTTCCTATTGTTCAGGCCTCTGTGTATAAAAGGGTGACACCAGCACCAGAGTCTGCAGACAGAAACATAAATCCTTTAAATCGCAAGATCTTGTATACTGTTGTCATTACATATGCTATTGTTATCCCAGGCATTGAGTTCAAACCCATGCAAAAATGCAGAGTTTTGGAAAGGCACAGCAGATCTGTAGCCCAGCTCTGTTCAGTATTAAGTTATTTCATTCTGATAATTTGCACAGTGATCATTTTTCACCTTCACCTGTTTTGCTATGCTGTACAGATTTTCATGTATCATGCAACCAAGGTACCTCTTGGAATGTTCAGGGTTAATTGTTAATTCCTCAGGTACTGCCAGGTGTGGTCTTTATTTTGGGCATTCTCACTGCAGCCTGCCATAATATGGGAGAAACTTTAGCAGCAATGATGTATAGAAGTATTAAACACTATCTGAATTATCCAAACAGTTGCTTAGAAACAGCAAAACTTCAGGGACAGAGATGACTGGTGGGTCAACAAGAATTCATGAGAATAATGAAGCTAACTGGGGAAGGGTGTCAGAGGAGAGGAAGGTGTGCTGATAACAATCTTAACATTGATAATAGTTCCTCTAGGTTTCTTAACTGAGGGTGTGAGAGATGTAAGTATTTGATTATTCAGCTGTGGCTGAGTCATTTGCCTGACCGAATTATAGCCTGTAGACAAGTAGTGTGTCAAGTGCTGTGATTGCCAGATGTATATGGTTTTTACCTGGGACACCTGGTGTTGCTGCTGCCTGAATGACCACAAGCATGCCTGCAGAGTGCCTTGTCCTGCACCTGGATGGTAGGAGATGTTGATAATGTTTTAGAATTTCCTAAACTTGGTATCTCTCGCTTGTCTCTAACATGTTGCCCCTGTCTTTTCCTTTCTTTCTCTCCTCTTCCTTTCCCTACTAGACTCAAAGCTTTAGTGATTTTACTTGACTACATAGGAGGATCTCAGACTTAAGAGCAGACTTAAGACCTGTGCACAAACAGCAACCAGGCCATAAATACTCATGTGATGAGTTGTCCAGTGCTCAAGGAACAGCAGAAGGGACATGATTACAGCTGGACTGCTTCCAAGTGGATTATAACAAAGGCTTTCATTAATCTGTTTTTCTGTTATCCAACTAACATGTTCAGAAGGTAACTGTCTTCCAGCTGCCCCATAAAAGAGGTCAGTAGCATTACATAACGTTGCACAGAGCCTCTCAACGCTTGTATATTGGCATTGTTCTCAATGTTTCCTCTTAGATATTTGCAGCCACAGAGTCCCACCCAAAGCTTGCAGCTGTATGTAACCCAAGGAGAGGCTGCTAATACTGAATGTGTGATTCACTTAGTGGGATAGAAAGGAAATACAACGGAAAGAAGCTAAAGAAGCCAAAAATTTGTTTTTCTCTGGTTTATTTATATTGTTTGCTTCCTAGGAAAATAACCACGCAGAGCTCAGTTACCGATTTGTGTAAAAACAAACTAGGCAGCGCTCTTCGAGCCTGGTTGGCATATTTGTTACAATTTGCATCACTTGAGAGCTTAATAAGTGTGGGAATGTGGCCAACCTTTTATCAGGTTGTCATGGAAGAGACTTTAATAATTACAGACAGAAACAAACTGTAACTAACACTGGCAACATAATATTTTGGGAAAGGTTGAAGGGGTGAAACTCAGGCTGAGAATAAAAATAGTGGTTAATGTGTGGCATCTGTTGGAACATATTGAAACTGGAGAGATTGATTTGTTCCAGAAAACCACCAGCAAACAGCAGCAGACACTGAGTTGTGTAACTGAGGCACGTATCAGAAACACGGTCACATGGTGTAAAGTTAGAACAAGTCAGTTTTCATATCACTGGGTAGGAAAGCTCAGCTACAAAATGCAAAATGCACAACGGATGCCATGTACACACACTGGAGTGACCTGTTAGAAGGGGATAGATAAGGGAATGCATCCAGGGGTGGGATATTTTAAACAAATGGGTGCTCTGTCAGCAAACCAAGAAATTACACTTCAGCCAGCAGTGAGGGAATGAAATAGCAACAAACTGTTTGTTCTGTCTTAGAGACTGAGAGTTTCTTAAACCCCCCCAAGCGCTGAATAGCATATTTGGCAATCAGAAAAATGAAATTGTGCTTACAATAGATTAAATATCCATTACATCACTCCTGCCCGGCCTTTACGCTGAAGTGGGCCATCCAGAGGTCATGTCATATGACATGACTGAGATGCAGCTGTTCCCATCAGGTGGCAGATGCATGACTCTTCCAACATGCAACTGGGTTGTGTAACTCGAGGTTCTCCTTGGTCATAACACAGATGTCTGAGTCCTGATCACCCAATCACAGGCAGTTGTGTGCTGAGAGCAAAGGGGAAAGCAGTAGTGAGTGTGCCACAGCTCTCCAAAATTGCTCCTACTGTTGCCTTACTAACATCTCAGGAAAAGAGGTAACTGGTGGCACTAGGCCTTGGCCTGCATAAAGTGCTCTGAGGGCTGGGTCCAGTTTGCCAGTCATATACTCCATTTAAGCTGGAGAATAACCTAAAGGCTAAGGAAATGAGTTCACACACCTTTGGGCAAACATCCTCAGGGCCCTGATTCTGAGCCAGGAGGATGGCAGTGCTTTAGAAACACAGCTGGAGAAGCAGGTTCTAGAGATGGCTTTGCCTGTCACTTCTGCTCTCTCTGTGCTCCTCTCTCTGATAAGAGGCCAGGTAGACCTGCTAACTACCAGTGCTGGTCTCTCCAGAAGGCTGCTTCAGCGGATGCTATCACTGGGCTTTTATGTGCCCTGACAACGTCCTCCTTAGAGTAAATATGAAGACATACAGCTCAAACACAAGTTACTGGCCTTGACAGTCTTTGTTTACCTGGTCCAAGAAAAATCTTGTCAAGTTCAGGAACTGGCTGCAAAAATTTAACTTTCAGGAAAGTCTACAAGAAATGCCAGGGTTTATTTTCCACTGGATAGCAACACAGAGTCTGCTCTGGCTTTAAAATCTAGTAATCTATGTCTTCTGCCATCAGATGGTTCAGCATAGAGAGGGAAGGTTGGAACTGATTTCCTGCCCCACAAAACTAATAAGTTTTTTAAAAGTTCTTCATCTCCAGCAGAGATGGAAAATTAAAATGTTTCCAGGAAACTGTCAAGATAAAAAAAAAAAAAAAAAAAAAAAAAAAAAAAAAAGGCAGGTTAGTTTGAAGTGCAGCATTTGAGTTTGATTATTTCTAAACATTTTGTGTCAGCATTGACCATTTTCCTGAGAAAAAAGCACCCACTTTCCAATAAAAAAGCAATATCCCCCACGTGCAAAGCCTAAACAACAATGCTCATAAAATTAGCAGAAGTTTCTAAACATAAAAGTTGGATCAACTTTCAGACCACTTTTGTTCACAAGACACGGGTTTCAGAGAAAAGTATAGGAATGTCTTGTCTAATAGAGTTTCTGTTTTGATGATCAACATTCCCCAAATAAAAATATTTTTGCTGAAGATTCCCAAACCAGTTTAGTTCTAAAATGACCTAAATCAGGAGGGAGAGTGATAAAATAAACCATAGAATTTCATTATCACTTGAGGAATCTTTTAGAAAATAAATTACCCCAAAGAGCAGCTCAGAGTCTGTGGAACTTCTCAGTGAAAATGAAACATTTTATGGAATTTTCATCCAGGAAGTAGCACTAAAGAGGTGGGCAGACCTTCGTATATTTTACTGCCTAGTCTCTTGCCCAGAAATCAGTAAGCACGTAAGGTTCAAGCTCACATTTTGCCTGAATCAGAGTTGTCAGAGATGGAAAGCTCTTCCTGGAATCAAACAGAGCAGAACTTGAACTTGGAGCTCCCATACCCCAGACTAGTCCCTTCACTGGTGGGGATTCGACACTCATATCTCTTGCCAAATTGCAACATTTGAACAGAATCCTGTTTATGCAAAAGCATTCAAAAAGTGTTAGTTTTCATTCCAGCGTGGAACTGAAACCAAACTTTGAAACCTCAGAATTGCTGCAAAGAGGAGTTGTCCTTCAGTCAGCTCAAAGGCTGCTTTGTGTCTCAGAAGCCTGCAAAATAACTGGACCGCAGGCCAGGTTCTGGGCCCACAGTGTTTCTGGAGACTTCAAGGCACTATAGAAGCTTTCAAGACATTGGTATTGATAAGTTTAGCATGAGTTCTGCTGGTATGGGATATATTCTTGCCCTACTGTGGAGGTCCAACTAGCAGATAAGTAGGCTGCAACTTCAGAAAGAGCAAAAGCAGCAAACAGCGTTGGAGTAGTTCAGTACCAGCTGTGTGCTTATGCCACCCTGTGCATTAAAGCGTGGCTCCTAATTTTACAGACATTGTGTTATTTCTTGTTTCCAAAGTTCAATGACACCAAGGTTCAATCAAAGGTCCAACCTAAAGAATTTGTGGGCAAACCAACGTTATGCCTTGAAGCCTCCTGCCCGAGTAGTGTTTCCATTTTTCTTGGCACCTGAGCCCAATTCCCTAAAGGCTTAGGTAGTGCTAAGGATCATGCAGATGGCTTGTGCTTAGATTAAGCCACATACAGGAAGCTTTCTTTTAGCTAGACTTCTCTATTGTTATGCTATATTAATAGGCTCTTTTGAAGCTTGAGAAAGGACTGATCTGCCTGAATGATAGTTATGGGTGGGGAAAGTTATTTAGGAGCATGCTGGCAAAACCTGAAAGGCTGTTCCATTTAACCATTTCCTTGCTTGCCTGTTCAGCCAGGCTTTGCTCATAACAGTGCTCAAAAAGAGGAAGCTGCACTCCCATTTTTGAAACTATGGTGCTTGAGTCATAGGTATTTATTATAAGCAAATGAATATATTTATTCTGAGATTCCTGCAATCAAGCCAGAAAATGTTGGCTAGCCACTATGTAAACATACAGATGCACTCTTGATTTTGATCCTGCCCTGAGTAGGAATGCAAATTCAACTCAGAAGTACCCCAAACTTAGACTGTGCTGGAGGGGCTGATTTTGTTTTGCTCATATCAGCAGTCAAAATCAGAAGTGGTTTCCTTGCTTTAACCAACCCTTGGTGCCACCAACTCTTTACTGTTGCTGTTACCTTTAATCTTGCTGTCATGCAGCTCAGTCCCCTCATTCTAAGGCCAGTATCCTGACACCCAGTTCCCCGTTTGGTGCTCATTCTTGCTCTTTCCAAGCCTTGAGTGGGACTTGTCTAGTGTCTGAAAAACAGAAAATGAGCACACCTTACATCCCTGCTGCTTTAGGTGCAGGATGTGCAACCACATGCTTTTTACCCCCTGACTCCCTACTTCCTCCACAGGATGCTGCCGCAGCGGATATCACTTTGCAGTAGGGATGCAGGACAATAAATACACTGCTCAGGGGAAGTGGTAAAACTGCTCAGCCTCAGAGCAGTTTTTTCTGCTTCTGCTTTGATTAATTTTTTTTTTCATTCTTTTCCAAATGACATTTGCAACATCAACAATTTCTGTCTTCCACCCAGAAATCCCCAGTACCACAAGCAGAGCTTTCCCTTATGCAGAAAGAGGAAGAGCTAAAGCGTCTGTGAAGTCTGCTGGAGACTTGTCAGCTGTAGGCCTAAGCAATACAGCCTGCACTCAGACATTATGGGAATGACCAGAGACCCTCAGTGTATCCAAAATGGTAAAGAAATGGAGACTTTGGATGAGTTTTTTCTCCATTAGATCTACTCATGCACCAACTACCTCTAGGTGCTTGGAGTCTAATAGATGTTGGGGTGTTGTGTTTTGTTTTGTTTTTCCCTCGTTTAGAAAGACATCTGTATTTCAAATATCTGAGCTACATACTGCAAAGTGGCAAAGTAAAAGGGCTTAAAGTGTTCTAAAGAAGCATACATGCCACATAATATAGATTGCAGAGGATGATATATTGCTCAGTTGCAAGAGCATAGTCCAAACTTTGAATGTTCTTTTTGGTGACCAAGGGAAAACAACAACAACAGAATTCTAAATGCTCATTAAAACTATTTTATCTGATTGTTACAGATCACAGTTGCATTTATAAAATTGTGACCTGTTCCCAACAAAAACTCAGAAACAAAGTCATCCTACAACAGTCAGTCCTCTTCCACCAGGGTGTTTCCCTAGTTCTTTATAAAGCAGATTTTCTGACAGCAAAGTATTCATGTGGGAATAAGCAATGCAAATCTTCTGTTTACTGACAGTGACATTGGCCATTCTAAATATAATCCTCCAGTTACAGCTATAAAAAACTGTATTTTTTTTTACCCTCTTCAACAAGTTGAGAAGTAGAAGGGCTGCCTGTAATCTGTGATTATACACTTAAGTATAGGTATGTTACTAATGTTTTGTTGCCAGGGGATATTGCTTGAGAATAAGGATTTGTGATTTGCATAGCTGTGAAAGAAGGGTTAGGCTTAAAAGGTTAATTTGCATGAATGAAATAAATTCATGTCTTTGTAGGTGTAGCATGGCTGCTGCTAATGAATGGCACTAACCTGTGCTAGCTGGAAATGTCAGTGCTAGAAAGACACTTCCTCTTCCTTGAAACCCTGTGAGAGATAATGGGATTGATACTTGCTCTACACTGACCGACGAACCTTTCAAAAAGAGGAAGCACATCCTGGTTCAGAATTCAGACCTTCTTCCAAAAAAAGAATGTACTCTTCAGATGTCCTGTCACCTGCCTTTGAATAGCCGGTGGCTCCTGCTTCTTGCCATCTAGCTGTGTATCCGACATAAAAGTGATTATAAGTGAAACTGGAGGGTCAGAGGCACTGCTCATTCTAATAGCAAATTCTTTCCCCCCAACCTTTTCAGCACTTTCCCCTTAATTTTGAGAGACTTTTCTCATGCACCACATAGGGGAATCAGAGGCTTACTGTTACGTATTAAACATTCATATTGACTTATATGGTTCAGTGCTCAGGACCTGAGTCAGTGACATAGCTGTAAGCATCCACCAGTGTCATATCACAAACACTAGCCACTTGCTTAACTTTGGTTACAGCGGTAGTTGTTTTAGTCTATTCAGTTTAGACCCTCAGGGCTTCTTCCAATTAGTGACCTCCACCATGGAAAAGTAATGCAATGCATTTACTGTAACTCAGAGGAAGAAATAGGTTAACAGAGCATGTTTTCATCGTGCAATCAAATCAGGTTCAGTTAAGTTCTGATTCCCTTTAGTCTCTTTTCAGAATAGAACTATTCTCTTTCAAACTATTTATTTTCCCGAAGACATAACCTAGACTGAACTAGTAGGGTCACTTCTAGGGGTGTGAGGGCATCTCAGAGAGGAATATGTTTCTAGAGCATGTCCCTATTCAAGAATATGCCTCTGTTGTCCTTTTATTCCTTATCCCTATGTACTTCACTTAACAATATTCTAGTGTATAGGTTGCATTAGCTAAGGAGCTTGGAAGGAGATGTCTATGGTTTTCCAACAAGGCAGTCAGTGTAGAGCCAGCAAGTGACATGCACAGGATGTTTTCAGTTACATAAATCCATGCAAAAAGTGCATGGGGGATGACAGTTCTCAGATGTGCCATATATGCCTGATTATGCCTAAAGGGTTCAAACACCTGTGCACATACAGGTGTTTGAATCTGTTGTAGCAACACTTTCACATATATCAAAGAAAGAGGATGAGTTTTGTTTTTCAGATTCATGTGCAGGCATACATTCTGTGCTTGAATACTAGCAGGCATTATTTGTGCATGGATAAACTTCCTGAGGATGACTTTATATGGATCCTACTGAAATATACTGGATCTGGCATGGTAACTGGACAATTGGGTATTTGTGTGCTTCGTTGTCTATTTACTTATCACTCCAGTTCTTTGGAGAAAAAATAATGTTTTCTTGTAATTATTGGTTAAAGGGGCAGAAGAATACATCACTAGAGTAAGTGCAGGGGACTTTTGGCAGGAGTGTGAATACATCCAAAATGTATGAAGAGCTTTAGAGAAGAACAAAGCTATTAAATTACATTAGTTTCTTGCTCATTCATGTCTGGCTCCATATAAAATAAGCAGGCAGGGAAGTCCTGCAGGCCTATATACAAAAGAACTTTGAGGTAAGAATGTAGTGATCATTTTTATTATTTACTGTTAGTGGAGGAAATCATGTATTGCACACTGAATGAAAATTGTACGTTACTGACAACTTCCTGTATACACAAATCTATGCTGTCATTTAATGTATGCCTTCCTTCTGCTCTCCTTTACAGATGACCCCCATAAGCCAGAGGAGAAAGATGAAATTTCCAAAGTCACAATCATAAGCCTTGTCCCCTTACTGGTTATTTCTGTTGCTGTGATTGTTATCTTTTATGCCTACCGCACTCATAAGAAGAGGAAGCTCAACAAGGCGTGGGAGAAGAATGTTAAGCCCAGGAAACATAAGGACTGCAGTGACGTTTGTGCTATTATGTTAGATGATGACCGTTCAGACATCAGCTCTACCTGTGCCAACAACATCAACCACAACACAGAATTGCTGCCCATTGAGTTGGACATTGTTGTTGGCAAAGGAAGGTTTGCTGAAGTGTATAAAGCCAAACTGAAACAAAACACATCCGAGCAGTATGAAACTGTGGCAGTCAAGATCTTTCCCTATGAAGAATATGCCTCCTGGAAAACTGAGAAAGACATTTTTTCAGATGTAAACCTCAAGCATGAGAACATCCTTCAGTTCTTGACGGCAGAGGAGCGTAAGACAGATCTTGGTAAACAGTACTGGTTGATCACTGCCTTCCATGCTAGAGGAAACTTGCAGGAATACTTGACAAGGCACATTATCAGCTGGGAGGACCTCTGGAAACTGGGTGGATCCTTGGCTCGAGGGATTGCCCACCTTCATAGTGATCACACACCCTGTGGTCGCCCCAAAACCCCTATTGTGCACAGAGACCTAAAAAGTTCCAACATCCTGGTGAAAAATGATTTAACCTGCTGTCTCTGTGACTTTGGGTTATCCCTTAGGCTGGACCCTTCTCTCTCTGTGGATGACTTGGCCAACAGTGGGCAGGTAAGTTAAAAGTTTGAAGAGGTGTGGTATGTGTTGTGTCAGCTGATGTGTAAATTCCTGGGGTGAAAAGAAGGGCTTAAAAATATATGCTGCCATATTTACTTAAAATCACCAAAAATAAATGTGACTGTTTTTTGAGTGCAATGCACACACACACACACGATAAAGATGTGCTTCATATTCTGAGGTTAAGCCACAGTTTTCAGGCCTTGTGGTATTATGGTTTTATGTGAGTAGACCCACTGCTGATGGACCCCAGCATATGTCAGTCAGTCCTCTCTGTCCTCAACAGGCACAGGCAGATTACTGCTGTGATAGATAATCACTTTAAAAGGCCGAAAATAAACCCATTTGAGATTAGGGGACTTTCTCCACATGCAAGAAAATGTAAGAATGTCAAATAAAAATAATTGCTTTGTCGTTGATTTTTGAACTAAGTAGCGTGGATAAGGTTCATCTACTTCACAGGCATGCCACAAGGATGTTTGTGAATACTTTGAAGATGAATTTTTTCAAGTATATCTCTAAATATTGGCTCTTCTGGTGAAAAATCCTGTAGTATAAAGTCAAGCCATTTGTTAAGCGAATTAATTCCTTATTATTTACTATTTATAATTATACATAGGTCCCATGCAAAGCCTGTCCATTTATGCTGCTTTTTACTTTGCATGGAACTAATATTTTGGTTTAGAGAGTTTTCAGGGACAGCTCTTCAGGCAATAGTGCTCTATTGAGCTCATGGGAGCTTTGCTGTTGTTTATCAGATGAAGATCTTTCTCTTCAAAATTCTCGTTAGTATGAGGAAACTGCCCTGATCTCATTTTGAAAGGGTTTATTAAACACAATCAGAAGTGAGTGATAACCAAGGAAGACATATTTAAAATAATACAAACACAGCTCACAATCACATATAATTTTTCTCCAGCATGTCAGAGCTTTTTGGAGTTCGGTGAAGTCATCCCATATTGACAGTGATAAGACTGGTTCCATGTGGAGTAAAGTGAAAACACTATTTGGCAGTGTATGTTAGGGGCTCTGAAACTTAACCCCACCCACCCCACAGAGACTTTGACTGCTTAAAGACAGCCCATATTTCAAGCTGAGTTCTCTGGCATTGCTGACAGACACTTGGAAATAGGAGGATAGCTTTGGTACTTTCACTTCCATAGTCCACACTAATGCTGACAACAAAGCACTGTGCTGTCCAGAGCAAGTTACTGCTTTGAAATTGGTGCCTCATGTAGAGGCTCTATGTTTTACTTTGTTTAGCTTCACTGAATCAGTGGCTGAGCTAGTGTTACTCTCTGTGTCAAGGGGTAAGGTGGCATGAAGTGGTTCCATGTTAACCTCCACCTTGTTTCTTCTGGGCACAGAAGCACCACCCACCCAAATTTCCCAATATGCCAATTTTAGTGCCGTAGCTTTTGTCAAAGGACTCTTGCACAAGAATTGGCCTGATGGGTCATTTCCAAACTTCACCTGTTGACTTAAACCTTTTCCACCAGGAGGTCCAGTTTTTGAAGGTATATAATGGAGCTGACCCAAATTTTAATACAAGGAAACCTCTAGCTTCCTATGAAATAAATATAAGAGTTTAAGTATTTTACCATTTTCCTGGTCAGACTTAGACTGTAATATTCAAGGCAAGTTGTTGGGATTACAAAGCCATCTTCTTTCCCATCTACCCAACTACCTTACATATAAAGCCATTAGCTTCTGGTATATAATACCAGTGCCCTGAATGACTAACTGTAAACCGTCTTTTTCTCAGTTTGTGTACTTTTTTTAGTCTAGCCATTTGGCAATCTATGATGATTAATATTTGCAGACGTTCTTAATGTGAATCCATAAAGCTGGACCTTTGTTGTATTGTGTTCAAAGGACTGGCAGGTGCCAGGAAGGCCTGGCGTTCCTCATCTCAGCCCCATCGGCAGCCTTGTAACATCTGATCTTCCTAATCAGATAAAGAGGGATATCCACTGCCCGTCTTACTGACATACCTCAAGGCACAAAGCATCCCCAACAGCTTGAAAGAAATGTAAGGTTCTCCAGTATAAAAATTCCAAAAGTCACACAAATTATACTATACCACAGGAAGAAATACGATCCCTCACTGGAAGTTTTGAAAGAGAAGAACAGAAAGCAGACCAGTCTTTGCAGAGAGAAAGCATATTCACATTCCAGACAAATGATCATTTCTGAATTGCTGGAGTTTAGGCACCTAAAATGTCTTTGAGGCCCAGGACTCATGTTTCCCAAGACACAGGAACAGTATCTTTGACCCAAAGACCTCATAATCTAAATGCAGATAAAAAGACAGAGCAGAGTGGAACAGATGATAAATTCTAAGCAGGATGGAAATGGGATTAGCTTGATATCATTCTTTATGTCATTTTAAATTTTCTCTGCATTTCCCATTGCACTTTTTAGTTACAGGGCTTGAGCCTCCATTGTGCAGCTAAGCTGCGGAATCATTTTTACTGCTGCAAAGAGAGTGTGAAATGTTGCCAAACTAAAACAGCACTTGGGACAATGTTAAGAATCTATATTTAAGCACCATTCATTCTTGTTGAAAACAGCAGGATTTGGGGCTGGGGAACTGTGGGACATAGTGTGCTGGTATCCCTTCTAACACTTTGCATGGGATATGCTTGGGGAAGAAGTTGTGTATTGGGGAAGGGATGGAGGTAGGAACTGCCTCTTTTGTAGGGTTTCCATATGTTCATGTTCTGTAAGGCAGGGAGATATTGCTGAACTCATTGGTGCTGAGACATGATTATCACAAGTAACTTTTCAGTGTGTCGGTGTTGCTCACATGCTTGGCCTCAAATTAATCACAGAGCCCACATTATAAGGAATTTAACTTTGGAACAGATTGCTCAGGTTTGTTGTTTGTTTTTGTTGTTTTGGTTGTTGTTTGTTTTGTTTTGTTTTGTTTGCTGTCCCCTGTTTATATCAAAGCTTTAGTCCTACAAACATTTGGGTATGGTGCATTACACTTCTTGCAGCACTTTCTCCCATTTGCCCTGAGAATAGGGTTGGAAGACTTGTTTCCAGAAGCATGCCAAATGGATCTCTCAGCAATTGCAGACCCAGTAACGGAAATGATCTTTTGCAGTCCTGCTTACCACTGGGCTCTGTACTGATGGTTGTAGTGCAGTCTACAAATAGCCCATTTGAATCTCAGGTCCTACTGCATCATCCACTTCTGCTTGTTCATTATTTGTGTGATTTAACAGTCTCCCATTTAAAGCCGTGTTTGCCCAATCAAAGACTTATTATCTTGGGAGTTTTTTAAGACACATGTCTGAGTGCTTGTACTTTTTGATACCTACCCTGTGAGGAATTTCTTATTTGAGAGCAATTGTTGCATGATCCAATAATTATTCCTTAAATCCTTTCTTCTGATAAAAACAGACACTTAAAGTTTGCCTTCTGCAATCAAGGTCATAATGTAGACCTCAGCAAAGCTGCTAAAATCATTGCTGAAAATTACTTAATATGCATAAACTTTATGGGAACAGCCTTTGAAACAAAAAAGGGCTGATTTTTGGTTTCACTTCAGATGTGTGCTTCTGCATTTAGTATTTACGTGTCTGCTTTCTTCTGCCAGGCCTGTATTTACCGCTTTCATTTTAAGAGTACTGTTAAAAGAAACTGCCTGCTCTGCAATATGCAGTGTAAAATAAAACAATGTGTTTCTTGCTCATCTGAAAGACACTCGGTCAGTGGCATTTTCTTCAGGCCCTGAGGGCAGAGTTTATCTCAGTAAACAGCCAGAGTGAGAAAACTTGTCAGTGCCAAAAATCATGGGCTTAAGGAACTATAAAGGGCTGCTGGTTTTGTTTGTTTGTTTGTTTTAGTGTTTTTCTTTACCAAGGGAGGTGCAAGTTGGTAGTCAAGACAATGCCAGATTCCCATGGCAGCAGAAAACATGACCTGTGCCAAGTACGGCTTGAATTGTTGGATACTTGACAAATGGCACCACTTCTGTGAAAGCTGAAGTCGCATCACAGCAGAATCCAAAGCATGAATTACGGTTTCAGCTCATGAGCTCTGCCCTATCTCCTCTCCTGCAGGTTGGCACAGCAAGGTACATGGCTCCTGAGGTTCTGGAGTCCAGGATGAACCTAGAGAACGTGGAGTCCTTCAAACAAACAGATGTGTACTCCATGGCTTTGGTCCTCTGGGAAATGACATCTCGCTGCAACGGTGTTGGAGGTAAGTTCCCTCAGTTTTCTTCTCTCTGAAAGTGTGTTTGGACAGACATGCTCTTGTGGTTGTCTGTGGGTATGGGTGATTCTATTTAGGCCTCACTGATTGTTCTAGTGTGTCTGGATGCTGTAATCTAACAGGCCTTCAGTGGTATAAGATGTACATGTACATGAGCAGGCTTGAAGGTCAAGCACCTGAGAGAAAATCGGTCCCCAGTTGCTGTAAAGATAAAACTGCTGTTAGGTAGACATTTTAAAGATTATTAATGTCTGGTGTTCCTTAAACTATAGCATCTTGAGTAGATATGGCTAGACTCAGTCTGTCTGTCCTCCCCCAAAATGATTGTAAATATAGAAGCTTTGAAATATTAATACCAAGAAGTGGTAACTGTCCCCCATTTACCCTCATGGAATGTTCACTTTGAAACCTAATGAGGGGGCACTTAAGTGTCACATTTACTAACTGGTCATTTCAGCAAGAGCCATCATAGGGATACAAAAACTTTCCTGCTTTCCTGAGATCCCCAGCTGCCACTTATCATTTTTTGTGATGTTGCAAGAGATCATCCACATGAGAAACAAGGGTTGTTCATTGTATTAAGTGCACTAGCAAAATGAAAATGTATGGAATTGAATATCAGAACAGCTCCAAAAAAAAGCTGCTTTACTTGTTCATATTCAGAGTTTGTTCACAGAAACAAAATCTTCATTTCTGTTTTGCCTAAAGCTGCCCCTGAATTCCCAGTGTGCAGCACTGGTATGTGCTAGAAATCACAACAGTTGCTGTTGAGATATCTGCATTACATATTGCCATGTTTGAAGATTTTCACCTTACTTCAGGGACTAAAATAAGACTAAGTTAAATATAAAATTCTTCTGTCTGCTCATATTGTCTAGTAATCATTCTGACAAAACCTGCTGCACAGTCCAGGACTCCCACAGGCAGTCTGAGGAGTGAGGCTGTTGCAGATAACACTAATGTGGATATTATCGTAGACATGTGACTATGTTTTGATTTGTTACCCTACTTCCAAAGGTACAGAGGCTCCCTTTTCCTTGGACTTGGCACAGTTGCATCTCAAAGGGCTGCCAAAGAGACAGGACAATCCAGCAGGGTAGAGCACTACAGTATGGGGAACATAGCGTACAGGAGGGAAACCAGTGTCCCTTTGGAAGATGTACATAGCCGCTCCTTGTTTCTCTGCTCACATCCATGGGATACCACAGGACTATCCACCGAGGTCTCTGAGGCCACTCTGCACAGCAGCTGTGCGGCTGCACCACAGTGTCTGTGTGCAGGAGGGAGGAATGCCTCCATCTCAGCCTCCTGCTCTGTCTGACCAGCATTTGGTCTTTGTGGGTGGGCTGCCCTGTGGGCAACAGATTTGCCCCTGTTTGCACCCTGCCGGGAAAACTACAAAGTGAGTATGTGTGCAAACAGCTAGCGCTAGAATAAATGCATGAAAAAACATTCTTTTCTAGTCAAATCTTTCGGGGAAAAAACATGTGGTGCCTCAAGAACTGGAACCCAGTCTGGCATGTTCCAAGGCAAACCTATCCACATTTAACTGTCGTGGTCATGTATGTTTCTAAATGCATTGGCACAACTTCAGCCTTTCATTAGCACTTTGTAAATGTGGCTGAGGAGATTTAAAACGTGAGAAAAGGGATCTTTGCCCCATTTCTTGAGCTGTCTGTTTCTTGCATTTAGGAACACACATTATTAATATAAATATGAGCTGTTCGCTGTGGACTGTTTTATCTTTGCTGATGCCTGAGTCCCGTCCTGGTCATATTTGCTGAGTACAGTGAAATGGAGGTTGTAGCAAGAGCAAACCTTATTGCTGTTGTTCTCAAAAGGCAACTGCCTAAAAGAGGATATAAAGGGAGTTTCATAAGGAAGGAAAATCACCAGCATGTTTAGCTGGAAGAGACTGACCCGTTATAACCTTGAGAAGAAAAGCTGAAGTCATTTTAGGAAAAAGAGAGATCTCTCAGGCCCAGCATACCCTTTGCTTTCAAGGTGGAGCTTAACCCCCATCTCTGGATTTTCCTTACTCATTTCATCCCTCAGTAATCCTCATCTCCAGAAACACACTTCTTGAATTTTGTTTCCATATTTCAGTCATCTTTCCAGGTGGCTGAACTCCTTAGCAAAACCATGGGAGTATTTGGGTAGTTCTGTAGGGGGTGGAACTTGGGTTTAGTGTCTTCAACCACAGCAGCTAAAAATAACCCCCAGGATGTACCTCCCTTAACTTGTCATTGGTGTTGAGCTGCAGCAGCATCGCATGGTTTCTCTCATTTCCTTCTTAGATTTTCCCTTGGTTCATGCAGGCGGACTCTGCAACCAGCTGGTAAAATATCCTTACAGTGATTCGTGACTGCAGCTCCCCCTCTGCTTCCCTCTCCATCTGTCACCCATGAGACTCCCTCCTCTCCTTGCACCGTTCCCTCTGCTTACACAAACCCCTCTTGTCTTTCTGAACTGCTAAGCACTGAGAGAAATGACCTCACGTATAAGCCAGGGTAGGCTGACCTGACTGCAGCCAGCCTTTCCAAAGGAGCCCGAAAGATGTAGAGGCCATCATTCCAGCACAGGCCTGACTGCAGTGTAGGCTCCCTCTCAGTAGAGCAGGTCCATGGGAGTTCAGAGAGCAGCCGCATGCAGAGGCAGTGGCATTAACAGCTTTCAACAGTTAGGGAAGGAAGCATGTGGGGGGCTAATTGCCACTCAGCCACGTAAAGGTAGGGTGACTTACTTCTTCTACAAAGGGAGCTCTCAGGATTCGTTTGTCAATGTGCAGGTGTTGGGTGAGTGTGGGAGGTGATAGAGGCAGGCTCTTTCACTGCAGCAGCTTTTTTGAGCACAGTTTCTACAGCATGCCAGGCCTTTGCAGTTAGCAGACATTTAAACAAAAATACCCAGCAGCATAATCCATACTGTGAAGCTGCCGTAGTAAATATGCAGGTGGGGATCAGCTTTCGAGAAAGGCTGTGCTGTTCATTGTTACTTTGTTGTGCTAAATATGGAGAAGCAGAAATGGGGCACAAGGGAAAGGGAGACAGAGGCAAAGATCGAGTTTGACTGATTTTTCACTGGAGTATAATTTAAGAGGCATATTTAGAATATCAGCAATACTGCTTTGGGGAGAACTTCAACTGCTCCACACTGCCGTTAACTTGGTATTTCATTCGGTGCAACAGCTGTGCACCAGATGCTGCAAGTTGCAAGAAATATAATTTTCATCTAAACCACTTGCTTTCAGAGCGACACAGCTTTGGCGACTGAGGCAAGTGTAATTTCTCCGACAGCCTCCTAGAAAGAAAAGAAAACCATCTGCTTTGTATCGGAGCTGCGGCAGGCAGGGGACTGCTGGGGGCAGCAGGGGAGGAGAGGAAGGGGAACCTCTGGATGCACAGGGCTGGTGAAGAGGGAGAAGAGAAACCCCTCAGAAAATGGCAGAGTTGCTTGTGCAGCACTGTACAGCCTGCAGCATTGGCTGGTTTTGGTGTAGCAGCATAGCTTTGTTTGAAATGGCAGCCTTGCTTTACCAGAGCTGCGTTTAATGTGAATAAAATCTTTAGTTAATCTTATGCTTACTTGGAAAGAGTCACCCAGGAGTTGCAACTAAACATCCATGCATAGTGTAACCTGTGAAACACTCGGAGTTCATCGTGCTGAGCACACAGAGGTGACAGTGTCTGGCAGCATGGAACATCTTGATAGCCTGTGCAGTGGGGCTGTGCCTGCACGTTAAGCCCTGAGGCCTCTGCAGCTGGGGCCTGATTTAGGCTTCTCCTTCAGAGAGGAGCTCAAGTGGGGCATGCTTGCATTGCAATGGCATGTGGTGGCATGTAGCTGCGAGCTGGTACATCCACACAGTGCAGCATCGCCCCACAACAGCAACTCATCTCCCAGAAATTCCCCATGTGTCACCGCAGTACTACATGTGGGGTATTTGGTGCTGTCCTTCAACAAGCCTAGGTAGTGGTAGGTAAGATCTCCCTCCTGGGTTCTGCTGCTTTCCCACCTGAGGATCCAGCACACAGTGACTAAGCAGCCTGTAATCATGTGCTGATGGCAGAGCTGACACACCCCTAACCCTTTGGAAGGGTGGCTGTGTCTTTGATCATCAGATGTGAAGTCACTTAAAACATGTCTGTGCAGGGGAAACTGCACAGTGAGCTCACCCATCCCAACGCATCCTCACCCTTCCCAGCTGACATTCATATTTGAAAAGAGTGGAACTTGGAAATCGAGGGAAAACGTGAAGTTAGCATTTGACAACTCCTTAAACTTGGCCATGAAATGGCTTTGGAGCCTTGCATAGTCCCTCGGTGCAACAGCTAAATAGGTCCACCGCCTAAATTCCTCTAACATGAAGAAAGCCACACTGCCTGCACATTCAGATGTGTGTGTACGTATGTAAGCTGTCTCAGTAGCTTCACCATCGATAGATTTCTCTCTTCTGTGGCTCACCCCTTGTGAACTCTAAAATGAGAGGTGTTTCAAAAGGACACAAAACTCACAAGCACAAGCTCACTGCTGTGGACTGTGGTCTGTGATTTTTGCTAGCCTTGTTTCACCTCACTCCTGCTTTAATTCCACAAATAAACCTTCATCTGCCAGCATGAGGAGCCGTACCAAAAAAAAAAAAAAAAAAAAAAAAAAAAAAAAGAAAGATCACATGCAGGAGTGTTGACAGGATTTGCAGGTGTGTAGTTCCGGCCCAAAGGAAGAAAATGTCACTACAATGAGTGTAGAGTAGAAGATCACATGTGAGAAGCTTGTTCCTCATGAGGAACTCACAGCCAAATTTTCTAAAGCGTTCATCAGGCAAAACAAATAGAGAATTTCAGTAATAACTCTGTCTGAGGCTACAATCCAGTCCCAGCCTTTCTGAGAGTTATGGCCATGCCAGCATTACAGGGAAGCAGAGGTGCAGTGATTATTAGTGCAAGGTAGCTCACAACCATAAAGATTAAATGCTGGAGGTTAAAGTTGAAGGAGCCCTGCCATTACTGACTGCTAAAGGTGCTGTAGTTCAGGATACCTGAGGTATTTATGGTACTTCAACCAGTTGTCATTTTTAGCACCTGACTGATCAAAAAACAATCAAAAGAAACATATAAGTCATGAAAAATAGATTCAGCATCTGTATATAGCTGTTCATGAGCATCTAGGAACGAACATCTTAACCTACCTCAAACTGGCATCTGTTACATCTACTGTAGCACGTCAACATGATCCATGAATAACCCTAGCTATTACTGCAAAATGTGTCTGACACCTGAGATTCCCCAGCATAAGGATGATTTACTGCCAGAGGATTCAGTGGGCTTTTCTTTCTAAGGGAGAGAGAAGAGAGATAATAAATAGCAAGAAGATGCTGCACGCTTTTCAAACCGAGGGAAGGCACGACCGTATTACTATAAAGTCATTACAGAGAATTGGCATCTGGCCTCAATTTCTCCTTCTTTACAAATGAACAATAACAACAACAACAAAAAACCCACAGTTTTTATATTCAGAAGAGGAATGCTTGTAGCATAGAAGGAATTTCTTGTCAGGGATAATGTATTACAAACCTATCAGTTCCCCAGGAAGGCTTTCCCTTCCCCCACGTGAACCATCTCAAACCTCAGTGGCCTTCAGATTCAGCTCAGCAAGAGGGAACAGATCAGCAAGATCAGCACCACGGCACCAGCTTCCCTCTGTTGCACACTCAGACTCCTCTGAGGCAAGCACAGAAGAGCAAACCAGAGCCTAGCTTGCAGGGTTTTCTTGGAAAAGACGTATACATGCTCAAAACGGTCTGTTCACATTAACAGTAACCTATATGGTGCTGGAAGCTTTCAAAACAACTGACAGTGCCACACCACACAGGTGCCATTGTTCAACATTTCCCCTTGGTGCTTGTCTCCCCCTGTGCTCTTTTCCAGACTGTTTTGCCCCTCACACTGTGTTGTGATCAATTGTCCCTAACAGGGATCGTCTTCTGAGCTGTTGCAAGGAGATCTCTGAGCCTTGGCTAGTGTCCAGGACCACTACTGTAATCAAACCATACCCAATGGAGATGGTGTATAGACCATGCTATTTAGGTTCCCTCAGCAATCTTTACTATCTCAATTACCTTTGTAAGTAAATGTATCTGCTTTGTAATCATTGTGCTTGCGCTGCACGGAAATCTGGGTTTGATCAGCAGGATGGGAACTTCACAGTTTATTTCTTGGGCTAAAGTCTTGCAAATTTACTTTGGCTGAATAATCTCAAACTCAGATTAATGTGGATGAAACTGGTATGCCTTCTTGTGGAGGGAAGAAAGCAAAGCAAATTTTGGCCCTTGAGTCCAAAAGAAAGTGGTTTACTTATGAGAAAATAGAGCTTGCGTTTCAGGACTGTAGACAAGCAGCAGAGAGTTGTGTGGCCAGTGGCCAGCAGCAAATGATCCAGGAGAGCAAGGGAGAGCTCTGCAGGAGGCATCTGTAGGGTAATCTGCTGGACTACACATATCGTTGTTTGCAGCTGGATCTATAAATGCTGAACATTTAAAGCACGAGGTTTAATATCCCTCCCAAAATGTTTGTTACTATGACTTGGGCTATTCTTTTAGAAATCCCCTCTCTTTTTCTGTAGCTTGTCAAGTCTTCTTCTCATGGCCATCACCAAGCAATGA
This sequence comes from Nettapus auritus, assembly GCA_011076525.1. Lineage (NCBI taxonomy): Eukaryota > Metazoa > Chordata > Aves > Anseriformes > Anatidae > Nettapus > Nettapus auritus. The sequence goes on from CM021766.1 coordinate 42,668,300, forward strand.
GATCTACAGCCTGATTCTTAAAGTTTTGGAGAAAAGTCCACCTTTTAGTTATGTTCAATACTACCTTGTTTTTATAATGAGATACGTCAATCAGAATGACCTTACCTGTGCTATCTTGATAATCAATTACTTCAATATTTTACCATACTCTTACCTTTCTCTTCAAAGTAAGCAAAGCCAAAGCTTGGTGTCCAAAGCTGGACACTTTTTCTGGGCCCTTAATCATTGTTATTGTCCTTCTCAGAGTTTCTATTTACTATAAAATGCCCCTGGAGAGGAGTGAACAGTGCTGGATACTGCATTTGAACTTTGGTTGCAACATTATACAGCAGTACCATGTCTCCCATCTTATTCATCTCTCTTCACACATCTAGACACTCACATTCTTCAGCCTGCCTAGTAGATTACACGTCAGTTTTTCTTGCCCTCAATTAATTCCTAGAAAGAAATAAGAGGCAGCAGAACAGGCCAACTTCATAAATCTTTATCTAATACTAGCAAGTCATTAGGCCTGTGAGTAAATTCTCCATCTGTTCCCAAAGAAACCACAGCATTTTCTACACTGTGTCAGCATCTACTATAATATTTCCGCTCTCAGAGATTTCTTGAGTTTCCTCCAAAGGTCCCATATGTCTGCCTCTTCCTTTCTCTCTCCAAAGAAAAGCAAAGAAAATATGCAACATGCAAACAAAAACTAGAATGGCAGCAGCCCCTTCAGGAAGCCGTGCCCCCTGCATTATGGGTCAAAACTGACCTATTTTGGGAAAGAGGCCTAAAATAAGAGCAGACCACTACTGGCTCAGTAATAAACAAAGGTAACACGGAAGCTTCCAGCATTGTTCCTTGCTGAAACTTTGTCCTTTTAAAGTAATTCTTTCCTCCTAGCAATCTGGCATATTAATATCTATGACCTAGATTTTGGTGTATATTTCACCCGGAGAGTGTGTGTGAACCCCAGGGGACCTACAGGGGACCAAAGTAACCATTTGTTGCAAGCTTGGCTCAAGCAAAACTCACCTTGAAGTCCCTGCGTGTTTTGGCTCTGCAGAGAATGAAAGGTTCCCAAACCATTATAAGTGACTGTGCTGCTCTGACTGTTGTTAATATGATTATGTACTAAATGGTTTAATTGAGAAGTGTCTAGTTGGCTTGGAAAGAAAAAGGGAGGGAGAGAGGGAAGGAGGGAGGGGGCATGTGGGAGAAACACATTGGAAATATTTTTGAACATGCCAACTGGCTTTGCTTTGTTTGGAGCTGGTCAGGCAGAGCAGTGGCACTGAGCAGCTAATCAGTGCCTCCTACTCCTCCGGAGTACAGCCAGCTCCCTTCACGCTTGGCACCAGCACAGCACAGCTGAATACCCTTGTGTTTGCTTATTCTCTTGGCAGAAGTGAAAGAGTACGAGCCCCCATTCGGCTCTAAAGTGCGAGAACACCCTTGCGTGGAAAGCATGAAGGACAACGTCCTAAGAGACAGAGGGCGACCCGAGATCCCCAGCTCCTGGCTTAACCATCAGGTAAGAGCACCACATCGAAGCAGCTGGGAGCCATGCCACACATTTAGCTGCTGCCCAAAGCCTGAGCCTTAACTCATCATCCTGCTCAATGGGAAGGATCTCTCTTTGGAACAGATCAGAGCTCTGCCACATGGTGACACTGATGCTGCCCATGGTTTAGACACCACAGTGTCACCGTGCCTGCCCAGAAAGCACTGGAATTTCTACTGCCCACCAGTGCAATCAGAAAGTGACCAAACAACAAAAAAAAAAAATTGGAAACCTGAGACTCAACAATCATCCAGACAGCCACAGAATAATTAGGGCCTCACAGCACACTGTGTGCAGGCTCTGAAAGGTCAAAGAGAGCAACCTCACACATGCATCCCTTCAGCAGAGAAAACAAATTTCAATAGTTTATCATGGAGAACGGTCATAGTGGAATCCCAGCTGTTGACAGGTTTAAGAAAATAGGAAATGAGTCGTCAGCAAGCCAGTTTGTTTTTATTTTGTGTAGTAGCAGTCCCTTTCCCTTGAATGTCAGGAAGCACTCTGTCAGCTTTCCCCATTCGCAGACACTGCGGTTGCACTTCCTAGGTGTGATAGTCATGGCCCGATTTCTGAGTAGCTGAATCTGAATGGAAACAAGCCAAGGGCATGCATTTCTTAAATTCTGCTCTGAGCAGTTTTATCAGGAGAGATAAAATGAGACTCATGTCAGAGAAGTGAGGCTTGGTCATTGCATTTGTCAATGCAGTATGTGGAGTGGTCTTACAGACAAAAGGAAAGCATAGGTAAAATTTATAAAAGCCCAGGCAACCAAGACCAGCTAGCATTTCCATCAGGAGCAATATAACACTCCCTTTTTTATTCCAGTTGGGATGTTAAAATCATAGTCTAACACTTACTTAGGAAAGGCCATGTGAGTGGCTGTAATCAATCACTCTTCCAACCAGGAGCAACACATCTGCTGCCTGATGACTGTGGCAGAGCGCAACCCGTGGTGTCACTCCTTATGTAGCCAGCTGTAACGAGCAGGATTACTGAGGAGGGGTGCTTTAACTAGGGAGGAGAGCTGTGTTTGAGGGACACCTGGATATCTGATGTTCACAGTACTGAAAGGCCCTAGGAATTTCCATGAGCTAGAGCTACAACCAGCTTCTAACTAACATGTTGAGCTGGGAAGAAGAGGTTGTATTAGTGCTCATCTGCGAATAATAGAAAAGTTGTTGAAGAATTATTTTTCTTGTAATTGTGGATAAGCTAATAAAAGTGATCATGAGTTAATTGCAGTTGTTTGGTTTTGTTTTTTTTTCCACAAAGGCAAAATGAAGTCCAAACTGGTAATATACATGTGGTACTTTAGAAGATCCCAATTAACAAAGCAGAAAAGATCCAGATCATTTGGATCATTTGGGGGAAAAAAAAAAAAAGAAAAAAAAAAAAAAAGAAAATGCTTAAAATTAGGAACAGTGTGAGAACATTTCTGAGAATTCTCAAAAGTCACGGTCTTCTGTGTGAAAAAAAATAGAGCAGTGTAAAGAACTGATTAGGGAAAGAGAAGAACAACAGGAAAGTCTGTGGTCAGCAAATTGAGGACAATAAGTTTTCTCAAGAGCAAAAGGAAATCTAACTTAGTACCAGTCCATTACTGCATATGAAAGAAAGATATGGCTTATGCTAACGCAAAGGCAGAAGCTGTCAGCAAACATTTCCGTTCTGCATTTGGGAAAAGTCAAGTGACGCACATGTCATCGAGGTTGATGAAGGCCCCTATAAAGCAACAGTCACTGGCATTTAAAGCAGGCCTCGGGCAGGGTTAGATGGCATGGGGCCTTGCCTGCATTTGGGGCAGAGCCAGTCCTGTGGGCAGTACGTTATGTGGCAGCACAAACTGGCTGTGCCCTGGGGAGGGAGGCTCCAGGAGCACTTTCCAGGTGCAGTCAGCCAGCTGTAGGGCCAGCATCGGTGTGCCAGCATGGCCAGGGCACCTGGACAGGGAACCACCTGGACATGGAGCACTTGGGGTGCTCGGAGAGCCAGTTCGTGCCACCCATGCCCCCCGGTACAGGGCATCCTGCCAACTGGGGTGCTCTGTGCTGTTCTTGCACGTTTCTGGAGCACACGCAGCTGGGTCCAGCAGGGCTCATTTGAGGCTCTGAGGCAGGAAATGGATGCCTGCTAACACACGCACAGGACATTTAATGAAGGTGGATTTAATTCCCTTCCCTTGAGTCCCTTCAGAGTTTCACATTGCGCTGTCTGAAATTCAGTGACGCATTGGCTTCAGCAGGGCTGTGACAGTTTACAGCAGCTGAGGATCTGCTTTGAACTCCACAGAAGTTGCTCTTACTGTAATGGCTCTTCCATATTCATTTCCTTCCGCTGCAGTCGTGTTTTTGTAATGAACTCATTATTCATCGTGATAAAATTCTGGAATGGATTTACATATTACATTTTTTCCCCCTTAATGAGATTTGTTGCACTATTGATTTCAAGTTAATGTTTAATATTTAATTTAATTTACTGCTTGTAATTTCAATGCCAGCAGAAAACTAATGCTATTTGTATACAGACAATAACGTTCTGCTATTAACATTGACATCAGTCAACATCACCAATTAGGTAAATTACGCAATTAATGCACTGTTGTGAAATGTTATTTTTTTAAATAAGAAGTTTAAGATAAATCCTACTTAATGGGCTTTTAGTGTCATAACACAAAGCACACAATTTCCTGGCAAATACCTCATGTTTACAAAATGCATTACAAAGATGCAACTGTTTTTTGTTCCTGTAAACATGTGCATCAGCATTGAAATGAAGGTTAAATAGTTACATCTGTGAGTGACATGTGTTTAAGTGTTTGTGGGACTGCGGCCCGTATTTGCACATAGTTTTAGTTAGTCTGCGGGGAATTCATAAAGGCTGATGTAGGGCCTGATATTGCTGGCAATCAGAATCTGTTCAAAAAGCCCATACAGAATTCAGGCACACAAAGGGATGGATGGGTTGAGCAGGACATCATTATCCAGGCAGACTGATTATATCGATTGGAACAAAAACTGTTTGATTCCCTAATGCTATTCCAAACCATCATTTTTCTTATTATAAAGTATCAGAATATACATCCAGGTATGATATTACCAGTGATGTAAGCTGCTGCAATGTATGGTATGCTGTATGGTAGTGGGGTGTTTTTTCTAAAAAATATATGTAAAAAAAAATGCCACTGCCCCCATTCCCCCATTACAGTGACAGTAGAGCCCACAAAGCACCCTGGGGACTGATTCTGTCACCTCCAGCACGCACAAGTAACCCCCTGCACTTCGGAGGACCTTAAAACAAACTCTTACAGATGCAGTTTGGCGGTGACTCAGACTGTCCTCCTCACAGATGCTCCTCCTTTGCTCTCTGTAGGGCATCCAGATGGTGTGTGAAACCCTGATCGAGTGCTGGGACCACGACCCCGAGGCCCGGCTGACGGCACAGTGCGTCGCGGAGCGCTTCAGCGAGCTCAAGCACCACGACAAGCTCTCAGGAAGGAGCTGTTCGGAGGAGAAGATCCCTGAAGACGGCTCCGTGACCACCGCCAAGTAGCGCGCGCCCGAGAGCTCTGAAACGGAGGGAAGTCGCTCCTAAACCTTGGCAAAGGAAGAAGTCTCGATCGGTGCCTTGACTTGCTTCCTGGAGGACTGAGGCTGTCACTACTCCCTTTAAGCTGTGGCTCTGGACAAGGAGATACGTGTTCGTGGGAGTTAAAAGCCAGGGAGCAGGTGTCATACCCTAGCATTGGCTGCTGGCATCATGCCATGTCATGGGATGTATGTAGGAGCTATGTAGGTTGGACTTCCTCAGGAAATGAGATTTGAGAATAGCCAATAACATTATGCACTTTATTAATGCCTGTATATAACTATGAAATAGCTATTTATATATATATATACATATATATATATAAAATGTGTGTGTATGTATGTGTGTATATATATATATATCTATAAACAGCCATGCTCTGAAGGAAAGAGTTTTAAAAATGCCTCCAGGAAATTACCTGTGCATTAGAGATGCCTCCCCATTTAGGGAAAGAGCCTGGGGAGACTGGCATATCAGGACACTAGCAATTGTGCACTAAGCACTCTGCCAAAAAGATAGGAATAATAAGCAATAAGAAGATGGCTTTCAAAGTGGATGCTGTAAGCACCCAGCTGTGGCCCAGGAGTTCGCAGTTGCAGGAGCAGTCTCAGAGCAGAAAGGCGGATTTGGCTTTGCAGCTGTAACTATGCAGTCCTGTCTGCAGCATATTTCAGAAGGTTCAGGGATGTCTTTGCCCTCTCGCCTTAACCCCAAAGTCCTCACAGCATCCCACAATAGGAGTGTGAGGATGTTTTTGCCCCTCCCGTATGTGTGTTTTCATACAGAGGTCATTAGCGTTACATGTTTATTGCTTTGAATTCATGCTGCTTGCAAGCAGGTTGCAAAATATCAGCAGGATGAGCTTTCCCCTCCTCCCTTCCCCACCCCCAAACCATACAAAACAAGACACAGCCAGCAATAATCCAAGCAGATGTTTTATATTTGCTCTGCATTCTGAATGCAGGCAGTACACTTTTTTTCCCCTCTTTTACCTTGATTGTGTTGTTGTAAGAACAAATACTTTTTCCATGTACAGCATGTCTAATTGCTTGACACACCATGGTCTGACTCTGTTCCACGCTTTCTAGAAAAAAGCAAGAGACAACACCCAGTGCCTTTATTTTTGCATGAGGACCTCAGAGCTGAGGGAAAGATCCATAACATCAGATTAATGTCATATCCTGCCCTCCACACTGCTTGCATATAGGATAGCAGGGCTTCTGGTCTCCAACATGTTTAGGAAGACAGTTGGCATTACATTGGACTTATATAAATTACAGCAGTGTGTTTAATAAATGCTAACAATTTTATCTTCAGGAGTTTTGCAGTGATTTTTCACTTTTTTCTTGCCCTTGGCATGTAAGCAGGCCTTGGAAACTAGAAATTCAGCCAGCACAGACCAGTCATGTACAGGATTATATCCAGTGCAATTTATTAAACACCTTTGACAGATAAACATTGATATTTTTCTAGAACACTTTGCCAAATAAGTCAACAGGAATCATGCTCATTTAAATAGGAGTTCAAACTTATGATGGAAAATATTTTATTTCATATGGTTTTGTTAGCTTTTGTTTTATGTAAACTACTCAGAAATATTTAAACAGAGCAGGGCAAAATCTCAGTAACTACAGTGGAATTCAGAGGATGCTATGTCGAATTTTAGGGGGGAAGGGTGATTCTTTTTTTTTTTTTTTTTTTTAATAAAAGCAAGAAGTAAGGGAACTGCAGGGCCGCTGCCATCTAGCAAGGCGCTGATTGTGCCTGTGCAGGCCCGAAAGGAGGGTCAATACTGACATTTATTTCTTTTCTTTTTTTTTTTTTTTTACTACTACATGTAAAGGATTTTTTTTAATTCTTTAAAGGCATACTTCACCTGTACGTCATGTATGAAATAGGAATGTGAACAATATATACTCTTGTTTATCAAATGTTTCAAGCACTTAACTTGTTTTGTAAACAGTCGTGGTTTTTTATTATTGTTTTTGTTTGTTTTGTATAAATCAAATGTTTATTGGAGCAAATAAAATAACACCAACTCAGGTTTGTCTTTCATCTCCAGAGCATCCACAGTTAGGAGGGGCGTCTTCCTAAAATGATCCCTATCCTAAAATAATTCAGGCCCATCCACTCCCACCAGAGGCCTGAATGTCACGCCCAGCATGTCCAGTGGCCTTTGAATGTCTCTCACATTGCTGATGACACCTTCCCCCAGCAGGTCCTTGCCTTACACAGAGTAATGCCAGAGAAGAAATTCAGAGTGGCTGCCCCTGCAGCGTAAAGCCTTCCCTGGTCTCAGGGGAGGGGGGGAAAAGCAGATTCACAGCTGATGGTCTCCTGCTTTTAGCTCCCTCCTGAGTACAGATAAGGCCTTTGTTAAACCTCGGTCATTTTGGTGCTGGTATTAAAGTGAGCCAGAAGACAGCCCACTAAATCTGTGTCACGGGGAAGTGTGTGATTAATGTGCTTGTGCTGCACGGCTTCGGTACTCCATGCAGAGCCCTCACCCGGACACCCCTCCCACGGAGGACATGCACAGAGCACAGGCACCACATGAACAAAGAGCAAGACACATCCCTCGCCACCCCCCAGAAAACTGCCTTGGGTGTGCCTGAGGTTGAACCAAAGCCTGTGCACACAACGCAGTCTGCCACTGCTTGATTTAAGGCACCTGAGACTTTCCTGGCATCACCCTTTTTTCAGGGTGTGTTTTGGTACCAAAACTTCCACTACAAGCCATGCTGGGCTGAATATATCCTGTTGAATGGCTATGTGGGGCTCCCCAATCAGGCACCCAGGTGCCATTTGTGAGGGCAGCATCACAGAGCAGCTGAGGCTGGCAGGGTGCTCACCACTCCTGCCCAAAACAGGCCACTTAGGTTGCTCAAGACCTTGTCAAACTTTGAGTATCTTCTTCAACAGTGATGATTGCACTATCTTCCTGGACACTCAGTGCTTCAAGCAGAGCAACACATGTAGCTGATGTAAGGTAGCGTGAAAGGAGAGAGGCCAAGTTCACTCTAAAATGGGCAACATGGGGGCTTTCAGAAGAAGGCTCTGCCTAGATCTGCACCCAAGCAGACAGCAGATGGTCAGCAGCTCTCCTTTCACGACACCTCCCCCCTGCCCCACATTCACCACCACACTGTAAATGAAGCTCCATAGTGAGGATGCTCTGCAGCCAGGGGACAGCGTGGTGGGGCCTGCAGGGATCGGTTGGGACGGGCGGTGCTGCCAGCACCAGGCCTGCCATGGCTGCTCTGACAATGAGGCCTCGTGGGGTGTCCTACTGCCTGCCCCTCCCTGGTGGTGCAGCCATCCCATCCTTCAGCAAACACAGGTGCAAAGCAGCTTGCAGCATTGATGGGCACACAAAGCCTCACTGCCCACATTGCTGTGGTTTCCAGCAGCACCCTGCCAAGCCCTAGGCACCACCAGTGTCACTGTGGTGGGCCCCGGTGTTTGCTGGTGTGCTGATGGCAGGAGCCACCCCTCGTCGGTCCCCATCGCTGGCCATGCGTTGTGCAAAGAGCATCAAGCGCTGACATCCTGTTTACGCTGGAGTAAAGTCAAAGTCATTTTGGCATAACAAGGAAAGAGAGTGTTGCAAAAACAAATAAAAACCATATTAAGAAAATGTAGCAGGCAAATTACAGAGCCCTTTCAGTCTTGAAATGAAGTACACAGTATCCCTAAATAAAGTCCATTATATACCTTTAATATTTTTTCATTTAAGGCCTTTGCCCACCTTTCTTGTTCTAAACATGTTATTCACCAACCTGCTCTGAGTAGCTCTAAATCAGCATGTCAATCATCGTTTTAGCACCAAAACAAGGAAGCTGTGCACTGCAGAAAACAATCCTTGGGTTTGCTGGTGACCCATGCAATGGCCTGAAGTGGGACGGCAGAGTTCCCTGGCACAGACTGCATTCGTGTTACGTTTGCACAGCTCTCAGCGCAGCGGAGATTTCATCCTGCCAGGCGATTTCCAATGGCTGCTGGAAAAGACATAAACAATAAAAGAAGAAAAAAAATCATGACCCAGATCCTGAGGGAAACAAACTGTGGAACAGCTCCTGGAAACAAACTGTGCCATGCGTCCAGCACCTGCAATACTGTCCTCTTGTTGAGCCAGCTGTGTTGGGACCCAAGGGTTTCCAAAATAACACTGATAGGAACACTCACTCATTTATTTCCTGCTCCCTAGCTCCTTCTCCTGCCTTTTTTTTTTTTTTTTCTTTAACACATTATGCGTGTAATAAAAAGCTGCCTTTGGCAATTTTTCCCTCCAGCCACAAAGAAGATGGAACAAAGTCTGCTTCAGACAGTCTGCCTGTAGCTCCTAAACACAGTTTGGCTGCATTCGTGCTGCTTATTACTTGGCTGACATTCATGCAAAAGGGTGCATACCATGTGCATGGTCAGAAAGGCTCTTGCTTGTAGGTGCCAAAAATGCCAGTCTCGTTCTAGCAAACAGAGTAGGTATAAGACACACACCTCACTGCAGGACTTTGGTGTCTCTTCAGGCACCTATGTCCTCTTGGGAGGTTCCCAGCATGACCCACAAGACCCAGCTGGCCTGAAACCAGTGTCCCATGATGGCTGTCCAGAGCCTGCTGGCTCACAGCACCTTGATTGTTGGCAGCTCTCACCTGTTTTTCACCTCAGGCAGCTGAAAGGCCTTGCTTGTGGGCAGAAAGCTGAGGACAAAGCCAGTGGTTTATTGAAATACGACCAAATGGAGAGGCTCCTGGGAGGACCAAGCCCAGGAAATAGATTTAAATCTGTTGAATAATGAATGCTTTGAGCACCATCTAATCACTTCATGAAGAGGCAAAGGCAAAAGTCAGCTCATAAATTATCTGCTGTGAAACATCTGCTTGGTTATAATGGTGACAAACTAATCTCTTTGGACTGATGCATTTACCTAGCTAAAGTCTTAAAAAATAAAACAGTCAACTGTTTAAATAGGCAGGATTGACCTCTCACTACTAGATGGATGTTCCTCAGGCGACCTGCCACGTGAAACCAAGTAGAGCCGAGATCCTTGATATTTCTTCCCAGGTTTAGCCAGGGTCTCTCAGGAGGGACCCTGTCACAGCTGAAAACACTCCCCTTCATCCTCCTGCATTGCAGCAAAGCTTTCATGTCGAAGAAGAAACAAAAGCCAGTTCTCCCCTCACTCTTCCTCCCCCAGGAAGTCTTGCTGTCTACCCCTGCCCCCTGCTCCCCACATCCTCCCAGACCACAAACACAGTCCTGAGCCTTTTCTGACCCCTCCCAGCACCCCTTCTCTCCCAGCCCTGTGCCCACCATGAGCATCGCCCCACCAGGTGCCTAAATTAGGGCCACGCACACCATCTGCACAGAAATCAGGTATCACCTCCGTTGTCAGATCAGGGTGCTGATGGAAGAAACAAACTGTGCTTGCTGAATGTAAGGATGACCACACCATCTCTTCCTGGCATCCTCTGAGGTGAAGCATCCACATTAACACCACCCTCTCCAAATCTTACCTGCTGAGCCATGAGTGAAAATGCACCATCAGCCTGGATTTGCACAGGGCAGCTTAACACAGATCTTTGAAATGCCTCATTTTTTATTTATTTATTTATTTTCTGCCATGCCTCAGCCACAAGTGAGTTGCTTATGGGGTTTACAGGACTTCTTTACTCAGGTGATCTGAAGAGGTGTAAGGGGTGTAGGTATTATCAGAGCTGGATGAGGATGGACAGGAGCTGAGCCCCCCAACAAAGCCCAAACCCTGCACTTTCTTTTGTAAATGTACCAGGTTCTTGGTGCTTTCCCCTTGCAGGAGACCATTTAAGGGTATAAAACATTTTATAGAAAATATTGATTACATCTAATTCCCACTTTTCCTTGAAGGTGAAAACCATCTTTCTATTTCTCAAACAGAAGACAGAATAAACTTTTTCTGAGATAAACATATGTCTGTCTGTCTGTCTGCGACTTCAAATATTTAGGACTAAAAGACAAATCTTTTTATACTGAATTCCTCATAAATGTATGTGACTGCTTAGAGGATTTCTGCACTGATGGTTGCAGATGGTTCTGCACAAGGTTGCCTATGCTACGACGACTCAGTAAAATAAAATGATAAACGTGTCAATATGAAGTCAGAATACCTCATGTGGCAATGTATAAGAAAAGCCTCCCTGGACTTGTCGATTCAGCAATTGTGAAGAAAATACAAGGCCCACTCAGGGCTGTTTCAGTGAATCATTGCAATGATCATCTGAAAATCATTTAAAGTAAAATAAAATTTTTGAAAGAGCAAAGCCTTTTATACGGGGTATATGAATGCCTGCAATGGCAAAAACAGCATTTCATCTTTGGTCTAACAAAACTGAACTAAAGTCTCTCAGAGAAAGGCTCCCGTGAAGGAAAACACAAAGAGCTTCTGCCCTCAGCGCCAGGAAGAAAAGCTGTGCAATGCTGCCACCAAGGAGCAGGTGCCATGTGTCTTGCAGCACATGGATTAGCAGGCAGCGCTTTCATGAGCATCCTATCCATAACACAGGTACTTAGCAAGTGAAAGATGATATAACTACTGATACTTGAATCCAGTCTCATTTCTGAAAAGGTGAGCTTTCCTCCTTCAGTGAAATTAAAGCCAGGGTATCGATTCTCTTCAACCAAGATGCTTGCTTTCCATCATCCATACTGTGTTCTTGGAGGCAGAAGAAAGTCAGCCATACCTATGATTAGCTAAAAGATTTTGAACAGGGCATAAATCTCATCCCAGAACTTTTAATTTTCCAGTTGTTAAGCCTTGTACACTTTTTCCAGAGTACTCATGTGCTTTGGCTGCAGCTCCTTTTGCTCATCTGAGCCCCACGTGTCAAGCAGAGGCAGTATTTCTGCAGCACGACAATGTCACCGCACTTCAGTCACCAGTGAGGAGGAGCCTGCAAGAGCAGCTTGCAGGGGATTAGACCGAAATTTTTCTTGCAGTGCTTTGAACAGCATAGTGAAATGCTCCTGTGTTTCAAGGCATTAACAGCATCTCCCACTAAGAAGCAGGTTGTTTAGCCCGAGTTCTTCTGGAAAGGACATATAAGCCTTATTAAATGAGGGAGGGGGGGTAAATGGCAATTTCATTTTGATGTAGGAATGTTAACATTCATTAATTTGGTTGTCTTGAAATAATTTCTGGAATGGTTGCTTTTAAGGAAATAATCTCAACAAAGCCATAGGAAATGGAAGAAAGAATTTAAATTAACTTACTTCATCTATTTATAAATAGTTTAGGTTAATCACAGTAAACCAAACAGGATTCAGCCATACTTAAACACAGCCTTTGCTCATGTATAAACTGTTTATTATATCCATGACACACAACCAGACAAAATTCATTCCTGATCTGGGGACCAGTCTAATTTGGTTTTATTAGGTCTAGAGAAAAACATTTTGGCAGAAGATCCACTTTTGAATGTAAAATATTTTCAATAAAATTATCTGTAGAGAGAGGCAGCAGATTCCTTCTGACTTCACCAGATCAGAAAATTGGTGCAAGATCAGCTCTTAAGACAGGGCAGGCCCTTCCCCTCCATGACAGCAAAGGAAACCGTGAGGGAACCTTAGCAAAGACAGCTGATGCTTGGTGAGATGACTCCTGTTCCGTGTGCTTTCATGGAAGAGAGATGCTTAATAAAAACAACTCTTCATCCCACTGTAACAATGCTGAAGTTGGGAAGTTTGACATCATGATTTGACAAATTATGTCTAGGGATTATAGGCAGATTTTCAGTATAAACAATGTGGTTTTTACACCAATGTATGGAGAATGGTCATAGAATGGCTTAAAAGGTGGCTTTTCTTTAAATGTCTTCACGTTGCTGTTGATGTACAGTGTTTTGTTCAAAAATCCTGTAGAGAAATACAATGAATTTTTACAAAGAAATTTTTGCCTTTCAATTTTCCAGTGAGAATTTAGACAATCCTTGTTGGGTCCTGATTGCCACATGGGTTGGCAAGTCAGGAGAGTGGTATTTTCTGCACTGCTTGCCCTGATGTGCAAAATCAATCCTACCAGCTTCTAGAAGAGATGGAAGTTTATTTCATGGATAAATGCATGAAATGAGGGCTGGATGTAGGGTCATCTCCCTTTCTATACATGCTGCCAATGCATTAGCAATGGGAATATATAAAGGCCGTAGTGCAAGTGACTCTCACAATCATACACCACATTTCTTGCTTGAGCCACACATCCTGGCAATGATAAAATCACTGACGCAAGGATGTTAAATGCTCAGATGCATAACTTGCGTATGCTCCTGTCTCCATTTTGCTATATTTTATGGTATGAATTGCATTTTAAATAACTGAGTTAATTGTCTTCTAGGAGTAATTAAAATGAAATTATCGTCATTGTAAGCTGCATGCAGCACTTTCATTAAGACAGTAATTATGAGGGGAAGGTTTCTTAAACAGGAAGGGAAAGGAGCTCTTTTTTTATTTTTTTTTTTTTCTTTTGATTTTTTCTTGTATTTGAGAAAAATACCCCTCCTACAGAATTTTCTTGCCAGGCTGAATACTCCAGGACCAGAGCAATGGCTTTCTCTCTCAATTCTAAAGAAACCCAGCACTGAGGATGTTTTTATGAAGGCTAACATAAAAATAGAGAAAAGAAAACTCTTCAGGAAGAACTGCACAACAGAAAAGAAGGGTGGCTGAAAAGGCCAAAATGTTTGGCACTTGTGTAGTTATATCAGTCCTCTCTAGTGTCAGAAGATGAATTTTCAATCTAGCACAGGGTAAGAGTAGGGCAGAAAACTTTTGGATATGTTGTATTGTTTCAGACCTGCTGATCTAGCTGAAATTCCTCTGGTTTCCAAAGGGATTAGCAGAAAATCTCAGCTCCATTCATGCTTATCTGTGACTATTCAGAGGCCTCTGCATGAAGTGGGAGCACTTGTCTGACTCAACAGGGTAGGAGTCAACATGGCCTTGTCATGGCTTTTTGCTTTTGTCTTTCTGTATGGCAGTAGCCCTTGTAAGTGGAGAAGGCACAGTAAATATCATGCATCTGGAGCTTAGAAAGGCTTTTGACATTGCCTCCACTGACATTCTTGTTAGCAAACTAAGAAAATGTTGTCTGCATTCAAGTAAAGAGTGGGCACAAAGCTTTCTTGAAAGACATAATAATTACCGTGTACATCCCTAGGAGCTTCTGAGTGTAGTTCCACAGCGACCTGGGTCTATCCCTACTCAGTATTTTAAATAGTAGCCTAGGTGATGGAGTGAAATATATGCTTATTAATTCTAAAAGCCTTAGTGTGCTATGAGAAGCTGCAAGTGTGCTGCAGGATGGAATTACAAGTCAAATTGTTCTTGACAGATTGACTACGTTTTGAAAAATCCTGATCCTCTTTCATAGGGACACTTAAACAGGAGTAATTAAATGTACAGCTGTCTAATGGGGAAAAGCCATGTAGAGCAGTTAGCCAAAGATGCTCTAGTGGCCAGAGTGGATCACAAACCTAGCAAGAGTCATCAAAGGCTGGCAAACATCATATTGTGATGTACAAACAGCATTGGTGACTGAGAGACAGACAAATTAATATTCCCTCTCTTTGAAACCCTGGTAAGGTTTCAGAGGACTGCTCTGGCTTTTGGGGCAGCAGAGTAACCAGAAGGACTTCAAACGTGGCCTCTGAGAAAACATGGAAAGAATGACTGCTGTTCAAGAAAAAAGAAAAAATATGTCTTGTCTCAGGAGTGGTTGTCTCTAATGATGGTGGACAGGGAAAATATAGATTTAGAATTAGCCACTAATATAACCTTATGGGAAGGCTGAAGAATGTCCAGAATTTGAGAGCATTAATTTCAGGCTATGCAAAGGTTAGACATTAGCTCTCTGGTATCACTGATCCTACCTCAGGATGCAGGGCATAGTGTCCTGATGATATCTTGAGATCCTTCCCTGCCACAGCAGCTTGTAGCTGTGTGTTTGGTCTCTGTTTCCAAGGGTCTTAACTTCAGGGCAGCCAAGAAGCCAGAAATATTGTTCTACGGGAAATTCCAAAGCATACAGTGTTAAGAGCATAGGATATCCTCTTTCTAAGTTCTAACAATAGAACTCTGATGGTCCTCATGGAAAGGAAAATATTATTACAAAAAATAATAAAAAAAATTTGATTGTTTCAGAATGAAATCAACTCTGGAAACTCATCATTCTAATGCCATGCATCTTAAATGTGGCTTGCAGGCTCCTGAATCCATTTTCAGTCTTGGTACAGAGCAAGTGTCAGGACTCACTGCTCAGCTGAGAGGCTGAATGTCTCAGAGAATTTGAGCTCCCTGTTGTTCAGCTGAGACCCTGGATGCCCAAGCACACCAGTGTCATCATGGGTTACACACCATGGAAACACATTCCCATTGCTATGTAGGCTTGATGAAAGGATCGCCACAGGTTTGCAGTGACACTCTGCATGTGCTCCTTGCCGTCCGTTGAAATCCAGTGTTTACACAGGAAACTTTGACTAGAGTAAAGCAATATTTTCCAACATCTGCCATGCGTGCCATGTCCAAGAGTGTTCTTTGGAAGAGACTGCCTTTGTATGTCAAAAGTTTGTTACCAGAGGAAACACCAGTAGATGGAGCACAAGACTAGACTGTGCTGCTCTTTGGCGCTGTAAAAACAATTAATATAATCACCCTTCACTGCACACAGCCTGTGATAACCGAGCTGGGGGCTGGAGGCCTGGAACAGCCACCAACTCTGTGCCCAGCTGGAGTTTTCTTGCTGCCATGCTCCAGATGAGGGGTTATTTCTGCTTTGATTTTTACAACCTCAGTTCTTGTCTGATTGTATTAGTATTGCACTGTAGGCTTAGCTCATACTCTATTTCTGCTGTCATTATATCTATCTCCACAATTTTCTGTTTCTCAAGAGTTTAATACGTTACCTCTTAGCAAAATGTTTTTGTAGCTTTTTGCAAGTCCCTGAGGAGTTTGCACTGTTTGACCACGTTCCACAACCACCAGCTCTGAAAATCACCTAGTTCTCTATTAATATCAAACTCTAAAACTTCTAACTTAGCTTCATTAGCAAACTTCATGAACATACATTTATTTTTTTGTGAAAGAGTTAGCAATCACTATATGAAACCAGATTAGCCCTGAATCAATACCATTACCTGAGTGGTTGCCTTCCTCTCTTTGTGAGCTATTTTCATCTCTCATTAGATATTTGTAACCACCCCACATTTTCTGTCCTCCTTCCCATCTTATGTAGGTTCTCCCAAATGTCCCATCTAGCAAATGATTTTTTCCCCAGAAAACTTATCTGGTTAGTCTAGTACCATATCTCTCTCTTCATGTTACACTATGTCCCATTTTTCACTCTCCACCATGTATTTTACTGACACCTTCAACAATTTATCCAAAGCTACAGTGCAAGTTTTGGCAAAAATGGAAGTTTTAACTTGCTTGTCCATCATTCTTCTACAAAACAGAACAACTAACATTTCTTTCTGCCACTCTTTATCTTAGTTTCCCAAGGCCAAATTGGCCTCCACTATTGTGCAATGCATAGTAAAGCCCTGATCTTGCTGACAATCACCCGAGCATCGAGAAAAAGCCATGTGTGAGACAGAGAAGGCAAATCACTACTCCAAGATACAACCATTACCATTGCTGTTCATTCAGTTTTTAATGTTTTCCCTTCTGCTCTTCTGACATTTTTCCTACAGTGCCAAATATGGAAAAAAATCCCATATTTATCCCTCTAAAAATAATGTACAAGAGAGGGTACAGAAACAGAGCAAGGATTAAAAAAAAAAAAAAAATCCCTATCAGTCTGAATAAAAGCAGCCACATGGATAACGCTTCAGTTTCCAATCAGTGCCTGCCAGCTTCAAGGACTCACTTCCCAGAATGACAAGCTGGGTGAAAGTTTCTTGGAAGAGCAGCTTTGTGCAAAGGACAATGTAGAGCACATAGTCCCAAAGACAGATGTTATTTTCCATGGGCCTCTGCTCTTTCATGGCAAGTGTTTTCTTCATACTTTCCATTTTTTAAATAGCTTTGTAGAAATTAATGCTCTCCAAGTTCCTCACAAGAAAGAAATTACTTCATCAGAACATCTGTGTTTGACTGAATATTAAGGGCCCATGTCCGTCACTTTCTATTATTTGCCTTATCTTTCATAAAACAAAGATTTTACCATATTGATTTTTTTTGATTAATCTAAAAATGCAATCACTTGTTTTTCAAATGTACATGAGCTACTATGACATAAAGTGGTCATCTCTGTGGGACTTCAAGATTGCCCTTTCAGTTTCACTTTTATTATTAAGAATGCTCTAAAACAAACTTAACCCTGATATACACAAGGTCATTATTATGCTACAAAGTGTGCTGCCTTCTTTAAGGGCTTCTCTAGGATCAGTGGATGGACCGTGATATTTTGGGGCAGACAGCTGCACTGTTTGCGTATATGCAAGTTCTTTGGTGATTCTGTAATGGGTGCTATTTCACCATGCCGCTTCTGCAGCACAGCTTTGCAATGTATTCACGTAAATTAGATTTTAGCAAAGGTTAATTGTTCCCATAACCATTGTTTTCTTTTGTGGGTTTGCCTTTAAACCTTTGACGTTCTCTTTATTGTACCTCTTGCTGTGCAAATTTCCTTGTTTTGTTTTGCTTCTCAAAGTAATTTTTAGTTGATTATTGTGTAGTTACAGAATTAGAGTAAT
Organism: Nettapus auritus; assembly: GCA_011076525.1. NCBI lineage: Eukaryota > Metazoa > Chordata > Aves > Anseriformes > Anatidae > Nettapus > Nettapus auritus. The sequence goes on from CM021766.1 coordinate 42,686,153, forward strand.
AACATCTAATTGTACATCTGAAGCAAAAGCATGTAATTGTGGGAAACTAGACTCAATTTAAAGGAAGAAAACCCCTTCACCATGGTTTCTCATGGTTTGTAGTGTGCATTTGCCAGGCAGTGTTGCTTTGATTGCATCTAACCTGCAATTAGCATGTGCAATTAAGACATAATGAATGTGTGCAATTGCATTATTTCAGTACGTAACAGTAGCAATATTTAGCAGTTACTGTACGAGATATAGTGCCTATAAGCTCAAATGACTCATCAGCATTTACCAGTTATGCCACAAGAAGGAGGGCAGGCATGTGAGTCGGCCTTACATACACCCAATTTCCAGGATGAGCACACTTTCCTGTTGATGGCCCACAGAAGTAGCCACCAGGGAAGAGAGGCTATGCAGATTTGGAGCTGTTGAAAACTGGGGACTAAAATGACACTTTTAGTGTACCATTGACTTTTCACAGAGCTCACGTGATATAAAGAGAGCATACTTAGCCTTTAATATTTCTGAGTTGTTCTCCTCCTCTGCAGTTAACATTTCATATCAATTTCTTAAGTCTGATCATGCTACCAAAGGATTTAAAAATAAAAATTATTTGAGCATGACCTTACGCTGTGTGTATGAGGAAGCCTTGGACACAGACAGAACAGGTTTTTACACACACTTACCTGGCATTATAGGAATGCAACTCTCCTGTTCTACCAAAATTTTTTGAAAGGACATTTCTTGTCCTTTAAGGGTCAAATGATGTTTGAAAAGCATCTTAATGCATCATTGAATTATACAAATGAAAATACATCTCAATTCAGTCTTACAGAAATAAAGATAAATCTGAATCTTCAGGCATGAGCTTTGAGTAGATAAACTGAGATGTTCTGAGTGCCAAACTGCTGGTATTGAAATGAAAGATCCCAGTGATAAAACTCGGGGCCCAATCCAGCAATTGTTTCCCTTTAAATCAGTCAGAGACAGAGGAACTAAAATCATACATAACCAGACTCTATTGATTAGTATTAATCTATCACAGAAAATCGTATTAGAAGTCCTGAGACCAGGACAGCTTGCTTTAGGCATGATGATTTGTATATGTGATGTTACACACTGGATCCAGCAAAAAATGCCCAAAGCTCTCACAAGATGCATCCACATAACTGATAGCAAAAACTACCTCAGCATCTCTTCTGTCTAAATATTTCCTCTCTTTCTAAAGCTCCATATTGAAAAAAGATTATTAAAAGTAGACGCAAGAAATTACAAACAGTGAATCTGCCAGTGGATCGGTTTCTACGCTGATTTATAGCTGCACTTCACTACTTTCAGAACTTGGCATAGCATGCTGCGAAATGGCACTTCTTGTACCTAAGAGTTGGGAATTCATTAGCCAATCCAATATAGTTAAATAGAAAAAAAAAAAAAAAAAAAAAAGAAAGAAGCAGCTATTTCTGCAAAAATAATCTAACTTCTGCATTTGAAGGCAAGAGCAAGATAAATTGTGACACATTTTCATCCAAGATGTTTATTAAAGATGATATGGGCACAACACACAGATAAACCACATCCTGAAGCAGGGTTAAACTAGATTTCACATTTTAAAGCTGTGCATGCAGCTTGCTGTTTCTCCATCTGGAGAGTTCATCGGTACCTTCTTTATACATATCCCTGCAGTTTTAAATCGACAAATGACAAACACAGCCTCTATTTATATGGGTATCATTTACTTCACTTTTTATTAAAATTATTAGCTACAAAATGCACATTTTGTACATACCAGTCCTAAATAAGCAACTATGAAAAAATTACATTAGTCCTGAAATGAGACCACCATATCGTGCACGTTGGTTGTGATATAGAGTCAGAAACAATAGAAAATATATAGAGATCAGATAAGGTACTCACATCACACTGGAAGGTTAAACTACACCTTTGAAGACATCAGTCCACATGTTGATCTGTGACACACTTTCTGCAAACATTGAAAAAGTTCATTTTTCCTCTCATTTAAAAAAAGAAATACAGCCACTACAGCCTCTGCACAGAGAAATGCACTAACAACATGATGAGAAACAACACTTTTTTAACAGTAGTGCCATCAAAAAAACATCACAGGTCAAATTCTTAGCTGATGGAAGGTGACATAGCTTCCCCTGAATCAAAAATTAAGCACTCACCAAGAATCCAGATCATAATCAAAAAATCCTGACACTATCATGTCTTTCACTTCAAGGACAAAAAAGAAAAGGAGGAGGGTTAGCAGTCCTATCCACCTCAAGAAGCAAAAGCCAAGTCATTGCATCCATTCAGCACCCCTTGCCACACTCTGCAACTGGCTGGGAGGCTAAATAAGCTTTACGGGCCCTGAATTTAGTTAAATGCTTTCCAAAATCATGGTAACTGGTAAACCCAGAAGCACAAGGTAATAAAAAAAAAAAAGCATTCTGAACGTATTACAGAGTTTGGCTTAAAATCCAATGACTCCCTATAGTAGCACAAGAAAATTCACTTCCAGGACACTGTTCTGCAATCCATCAAGTTCTGCAGATTTGATTCTTCCTCCTATCTACAGCTTTGATAGTGTGACCTCCTTGGTTATCATGACCTTGTTAAACTTTCTATACCATCGTCCTGGAGATTGGAAGTAGGAATGTCACGCGATTTTGGATCCTAGTACAATGTAGGAACTGAAAAAATAAAAGCATTTTGTTTAAAGACAGCTTTCAGCAATACAGAAAACGTTATAGCAGAAAGGTTCGTATTGGTCGGTGTTACCTCAAATATAGGATAGGGAACAAACATTAAAACACTAAGGTAAATAGGTGTTGATTACAGTGTGAAAGACAGTGTTATTTCTATTAACCTGCTGCAGGAACTTCACCTCAAGAAATATATTTCTATCTTCACAAAATTGATCCTTTTATAGCTAGAATGAAAACAAATCAAAAGTATACTATAATTCTTAACATGAAGACAAAGTTTAGGACCTCATTTTGCATCTTAAGGTTGACCAGAAATACTGTGATAGTTCCCATCCTAAAAACAATCAGGCTTTCACTGATCACTGCCACCTTGATTTCAGTGCCAAAATATAAATTATACACTCATAACATAAAACCAAGTCATCTAAAATCTGTAGGCAAATATAGACAGACAATGACAAATCCGTATTTTTGCTACATTCTTAACATATAATCACCATGCATAAAAATACACATCTTTCAGGTAAATATGTGTGTGTTTTTTTTTTTTTTCTCTGCTATAATTTTAAAGTGCATCTAAATCTGTTAAATATTTCTGCTTTAAAAATAGAGGAAGATGATCAACAGTTCCAAAATTACAGGTAACTCCTGTTACCAAAGAGTTAAGTATTTCTAAAACACTTTTCCAATATTCTCAGCGCTGCTGTAGCACTGGTGATGTTTTCTGTGGGCAATGTTGGCAAACACTGACCAGGCCTAATCATTTGACTTCACAGAATCACAAAATCATTTAGGTTGGAAGGGACCTTAGAAGGTTATCTAGTTCTACCTGCTAAAAGCAGAGTCAATATTGACTACTTGGGTCTTTGTCCAGCCAGGCACTGCAAACCTCCAAGGATGGTGACTGTACAACCCTGTTAGGCCCTTGTTCTATTGTCTGATGGTGATCACAGTGGAAAATCTGGGCAACTCACCTAGTTAGGGGCCGTGAGAAACTCCTTAAGTTCATGATTTCCAGTCTTCCTGTAAATACCAACTAGGCCTCTACCCCTAAACACACACCAAAATATAATATTGACAGAGTAGACAGAGTACTAAATAGCATTTTAAAGCTCACTGAGCTAAATTCACTACTACCAGTAACTCAAGAGGAGTATTGCCTGTATACATAAGCAATCACTTTGAGCTACACTGTGCACAGGCAACCCCATAAACAGCTGCCCTCCTTGGGACACAGACACCATTTTCAGAAGTGCTCCCCCTCAAGGAAACACTTCCCAGAATGGTGGCGGTGCTGCAAGCACTGGCCTGTCTCAGCCCCCATCAGCAAATACTTTTGTGTGAAGAGGTATTCTACCTACAAATCTCTGAACATCACTATGTTAAACAACAGTTTCCAACCTATATATCAAGCTTTTTACTACCTTTCACAAAACAGCACCAGAATGCTGCTGCCATTCTCTGTCCATAAATATCACACATGAGCAGTGCCTGGTGCTGAAGAGCTACAGCTACAAGTCCTTAGCAAGCAGTTCAATTTCATCCAGCAAGAAGTCCATGTCCTCTCGACTCACTTGTGGGCTGATCACCACCTGGCGGAAGAAGTTGACTTTGCCCCGGTGAGGCTGGTACCCAAGCATCATGCTGCCCTTCTTCATCATCCTTTCTTTAATTATAGGAGCAACCTGAAAGCAGAATGAAAAGGCTTATTGTCACCCTCAGAAACACAGATTTGGACAGAAACTGTTTTGTGCTTTATGAAGCTTTTTTGAAGTGTCTGAGTTTTGCACCCCTTGCCTGCCTTCCAGTTGCCTGCCCCAAGAAACATTAAGGTTCAAACCTGAAGGCTTAGAGGCAGACCATGCACTGAAACCCTCAGGTTCTGCGACTCCCTAGGGAATCAGAGCAAGATATAAATCACTCAAAAGCCTACTGCTTGCAGCATTCATCTGCCACATGGGAAAGCTTGGGTTAAGGTTCCTAAGCCCTAGATTTAGAAAGGTTTGAACTCAGGCAGAACATCAGCTGCAGCCAGTTAAGGGTACGGTTTATCTCCTTGTGCTAACTAGGCTAAGAGTGATTACTTGTACTTCATGGCCCTTGTCCCGCCACATCTGCAAAGCAGCTCTCCCTAGAGGATACTCTCCATTAAAGCCCTGTGAACCTTGAGCTGCCAGAGAAGTCAGAGTGATGCAATATTAAGGGAGAAGTCCTGATCCTGGAGGTTAAGATTTCGTCTCTTAGATTTATGATGCAAGTAGCATTTGGCTACTCCGCTCTTGTATTGAACGGGATGAAATCTCATAGGTGTCTCAGTGCAGGACAAACCATAAGTAAGATTGGCAGAGTCAGGTCCTTATAGCTGAACACTTGATCTCATCCCAGCAGGGCTATTAACCTTGTCCAATTAATCTTGTGCTTAACTTTAAGCATGCGAGCAGTTCTTCTGTGTCCTCATGCTTGAAATAAGTCATAAGCTTAAATGCATTGCTGGATTAAGTACTCTGTTCCTTGGAAGACAGAATTCAACACACATAAGTATTTTGACAGAAGTAATATTTTAAAGACATTGCATTTTAATATATTACTAATAACACTAATGTATTTCAGAACAGTGCACTCCTTTGCAGCCTTTTGTGATGGTTTGACTTGGAACAAAGCAAATACGTGTATGACCTAACCTTGGTTTCTGCATTAATTTATTTCAGCTCTAAAAGTTAGTGCTGGAAAATACCACCTGATCTGCAAAAGAAAAATGATGATGCCAGCCTTGCTTTAATAGCTTTATTTTCACCTGGCACATTTTAGTAGGCAACTCCCATACGATTTGCTTAGATAGAAACACCTACAGTTTTCAACACTAACAGCCTAGCTTTTCCATATTTGCTCAGTGGTAGATGTCTAAATTACCATTGTTTCAAAATGTATATTGAATTCAGAAGAGGAATGTGTATGGTTCTAACTTAATTTGCCTCTTTGAATTTGGTTTATCTTTGTGACAAAGCTACGTGTTTTATTTAGTGTTTGTTTTTTAAACTATGAGAGTGATGGAGTAAGCATTCTAATTAAAGTCCAGAGTGTGACATCGGTATGAATTATACACCTGAGAGCAATGAATATTCTTTCAGAATGCAATCTGTAAACAGAAGTTTGGTTTTTTTTGCGTAATGCTGTAAGCAAAAAATGAGCACTAAGTTCTGAAAGTAGTTCAGATAAACATTTGAGAAAAAAAGAAGATAACCACAAGGACAGGAAGACTAAGAATTACAGCAGAAATCTTGAGGCATACTGTGATACCTCCACGCACACTCAATAGCATCTTTTGCCATAAAATCTAATGTAGATCTCTGGGTGTGCCTCCGCATAAAGATCCTAATGAAAGCCAGCAACAAAATCACAATTTTACCTTGTATCTGCAACACGTGCATCATTTAGAAATACAGTTCATCAAATCTATCCCTATACCATGGAAAGAAAAACATCTCCCACCTGGGTTTCTGTCTGCTTGGCAAATGATTCAAGATTTCCTCAGTTTTGTTGTTCTATGGCTCAGAATCACATCAGAATAACCTCATTTAGTCCATACTCAAGCAAAAAGAAAAATGCACTGGAGTTCTGCTTGGATAGAGATGGCAGTTACTTTGCATGAGACAGCCTCCTTTGTCCTGAAAAGTATGTTTCTTGGCAAACAGTCCTCTCTATTTCAGATCAAATATTCCAAACTGTGTCCCAACAAATCACTGAATCCCGTACAGTACAGTGCTAGCACGAGGGCAAAATCTGGACTCCAATTGTTCTTGCACAAGTTGCCAGCAGTGGAGTCAAATGGAAAGACTCTTGGTTGGGATCACTCTTGGTTATTCAAGCCAGTGTACGGACCTGCAACACACATTCTCTTAAACACCAAGTAAGTTTGGCATAATACATATTCTACTTCTCCTGTGGTTTGCTGCCTTAAACCCTTTAGCAGTGTGTAAGGTACTAAGAGCTCTACTCTTCCATTTTTATTCATGCCAGTTGTGGGCTGAGATTGTAACGATGCTGTGACAGTGCTCAGAAGACATCACACCAGCAGATACCATACTGAGCACCTACTGATACAGAAAAAAACAAACACCTACATCCCTGTCCTTGACAAGAACCCCCATGCAACCTCTATTCAGGGAACAAAAGCAGTACAAGTGCAAGGGGAGAAGTGAATGCTTTTTAATATACTTTCTTAAGCTCTTCTTTAAGATTCAAATCCCTATGGCAACTTTTAGCCTTTATTGATGTTCTATCAAGAATTTTTTTTTTTTTTTTTTTTTTTTTTGTATCATATTATTGATTCTCTTCATCTCAACACCCAGTGCTCAACAATCCATCATTCCAAAATGTGCAGCAGCAGAAATGGGGACCATGAAAGCAAACACATTTAGAGCTTTTGCAATACAAGGTCTGTAAATATACTCCATTTCAGTAGGTCTTCTCACAGAAAGGAAAGGTAGGAAATCTGTCTTTCATTATCTCAGTCATTATCTCATTCGTCCTCCATGCTAATGAATTTGTGCTCCTAATATGTTTGAAGTGCATCCTTCCTTTTTTGAAGACAAAACAAACACTTCCTACTTATATAGAAAACAAACCGAAACTAAACTAAAAACTGTCTTGCGGGCTTTTGACAGGATTATTTTTGGAAAGGTTTTCCATCACGTATTTTGCATGTTCTATTTGCTAATGCGATGCACTCAGTGTAACAAAACTATTACGGATCCTATCCACGGTAAACAGTAAGGAACAGACCATTTGCACAAATGCTTGAGTACATGTCTCACAAAAAAGCCATTAAATGATGCATGAGATGCTAAGGCATGGACTTGAGGAGCACTGGGTATGACTGCTAACTGAAAGTTAAGGCAACTGCCTATTTGCAGCAGAAAAATCAGCCCTATAAGGAACTAATTACCTAGTGAGGAGTTCAATGAGTTCAGTTCCTACTAAAGTCAATGAGAACCGAGGATGTTCAAATATCAGAAAGAGCTGCACAGCCCCATTCAGGATAAGTTCCTAGGAAAGCAATTTAGTGAGAGCAAGATTGCTTCAACAGTCCAATTATTTTACTATGGAACTTACTTCATGTTGTAAACCTAATTTTTTATGTTGCCCATCAGTGGAACAGTCTCAGAATTTTAAGTGTAATGTATCCTAAAACCTAAATTATCTTCTCTCCTTCCCTCTCCTCACCACTGCCTTCCCACCATTGCCCTCCCCTGCCAGCCCACCCTGGAGATTATTATTTAAAAAGCTCAATTCAGCAGTGTATTAGGTATCAGACTCACTAGGAAGGCAGGGAGGGAGTGCAGTGAGTGTAAGGCCCTCCTCCAGCAGAGATGCACACATGGCACACAGCTGGAGGCCCAGGGAATGGCTTTGCCTAGGGATTGATCTGCACTTCACGTTCTCCCCATGCTGTAACAGAGGGGCTGTAACATCTCACGCCACATGGATTCTTCCCTTACTTTTAATAGCACAGGTTTTTAAAATTAGAGCAGCAATGACATAGCAGTTTAGATCCTTCTCCATTTACCTGGGCAATGGGATAATCTCTTTTCCTACTCCCTGCCAGCACTCAGCCACACTATAAACAACAGAAAATTTTAGCCTAAAATTTAAGCTGTTTCTGTCAAGAGCCCAGACTGCAGCTGACGCTTATATACATTGATGTGGAAGATGACAATGTTCCTTCCTAGTGCATACACAGACACAGAGCTATGTGGTAAGTAAAAAGGGCCTGCATGGACACTGCAGCTGGAGTACCGACATGCACCAGGAGGACCAGGAAAGTATCATATTTCCCTCTCCATATCTCAAGTATCCTTGAGAAGAGTGGTTCTGCACATTCATGCTACAGGCCAATACCTTAAAAACCACTGTGTTTCCCATGATTGACTCCTCAGTGGTAGTTAATGTAGGTTTCTCTAACACTTGAGGAATTTCCACCAAGCTGAGGCTGTGACCGCATAACATGCTTCTGCGGCTATCAAGGACTGATTCATTAACAGAGCTGAGCACTTTCTCGGCAGGAAAAGCATACGCCTAGTGTCTCCAAGAGCTAGTTCCCAAGTCTGGATTCTTAAAATCCTTTTAGAGGACTTGACAGAACACCTATTTGAGAACATTTATTCTCCTACCAGATAGCATAGCAAGACCTCCAAAACCATTCTCAAAGTGGCCACGCTATGTAAACATGGCTCTTAAGATATGATAATTTCCTAGCACATGGATTTATTGGGTAAAGTAAAATCTCCAGAGCAGCTCTGTTGAATAGGTGATATTCCTGCCCCATTACTTTTGTCACAATATAACACTTTTGATTTCACTTACTGTAAGCTGCCTCCAGTGTGAATGTTTGTATTTAAAATTGATCTGTAGAATTCTAACTTTAAAAAAAAAAAAAAAAAACTTTTAAAATCACACAATCACATTAACTTCTAAAATACATGGTCACTATTGGCAGTTTATGGTTTAATTCCTATATTTAGCCCAAAACAGCTTATGCTTTCTGATGACAAAGGACAGAAAAGAGTAATGTAGCTCTTTTGTTTATTAATTATAACCACTGGGCCCCCAGCCCCGTCTGCAATAATGCTACTGGGTGTGGATAGCCAGATAAGATGTCCTAAGGAGAACAAGAATTTCCCAACAGATAGGCTAGGTCGTTCATCTTGCTTAAATAAAGTAATACGCACATACTGGTTTTAATTAGCTTCTTATTCTTCTGCTCTAGTGTTGTCTCTGACAATTGCAATTAACAGATACCCTGACACGGCAAGGAAGCTCAGGTTGGACCTCCACAGAACACCTTGCTGATAATGGAAGATTGTCCTATCTTGAGTGTGAATTTCTTTCTCAAAACCTTGCATTAATCTGCAATGAATCTCTTTTTAGACCTAATCCAGTATTTGCAAACTGCCCCATTACAAATGATTTTCTATGCCTCTAACTGTACCTTCATTACCTGAATGCTACCAGCACTGCTGTAATTCTCAAGGACTCTGGCTGTATGAGTCTAGTCATATCAGATGTTAACATACCACAACAGCTTCTCTAAAGTGTGGGTAACATTTTGTAAATTTTGTATTTTCCTTATTTACATACTAAGCCAACAGGAATGAGTTACAAATTGATAACAGTGCTAGCTAAAAGCAAATCCACTAAGCAATGAATTTGCAAAAATACATTGCTTGAAGGAAGGAAGATTGTCAATTTGACAGCTAGCACAAATGAAAAAATAGCATTAGTCAGAAGAATACAGAAACCAGAAAAGTCTAAAGTAAAACAAAATTATTTTGAATAGTTGTTTCAAAACAATGTTTTCAATTAAAACTTAGATTCAATTGGAAATTGAGCCATTTTTTATTGCAGGGAGTAGAAAAGGACTAAGGAAACTGAAACCAAGCAAACCGATTCATCTTAGTTCATCTGAAAACAAAATTATTTCTGGTCAACTAAAACCAAGAATTCTATTAAGTTTCTTAATTCAGTGGCCAAACCAAAAAAATAAAAAATAAAATCAATTATTTGTTCAGCCATAAATACTTGGGATCAAAAGTGCTGACACCACTTAACTGAAATGTCTTTAGTATTTCTGCCCCCACCCCCCCCCCCCCCCCCCCCCCCCCCAGGAAAAGACAGAAAGTATGAGAAAATCTGTGGGACTGCCTGTTCTGTCGGCAAAAATTGGCTGGGAATCTCATGTGAACATTTATTAGTAGTATAGCTGACTCTAATCTTGCTAGCCGAGCAAGAACTACAAAGTCAGAAAGTGTCTATAAAAACTAGTGTTAATACTGGCGACTTCTATCAGCAACATTCTTCCGACAGCTCCCAGTTCCCCAAGCACCTATGCAAAGTAAAGCTGATGAGCTCTTCCAGCTCCTGACAGCGGGGACTCACAGTCACCAGACCTATTCTGCTCCTCCTGAAAATCATTTCAAAATTGCCGCAGATTCCAATGGAAACATAATGCAATTATCTAAATTTCCTCCTTATGCGTCCGCTTCAGGTGGCAGTTTGCAAACAGCCTTCAGCCTTTACTAGAGAAAACCACACTTGCAGTAAATCAATAACCTTTCTAGGGATCCACAAAAGTAGGCTAGACACTGTTGGACGGACAGCAGCATATTCACAGATCAAACTATTTTTCTTCCTCAAATACAGCCTTTATGAAACTTTCCGAGGTACTGAATGCTGCACTAGGAATTGGCAGAGGGCTGTAGCTAGAAGACAAAAAAAGTCACCCTTTTGACAAAATGGAAAGATCACATTCTCATGATTTCACAAAAATGGAAAACACATTTTGTGTTCTCGCCTCAATTCTTTCTTGCAATGGAAGACAAGTTTATGCAGAACAGTCTCTCTCACACAACCACAAAAATCCATTTTGGCCTCCCTAGAAAGGGCAAATTTGCATTTGGAGGTTCATGAGTTTTACTTAAAAGGTGACTTATTGGCTATTCAAATTCTGACAAGTTACGCTTCCTGCAATAAATGATTCGGATTCATATATATTCACAAGAAAACAACTGTTGTACAGTAATTGCAACCAAAAAGTAAACAAAACTTCAATTCAGTTAAGCATTTGGGCACAATTTTAAACTTTTATATATGGCCTACTAATTTCAACGGGTCTTCTCAACATTGTTTCTTATCTTACTTAAACAATAGTGAAGTAGTTGAAATAATGGATACAGACTCAACAAATAGGATTGGTCCCTTGCCCTACCAGAGACTGTTTGGGTTGTCTAGGACAAATGACTCAATCTCTTTTGGGTAACATGCTTCTTCTTCTCTTCACAGAGGGCCTATAACCCTTCCGGGCAGTGAAGTCTCTGTGTGTTCATATATCTATTGTAATTGACCCTGATACCTCACGGGTACTCTGTACACTAGTATGATATATATTAAGTAATTTTTGTGCCAAATAGGTCTCACAAGCATCTGTAACCACATATCTGCTGCCCTTTTCAGTGTGTGCAGAAGATAACAGTGATACCAATGATACCAGTTAGCATTAAGTGAGAACTATAGCTGGCATTTTAGTATTGATCATTGGATGCAACACAAATGAAGAAAAAACACTTTGCTTGGTTGGTTGTAGTCACAAAACTAGTTAAATACTACAAATATTTGGAAGTAATAGTGCTTTCAGCATATTGTAACACTGAGAAAGTATATCCTCCACTGTTAAATATCTTTTGTTGCCTTGTGCTGCAAAATCAGTTGCTGGCTTTAAGACAACAAGCCTTTTTTTTTTTTTTCTTTTTCTTTTGGTGATAATTAAAAACAAACTCAGACCATTTGTCAGCTGTCACCCCAACTGGGACAATCGAAATACCAAATATTTGCACACCCAATCATGGCTTTGTTCCTGTAGCCAAGGCGCTCTGTAAAACCCAAACATGTTTTTCTTTTGTCTAGAATTTGTTCTGGGCCCACATCCCTAAACCACTAATAAATTATTGCTGTACACTATTGCGCCAGTGTTCCCCTTGTGCCACACCAGGCAACAAAAGGAGAAATAAGCGCATTTGTCAAAATAGCAGTAACCACTTCCACATTCTTTGGAACAACTAGCATATCAAAGGAGACCAGATGCAGCTGTATTTTTGTCTTGATACAGACATTCTTCATGCACCTTCAACACAGGGCTGTGCAGCATGTCTACACTATCATATTTTGCTCATCATCTTCTCACCAGTTACTTTTTGCCAGAAGACCCACTAATGAACCCCACAAATCATTACAAACAACCTGACTAAGGAGATGACAGGTTGGCTTCAGATTTTGATTGCCTCGAATGACTTCTTTAGCCAGTCATTTATGCAACAAAAAAGTGTTCAGATCAAGGCTTTTACATTAACAGTATTTGCCTCTGAGAAGGAGGCAGAACAGACAGCAGCCATGAATCAGCATGTGAAGATATTTGGGTATGTTTTCACTTACAGATAAAACTTTTGTTGAACACCACTGTTTTCCAGGTACACAGTCCCATGCTGTCTTCTGTCTGAGTACACATATCTTTACAAGACAATTAACATGGATTCCTTATTATTATGAATAATGTTCCTTGTTATTTGTTACATTTATGTGTTGTTTTACCAAGGTTTTATTATCAAGTCATGTGGAAAGTCTAGGCATTGAGAAACCTCCAAAGGCAAGAGCACTCGGAACTGCTTAAACAGTAGCAAGAGAGTTGAGTGCTACTGATTTTTACAAAAACAATTGATTTAAAAGCTTTCATAGTGTACACAAGGTTCTTCTGCAGAACACTTTGCTAAGTTTCCATTTTAGTGACTAGGTTTTCCAGTCTTTTCAACGCTGCCAAAGACAAGCTCTCTCTTCTCTATGCAGGATGAAAGGGCAGCTTGTCATCTTGAAAGCAAGAGTAACTAACAGGAAAAAGCAACCTTTTTAGTTTGTATGCATAGGGATGAGCTTCTGTTCTCCTTCTCCACTGGGGAAAAAAATAACAGCGCAACATGAATGTCTGGGGCTGGGAGGAGCACTTTACAATAGGAAGATTACATTATTTGATGACACAAGTTCAAAAACTCAATACACTTTTTGAGTAGAAGAACAAACGTTGCTTCAGAAAGTTGAAATGATTCCCAACTGGTAACACCATATTTTCTACTTGCACAAGTAAGCTGCTGGCATAAAGTAGCACCTTATGCATTTACATTAGAGTAAGGATTAAAGAACAGGAAGGAGACTTTTTTCATATTCTTTATAAAGTTCTAAAGAAAAACAAGTATTACAACAAAACTAGATTTCCCCCATGCCCACTCCCCCCTTAAATACAGCATAATGACCTTCACAGACGCTGTTTCTAATCTGTTTGGGACAGGTGGGGCTCTTCTACCATGACCTACAGTGCTACCACAAAAGCAGGGCTGCTATCTGATCGGATCACCCAATTTCACAAAGAAAATGTCCCCTTCTCCCCTCCATCCAGTGAAATATAGGACCTATAACCGACATTTATTATAACTATATTGCTTGTCCAAGATTGATTTACTTAAAGCCTAATCTGGACGTGAAATAAAAGCTATCAAACCCTTCCACATGGAGTCCTACCAAAATCAACAACACTTCATACATATAGATCTTGTCCCAGGACAATGCTCATTCCAGCTCAGCTTTCCTCATCAACCCATCCCCAGCAAGCATATTTTTTTCATTTTTCTCCACAAGTGAAAAGCAACATGTTACAAATCTTTGTCCTTAAACCCATGTACAGACACTGAACTAAAAGAGCAAAGTAGGATTCTTAGGGTTTCAGAATTTGCAAATTTTCTTGCAGTATGAAAGGGTGCCAAGGGAGGGGAAAATAATGGTTTGCACCCATAACCACTTGCAGTTGAAGAACCAAATTATATATGACTATGATTAAAAGGAGCTAAACTGCAGCTGATCCTTAGAAAATTTGACAGTAGTTGGAAGGGGAAAGGCTCAAAATTTAGCATCTGTCCTGCAGAGACTTGTAACAATATACTTACCTCAAAAGGAATATATGGAATAAAAAAAAATGACTAACATTGGGCCTACTCTACATCCCTATAGCTAGGGCTCAACGTTCAGAAGCACAGATTAAATCCTCTAATTCTGTACACCAAATTGATCCAAGAACTTTATTCTTTCTCCAGCCTGGCCTATGGTATTCACTATGGATCATGGTAAGTTCCACAATTTCCCTTAGTGCCACAGCAACCTCTAAATCACACCAAAAAGGTAAAGGTCAGTCACACAATTAGAAATAAAAGAATAGAAGGGTGAAAAAAGGTGAAAAACTGTAACATTTTTGCTAGGTTCCTGCACAGCATACATATTTTTACAAGAGAGAGAGAGCATGTGTAAAAAAAACCTTTTGATCTGTGAAAGCAGTTATGATGTGCTGTATAAAACTCCTCCATTAAAGTCTACGAGATTTTACCTCCTTAAATGAAAAGTTTCCACAGAATTAAATAAATACAAATAATCTTCCTGCAAAATTTATAGTCTCCAATTCATCAGTGTCTCTACTAAAAAGATCCTCTACATTAATCAACATTTACCTACAGAATTCTTCCATTAGAGATCCCAGCAGTTTTATAGCTGACTTCACCTGGAGTAGAGTTAGACTAACAAACGTTCCCTTATAACTCTGTTAAATTTGATAGGAAGGTCTAAATATTCTCCTGAAAGAATATCAGTCTCAAGTATTTTCTACTGTTTTAAAAGGAACTCTTCTTGGTTATAAAAAATGTTGCAAGACTTGAAGATATTTCTGACCGCAGAGATCCCTTTTGAGATTATCAAGAAGTTCCTACCCTGTAGGCATGAAAAAAGAAACGTTCCATCTCAATCCTCTTGAGATGCCTACAGCTAGAAAGGAATATGCGCTTAAATATCTGAAGCACAAAATGAAATATGAAGTATCTTGGTATCTCAGTACACATCAAGGAGGAGGAATTCCTCCAACTCATCCCCACAAATCTTCCCAACACCCCTCACACAATGCTACTCAAAATACAAAGACTGCTTAATTGAGCAGATGATAGAAGCTACACAGTCCTTCTGTGGCATTACTATTGATATTTTCTGGACATTTGTGAAATTACTACTTAGCAAGCAACAACAAGGAAGAGCAGTTTTATAAGAAGAAAAGACAAAGTGTATAGGCTCCAACCCTTTTTTTCCTTCAATTTGCAAATTCAATGCTTTCTTGCTACTTCTTAAAGAAGTGTTTGACACAGCAGGAGGGAAGTGCAGCTCTCCTCATATTGAAGTTGGTGACAGAAAACAAAAGAGTGCTAACATAATAAGTAGATACTCATTTAAGTGCAGGCAAGCTTAAGATTTATTGACCTGAGAGCACGAGGTCAATATTTATTCAGAGAACAATAAATCTTGATACTTGGTTCTAACAGATGTTAATCCAATGTATTATTAAATCCATCTCATTAAAGCTAATTAGATTGTGTGTCCTCGTGAGTCTTGTTGCCAATAGTCATTAGTACTGCATGGGTCATAATTACTGTGCTTTCGATAATTGAATCAAATAATTTCCAATAAAACTAAATACCTGAGGATGGAAATTTTTTTTTCTCTACCATGACTGCATTATTGTACATTTTACTGGTTCTCCCTTCACACTGCTGTAGACCTTCCTTTCATTCTCCTATCAGGATTATCAGAGCTAAGAATTCAAAAGCACTGTTTGAGCTATACCATTTTTTGAACTTTCTCATTTGTCTTAAAATCTGGTACTGCTACAGTCACATCCATTCATTAGGCAGGTAAGGAGCAAGGACACAAATCAATAAGTAGCTGCTGTCAGGAAAAAAAAAAAAAAGAAAAGGTGTGGAAAAACCACCACCAACAAAAAACACCACAGAAGTCATAATTCTAAACATAAGTGAAAAATTACTCTTATTTTGGAGTTTTACAGTGCTTTCCATCCCTACTTTTGAATGTGCAAGAGGAAGTACTATCATTGCTCTCTTAATCCCTGGAAGTAACTGAGGCACACAAAAAGGAAATAATAACCAAGATCTTAACCACAACTCTGTGCCAAAGCTAGACACCACTCAGGTACATTAGTGATTTAGTGAGCAGGATGGGATATCTTTAGTGCATATTTGCCTTGTAAATAGTCTTGCAAAATCCAAACAAATTTGCTGCCATTTGGCTCAAAGTGGTTTCCTTCAGAAAACTTGCAGTGCAGATGACAAATATTCCAGTGGTTAACACTCCATGTATGCACAGCACATACCTACAGTTGGCAAGATTGTGAAGATTTAGTATGGACATGATGGACTACACAAAATCAAATCCTGGTCATTCCATTCTTATACTACACACATGAGTAATACAGACCCCTAATTTCAACTCTCTATAATATTGATCTTGGATGGTATTTTTCCATCAGAACCTACACTGTATACAGAAGGCAGTTGCTTAATTCTGTAAGAGCCTCACACATAGGGGGAGTAATAACTTGAGAAGAAGTGTCAGATGCACTGAGCTGTACGTCATGTGTTACCCAGAGAAACAGCCTCCAGCACCGAAGGTAAAATGTGGAAAGCAGGATTCAACTCCTATCATTTTGGCAGTCTGAAAGTTAGACATCTAGCCTAAACATTTAGGCTTTGCTTTTAAGGAAAGAAAAAGATGCACTTCTAGAGAGTGATTTATCTTATCCTAGAGTAGGCATCTAAGATACATGCGATCAATTTAGAAAAGCCTTTCTCCCTGTCTATGGGCCTCAGGGAACACCTCTGCCCAGCTTTTAGGTGACTAAAGCATGGTAAAATGAAACTTATCTTGATAGCTGATCTATAATCAAGGAAATCTAAAATCTACCGTCCTGCATAGGACTAAGATCTTCATTGGTCACAGTGCAGAGGAAGCATATCCGGAGTACAAGCAGGATCATGCAGAGCCATGTGCTCCTCAGCTACTGACACGGTAGATATGTGTTAGGTGATGTGAGTAAAGGCTAACCACAGAGAACACAAAGACTCAGCAAGGATCAGAGGAACAATGACAGGTAGAAGAACCCTAGTAACCTGATCAGTGAAAATGGAGCACACCACATTGACTACTCCTACGACTATCAAAGGAGAGCACTTGCCCCTGGTGTGAAACCCACAAAGAGCAATGAATTAAAAACTCTCACAGGAATGCCAGGAGAGGGGTACAGTACTTCTTACGGGATGCAGAGGGAAGAAAATTCAGGGACTGTAGAAAATGTTTTCTGCAATGCTTAGGTGAAAGGACAAAAAGTGTGGACAGGGAAAGGTCAAGGTGAACTGGGGAGAAACAACTAGGAGAAAGAAGAAAAACACAGACAGTACCATCAGATACAAAAACGGTTGGTCAGTACACTCACATGGCTGAACCCTGTTCTTGATCACCACAGTCTATACTATCACAGAATCACAGAAAGTCTAGGTTGGAAGAGACCTACAAGATCACCGAGTCCAACCTCTGACCTAACACTAACAAATCATCCACTAAACCATATCCCTAAGCTCTACATCTAAACGTCTTTTAAAGACCTCCGGGGATGGTGACTCAACCACTTCCATGGGCAGCCTATTCCAGTGCCTAACAACTCATTCAGTAAAGAAGTTTTTCTTAATATCCAACCTAAACCTTCCCTGGCGCAACTTCAGCCCATTCCCCCTCGTCCTGTCACCAGGCACGTGGGAGAACAGACCAACCGCCACCTCACTACAGCCTCCTTTCAGGTACCTGTGGAGTGCGATAAGGTCGCCCCTGAGCCTCCTCTTCTCCAGGCTAAATAGTCCCAGCTCCCTCAGCCGCTCTTCGTAAGACTTGTTCTCCAGACCCTTCACCAGCTTTGTCGCCCTTCTCTGGACTCGCTCGAGCACCTCCATGTCCTTCTTGTAGTGAGGGGCCCAAAACTGAACATAGTACTCGAGGTGCGGCCCCACCAGAGCCGAGTACAGGGGGACAATCACATCCCTGGATCTGCTGGCCACGCTGTTTCTTATGCAAGCCAGGATGCTGTTGGCCTTCTTGGCCGCCTGAGCACACTGCTGGCTCATATTCAGCCAACTGTCAACCAAAACTCCCAGCTCCTTCTCTGACAGGCAGCTTTCTATCCACACATCTCCCAGCCTGTAGCTCTCTTTGGGGTTGTTGTGCCCCAGGTGCAGAACCCGGCACTTGGCCTTGTTGAACTTCATACCGTTGGCCTCAGCCCATCGGTCCAGCCTGTCCAGATCATTTTGCAGAGCCTTCCAACCCTCGAGCAGGTCAACACACGCACCTAACTTGGTGTCATCTGCAAACTTACTGAGGGTGCACTCGATCCCCTCATCCAGATCATCGATATTCCCATTAAATATTATTTTAATATTTATTTTTAAATATTATATTCCCATTAAATATTATTTCTATCTTCTGTTGGATGTGTAAACACTTGTGAACTTCAAGACAGACAAGTCAACTAGCAAAATAAGAGGCCTGAGTACCTGCAACCTGTGGGGTTTGCAGATCCAGGTACCAGCAACTGGATAGACTCAAGACCTCAGACAAGCGACCAGATAGACCATAATATGCTTGTGTTTATCCCACTAGATTTGAGTCCTGATCAGCTAAAAATAATTGGGTAGTTCATACTGCTCACGTTTGTATGCTTGTTATAAATGTTCAGCTGCCAGTAAAGACGCTGTTCTTTGTCTTTGTCTGTGTGGCCAGCTGTGTATTTTGTGTATGTGTGTGTGTGTGTGCACCCCAAAAGTCAGAAGGATTGTGAGGCCCTGCTTTCACAGTCTGTATTCATGCTGAAAAGAGTACGTGAGTATGTGTATGAAAAGAGTATGTGAGTATGCGTACTCTAAGGACCTGGGGCCAGGGAACCACAGTGGCCTCATACCTATCGGGCTAGAAAAGGAGAAATCCCCCTGCGTTCCCAGGGTGCCTAGATTCAGCCATTTGCTGACACTGTGCTGCACTGCTACTGCTCTGAAGTCTTTTCTGTCATTGACAATTGACGGTTGACAATTTTCACTGAAACTGCAGGGACATGTGCTTTGAATCATTTCCTATAAAAAAGAACTCATTTGCATTTGATCCCAGAAGTGTCCCGTTGGTCCCACACATGCATACTGATCATTAGAAAACTCTGCCTTTTAAATGTATGTGGAGATTTTCTTCTGCCACAAACTTGAAATGGAGAGCTTCAGACTAGGATAAAATTCACATATGCTTTTACCTCATTATTGTATTGTATGATAAGGTCACTGAGCTCAGAAACTTAAAATGTACAGAATGAGATGATATGAGATTTGCAGTTCTGATTCTGATTGAGGGAGAACCATCTTTAACCAAGAACAGTTGTGAGAATATGTGCTAATACTACGGGTGTGCCTCGACTCTCTTGACATTACTTCCCTTCGTACATTCAGGGCCAGTTTTTATAAGTTAAATGCATACAAATCCCTTTGGTGCACAGCTGCCAAGCTGGCTGTGTGTACATGCAATGATCCAGTTTTCATGTATACACAGACTATCTGCTTGCATATATTACATGCATGCAAGTACATCCATGAAGCAGTGGAGGACCAATTTAGAACAAAAGTCAGACTTACAGAGAACTCCTTAAAAAAAAAAAAAAAAAAAAAAAAAAAAAAAGGTAAAGAAAAAACTCCATCTAGTTGACAGCATAACCTCCATTTCTCCAACGTGCTGCAGAGCAATAGACATAGTCCTCTGCATCTAGCATGGCTACAGTATACTGCCCTCCTACAAGCTTCAAACTGTTGTTATTTTACTTCCCTCAGATGATTCTCATTATAATCAGGCTGAGTGCTGAGTTAAAAAGTAAGTGTATGAATCATATCATCAACTCAGTTGTCTGGAATCTGGCTTTGCCATGCGTTTCCTCATTGCTACACACATCACCAGTGTAAAACATGTTGTAGCTGCATCAAATTTCCTTTTGCTCTTTTTTAACCCTAAAATTGCATGTGAGTAGATACTTTTTTATTGCTCTCCAGCTTTCTACCAGCTGATCATCTGTGTCTTCACTGCCTTGTAGTAGTCACAAAGAGTTACAAATATTTAACACGAGGTTATTGACCATGGGAAATCTCTTTATCCAGCTCCTGGGACAAGACCTCAGGACTCAGTGTCTTTGTCCTGCTCAGTAAGAGAAACAGGATTCTCGATGTCTAATTTAAGCCATACACCGTGCACCAACAGATCTCCTCCAACTTCCCACAGCACTGTATCTTTGCCACAGCCATCCCCCATGGCACTGTCTCCCAGATGGAGCAGAAGAGGGCTGGTTGCACCAGCTTTAACCCCACCAGAAGAAGGATGCATGCACGCGAGTAACTCAGGGCACTAACCCTGAGTCATGCTTTTGCTGCTTTACTTAGAGAGGTAAATGCAGCACAAAAAAACCCTCCCAGCTATTAAGACTTATTTTAATCTGACGCCCTCCTTCTTTCAACTGTTTATTTGTCTACTGTACAGATCACAGAAGTCCAGTGCGTTGCACATTCTCCTACTATCTGCACCTTTGATATTTTCTATCATCACTCTAAGCACTGTCCTAGTACTAGACTTTCCCATATCTCTAATCTGTACTAGTCTTTCCCATGTCTCTAATCTGTCTAAATCCATCTACCAGACTCCAATACCTGAAAATTACTTTTTTTTTTTTTTTTTTTTTTTTTTTTGGTAAAATGAGCATTTTTGGACTGATTTTCTTCAAGAGGACTTAATTTTTCCAGTTACATAATGCAAAATACATCTTGCATTTTTTCCCTTTGAAGCCAGCACTATTCCCAAGGTACAGGATTAGAGCAGTTTTTATAATTTTGGAGTGGGAAGTACAGAGAAGGATTCTCCTTAGTTTGTTTTTAATCTTATAAAAGTCTGTAAGCATAATTTCAGAGCAGTGCTCCCCCTTCCCTGTTACTACCTCGTACTAAGCACTGGTACTCAATTTTTACATTCAGCAACTGGGTTTGGGTCTGTAGCAACTATTCTGAAAACTGGCATATTTTACTTTCTGCATTATGTAAACACCACTAATCCTAGCTTGAAGTTATGGGATATTTTATGAATATTTGGTGATGACGATGGCAAAAAAAATGCTTCCTATGTGTTTATCAAATAAGTAATTTTAAAATCACAGGTTCAATATAATATTAGATCTTAGCAATGCCACTAAAGACATTCACTTCTACTTTAAGAGGATTCTGCCAAAAAAATTAATTACTCGGGGACAGAGAAAAACTTGAAAAGCTGGCAGGAAAAATGGTCAGTCTCGTACTTTCATTATCCACTGTCAACTGACAGGAGGCCAAGACAGAATCCAGCATGGGTTGCTTTTGATCACCATCTAGTGCAGAAAGTCAGAAACTGCACAAATTCAGGGAAAGACTGATTTGAAGGTAAGCAGCAGCAGGATTAACAGTTCTTTTCATCATTTTTAGAAGACCTCAGATAGGCTTAGTGAGTTTGAGAAAGCAGGAATTCCCAGGCATCCTGAGCTGCCCGATGAAAGCCAGATATGGCATTATGACACTGTTTTCTACACAGTGGTGCAGTGACTGTGATGGTCAAGAGATAAAAAGGCAAGATATGCACAGTGAAGTAATATCTTTCCTCAGGCCAAACGACTTAGTGAGAAAAAGCAACACAATTGCAGGCCAGGGACCTTTTCAAGTCTCCGTGTCCAAATGTTCCATTCATGTCATGGTTGTAGGTTGTATGGTGTTTTTTTTTGTTTTGTTTTGTTTTGTTTTTGTTTTTGTTTTTTGTTTTTTTCAAGACTGTCAGAAATATTATTTGCAAAATTTTTCTCTTACAAAAACACTGTGTGTATTGTTATGAATAAAACCTACATTGTGAGTAATTGTGGGCTCATCACTCAGTCATGCAAAGGGCACACTACCTCAAGACTGGTAAATCTGTAAGGCAACTGGACAGTGAGGAAAACCTGGACAATTTTTCCAGTAGCACCAGCCAAGCAAGGTCAGATCTTGGCTAGTAGTCTTGTCTTTCAGAAAGCATGCTGTGACTCAACACACAGGACCTCAGTACCTTCACTGAGGAACTTTAAAAGGCAAAATCAAAACAAAACAGAAAAGCAAGGTCTTTATTGAAACAAGGTCACACCTTCAGAATTAAATAATAATAATGTAATATTTTGTCAAAGATTAGCAGGAGGAATCTCAGGACATTACAGACGACACACTTGCAAGAAGTCTTTGCCTACAGAACAGCCTTCTTTTTTCAAAGGAAAAGTACTGCTCTTCCCCACACTAAAAGGCAGCTATGCTCCTCATCGTCCTTGTGAGGTCAGGTTAAGGAGCAGGCAAAGACACTTTGACACCATGACTTCCCTGCAGCCTCCAGCCACTGCTACACAATACCTGTCCATGCTAAAATCCATACAGATGTAGTCTCAAGTTCAGAGCATCAGCTGAACTGTCACTCAGCACTCAGCTGTTGTTAAAGCTGTATACATTGTGGGATTCAGACCTCACATTGTACAATCCAAATGCCTGCAAAGCAGAGAACTGTAAAATCTTTACAAACACAGTTTCATGTTTTTATTAGACACTGTCCTCTCAGAGATAATTATTCAAAATATCTCCTTTCTAAGTCTAAATCTTGTAAGCAATATGTATTTTATACAAAGGATTAAAAGAAAGAAAAAGGAAGGAAAAGGGCAGGAAAGAAAGGAGGGAGGGAGAATGAGAGGAGAGAAAGAAGAAAAAGCTCGTGCTGCCTGGAAAGCAGGAGATAATTCATGCTTGCTGTAGTTTAACAGTCCGTGCCTTCAAAACAGGGCTGGCAGTATCACTATGGAAATTATGTTGATTTAAGAACTGGAAGATATTTCCTCCTCTCCTCAAACATAGTTGTTTTTTCTTTCCTGAGCGCACCAAACAGACGTTAGCAGTGTGTGCACTAATTAGCAGTTCAAACATATTACTGTTGTTCTGGTGCCCCCTGATGGTCACCGTGGCTTACTGCTAGCTATGGCTTAAAACTAGCTTTTGGAAATAAATATTCAGATGCAATCCCCCAATGCATGTGTAGCTACCCACTCAGCCGGGTCAGAAAGCTTGAGATCTGAGCCCAGGCACAGCTACCTGCACTATGTATTTTCAGTGTATGGGTTCCAGAGTAGGGTGCGCAGTATAGGTCCTACAGCTAGGTCCTAACTACCAACCCCAAAACAATTCCTGCAGAGTGCTTTGGCAGCTTGAGCAACAAGCCCTTCAAGTCAACACAACTAGTTTGTAGCTACCATTGATTGTGAAAATGAACCTGATTAATGAGGACAGACACTACTTACTGAGTCTCTGTAGAAAAATGCATGTCATTAAATGAACCCTGGCATCATTCAAGCGTCTAACATATGCAATACCCAGTGCTGACCATGCCTTCCCTTGGTTCTCCAGTCGCCACATCCCACTGTCACTCACGCTGACCCAGCACAACCAGACTGTCCCCAGCCAAGGTCCACAGGCAAGTTTTACACAACATTGCATCCTGTCCCAACTTACCAGCAAGGGTGTGGAGCGCACCCAGTATGTTACATCTTTGTTTTCAGCCACGCTGGGGCACAGAGATACTATCACTGGTCTAAAAATCAGCCTCTGTGAACTCATCACAACCTGACACAGCGCAGGCAAAAGAAAAGGATGCTCCCAATCAAAAATGGGCCTTTCAAAAGTCTTAATTTCCAGAGAATTTCAGGTAGAAAATAGATGAAAGCTTACAGCTCTTTTAAAAGAGATTAGAAGGCCAAAAGCTGCAATCTTTCAATCAAGAAAGAAGACAGCTTTATCTAAAAGTCCATCCTGGTTCATTGGCAAAGCAAAGACAGCAAAGCAATATTTAACAAGTTGAAAAGGGGAAACGGATCAGATAGCAATCAATACAAGTGTGACATGGAGAAAATTTATCAGAAGAAAAAGGAATCTTTGATTGACAGGATTAAGAAAAGAAGACACATTTTAAGTAGGTAAGTGTGTATGCTAGGGATGAGTGAAGCCCAAGCTATGGCTAATCATTAAAACTGTAGACGAGGCAGAATTGTTCAATAAGCTTTTCACTTCTGCAGGGAGGGAGCAGGATGAAGGATTCCCAAAAAGCTGATGAACTTCCCAAGCCATTAGCAGCTATTGGGATGTTAAACAACTACGAGGGCAAATTTTCAGATACACAGGCCTGGATGGCTTGTACCCAAGAACTGAAAAAAGTTGACTGAATCTTTGCATACATTTTGGGATACTAAGGAAATTGCAGAATACAAGAACCAGGATTAGAAGTGGCAAAGAGATGGACAAAATATAACAAAGGAAACACTCATCCCTAATTTAATTTATAATGAACTAAAGGGTATGAATATACAGTTATTTTAAAGTTGACATGAACAAATTTTGAACTCAGTCTTTTGTGTTTAGTTACATTTATATCTTTGCTGAACACCATTTTTTGGGTCAGCCTGCCTTCACTATTTTGCTGATATTACAAGTTTTCTCAATGAGTTACTCACACAAAGCACTAATAAGAAAGCCTTACAAAAGCCATTTAGATGAAAAATAGCAGGAAAAATTCACACAGCAACACCACCCAGAAAAAAAAAAAAAAAAAGGACTACATAACAGTAATAAAGTAAAACTAAGCAAGACTTGAATAACTATCGTATCTCCACATGCAGCAAATAGAGCATTAATCAAACACAGTTGCTAGTGAGGCTCCACAGAGATCAGGATTAGTCTTGATGCTAATCCGTATTGTTAATTTTCTGGAAGTCAATAAATGACAGCTGATACCATTTGTGAGTGAGAGACTCGTAAATGAAGAAAACAGAGGCAGACAGGCAATTGCACAGCCATAGTGTGCTCAAACCCACTCTAACAAAGGCTTTTTAATATAGCCAAAAGGTAAGCTATGCATTACGGAAAAAAAAAAAAAATAGACTCAGCTAAGAACAGATGACTATCTTAAAGATAATGACTCTGAAAACTGTAGTAGTCAACAACAACAAAAAAATATCAAAATTTATATGGACTTCCAGGTTACCTATCAGAAACCAATAATCCCTTCTGGCAAGAAACTGAGAACTGAGTTCTCAGCAATTATTTCCATTCTATGCCACACCCCAAATCAGCTCTTAAAAGTTCCAAAAGACAAACAATAAAGTTTTGCAATTAGGTCATATATCTGGATGCTTTAAAATGGTTAGGGCTGATCTTAAACATGGATCCCCAGATCCCAGGACCACTCATTACTCTCCCTGACCCAATGGGGGGGGGGGGGGAAGTCTACACAAATTCTTTTGTTCCTGAAATAGTCATGTATACAAAAATACACATGCAAAAAAGGTTTCATTTCAGTATTCATCATTAGAATACATATATTTTACAAAGCCTCATCAGCTTGAGCTCCCAAAGAAAAACAGAAGAAAGAAATTAGTATAATATTCCTTGATATAATCTAGCCAAGAATAGCTTCCCTTCTGGAAGATGTACTTGTCACGGGGCTTCCCAGAGAGAAGTCCCCAAAACACAGAGGAAGCCAAGTAGTTGCTTCTGTCCTTCCATTCTTTTTGACTGTAGGCTTCAGTTTCATGGCTAGGTGCAAATCATCTGTAGCTTTTCATTTAGTTTCATAATTCACATGCTGCAATATAAAGCTAATTAAATAAGGGCTAATACATTCCTGTCCAGCACAAGCAATTCAGCTGAAGTGTACTTTCAAGGGAAAAAGGTAAAGCCAGCTGATGTCTTTCTACAGATCTCTGGACATCCCTTGTCCAGACACGAGTGTCTCCCAGCACAGAAAGAGATGTCCATTCAGAGGGCAAGAACACAGACACTGTAGTGGTAAAGAACTGATGCTGCAGAAGGTGCAAGAAAGGGAAGAGAGACAGGAATGGCAGGGAAAGCACAACATGGCAGTTCCTTGGCAGAGAACATGCTTTCCTCTGCAGTACCTGTATTCCTGTTCTGGTGCCTCTCCAAAAATGCATCATCTGGACTAAGAGGGACAAAGCAAGAATACTTCCATACACTACTGCTCTTCCACAAAATCTACATAAGCTGCCCAGCATGCCCAGAAGTGTAAAGCCATAAATGTTTCTCCAAACAACCCCAAAACAACCACTAGACAATCCTTTGATCAGACATTTGTAACCCTGAGTGTCTGTCATTCTTTTCCAAAAATGCTGCATATGCCCTAGTGCCCAAACCCTTTGCAGCTCCATGTGGCACAGGAGCTCCCCACTTATACCTGATATAACAAATACAATAAAATATTTCTCCAAATAGGTTAAGACAGTGTTGAAATTCCTGCCCAGGCTTCAGACTACAGCAAAAGTCTACCTTTAATTCTGAAGTAAAATAAAGGCTTTTACTGTTAAGCAGCTGCTGCTTTCTGGCTGACTAGGCGAAAAGGTATCTTATCTAGTTTTCCATCAAAAACATATCAGGTCATGCTGCAGGGGTCCATTAACTATGGATGGAATTCAGATTACATTTTCCTTCTGTCCAATTCTCTATAAAGTGACCAGAAAAATCACTGTACTATTAATCTTGTAATCACTATTATTGCACTATAGCCAATTCATTGCTGTTTATTTATTAAACATGCCCAAAACAACAGAATGCTAGAAAACACTTTGTTCATTCAGATACCACAGCAGGTACCAGCTGGCAGGGCAGAGTGGCAACAATGCCACTAGAAAGATTTGTAACTAGAGGAAACTTTATTGTGAAGTGTAGAAAGGGTTTGTCTGAAAAACTGTGACCAACGGACCACACTGGCAGTCATTATTCATTCATGAGATTGTCATTAGCCCGCCTGCAACTTCTGATATTCAAGGACCTTCATAAAATATTGAAAGCATTCAGAGAATCTCCTGTTACCACACCCTTGCAGAGGGAGAGGCTGTACTGACAACGTGCAAACCAAAGCTCAAGAGCTGGTGGCTTCCATAGAACACTGCAGTTTGCTGAGTGCAAAACTAAGAAATGCATTGGCACTGAAACAATTGCCAAAAATAGTTTTTGCTTAGCTGCCTTCTTTGCTTTCACTCTCAGTAAGATTCTCAGTGAGAGGGACAGGCATTACTTTTATCTTACATAAATCCTTCAGTGCTGGAATAGCAAGTATTAGCAAGAATGAGGAATATATATAATGATCATATATCAAACCAGAGGCTCTGCTGGACAATCATCTCATCAAACGCTTGTGTACCCTGAAATGTTTGCTGGAAGTGTTCACCTAAAAATCATCTGTTATTCCCTTATTTGCATTCATCAGTCATTAACCCCATTGAGTTCAAAGTCCCACCATATATCAGAAAAGGCAGAACCTTGGATCCTCTGAGCAGCTCTCCAAAATCCTCACAGGGTTGGGGAACCACAGAGCAGACAGCTTCAGGAAGGGTAGCTCTAGGAGCAGATAAAATGCATAAGGTGAAAGAACAGCTCCTTGGGGAGCACTGGTGCCTACAGCAGGATGGGACTGCCCTGGGCTGCACTGCTGTGTTGCTACCTCTAAGGGCCCTAGGGCTCAGGACAAACCAGCACACCCTGCACTAGCCCAGCTCTGCTACAGTCCTATGGTGCAGTCCTGGTACTGGAGCCCTGTGAACGCAACTCAAGAAAGGCCCAAGGGCCTCAGTTTGGCCAGGCTTTTTATGGTTACATTCCTAGTTTTTATGTCAGTAGGATGCTGTGAAATTCAACCTTCCTTCCACCTTTCACATAGGAATGAAATTTATCCCCTATGTAAACCACAGAGTCTATAAAACCCTTCTGTAACTGCGGCTTTCCTGAGACAAACCTACGTGTGCTCCCCCTACCCACACAGTACCACCTGCGCAGTCCCAGGGTTGCAAAGTATTGTGTTCACATCACCAAGAGACCAGTTAGGATGCTTTGGAGAGCCCCCTGAAAGGCGTAAATTCAGCACTGGTGTGAAAATCGGCTTCACAGACCCGGAGACCATGTTCAGTGCCCTTGTGGGACCATTCTGCAGACACCTAGCACAGAAAGGAGATAGCTGCAATTCACATGTACTGAAGACTCAGAAATGCCAATACCTCTGAATGACTGTTTTTCTCATTTCACAGAAAAAAAAGAAGGAAGGGGAAGACAAGGGAGTCCATTGTTCCCCAAAATGCCATGTAAAATCATGTAAGTGCATTAAAATATGATTACCATTTTTTATAGAAAGAAAAGATGATGGGGAGAGGGGACAGTCCTTATTCAGGTAAAAACTGAGCACAGAATGAAGCTTCTAGTGACCTCAGGACTCCAGTACTCAGACATTCCTGGGACGCTTCAATTATTGAGTTCCCCTGTGATGTATATGGGGTTTCATTTTGATCCACAGGCTATTAAACGTGATCTATGACACTTTCAGAAAAGCTGTATTTTGAAGTTCAGCCTGTAACTCAAACTTTTTTTTCTTCCATCATTGGTTATTAATGTGCATATGGCACTGAGAGAGCATAATGAAGTGGTGCACAGATATGTAGGAACACAGTGCTGCTTTATACGAACATAGTCAGTAGGGTTAACCAGAACTAAATTAACTGTGTTAAATATCTTCAAGTTCAGCTTTCTTATTAAAAGCAGTTCTCTTCACAGGCAAGCACAAAAGGCCATTTAAAATATTAGTCAATATGTTCTAATTCCAAAAGGAAGCAAAGGAAAGGAAGAGTAATTAGTGTTATTAAGTAGAGGAAAATACGTGTTGTTTGGGCAAACAAGTAGCACAGTCCGGAATGTGGATGCACTAGCGGAAGCCAACAAAATACATCAAGAGTAGAGCAGTTTGCCACAGCTATAAGCAAATCTCAGAATGGAAAAGATTTGATTGTAAATAGGCTAAAAAGTCATACTGCATTTTTCTCAAAGAATAAACCACAGATTTAAAGGTTACCATGTCTCAGAAAGTGTATATTTGCAAGGGATGAGGAGGTATTTGCTTTTGTGTTGGGTTTGTGTTGGTTGGTTGTTTTTACAAAGGTAGCCAACAGAGACTATTAAAATACCAAAAATGTTGACTGTGTTTAACAGAAATTGGAACATGCAGATTTATTTAACCTCAAAAGGCTGGAGAAGTTGGCTGACAAGAGCCTCAGGAAGGGAGAGATGGGACTGTTTAGCCAAAAGAAGAGAAGGCTCAGGGGGGACCTTACGAGGTATATAAATACCTGAAGGAAGGGTGCAGAGAGGATGGAACCAGGCTCTTTTCAGTGGTGCCCAGTGCCAGTACAAGAGGTAATGGGCACAAACTGCAACACAAGAGGTTCTTTCTGAACATCAGGGAACACTTCATCTCATTTACTGTGAAGGTGATAGCACTGGTACAGGTTGCCCAGAGAGGCTGTGGAATCTCCCTCCTTGGAGATCTTCAAAATCTTCTAGGCAACTGGCTCTAGGTGTCCCTATTTGAGCAGTGGGGTTGGACCAAATGGCCTCTAGAAGTCCCTTCCTACTTTGACTATTCTATGATTGTATGATTACATTAACAAGTTTTTCTAAAAATACACTTAATTCAATACTATGCCTTATTTTATCCTTCCCCTTTTCAAGAATAGTTTTTAGATGATCCCAATATGTAAATATATACACCATCATAAACATATATATGCATGAGTGTGCACACACATTTATATTCAAAATGTGCATGTGAATGATTCTGAAAAGTCTCATAGTATTGCATTACGAAATACGTAATTTTTCATTTCTATAGCAGTAATGAACAAAAATGCAATATTGTTCTGTGTGGCAGCGTGACTCAAAATAAAAAGTGTTTATTTTTATTATGCTATTGTGAAATGACAGGAGATACAAATAAGGATGACGTGTTGGAGTGCTCTTAGTGCAAAGAAATGCACAGATGCTAGAAATTCTTACATCCATACCTTTTTTTCCCCTTATTTATCTGTACCATATTGATAATTCATCATTAATTTACCTGCCTTTCAAATATGTAACAAGGCTTAACTAGCAGGAGAGATTTAGTCTACATTCCCTTTGGCTTCCTATCCTCTTAAAATTGTTTAACGTTTGCTTTTAAAAAACATTACAAGGTTGAATTAGTTTTCAGATTAGCTGTTCTGCATACTAGCTTAAGGACCCGCTAGCTCTAATAGAGAATATTAAATTATTCTTTGTTCTTATGTTCACAGGAATGATCATTATTTTTCTTTTCTACCTTGGTCATTCATGATTAGATACACCATTCCAATGCTTCAGTTTTACCCTAGTGTAATCATGACGACCATTATCTCCAAATTAGAAGCACTTAGATATCTTAGATTTTTTCAATTCTTCACAAATGTGGAAAGAACAACTTTCTGAGGTATTTCACCACCTGCCTACATAATTTGTTTGAAGTGTGCCAACTTTCATTTAATCCTCCACAAAAAAACAAAACAAAACAAAAAAAAACCTTTTTTTTGGAAGAAATTAAGTTTAGTTTTCCAATCCTGTCCATTCTGTAATCAGCTAGACTTCTAACAAAGGCTGCAAGATTTCCACTACTCCATGTGGTATCTATTTGAAAGTGATATAAATTAAATATTACTGTATTAAATACTACTGTTACACACACAAAAATAGCGAGAAGAGTCTATACTGTGCTTTAGCACCATTCTACCCATTGAATCTGGCAATCAACTGAAGTGGAGAATGCAGTCCCAGTGAATCCCCTTGCCCTTTGCTTCTGTGATCTCAGTTTGAAAATGAGACTCTTTAGATGTTTTCTACATGTAAACAGAAAGATGTATTGTATGCAAAGCTTTTAACAATGCAAGTGTTTGAAATCTACTTGTTTGTTTTCTGTATCTGAACTGAAAGCTAGAAGACCTCTAGGTTTTAGTAAGACTGCATGAAAAATTAGGACACAGGACAAGTTGAACTTGTGGTTCCTCTGTGAGAAGGGAGTACATCTACACAAAACATACCCCACTATAGTTGGGGTGATTTGCTTGGGTCCTGAAAGAACAGTCCTGTTAGCTAACTACTCCTAGTGAGGTAGTTTTTAACCTGAAGTTGGCACCATACTTAAACAACTATACTGCTCCTAGCGTCTGAGTTAGCTACACAGCCTTACATACTGTGAAGAAAATACATCCTGCATTGATCTCCTTGAAAGATTTGGTCCTTTGCTTTGAATCTGTCAGTCTCACGATTTTATTTCCTCACAATATTTTTCTCCACTTTGTCCATTCCCCCCTGCCCCAGCTTCATTTCATGTCATTATGTGTATTATCACACAGAGAAATGATCGGACCCTCCATTATCCTTTCAAGAATTTCAAGCAAGAAAACGACTAGTGTGAAATCTACTTCACCTCTGGAGATCTGAGCAATCTTGCTCTGCAGGTGGCTTGGGGAAGAGGAAATCCTTGTTCAGCCTGAATGCAACAGATGGAGCTGCAGCAGACTCCTTCCCCACAGCTTCGATCGTTTTTGTAGGCTGAGCACTAAGGATCAATAAACTTCGGTCCCCAGTGGGCCTTGAACATGCACAGCTCCACGTTAAGTCTCTGACAAAAGTTGCCCTGCACTCTCATCTGGTAAACAGTACAGCAGCAAAGCCATTTGGGTTTCTTTTCTTTGTTCTGAGAATTGAGGGGTAGTTTTAGAAGCTGTGTAACAGTCTTCTTACAGTAGAAATGCTTTGTTGCCAGATATGTTATTGTTGCTGGATAGAATGTAAATATCAGTTCCAGCTATAACCTGATATTACAAGTCTAGGAAGGGACTGAGGGGATAGAAAAGAAATAGCCAGCTATCCAAAGGACAGAAATTGGATGGCTGAAATAAATTGGAAGGTAATCATCAATGCTTTTACTGATACTGATTCTTGCCTATTTATCTCAATGAAAAGTTTCTCTGACCTTAAATAAATAAATAAATAAATAAATAATTCTGCAGGAGCAAGACTGCTTTTAACTAGAGCCAAACTGGTACTACCCACTCCTGAAAAAACAGTCAGGAAGAGGGGCAATGCAGAAAGCTATAACAGAAATCTCTACAAATGCCATATCATAAATTACTAAAATACCACTTAGGACTACTATAGAAAGCATGGCCTGGAAGCAATTCACATCTTTGCCTTGTCTTATTATCGCTACTGTAGGATACAATGCATTCATA
The DNA here is from genome assembly GCA_011076525.1 of Nettapus auritus. NCBI lineage: Eukaryota > Metazoa > Chordata > Aves > Anseriformes > Anatidae > Nettapus > Nettapus auritus. The sequence goes on from CM021766.1 coordinate 42,718,559, forward strand.
CATACTTCTTTCTATTTCCCATACACACATTTGATATGCCAGCCAACACCACGAAGAGCAAGTTTGAGAGCTGGTCAACAGTCTCACAAACCATTGCATGCAGGCTGAAAGTTAAGCAGGTGTACAATTCCACCAAACTAGTGTACATACTGGAGTGCTGCAAGCATCCAGGTCTAACATGAGATGGGCACTGTTAATGTTAAAAGCATTGATCCCTAATTCTACTGATAAGAGACTTTAGCAGTGAATCTGGCCCCTTAGTCTAGTGCTACTACTTCAGTACTCAAGCATGAATATAGAGCAAACTCCAGATATGTGCAGATTGCCAGTCAGAAAACAAAGTATTATATTTTGAATTAATTATTTTAAAAGGCATATTATTTTTATGTTCTTGCAATTCATATCTACAGATGAGACACTTAAAGTCATGCTAAATCTCTTTTTTAATTAACAGCTGCAAATACTTTTTTTACTGCTGAGTTATATAAAACTGCAGAAAATACATATGAAAAGGGAAGTGTGCAAATCCCTCATTAACAAGGTATTAATACAGTGCTATAATTTGCCTGTACTATTATAGTTCATTGTATTGTTTCTTCTCATTTATCAGAGCCTAAATCTCTCTGCTTAACAATAACAATAAATTATATGCAGCTAAACTACAAAGATTTTATTCATCTACTACTGTATATTATGTACAATTAGTTGCAAACTAAGAGATGTTATTTTAACAAGTGACATTTTGTTATTGATTTTCTGAGGACCATTCTCTCCTGAGAAATAGTCATACTACAACGTAAGTCCTACTTATTACTGTATTACTCATTTTGTGGTTTCAGGGCTTACTGCACCTCTCTCCCTGAGGTCCTTGCCTGCAGCCCTGCCTCAGTCGGGCCTCGTGCTCTCACCTCTCCAAGAATGCTGCCGTTCTGCCTCGCCTGAACAGAGAATTCAGCTGGGTCTATTGATTTAGGAAATTTTGTAGCTCTTCTCTTCAAGAGATGGTGAAATGGAGGCCTAAAACAGAATACCACATACTCACGACTTACTACTGTATTCTTCTTATTTGTGTCTATGAACTAAGGCATCCATTCTGGGATCCCGGAATTTCTTCCCTGGTATAACAAATTTCCTCTCCCAAATAATGAAGAGACAACTCTTTCCAAAGGGTGGATTTGACTTTAGGTTGCTTGAGTCATGATCTGGGACTTCTTCTCTGTGCTGAAGTTGGAGGGAAGCTAGGAAGCTGTGCCACCTCCTTGTTGAGTATCTGCCTCAAGTCATAGAGGATGAAGCTGGAATTTTTGACCTTGAAGATTTCCCTTAGAAACCAAGATTCCTCAGACAACCTCTCTGGAAGATCCCCATCTGGTTCTTTGAAATGATCATCCATCCCTCTGGAGGGTATTTCTTTTTAGACCTTTAAACCTGCCAAAGCAACCGCTTCTACTTGTAGTGTCTTTTTTCTTGAAGTGCACAACAGATTTGTAGGTGGCTTTGAGAGAAGGCAAAAAAGTCATGGTACCATCCCTTAACATACATTTGGAAAAACAAACAAACAAACAAAAACTTAACCCATTCTTTTTCTCTCTATTTTTGTCCAAACACATTTCTATATGATTACATTTGTTCAATGCAACAAGAAAACACAAGGATCAGAAACAATTAGATCAGCATACAGTATTCACAAATGACTGATGAACATCACCAGAGCTGTCAGTCACAATGATTTAGCCAATTTAACTCCCATATACTTCTATGTAAATTTTACCTTTGATTTCTCTGTCATTTGAAGTGCCTCTCCAAAGAAACTTGTGTCAAAGAGAGCTAGAAGCTAGAGTCAGTAAGGATACTTGTTACCATAAAAATTACTCATGTGAGAATAATTCATAGCAACAGGTTTCAAATACTACACTTTTATCACACACATGAAAACATTTAAGTACTTTGTTCAAATGTAAGAATAACTCAAAGTATTGTATGCAAGGATGTCAGGCATTTAACTGACAACATCTTGCATACAAATCTTAAGTGGAAATATAGCTGCAGTGACATTTTTGGAGCCTTTCTTGTGCATCAAGCTAGGCCCTCTGCATTTAATGCCATGGTTATAATCTATGCTATTTTTCTCTAGTTGTTACAATATATAGAGGGCAAACTTTATTAATGCAATTTGTTGAAGGTCTTGTTTTTCCTTCCCATTCAAACCTATTACCATAGTCAATAGATATTTTGAATATATAGAGAATATTGAATCGGGTCCTTGATTAGTGTTTGATTTATACCACAAAGACCACAAGATTCAGAGGTTGCCAAGGCAACACCACTTCAACCTCCTTATATTACTGCTTTGATATGAAACCTCTCATTATATACATGTATCAAAACACCAGTCAGCATGACAGGCTATTTTACAAATATACCTTCAGTTAGCAGACATCATATTCTTAAGTGGGGGGAAAGGTAGGGATAACTTTACCTTTTACTAAGTGGGAGAGGGGAGGGGCCAAAATGACATTCCAAGCTATAGAGGTTTTATTATGAAATTGTATCCTGAGCCTTCTAGCATTACAATAAGTTTTGCATTCTTTGGCCAAAAATCCACAAAAGGAAAAAAAAAAAAAAAAAAAAAAGACTGAGATGCTAGAATTTTCAGTAATTGAAATTAACAGCAAAGTACATAAGCTTTCCTGAACCCATTGGAAAACCAATATTCCAATATATGTTGTTTAGAATGACAGAGCAGGTAAAGTTTAGTAAAGTGTAAAAGATGGGTTTAAAAAATGAAAGTTTTTTAAACCCCATTTTGAGAACTTCAATACTTTGCAATAAGTACTGCTATCTTTCTTTACTGAGCAATATTCAACATGCAGCAGTCCACTTACTTTTATGTTCCAGACTTTTTGGCAAGGCCAGGCTCCAGTAGGCTCAGCAGAAGAGGGCTGAGTTAAGGAGAGCTACTTCTGCATCTCCTTCTTAATCCTCTAGACCACAATGAGTTTGGGCAGACTACAAGCTAATCCAGAACATATAAGGCATGGCTGGCTGGCTGGCTTAGCAACAGGATGGTAATAGTTCCAGACTTATCCCTCCAAACACTTCCTTGTGCCCTAGCACACGCCATGCCTCCAGAAAGCCTTTCAGAGACAACATTACTAATAATCAGCCGGTTCTGCATCACCTGGAGACATTCCAGCATGAGCTGAATTTCTGAACCTTTGAATTTTTGAAGAGAAGATTCTTACAGGTAGGAATATGCAAAGGTATTTGCAATTATGAATAAAATATGAGTATTGGAATTGTCTGGGATGAAAATTTTTACTTCTCTCACTTCCACTTCTGGCTTCTAATTTCCAGTTATGCTTATCTCATTGTGACTAAGTGACACGTTCATTGTCCTCAGCAGTAAACAAATCTTACGGCGTTTCATGAAGGGGAAAGGAGCAAAAAACACCACTAGGGGGCACATAGAGAACTAACAAAGCAATTCCAAGTCTGGCTCCTTCATCCCATGAATTATGTCGTTCCACGTCAGCAATAACTGCCTCGATTTTGCAACGACAAAACAACCACACTTACAAATATGTCTAGTTGAATTGAACAGTAGCTCCCCAGTTACCACTGAGTACCATTCACATGGTTTCTACAAGAAGAAATCCCTCTTCACTTACAAACAATGACATTTGAAAGCCACTTTGCATTGCAAGGGTTACAACGTGCTACATACTGCGTACTGCAAAATATTCAGGGTATGAACTATCTTGGACCACCCACCTGCATCCAGTGCCCTGCAGTACTGTAAAAAAGAACCAGCTTCACTGTACTGCTAACTCCTGCTGTAATACCAAGTGATGAAAATGCTGTAAAACCACGGTTGTGCACAGAATTCCCTATTTCACTGGGTAACAGCATAATGTACCATTTGTACTGGTTGTTACTCTCCTAACACCGTATTGTCTCTCATTCTCTAAAGTGTTTAGGTGGTGACTCACATGATCAACTCGTGGCTGTTGCAAATCATCCATGCCCCTCTTCCCCATCACCTTTCCATTTTACATGATGGAGACTCTGAGGAGGGCAGACCTAAAGTCCAAGGACCCCTCATTTAAGAAAAAGCAACAAAAAACCTACCAAAAAGAAAAAATCACCTTCAGATAGACACAGTTTATATAGGACAACTAGAAGACATCAGAATCAGGTATCACACTGTGATCCAGTCATCCAGTCAGCCCTGACATTTCCACATAAAGTGTGCCATGAAATCTGGAGAAGAGCCAGGACAGCAGAAAACCTTTGGGGTTACTTTGCATAGGACTCTGTAAATTCTTCAGAAAGCTGAGGACTCAAGATCAGGGATATTGGCTTATCAACTTTCACCAGCACTAAAGCTCACATAACTAACCTTAGATGACAATATGCTATTCTAAAAAATATTGCTGAACAAGCAGTTTAATAAAATCAATCACTTGCTCAAGGGAGTTTTAAGACATATATTTCCTTGATTATTGTCAGATACGCAGGTCAACAAAAAGGAAGATTGATTTCTGGATAACAGAATAATTGTGATGTTAACATGTTGTGTGGAAAGACAGGTTGCAAACAAAAGCATTTTAACGCTCATTTTTGTGAAAGTGGGAAGATTCAGGAAGCACTTGCAGTCAGGAAACTGTACACATCCTCATCTGTCTGCTGATGGCACAATGCAAAAATATCTCCAGGCTGCATCTTCTAATCACTTACACATTGCTAGTAAGGGTGCATTCCTTCGTGCCTATGTATCTGTACTGATTAATGTAATATTAATATAATGACTATGGTGTTTGCAACAGCAATCTTACAAATTGACATTAGCTAGAAAAGTCAAGTCAACCTTATTTTGTGTGACCCAGTGCTGTCATCTTCTCTGCTCACTGATGCATGTTGTGCACCAAACCGGACCCTAGCATCCAAAAAGCAAAGGAATCCCAGACCTGTATCTGCCAAGTATCAGGGAGGTGAAATAACATCTTCTAGTTCTGTAACAAGCTCAGTTCTGTGATGTCCAACGAATTCCTAGCAGTGCCTAAAATCAGTGCAACTAGCACTCTTAATTTATTTCCTCTCTTCCCCTCTCATCATCCTGGGAGATAAATTTATGCCATTCAGTGTCTTGCTTTGCTAAGAAGTTTTGGTCTGTTTTGTTTTGGCTGGTTGGGTTTTGTTCATTTGTTTTACTTTTGTTTATTTTTGTGGGGTAGTTTGGGGAGGGAGAGAGAAATAGGTTATAACTTAGGATTTTGGTTTTCTAAGTCATCAGAGGTGGGAAGAATCGAGAATATATCACCTTGCCAATGAAAAGAATGTTTGAGATCTGCTGTGGTGCTCAGTTCTTGGGAGAATCTGCACACAAGCTCTCCCTCACAAAACACCTGCTAGGAATGTGTCAGTATCAGTACATACAATAAAGCTAGGCATCTATTCCCCACTTGGAATAGCAGCAGAAAGGAACCAGGAACTCAAAAATCCACTCACTCACACACAATGTATGTGCTCAAAGACATTGATTGTGCCTCACCCATTCCCTCCTCAGTCCTTATGTATGTAAGTGAGAGCACTTACATACATAAATCAAAGGTAGGTGCAGCATTATTTCTTCTGTGCTTTCCCATTGCACCCTTTTCAAATCCTCAGTCCTCCACGGGTACAGAGCTATGTATATATATGCCTTCCACTTTAACAAGAGGAAGGCAAGCCCCATACAAAAGGATCACAATCCATTCATATTTTGTGAAAATATGGTGAATGCACACTGCGGTTATGCATAACTTTGTACTGCAAGGGCTAAATATACTTTCCAAAACAACACAGGCAGGTTTAAGGAAGACCTTACCCCAAAAAGACAACAGCATCCACTATAAATTGAAAGCAATTCCTGTGAAGGAAAAGCTGCTGGAAGAAAAGCAGCCTCTATAAGAAGTATCTATGTTTTGTCTGTCTATGGTATACACATCTATGTTCTAGTTTAAATATCTAGTAAGAAATTCTAGGGAAAAAAATAAATGCAGAATACTGAAGTTGCTACAGGGAGGAGCGAGCAATTAGCTTAATTAATACCAGTGTCTATTGTTTCCTAATTCATTCTTAACAACTGATTCCCAGTTAGTTACTTCAAAATTTCACTGCTACTTTTTTCAAGATGTTTATGAATGACAGAGTTACCAAAATGCTCATCACTGATGTTTTTCCCAGTGTATTTCTGTTTTCATTTATAGGTTGTTTAACATCAGAAATGTATTCTTAAGCACTTCCTCACTTGCCTTTTCTACAGTAATGCAAGACAAGTTCCAAGGACAATGTTAAGTGTCTGTCTAGACAAGAGATGCAGACAAGACTGTTCATCTTCTCTCAGTTCTGCCATCTGCTAACAGCTTCGATAGTAAGCTGAATACTTGGAAATGTCTGCATCTTTTTGCATTTAGAAAAAAAAAATAATAATTTGCTTTGTCTAAATAGAGAACAAACTTAAAAATCCTAGTAACATCTATTTGAGGATTAAATCACCAATCCGCTGATGGATAAATGTCTGGAAAAGCCAGGAGCTATTTGACATTCTTATACAGATACATCAGTAAGCTACAGATAACACCGTTCATGTGACACTCACCTCATGTAGCTTCTGCCAAAATTCAGGTCCGTCCTCCATCTTTCTTAAACTCGGTGGAATGTACCAAAAGCAAACATTTGCATACTCCGGCTAAACAAGAGAACAAGTGATTGCTTATGAAATATAACAAATGAGAGAGGGATACATATTGCAGCTCATCAACAAGTTTTGCTTTATCTATGGGGTTGGGGAGACAGAAGGAGTTTACACCTTTTTAATCGAGACTTCCTTCTCCAATGCATATTTTGTTTCCATTTTTGAAACAAGGAAATAGTTTTAACATTGTCTACTTGTCTCCCTCCTACCAGAAAAAAAGGAAGCCTGCTGGGGTTCCTTCTTTATTTCTTTTGCCTTGGTTAATAAAAAATTTGGTTTGGAAAAAAAAAAAAAAAAAATGTGTAAGAGAGGCATAGAGAGCTAACATGGATTTCAAAATGGAATGAAGTTTAAAGAGAAAAATACTTTTTCTTTTTAATATTCTTTTCAAAGTGGAAATTTCCTGTGATGCATTTTACACAAAACACACAAACTCATTATTTTTGGTACTATTTAACATTTGCACACCTAGTCATTTTTTCTGCTGAATGACTACTCTCCTTTTATATCATACATCCCACTTTGTAGTTCTGGAGTTAGTGCTGGCCTTCTCAGATCTCATGTTTTATAAGAATCTCAGGATGCTTTGTATGATACATGCCTGGAAATATCTTGTCCAATATCTAAGCAGGCCTTTTGAGCAAAGACTCCACATCTCTGCCTTCCTCCTGAGCGATTTTGCCTTTAAACTCAGTGGAGAGTTAGCTGCAAGCCTCCTGACAAGAAGAATGGATGTTCATCATGCATTATAAAATAAAGCATTTTGTTTTATGAGGTTTCTATTTTGTACATGATTGAGAAAATGTTCCAGCAGACCAACCAGGATCTGCCTACATTTCCTGCTAATTTGGAATAAATTATTATTTATTTATTTATTTTTTTACCTGTACAGATAGCCATAGCACGATGAATAGATGTGTTTTCCAGTCCCACCCAATACTACCCATAACAACATTCATTTAATGTTGACCTACCTTGTTTTCAATGCAGTATATTTACCTGGGGTCTAAATTACAACATGGATTATAAACTAACACGCCCCCTACCCCTCCAAAACACACACCATCCTCATTAGTATGGCTGAACAAAAAAAAAAAAAAAAAAGAAGTTAAAAGGAAGCTTGATAGCTGGGTCACACCATCTCTTTGCCCCACTGTGAATGCGGCTGCTCTTACAATTGAGGCAGTTCCTGAATGAGGAGAGCCCACCAGCTGAGACATGTTCTTTCATGAAAGGGTACTGAGAACTGCTCATATCATTTTCCGCCTCACTTCAAAGAATGCATTAAATACAATTTAATCATCAAGGAGAATATCGTTGTCAGCTGGAATAGAACTGCAAACCTGCCACCTGCTGTCATTGAATGAAATAAAGCTCAGTGCTTAAAGTCCCATTTCTTTCCCCAAAGAGCATGCATTGAGTACACACAAACACGGACCCTGAAAAGGCAGCGATTTCCTCATGAATGCAAGCACTAGTTGACTGTTGGAGGGTTTATTTTAAAGCTGTTTAAAATCAGATGGCAGGACTAAGCAGATGGCATATATTATCATATTGCCACTGCCTATATTGCCTCCTTGATTGTCTCAGTTTCCTTTCACACATCAGATAACTTCATCCCCCTCTGAAAATACCATTCATCCTAAAAAGAAATAACTACCCCCAGCCACGCTTCACTATTACTTGTCATCTTGTCACAGCTCTCATCCAAGCAGGTAAGCAATTATATCACAGAGGAGTTCAAGATGACACACGTACAAGTGGCATTTCCAGGCTGTAGAGTAGTTCTCGTTACAGGACTTTCACTGAATGTATCTAAGGATCATCTTCCAAGCTTCTTGTCCGAAGTCCAACTTCCTTTCATAAAGGACTCACTTAATGGGGCCTAGCTGCCTACCAGCAGTCTTTCTTTAAATTCTCACTGCTTGTCCTCCTGTGCTCCTGAAAATTCCTTTTTAACCCTTGCTCAGTTTCCTTCTCATAGCTCATACTATAGCGCTCCTTCCAATCCTATTCTCAATCCATGTGTCCTTTTCCTGCAGGAACCAAACAACAGTCTCTGTTCTCACCAACCTCTTTCACACCTAAGGTGGATCTACCCTCTGTGCTAAGCTCCACACTAATAGAGAAGGGTTATCTTTTTAATGAACTTGCCACTTTAAGAAGCCCATCATATGCTGCTACCCAGCACTCTTCACGTAAAGTTTCCCAGTGTGCACTTCCAAATTAGCAGGTTTCAAAGGTAAACAGAAAAGTTTTACAAGTGGCATAAAAGAGTTTTTAAATTTCATATTAATTCCAGCCTAACCTGGAATGCTTATTGGATCAATAAATGTAAACCAAATCTGCATCACTACATTTGTTGTTCTCCATGTGCTCTCTTCCCCCCTGTGGTACTCACCCAGCTGTCTTTCACACACTTACACATGCTAAAAATGACAGATCTTTTCAATGCCTCCTGAGATATTAACCTCACTTACCAAAGATTGCTGGGGATAGGAGCAAAACTTGAGATCTTTAGCCCTGCCGATGCTCTCCTAAGCAAGACCATCATAAGAGAATAAGCTAACAGGTTTAGCAAAGATGGATGAAAACCACAACTTTTTGGTAGTTCTTAGGAAGATGGATATAGAAAGAGAATTAAGGAAAAAACATGGACTTGAATGATGAAAAGTTCATTTTAGGATCAAGGTATTCTGATTCTTCTTCCAGCACTCAGTCTTATCTGTAAGTTTGGCAGGCACTGCCCTTTTGCAATCAGACTCTTCTCTTTCACAGGAAAATGCTCCATTTATACACCCTAAGGCAATACAGGCCCAGAAGCTATGAAAATGGGCAGACTGGTGGTAGGGAATACAGAACATCTGTGCATCACAACTTATTAAGTTATACACTTCAAATACAAAATGGCATTTGGCTAAAAAGAACAAAGCCAAACAACAGAAAAAAAATAGTTAAATTCCATTTTCACTTACCTCCAGAAGAAGCTGAAATCCCTCTCTTTTCTTAATTTCCTCCGCGAGATATCTGTAATTAAAAACACAGGATTTTATAACATTGAACAACACTTAGAAGCAACAACAAAATAGGCCTTGAACACTTAAACATCTTTCTTTTTTTTTTCTTTCTTTTTTTTTTTTTTTTTAATTTTATTTCCCCGCCCCACTTGAAGAAACCAGAGTTAAACCTCATTTCTACCTGCTGTGAAAATACAGTAGCTATCAGCTCCTGGAAACAAATGAAGGCTACAGCCAGCCAAGGAATACTGAGAAGAGGCCAAATTCTGTCCTCAGGCACAGATTTTCAGTGGTGCCACATTGCACAGATTGATCCTATTTACATCAGGCTGTGAACTTTCCTGATGCAAATTTCTATTGATGTTGTTCTCTACAAATTAATTCCTCAATCTCTTTTCCTCAAGTGATGATGCTGTGCTGCCATCTTATTTCATGGTCACCCTGACATTTCTTGCACTATTACCATTGTCACCAGGATCCTACAATTTGACCCAGAACTTAAGTTTCCACGTACTTCAAAAGACCATCAGTTTACCTGCTACTGTCCTTGTTCCATATTTTACATAACAGTGCACATTTCCCTTCAGTGAGCCTCTGCTGATGGACAATAATCCCTGGGCATCCTATGCTAACAATGCACTAAAATAAGTATTTCTTTTATCATTCACCTGTCAGCATGGAAAAAAATACAATACAAAGATGGATTTGAATCCAAACTTTGGATCCAAACAACACCAATTTTTAGAAATATTTTAAGACATTACCTCAACTTTGCCACTAGCAGATGTCACTCCAGAATTTTGAAGCAGAGAGGACAGTTTGTCATAGCTAGGGCTCTTTTAATTACTTGCCCTCTCAAAGCCCTCCCAATGAAAACTCCAAATAAATTACCTCAAGCTTATACAGTATTTCCATGTCAACAGAATTTTAGTCTTCCACACAAAGGTATTGCTGTCTAACAGTAATAAAACAGAGGCAGTTAAACTACAGATTTTGTATAAATATACTCTTTTGTTTCATTAATTTAGCACTTTCCTGCCTGCAGCTGCCTTATTGGTCATCATACAAATAATTCTTATATTCACTCTTAGAGGAAGAAAAATACTGTTAGAACAACCCCCCTTGGTCCTATTCACAAGCCTGAAATCTGCCTTCACAGGGACACCACTAGCACAGCTGTATCCACAAAGCCTGAGATTCAGCAGACGTGCTGCAGAAACTGGTTGGCTAGGGAGGCAGTAAACAATACCCTAGATGGTCTAATTTTTTCAAAACAGAGCATGGGGAGTTGCCACATTGTTTATCATTAACAAGTATTGTGCATGTGACTCATTACCTCTTAGCACATGTTCCCGTAAAATGATTGCTGTGACAAAGTGCCAGTTCCCAACAGCACAGCTCTATGGGTTGCACCAAACTGTGCACTGCTGAGGTGTTTCTCTTCACTGCAATAAGTCAAAGATCTGGATCTTGTCTGCCATGACCATTTAAATCCTACTGTGTGTTGTTGTTCTGTAAATTCCCAGGCTACTGTTTAGGTTGAAAGAAAGGCATACTGAAAGGAAAGCAGGAGTATAGATATAACTGAGGAGGGAACCTATTTCTGTAGGTGAATTTAAGCAAAAACAAGTTCAGTGCTTCCATTCTGTTGATTAGGAGATACTTGTCTGTGTCATAAAACTAACATCTATCATAATCAGCAGGCCATTCACAAAACAGTGGCCCTCCAACCATTTTCAATTAAATCCTGAAAAACAAACAAACAAACAAACAAAACTCTTTGAAGGGATCTAAGTATGAACACTTATTTTTTTGAGGTCTTAAAGTGTGTTAGAGCTACTTTTCATAATACCCTGCTCTCTTACCAAAAGCACCTTTTTTCTTATACCACTGTCTGACATAGGATATCTGATGCTGGTCAAGCTCACAACAACGTTAATCATGTTCCTAACTACACTGCCAATGGCCTAAGAAGGCAGCCATTAGAAAAATCCATCACCCATGATTTATCTTGCCAGGACCATTTGATGGCAGTGAAGTAATTTACTGTGCATCTTTCCACAGTTGACAGAGGAGTTTTATTATCATGTCACGTTTGCAGAATGTCAGAAGGGCTCGAGTCTCAGTGAGGACTGGAGTGCTCAGAGAAGTGCTATTTGCTACGATTAAGCCTTGCAGAAAGTGAGGGGTGGGGAACTGCAGCAGACGTGGATGTATGTCTGTTAAAGTAGGTGTTGTCAACAGAGAGATCAGGCATAAAAACTGCAAAGATACTGAAGCATAAAGTGAAGAGGTGGATAATTATATCTAATATATTAGGGCTATCTGAAAACATGATTCACCTCTAAAGCAAGAAGAAATTGATAGAATAGCCAATAAGCAAAGTTTGATGCAACAGAAATGTATGACTGCAATTACCCTAAAGCCTTTGCAACTCTGCCTATCCATGGAAAAAAATCTTGTTCTCAAATTGTATAGCCAATGCACCAATTCCAGAATTAATCCAGGTCTGTGTTCAGGAACACTGAAATACTATCTTTGCAACATCAAAGGAAAAACCTACTGTAACAAAACAGGAGAAAGGCTGCACAGCTGTTGAGTAGTTAAGAGACCTGGCATAGTGCCTGGTAAACCTGATGTCTCAGCTGCAAAGTGCCCATGTCCACGCAAATTCAAGATAGCAATGCAGCTACTGTAAAGAATACACTTCATCAGATAATGACAAAGAATTAATTTTCTTCTTCAAACACGGAAAAAAAAAACAGTCAGTACTTAGAAACGAATTCAGCTTAGAAGCTGAATCCTAACATTCAAAGAAAATATTGATCCCAGGAAGGTCATTAATCACTACGTTCAGTTAGATGACCTTGGCCAGTGACCTTGATAAGGCTGAATTCTCCTACTGATAGTTGAATGAATTACATAGTCTGTACAGACACAGACCTGTACAATGCTCAGGAAAAAAAACACAAGGTGCAATCTAAACAGAAGATTTTAAGAACACATAATCTGTCGAATAATGAGTGGCTTTGAAGAAATAGAGAGTAAGGCCAGAGCTCATTTGGGATTTTCTGGGTTTGCTTTTTTTTTTTTTTTTTTTTTTTTTCCATTTCTAATCCACTCTCGTTTTACGTCATAGATGTTTCAACTTTTTCTTTAAAGTGACTTTGTTAAAGTAAGACCATTCCTTTAATTTTCAGTAAACATTCAGTTCTTTTAAACTTGGTAGTTCAAGTATCATTGTATCAAAAATACAATGCCAATATTATAGGGGTGACTGTTTTTAAATATTAATGATTTGCATTACAGTGGTGTGCAGCTAGCCCAGGAGTGAGTGAAGACGTCAATGCTGTTTTATCTTGAATAAATTCTGAACAATTGTGATATTCAACTGAATTGTTTCTAATGACCAACACCTTCTAGCAAGAATTTTGTGGAATTCACTTGTGAAGCCATGTGCTGCAAGACCAAAAAGATAGTAAAAATTGAAAAAGGAGAAAGAACACCAGAAAAAGACATGCTTCAGTCCCTAACGGAACATACAATAATCATTAAGAATTTCAGCAAACCTGTGAAGAAAAAATAAACATACATTACCTCCAAGCAACCTGCCTTTATCTTTGTATAGCTCTACTACACCTTAACATTAACAGAATGTCCTCATATGAGTTTCCCCACAACAATGCCTTTCTGTGTTTTCTACGTCATGAAGAATTAAATGGACAGAAGAATGGAAAATTCACTTCTTGCTAGACGCAGCTCAGAACCTGGCACATGGTGCCTGTTTTACATTAATACCAGAACATACAATTAAGAGTTAAAAGAGGGAGGGGGATGCTAGTATGAAGCTGTCCTACATATTGTTCAGATGACATGAATATTAAACAAAGTATATCAGTAGTCAAATTCAGACTTCTTTTTTAACCAACATCTATGCTTAGTGCCACAAGTAATAATTACTATTAAATATTGCAGCTAATTTAATCACACTAGTTATTACTGCTATTGCTAATAGTTCCTTCTTGGATTATACAGAAAGAAAAGGGGGGGAAAAGTAACAGTTTGGTCTGTTCCAAGATAAGAAGTGTGAGCACTGTCAACATTTCAGACAGTCAATGACACAGACTAGACATCTTCAAAATTGTGAGGAGGTACCTAGCCAAAGCCAGTGCCCTGTTCACTCTCTCCTCGAGGCCTGTGGTTCCCAGTGCTTTCCACATCAGCCAGAATTTGAATGCGTCTGGACGCCTGCTGCACTGAATGGACTTGTCACCAGTGTCATAGCTGACATCGTAGAACTTGTCCTGCTGGAACAGGTACGCAGCCTTGGCAGAGTAACACTTCTTCAGGAGACCCTATCAGAAACACAACAGAGGCTTAGATTGCTGATAGGCATTGTTAAAACTTTTTTATTTTCGCAAGCCAAAGCCTTTTTTTCTTGTCTGTACCAACCATTTTAGTAAAAGAGAACTGGATGTGCAGGTCACCATTGACAGCTTACAGTGTTGTTTAAGAACCCTGGAAGAACTCAATATAGTCAGCATAGACGACACAGATTTTTTTTTTATTTTTTTTTTTTTCTGATGATTTATTTCATAGTGTCACTGAGGAGCTGAAGGTTGAAGAGCAATTCTGCCCCAAATCTCAAGAAACCATGGGAGCAGGTACCACAGAAACAGCTGCCCAAAGACATGAATGTGTGGGTAAGGACGAGAAGGGGAAACCTGTGTCCATTGCTACGGCCTCTAAGTTGGAAGAACAGCCTGAAAAGTTTCCAGGAAGTTCACAAATGGCTCAATCTATTTCTTCCTTCCTCTGACAAAAGACTTCACATATGACACAGTTAGTTATGGGTAAAGAATATTTCAGCTCCAAACCCAAGTGTTTTGCTTTTACCCATAGAGAGCTTCTGAAGACTGAGCATGAGTTATCTGTTTTAGTGGAAACACCACTGACAGATTAACGTAATCCCATGTTTTGTCTCCATTCACAGTTCTGACAATATTAATATTTGAAAATAAGCCTCAGAAAAGTACTTTAGTGCACCCTATGATTCGTTAATGAAATTATTTTTATACAGCAATCTCCAGCCTCCAACTTCTAAGAGATTGTCTGGGCAGAAATAACCAGCAGAAAACAGACAAAAATCAGTGAGTACAGTGGCATGTTCCAGCAAAGAACAAAGCTGGGAAATAGAAAGCAGAGAGGTTGTTAAAGGCTTAAAGGTGCAGGGGAGGAAAAGAGACACAGGACTGCTCATTGGCTGAAGAATAAGAAGTAGAGACAAGCGCAAGCAGAGAGGAAGTTACAAGAGCAGAGATGAGGGTGGTCCTGCAAGGGGCCCAGGAGACAGGACAGGTTGTGGATTTGTCAGGGAAATTAAAAGAGGGCGAGAAAAGAAAATCTGTAAGGTGATACTATAATAGAAATTCAGATGAGTTTGAAAACATGGCTATAGCAGCTGATACAGATCTGCAAATGTGTATTTAAGTGACAGTTGAACCAGAATCCTTCCATACAGCGAAGACCAAGGAACAGAAGCACACAATATGGTGAAAGATGCTAAACTACTCTAGCAAATAAAAATTCATTTCTCAATTGAACGTCACACTTCAGTTCTGAACCAACCAAACGTGTGTTTCACATGTCAGCCATCTTCCTGCATCTGCTGCAACTTTGATTTTGAAATGGCAGACAGGGTCTGACATCCCTCTTAGTCAAAGTCTGATATTCCTGCAACAGAGGTACAGTTTTTAATCGATGTTATAGTACAATACTGGTAACTTTAGAACAGGTAGTAAAAGAGAGAAAAAGACTGCAAGACAAGTAATCCAAAGAACACATGAAAATGAGAAATAATCCACTGGCATACACAGGATAAAGTTTCCCTCTCTCCTAGCCTTTTCAATTCCCTCTGCCAATATTTTAAAAAAGAAAATTAAAAAAAAAAAAAGGAAAGAAAAGATACTATGAACACCTATTTGTAAAGCACAAAAGAAAAACAACCTTGAAGAAAGCTTCTCCACTACTTCTGCAGGGATTTGACAATCCTATTGTAATACCCCTGGTTTGCAAAAAGGACAGCAAATTCAGTATGAACTCCCTAGCCCCAGGACCAGCACATTCAGCCCTGTGAGAGGACAGTTTGTGTGACAGCTTGGGAAAAAAGGGACAGTGGCTGCTCAGAATTATAATGTGCTGCTGCAGCTCACTGTAGCATTAGCTGGAAAGACAGTGCTGGGCCTAGTATTTTTGCAGCACCTCGGATTCTCACAACACTTTCCAACTTTTTCAGGAAAAAAAAAATGGGGGCAAAAATATGACACTGGAGACTGAAGAAAAGTCAAGCACTGACACATCCATCCTTCACTGCTTTTCTACAGCTTTCTGTTCTCCGGCTAACCAGTCACCCAACAAGAAAGGGAATCTATTTGTCAGGACATTGTGCCATGCTTATTTAGATCTCCGTACCTCAATCTTTAAATAAAAAAATAAAATTTAAAATTAAAAAACAGAGAGAGAAAAAGAAAAGAAAGCGAACAAAAGAGAAAGCAACACCCCCAAACTGAAGTTAATTGCTTTGTTTATCACTGACTTTAAAGTTTTGCATCATGTTTCTGCAGTGAGTGTACAGCAGGGCCAATCAATGTGGGATTGTCTTCTGCATTATCAGAATATAATACAGCTGCGTGGCAGTGGACACCACAGGATATTAGCTCCCCCAATGTCCGTCATCTGAGAAATAACTTTTGTTTGTCACAAGAAATCTTAACTTGGTATTATTGCAGGAAGAGTCAGACAAATGTTCTAGAGTGAAAACCCAGCAAGAACAAATATCTGAGTGAATTCAAATTCCTGAGAAGATCTTTCATCTAAAAAACAAACAAGCAAACAAAACCACAAGTACTCTCCTACTCTCCTGGTGCATCCAAAGCTGAAAAGATATGCTGCTTTGATGATCCTTTTCCATCTGTTCATCTTACTGATAATGCAACACGCTCAAGAAATCCTGTTGAAGATAGTGCCTACTGTCAATCTCCAGAGGCAAGTACAGCAATGTCCTCCAGCACATTACTAGAGCAGACAGGAGAAGAAATGAAAAACAAGTGTTGTGCAAGGGAAAGGGAATATTCCAGACTAATGCAAGAAGCAAAGTGGAGAACGAAGGGGGATGGGAGGAGAAGGGAAAAGTTGCAGAATAGGCTGTGGGGCTGCGGAAAACAAAAATAAAAAATCTAAGATGAATTTTCAGCTCAAGAAAGCAATTACTGCTTGTTCTCTAGCGTCTTGAAAGTAACAGACTCAAACAAGCTGAGGACATAAGATGTCATCTCAGTTTTCCCAGTCAAATGAAGGAAACGTAGAAAAAATGAAAGAAAAATATACTTTCTAGCTCAATATTATCAGTCCCAGGATGATCCTGATGACTGTCCACACAGTAACTGAACTGCTGCAGCTACTCAGAAGAATTGCAAACATTTCATTAGAACTGTCTGATTTGCAAATTTGTGATTCTTCCTTCAGTATCTTTTATCTCTTTCTGCCCTTTGATCAGAAGCTAATGGTAGTGCTCTGCCTTATTTTGAGGCTGTTAAAGTTTCAGAAAATGGAAATACTATTTTCATAAAGGCCCTGGTCCACTATGAAGTTTCAAACAACTTTTGGTTTTGATTAAGTCTACAGATAGTTATGTGTTATAATTAATGGCAAATAAATGAATAATTGTTGATACTAAAACAAATATATACAAGATCCAGTTTCTTATGGTACATAATAATTCAAAACACCTTTTCCTCATTGAACACACTTATCTACAGCAAGTCTTCTGATTTTTTTCCATTTCCATTACTAAGTGAATTTGAATTTTGTTAGCAAAACATGAAGAGCTTTTTCCTCCCAAGACAAATGTCTTCTTGATTTGCTTCATCTGTAGCAAAAAGGATGATCTTTTGAATGGCATACTTGAAAATTCTCAAAAGCAGTGTATTACAAAAGGCCATCCCTGTAATTCATTTCAAGAGGTGAGAAGGAGCTCTCAGTAGTACTAACCCCAAATAGAAATCAAGTTTGTTTCCTGCAGCTGCTCTGGAAAGAAATTAGTGAAGTAGATATCTTTGTGACACTGCTAATGATGAGGAAGAGATTACACTGTAGGTATGTTTACCATGATCAATCAATAATGCTCTGTGCTAAACTAGGACTTCATTAGCTACATTCTTTTAGATTTTAGTTTTAACTTTATTAGTTAAAATTCTGTTGGTTTCCTAGAACTGATTACTAATTACCTAACCTAGTGCTGCAAGATCTGAAGAATCATAGAACTTTGGCATTTGTGATAAATACTAGTTCTTCGTGTATATGGTGACAGTAATCATGTTCACACGGATTACAGAAGGGACAAATTGGAACAGGTCTGTGGTTTTAAGAGAAAATGTACAACCTAAAATTGATTCGTAGCATTTTAAGAACATTCGAGAACGAAGTTCACTTACTAAAGTTTTGAGAATACCAGTCCCTCTAGCTGTGTGTTTAAACTGCCATTGCAATTCACATCAGAGCAATACAGGTATGTTCTGAGTAAGTCTCTCATCACAAAAGTGATGAAAGTTACTTATTGCATGACAGTGAAGAAGGGATAGCTGTGCATTTCTTGAGTGATTTAGGCACTGAAAAGCTATTGTCATTGATCTGAGCTTTTTCAGAGGATTAACCAATCTCTCCCTTTGGTGAAAACACTTTTCCTTTCTAATCAAGTCAAACTCGTATTTCTCTCTTCTATTTCTAACTTCTTCAGAAACCATTCCAATTTAGTTTCATCAAGGTGAGAAGATTGCATTTTATCAGCATTTCTCTGCAGTTTAAATATTTTCCTATACAGATTTGAAAAATAATAGATAAATACAGCGTTTCGTTCTAAAAATCTAGCTGCAATGTCTTAAGACTATTGGCAATGACAAACCAAATGGTTTCACTCTGCAGAGAGACCTGGACAGGTTGGATCAATGGGCAGAGGTCAACTGAATGAGGTTCAACAAGGCTAAATGCCTGCTCCTGCACTTTGGTCATAAAAACCCCATGCAGCACTACAAGCTTGGGGCAGAGTGTGCAGAGGAGAAGGATCTGGGGATCAAGGTAAAGCAAGGCTCTTCCAGTAAAGTGTCATAAATAGTCATTTGATTTTCTTTTTTTTCTTAAAGATTTATATGCTAACTTTTTCAAAAAGCTGAAGAAAGTACCCAAGTTTGGACATGTTTCTGTTTGCATAAGGTCTGTACTGGCACAAACATAATATGCGTTAAGTGCCAGTTTTCTAGGAATTAAACTCTGACTAAAACACCCTCTCCTCCTCATGCAGAAAAGTGTTCTATTTTCTAGAACATGCCTCACTGTACAACTGGATCTGGTGGTATGAGAGGTGAAAACACAAAAGTATTACTGACCAACTACCTAGAATTGTTCTGGCACAACATTGCATAGCTGTGATCTGGAAGTGGAATAGGATTGCTCTACCAGCCATCACTCTCCATGGAAGGAGCCAGAGCCCTGAAGTTGGAACAGTGTTTGTAAAGTGACTCTACATGCCAAGGCAGCTAGAATATTTCATTCCTCTCTGTTTCTTTCCTCTCTCTTCCGGAGAAGTTTCCAGTATGCAGCAAAAGTAGTCTAATCATTACCTGGGGCTACATCTATGTACTGGGCCTAATTAGTTAAAAATAAAGCACTGAATTCTTCCTAAGCCTGCAATTTCAAGACTACATTAACCTTAGTCAATAACTTCATTCTGCTTGTTTTTCATCCTGGAATAAAGATAAAATGATGGACAGGTAGTTCTGGAATCTGTAATCCTCTTTAATCCCACAGACTCTAGTCTAAGGAAATAAGGAAGCACACTTCTCCTTGCTATCTTGCCACGTCTCACCCATGACTTGGAGTGATCTACTCCAAGGGAGCACTGATTAGTAACCAGCTACATGGACAGCTAACCACTAGCAGGGAACAGAATCCATCAGCTGCACAAAACAGTGATGCAAACCTCGAGGACTCCATATCCTCACGAAGTTCAGTCATTGATGAACTAAGATAAAACTCACCCCAATGCTAAATAATGGACATAAGCTTTTGCAGAGCTGAGTCTGCAATGATGCTTTAAGTAATTAACTTCTTACTAGTTTCTTTATTAAGATAGAAAAATTCCATCAAGATAAACAGGGACTTCAATTACATTGCAGACTCAAGTCTCTTTTGTGCCACTTGACATCTGAGCTTTGTTGTTTGCTTGCTAGATTTTTTCACTACCCATGAGTTTTGGGAAGTTCCAATCATCCCAGTAATGAGGAAAAAAATGAGTACAGTGAGGAAAGAAGGCTCAGCATCTTTGGCTGCATGCACTTCAACTCCCTTCTCACCCTCATACACCCATGCAAGGTGATGCAAAGAGTAGCTCTGCCTACATGGTATTCTTTAAACAGAGATGCAGTGCTGTTGCAGTCCCAGTGGATGGCAGCTATCCTGGGGACTTTGATGAGCTTCGTGTATAAACTGCTAGAGACACAGGTGACAAAATACTCAATTCTGAATGTAAATCATGAACAGAAGCAAACTAGAAAGGGCACCAGCTGCAGATTTTGACCATTGATGTGTATAGTGACTTGGATCAGTTCGGCCCTACTCTTAGTCACCCTTTACTAATTTCTCAGTGAAATTCAAATCAGTGTCATACAGCTTTTGTACTACAATGTAGTAAAACTGACTCAGCTGTTTTCTTATCTCCACTTCCCCATCGCAGCAATGACAGTCTATTGCATTAAAAAAAAAAAAAAAAAAAAAGAGAGAAAAAAAATAAAAAGACAGAAGGACTTACAGAGTTGTCTTTCACCAGAAGAGCACAGCACTGGATTCCAGCCAACAGCATTTTATGGGGATTCCAAGCAACAGAATCAGCCCTGCAAAATTCATAAAAGGAGACAGGGGAGAGGGCATAGGAATTGCACCTATAATCACTGGTACGAGAGGCAAAAATGCCCAAACGCAACCCAAGCAGATAAATGAGTATTTCCAATTTTTCCACATACCCATAGGTTTAGAAATCTCTCCAATTAATGACAATATGCATTCTAAAAAATACAGCTCTCATGGAGGTTTGTCCATCTCAGTCCCTGTACGTGTGCCCATGAAATAAAACTGCCTTACCTATGGATGCCACAAAGAAGTCTGCAATGCTTCCTTGATATCAAAGCTGAGCCACCCCAAGAAGCCTATTGGAAAAATTACAAAGCCAAGACAATGTTATTTGTATAAAGTTCTTGGTGCTTGCTGATTATGCTTCAATCAATGATTACTGACAATGTTTTTGTATCATTTGAAATTTAGTTTACTACATGGTCAGTGGACTAAATTTTGCTTTTAGCATCATCTACTGAAACAAATGTGGCTGTCTGAGACTATGCCTAAAATAGAGGAGCAATGGCCATAACTGGGCCATTATGTGAACTGCAAGCTACATCATTTTCTCTTCTGTGTAAGCAACAGCATGAATTGAAGGGCTTCTGCATAACCAGGACATAAGAGGTGGTTCCATTCCTCCAGCCTAAACCTAAGCAATGACAGTCAAAAGACCCATTCTGTACACATTCCTCCTCCCAGCTGTTTCCTATGTGAGAAATTCTCACAAAGAAAGACAGAAAGATAATCTCTGCCAATTGCAAAGCCCAGGCTCAGATACTCCATGGAGTTTTGATACAAAAAGTGAAGTCAGTGAGTAGGTAATAGCAGCATTTCTGTGACCAGCAATCTCACTGATGTTAAAATGGTGTAGCATTCACCACATCGATCTCAGGTCATCTAAGAACTAGCTGTGTGGTCTAAGCATCAGTGAGGCATTCTCTGTAGTGAGTAGCTCTCCACTGACATTCTTTATCAAGTGTCCTCTTATCTATTTCAGATACCTGTCTTTGAGTGAAACCTTCTACAGATGTCTCTCTCCATGCACTACAAAAGGAGCGCAGACAATAAGCATAAATTACAGTGGTTTGACTTCTAGTCGCCTTAAGTTAGGGAAGGTGACTCATCTATGAATTCAGCAAGGACCAGGCATCACCCACCAGCTGCAGTAAATCTTCATTTCTCAAGCAACATTTATCCATGGGGTCAGGGTGGTGCGGTGAGAGCACACAACAAAAACAGAATGCATGTCATACATTGCATTTGAGAAAATATTATTAAATATGAAAAAAGGGATTTCAGCATTCATACAGACAGAATACACAAAAGAAAGTTCCCTGTGAAATGAGCAAGGCTCCTCAGAGATGCAGAACAGGTATCAGTCCAAAAAACACCCGGACTCAGCATATCATAAAAAAGGTTCATATATTTTGGATTACTGAGGAGGAAATCACTGCTGCGAAGATTCCTGATCTAAGTACAGCGAGATCATGCTTGCTTGCCTTTGGGGTTTAGGTGTTCTGGTTGTTGGTTGTGGGTTTTTTTTGTTGTTTTGGTTTGGTTTGGATGGGGGGGAGGAGGGGGAGTTGTTTTTGTTTTTTGCTTGAAAACAAACAAAACAGTTGTGAGAGCTTATCTATGAATTTAGCATCAGTTTTTGCTTCATAGGCCATATTATTAGGAAGAAAATCTGCTATTTCTGGGAGACAGGAATAGTAAGACCTCACAAGGGAAATGAACAGTTAAAAACTTGTCCTAACACTTATCATTCTCATTTATGCAGTACACAAACACCACATCATATTTTATGTTGTCATGCTCACAACATTCGTGCTGAGAAAAAGACTGCTGCTCAATCTGCATTTGGAACCTAAGAAAGGAAATTATTTGCCTCAAATTTCACAGTAAGCCTGTGGCAGAACCATGACTTAAAACTGGGTTCCCCAGCTAGCCCAAACAAGCCATGTTACTGAAGGACAATCAAATTGATCTTCCTCTTTATAGCCAGATTTTGCTCTTCTCATTCTATAATATGGTCAAAGTAGTCATTAAATTATTCCCCAATTTTTACAATTCATAAACAATGCACTGGCAGACAATAAATCTTTTAAAAATTTGCATCCAAAGCTGTCAGTATTGGAATAATTGACATTTCACACCATTCTGAAAAAATAGGACTAGACAGGCACTCAAGTGTTCATCTCACCTGTGTGCCACCCCCAAAGGCAGGATCAGCCATTCCTATGTCATTCCTGTCAAACATTTGTAGAGATTATTAACCAATGAACACACCCATTTGGGGATTAATATCAAAGTGAAAGATAAGGTGCAATTGCTGCCTAAACAGCACAATTGGTACTTCTGTCTGCCTCCATTTTAAAAACTACTGCTAGGTATCTTGAAGAGAGGTATGATGGGTCCAGGCATCTCTACCACCTCCCAGTCTCTCCTGGAGCCAGAGTACCACAAGATGAATTTGTGCTCCGTGCTTCTTTACTCAGTTCACAGACCAAGTGCTTAGAGATACAGGGCTGGCAAAAACGAAACATGAATGAGAAGACACCTAAGAATACTGAGAATCACTGGCTTTGTCTGTTTTTAAAGACTTCTAATGATGGAGGCTGCAAAATTTAGCCACCTAACTTGGGTTTAACAATAACAACCCTACAGACTGAAATGTCAGTCCTAGACAGTGTTACCCCCCATTGTACCTGTAGTGGTCATAGGAAACACTACTTCTTTTCTCCTTGTAGCAGCTTTTAAAGTATCTGTAAAGTATTGCATATAGTCTCTTTATCTTTTCTAGTTTAAGTAACATCACTGCTTTTAATCTTTCTTCATTGTTCATAACTTCTCGATATGATTCCATTTATCTTCACTGCTCTACTCCTTTCTAATCTTTATCCTGTAGGTCCTTAACCTCCTTGATATGCAGCTTTTTATTTGGACATAGTCTGGATAAGGCAGATGAAGCACCAAGTGGAAAGAATTATTTTATGTATCTTTAGTCAAAGAAGCTGTCAAGATGTTTATCCCAACTGCAAAGGCTTGAGACTGATGATCTGTGATGCACTGCACATCCAGTATCTTTTTCTGGGGATCTGCTATCTAGCCAACATTCCCCAGATGTTTGTGCAGCTGATTATTGGAGCTTAAACCTAGAGCACTATCTTTATTGAACTACAGCCTAGTTTTTCCACTTTTTTCTTTAAACTGTCAAGATCTCCATCTTCTAATCCTGTCCTCCCACTAATTCTTGCAGTTTTGTGTCATCTTCAAATTTAGTCAGTGGATTTTTTTTCATCCAAGTTATTAATGAAAATACTGGGTAACTTCTAACCTAGGACAGACCTCCCCTGATTTCTACTCAAAATATTCTCCCCTTTCAGCAGTGAACGACTGGTAACTGCTCTCCAAGTATGATTTTCCAGCCAGGTTTTCACTCACTGCCACTGTTGCAGCTTTCTGATGAGAATTTCCCATGCGTTATTAGCAAGACACAGTAAAGTGAACTGCTTCTCCTCCTTGCACTGGACTAGAGAAAGAAGGTTTGATTGCCATAACCAATGTATGAATACTGTAATGTGCACAAAAAACCGTACCACCTGTTGAGTGGCTTGACTGCTGAGATAGTTTCATCTTATTGCTATTGTCTTGAAACAACTTTTTCCTTAAGTCCCTTTTCCTCGTCAGCTTTGTCTCCATGTGAGAACTTATCTGCAATTTCTGACTCCAATGAAATCTAACTTCTTGAAGCCCGCTAATTTTATGTTGATTTTCTCACATTCACCCTTCCTACGAATCATGAGCTTTATCATTTCACACTTAATGAAAAGCCTCCCTAGGGCAAACATATCAATTTTTGGTATCAGAAAATATTCTGAAATGAGATACATCAGTGTAAAACTGGAAGTAACATCACAGACTTTCATGTAATAACTGTATAAACAGTTCTTGAGATCATTTGCAGTAGATAATACTGATTCCTGCCAATGTTAGTCCTAAATTACAGCTTTCCCTGTTTTTAAATGATTGTTTTAGTAGTACTCTATGTATTTTTTTCCTCCTAAGTTACAGCAGGCCCAAAAAGTAGTACACACTTGCTGTAAGAATCATTCATCTGGAAACCAGACCTTTCAGAGGAATGCAGATCCTCAAAGCTTTCCAACACTACATTCTTGCCTATAAGGCTGGAAGGAGGTAGGCTTGCTTAAAGGCAAAGAAAAAAAAAAAAATCTCAAACTCTTCACTATGTTTCTTATACACTATTTCTGATCTAACTGTACTTTTCCCGTTATTATTCCAGTAAACCTATTTTTAATGATGCTGTGAGATAAAAAGGTCACATTATGAATTACAGTCTGCTCATTTTACCATATCACATTTTTATATATACATATGCCTGATATCACTTACACGCAAAGGTTCCAGTCTCTTCCCCATACCCTGCTCCCATATAAATAGTCAGAAACTTTAAACGAAAATAAAACATCCATGCACTCAACTTTTGACAGTTCAACAGAGGGTGAAAGAAAAAAATGGAAAATGTACTGATAGAACTCCTAAGAGCTAATCAAGGTTGAGAATTCATTGAGAGGTTCATAACATGAATCACATCTTAATAGAAAAATTAGTCTTCTAGACCAAAAACTACCCAATTTATGATTGTACATTTGTTATTCTACCCGCAATCAATTAACATCTGACAGCTATAGTCACTGTGAAAACAGAAAATTAATTTTAAGATATTCACTGACATTTTTACCCTAACTTAACACAAGGTAAAGTTGCAAGAAGAAATTTAAACCTAATTTAAATTGTTCAGCTACAGCTGTTGGACACTCCGGTAGTGTCTATTCAGCAAAGCTAAGATCCAACTCAAATTTTAAATACACAGACAGATAGGCAAGATACTAGCACCATCTATGAATGTTACACTCCTGCTGAACATCTGCTGGGTCATCCTCACCAGCATAAAACCATGAGGAAGCTCTGCAGGCACTTTAAATACTAGGACAGAATTTTGTGTTTTTGCCTCCAAGAAAATGAAATTTTGAATCACACATGTAGAAACTTTATTTATTAATGTCTGAGCCATTTTTATTTGAAACACACATCCTTATCTATGTGATTTTTCTTTAAATACTCAACATTAAGCAAATACTTTAAAAATTTAAAGGAGGTCTAAAAACCTCTATTAATGCTGCTCCTGATTCTCTCATTGTTCCATGGATTTTTGCACAGCCATTCTGGGTTTGTGGCATTATCACTATAAAGAGAATCCAGTTTTAGAAAATATGAAGGGACCTAGTTTTAGAAAAATACATTTACAGCTAACTCCTCCAGGTAATAAAAGGACTCAGTGATTATTCCAAAAAGGCTCATGAATGGATTTTTAAAGCCAAAGCTGAAATTATAAAAAAAAAGACTCAAGAAAAAATTTTGAACCATTTAGGAAAGCTTCATGAGACCTACAGGAAACTAACCTGTAAATATGAAACAGAATAAGTTATTGTCATTTGAGCCAGAAGCATACCTTTATTTTAACCTGTATGAACCATGCACCACAATTCTAACATGTCCATTCTCCAATAGACTGTGCAAACAATCTGAAATTCTAGTTGTATATAATCCCCCTTGAAGCATTTTTGCAGTAGCAAGAAGGAACAGGAAATTGATTTTTAAACTATTTTGAAATATAACCTGACAATGACAAGAAAGTTTTGACTGCTTGTCACAAGCAAATTATTTGCTGGTTTTCAGCTCATGGAACAGAGACAAATCAGGAAGTATTTCTGCTCTCTATGCAAAAAGTATATATATATTGAAGCCCAACTTACTACTACACAGAAACATTAACAGTCAAAGAAAAATATAAATTATTAAAAAAAACAATGCTAAGGAAGTATACAGTATACAAACTCACGTCTACATGAAGCCAGAGGCCATGCTTTTCACAGATATCAGCAATTTCATCCAGAGGATCAAATGCTCCCAGCACTGTTGTGCCTGCAGTAGCACAGACAAGAAATGGTGCTGACCCCTGCAATAGGATTCAAAACAAAAAATTGTCATTCGTACTGCTCATTTCCTTCAGTATATTTGGAGAGTTGAAGTATAACAAGGTCTTGGAAAGTAGGACAGAAATGTGACAGTCTACATTTTAGTTTCCCAGCACTGAGAGCCTCATGTAGAAGTTACTGCATTTAAAAGTGCTGACTATTAAAAAAAAAAAAAAAAAAGGCATTTCCAGCTAACACCATCACAGGGCAGACTTCACCAGCTTCAGACTGTTTTGACAGATGCTAGTTTTGTCAAGATGAAAGCACTCTGGATATTTGACATCTCTTTGTACACTGATTTTCATTTCTCAGTCTTCCCCATTTTACTACCATATTTTGCTGCCGTTCTGCCAAACACAAATCAAGCTATTAGTTCAGCTAGCAGGCTACCCATCAGGGATATGACTCACCCCTCTAGGGACTCCACCTGCATTCCCTCTACAATGCCTATGGCTCTTTGCTGAGGGAAGAGGAACCTTCCGTTAAGGAACATGATTTGCCTTGGGCAGCACTGGCATACACCACAGCTGGGACAGTCATCGCTCTCTGACCGAAATACCTGGTCTACAGCCAAGTACAATTCTGACTGGTTGTCAGGTTGCAGCCTCAGACAATCATCACAAGACATCCATTTTGGTTTTAGTTGCTTTGCTCATTGCTTTCCCATTCAACCGAGGTATGTAATTACAATAGCAGACCGGGCAAAATATACCAGCTTGCACATACCCTTGCAAATGTATGTGCCTGAATGTACACAGGAGCAGAAACCAAAGTAATGAAAAGAATTGGTGGGGTCTGAAGTGACCTTATGACACTGACAGTGTCAGCCCTAGCAATGAATGACCAATCTCATGTGCTTGTAAACACATGCTGAAGTTACTCTTCTGCTTGTTTCAGCATCTGGTCTGCAGCATGACAATGCAGCTACTGGAGATGCACTAAAGTTGTTACTAAATTGAATAATCTTGGAACCCTGGATTCATTTGCAGTGAATTAAATCTCTCAATATAAATCTCTATGCTGATGTAACACACTGTAGCTTCACTGAAATCAGACACCAACTGAACAAACTCTATGTGCAAGACTTTTATATAACTTCTCTTCAGCTGAAATCTGATCTTCTTTGCTGTCCTCTTTTTTAAGTGTTGCTACTTTTAAAATCTACTACAGAGACAGGCAGGCTTGATTCACTTCTGCATTCTGACGGTTTTATATTTCTTTAACAGTGTAGAGGACTGTTAGG
The DNA here is from genome assembly GCA_011076525.1 of Nettapus auritus. NCBI lineage: Eukaryota > Metazoa > Chordata > Aves > Anseriformes > Anatidae > Nettapus > Nettapus auritus. The sequence continues at coordinate 42,746,561 of CM021766.1, forward strand.
ATGGTGCATAATTATGATTTGTTTTTTAAAATTTCCTTACAAATTGCTAAAGCAGTCAAAAGTAGCCTTGGAATAAATTTAAATTCATCCCATGCATTCATAAAGAATTACCAGCCTGTAATTCACTGCATGGTCATTCTTACTACAAACTACAAAAAAAGTCAATCAAACTTACAAACCAGCCTGAAGCTCAAGTACAAAACACTTTTGAGTGAAGCAAAGACTTATCTGCTACGCTTAACTGTTTCTGTTACTATTCTCACCATTTTTCTCCCAGAGCTACATCACAATGACAAATCTTCCTCAGCTACCAGAAGGTAACATGACTGAATATGGGGACAAGTCTAGGATCTCTACAAATTCAAAAGATTATTGTTAGCATTACACCTTTCTGCAAAGAAGGGAATCACATTTTTATTCTTTTTGCCAATAAATTAAATAGGTTTTCTTGACTAAATCCTGAAAAAACAAGTTTAAGACTCTTGCTGTTCACAGTCAGTGAACATTTTGTGCTCCTATCACTAGTGAATACTATCATTCTATGATTCTGCGATTCTACGAATGCATCCTTTGTTGTTTAAGAGTCATTAGAATACAGACTGTAATTCACTGAAGTGTCCTCTAAAAAGTTATAAAATAGCACTTTATCAAGGACACAGTTACTGAAGCTCAGGTGAGATGGAAAACTTCCAGGATGCCTTTAACTTCCATTAAAAGGCAAGTGAAATAGTGTTTCTCAAAGGTAACACTCCTGTAAGTGGAGCGTTTTAATACAGAACATTGGTTTTAAATTGCAGAGTACTGTACTGAGGCTGACTTTTTTATTATTAACATAAATGCCAGGTAATCTTTGTTAAATAACAACCAAATTTATTACACCAACAAACAAAAAAAACCTGTTTTTACATAGCATAGATCTCATTCTCCTGCTTGCTTTCTCTTGCTTCATATTTCAGTTCTTTTTTTCCCGTGGATCACTCAAATGAGTGAAGTACAGATTGTCTTCCATGGATAAGGCAAAGTACAAAGAGAGGTAAGCAAGAGTTTCCTAAGTAATTAGGGACACCATGTGTCATTAATTATTACACCTAACATTAAACTCCAAGGGGAAATGGTTGTTTGGCAGAAGATGTATCTAAGGAACATTTTAGTGAAAGCTATTGTGACCATGCCAGTGCATGACACAACAGCACTGCCATGCCTTTTCTGTCAGCAACAAGAATTTCCAAAGCAGGACCTCATGGTAGTCAGTGTTCACACTATGGACGTTGCACTAGCTGATCAGTATTCCCAGATCATGGACTAACGGCTGAGCTCTGAATCCTCCTGTTGTCATGCACAAACTGGAAATGAGGTGACCTAATCAAGTCAAAAGAAGACGCAATGTGCCTTTTAAGTCACATTTAGTCCTCCAAGTTCTCTAAAGTAAATTGTATTAAGTTCCATCTTGCAGAACGTGGGAATGTATGTTAATGTTGTCCAAACATACACATCAGTACATTTCCAAATGGTGTTCTTTCACTTTCTGCTTGGCAAAGTCCCTGTGGGAAAAGAGGCAGAATGGAATCTCTGCACTCTTCCTGCAGCACTAGAAAGGATGAAATTTAGCATTTTCAGCATGTATGATAGTTTCAGAGACTAAAAGCCTTATCTTACAGCTCTTGCTTACTGCAGAGACTAAAGCAATAGCTGCTGTAATAACAGAAAAACCTACAGTTTTCATTTGCCTTTTAAGGAAAGCAGATACTGCATTCATTTCGTTTGAAAAAGGATTAAGGGCAAAATAAATCCTAGGTATAGGAGAAATGTGCTAAATACTTCAGAGCAGCAGTATACTCAGGGTTTTCATTAATAGTAAACACCCTGTGGAATTTTACTCCCCAGAACAGTGTAACACCTAAGAGCCTTGGCTCACTCCACAAGTTTGGGGCAGCTGGATTACACCTGTAAGAAAAACACTGGAACATCAACTGTCCTATTTTTAAGATTTCACTCACTCTTAGTTTTCCTTCCTTTCACTCAGACACAAGCTCACCATCTGCATGCACTCCTCCTCTCTCCTTCATGTTTTCTCTCCCCCTCTCACCTCTTTCCTGGCCCGCTGGACTTGTTTCTCCAGTTCCTCAGGTATCATCTTACCTCTAAGGGACACAGATTTAAAACTTTTTCAGTTACATTCAAATAGATTGGTTAGTACAGCACTACTGCATTTTAAAAGACTCAGAGATCACAGCCATGGCTTTTGCTTGCTTACCTTTCATCTGTTTTGATGAAGTAAACATTCTCAGTACCAATACCCAGAAAAGAGGCTGCCTTCTTCATGGAGTAATGACACTGTATAAGAAAGAGCACACAAAAGAGAATGAGTAAACAAGTAAAAAGAATGAAAAATTCCTTAGTATAGGAAACAGTGACACTGAAATTAATTTAATATCAGCATATAACAGTCATGACAACAGTATAATCTAACACAAAGAACAAATTGACAAAGCTATGCAGCAAAAAGACATATCATACTTCACAATTAATGACACACTAAAGAGCAGGAAAATAATACATTAAAAAAAAAAAAGATGTGCACCATGTTTCATACGTGAACTTAATAAAAAGCTCTATTACATATACATTTTTTAAGCTGATTCTCCATTAGAATGAAAAATAGAAAGTTTATAATGTCATCAGGAAAGAATTATTGTTTCAGCATGTATTAATAGAACAGGATTAAAAGTATCAATAGGTATAAAAGGCAAATGCACAAGAAGAAAGATCCAAAGGCTATTGAACTCAACAGCCTAGCGGCAACCTACAGGTCTGAAAGTCCAAAAGCACCACTCCTTGTAAACTGTACTCTTAATTAGGATGCATATAGCAATGCCTAAAGCCTATACCACTTCATAATTCCAATTTTTCATGTATTTTCTCAGCATCAGCTGTTGGCCACTGCCAGAGACAAGATACTATGCTAAACTAACCTTTGGTCTGATCCAGCAATTCTATTCTCATAGACTCAAGGAGTTCAAGTCCTAGGACTTACTGACTTTTTAGAGGCGGTACAGTCAGGACTTCCAAAGCTTTCAAATTCCTATCTCTGGAAAAAGATCTGAGAATCTTGGTGTTTAGACCAAGGTTGTCCACGTAAATTTGGATCTTGGAAGCCATTATGAAATGAAGCAGAATTTACGTGGGACTTAGCACATAAATCAACATGGATTTTGCAAGAAGTTCCAGTTTGGACCTATCTACATTTCCACTAATTATTATTTCAGCAAAGAATTTTAGCTAGGTCCCATCACAGAAATGTCTGTAAATGAATGCAAATGAGTACAGAAACACACAGTGTACTTCTCACTTTGCACTGAATAAAGAGCATTAGTGTATAAAGCCTGTAACATGACTGTAAAAGATGTCCCTTCACCTGACCAAAGGATGTTAGAAATTGGTTTTTATTCAATCAGAAAGATGTAAAATGACTCAGGTGAAAAGAATACTTGAGCTCTCTGTCCACCCTGTACTTTGTACACATTTTTTCTGTTAAACAAAGGGTTATGTTACCATCTTTCCAACATTCACCTTTATAAGCTAGGACTTGCTCTGTTGTGGATACTGTTGTTCCAGCCTAAGAGTATTTTGTCTTATTCCAAAATACTAGTATGCTGAACTCACACAGCTTAATCCATCTTCAAAAGCTGCCTGGGAATTCAAAATGCAATAACCTTCTTAATCTGAACTCATTATTAAATACCAAAACTACTCTGAACAACCTGCAGCGTGACAAATGCCTACCCACTCATGTCAGTGGAGTCAGTTTTGAGAATATCAGCATCTAATAGGACTATACAGTTCTCAGAATAAAGATCATCCAAGCCTTGGATTATCACTTCTCAACAACAACAACAACAACAACAAAAAAAAAAAAAAATGTTTTTTTTTAACATTATTACTGAAGAGTTAAATAACCCATATTCCAGCAACTGTGAAGATGTCTAGAATTGTTGCTTTTCATACAGGAGGTGAAGCCAGGTGGATAATTAATTCCATTTTCTTCCAGAGAGTTCACATAAATGCAGTTACTGCAGAACATAATTATGAAAAATGTACAACATTTTAATGTGTGGGTATGAATATATTAGGGTTATTAAAGCCTGTCACGCTGATTTTGATGAGACAGATGATCTCAAAGGCCTCTTTTTCTTTTTGACAAAAAGGTTTTCCCCCATCATCGCCCACTTTTTAAATAAAGGCATACAAAAATACTATGTGATACTATCCGGTAATTCTAAGAACTCCTGGTTTTGTAACATGACACATCCACAGAGCCTTTAGGACTCATTTATTTAGACTTTGACAAGAATAACAAGATACATAGGTAGATAATTAGTCTTACATTACATCGATAACGGTAATAATGATTGTAGAGTAGCTATGTGTTGCTCAGTAGAAGTTTGGAGATGCTTTCAACAACTTAGTGAATAATTTAAAATACAAGTAGCCTCTAAAGCTGATTTCTGTCCGTTAGGTTCAAATGAAAGGTATGAATCACTTGGAATAATAAGACTGCTTCACATTCAGAAAGCCGTAGGTCTGCAAAATCAGTGTACTAGTAAAGAAGCAATCACTACATCAAATATTTTAATATTAAAAATGGTATAGGAAAAAGGGAGAAGGATAGGAGGCTGGAGCACATCAGAGATTATACCAAAGAGCAGAGGGAGGAAAAAGTATAAAGGGAATGCCAAAACAAAAGATACACTTGCAAGATACACTGTTTCTCAAATGCTTTTGTTCCCCCTTCTGTCCTACCGAAGACCTGAAAAAATTTGGTAGGTCTACAGTAGAACAGAAAAGGGACATATTACAATGCAGACTTAGAATATGCTTCCTTTGATGAATAGTCTTCCAGTTATGTTGTTTGAATACATACAAGAATTTCCTTTTTTCACTATCGTAACCAGAAGCTATTACACTAAATTACCCCACATCATTTATATATGTATATATGTATACACACACACCAGAGAACATTTAGCAGTACTAGTCACATCATTAACTAGTTCATTTGTTCATAGTACCCTTTCCAAAGAGAAAGGAATACCCAGATAAAATATATTATTTGTACTTAGATTATATACATAATATCAAGTAATAACTTTTAATGCTATGAGTTCAGATTTCTCTTGCCATGACTTCTGTGGTTTTGTTTGGACATATTCAATCGGTAGCCATTAGAAGTGAGAAGTGAATGCCTTTAGGCACAAGATCAAACCAAAACAGTGCATTTAAGATGTGCTCCTGTAGTCTTTTAACTACAGCTAGACAGTTTTCTTTTCCTAATAACATTTGCAAAGATAAGGTACTTTGCCACTGTATTCATTAAAACAAAAGATAGATTTGGATTTTCTTGATTTTGAAGAGTTTCCTAGAAACATGACTGCATAAAGCAATTACAATTTTATGAGACTGTTTTATTACTCATTTTTGTCTGTTGTAATTTCAACAGGGGACAACATGGTGCGTTAATGATGTGTTCTCCCACTTTATTACTCTCATGATCAAGCTGCATTGGGGAGGAATTTGGTTTCACTGCATCCAAAAAATCGCTCGTATCAGCATGTATGTTTCAACTGTTTACACATACACTTGTACCCTCAATTGCCTCAAAGTTTGCAAATTCCTATCTTCAGATCAATGTAAAAAGTTCTTGGGTTAGAAAAAAAGTTGAAATGGAATTCAAATAGTGAAAAATAATCAAGATGTGGGCTGTGTTCTACTACTACAGCTGTGTTCAGGTGTTACAGAAACACTAATCATGCCTCAAGAAAGTGGGAATTAATTTTGCTACTGCTAACACTCTCTCAAGAAGAATCACAGTAATTGTCCAGAAAAAAAACTATGGAGTAGTAGCATGGTCACATCATTTGGCCACGATTTTAAGTAGCTTAGCATTTTACTTGCAGGAATGAGGAGAATTCATGTTGTTGGCGATACAGAGCTTTTGAGGACCTTCAGTAGGTCACACATTAAACATACACATTCAGATTATCCACTAACATACACAGAATACATAGCCCCAGGTCACATAAAATTAACTCAGTGACAAGTCCATGCATTCCCCTGCTCTACAGCAAGGCAACTCTTTCAGTCTGCCAAGTGCCAGACCGGAACTGTGGGACTTGGCAACTCAAGGCAAAAGTCATTTCATTTCAATACAGTGTTGAAGCCAAGCCCTGAAACAACATGAGTGCCTTGAGTTGACAGTGTGTTTTTGTGTTTTAACTCCTTATCAATACTCTCAGTTCATTACAGCCTCATGGGTTCCCCAAGCCAACACTATTTGCCTTACCCACTTTTAAAGCTAAACACCGGATGTAACTTTTCAAGGATCTTTTTTTTTTAAATCACTTGCTTGCACCGTGAAAAACAGGTCTATGCCCTCCAAGTACTTCTGAAAACAACAGTAAAATGCTAAACAAAAGAAACCTCAAAATAAAAGATAATAATAATTGAAGTGTGTGATAAGAGCACTTATGTACTTTTTAGTATTGGCCATTTATTAAATATATTCACAATAATATAATGTATCTGAACTAAGCAAACTTCCAAAAGGTAACAACTTGGACTCAGTACAGATGATTCTAAAATAAGGATACATGAATATGTACATCTCCCTCAAAATGAAGAATAAAAGCTGGAGATCTTAGACAACAGTCACAATATCTAGCTGCTTAAAGTGGCAGTTTTATAGCAAGCGATTACTGAGTACTAAAGACAACATGGTTTTGTGAATCAAGCAAAGTATAACAGATCAAGACCATTGCCTCACAAGTAATTTAACTATTTTTTCTGGTCAATTCTGCATTTTATGGTTTTCATCTTCCTGGTAAAGCAAAAATACCAAAGTAAATGAAATTTGTTTGTTTTGGTGTAAGTGTACTATTATTTACATTTTGCAATTAAATCAGATTGTTAGTTCATGATGAAAATTCTCCATGCTTCATTTCAGAAGCATTAAAATAAAGTTTTTTTTTTCCCTCTTGAGCTATTTGAAGATGAAATGTGATGAATTAAGCACTAAGTGGCATGTCATTTTCATATAGACATTTTTCAGGAAAAGAAAAGATTTGACAAAAAAATACAACTTTATTTAGTACATTTTATTTAGGACATTTGGATTCATTTTCAAAATGTGTTGTCTTGGGCAACTTACACAATGCTTGTGTCCCTCAGGCCTCTTCAATATAAGCCTCTCTTGTCTACTTACCCTGCAAACTGTTTGGGGCATAAAAAAACTTAAGGGCTAAAATTATGTCAGTAACTATATACTTCCTAATACAACAAGGTATTCACTACCGCTGGGACTTGTATACAGTGGAATCTGTAATAATACTTCTGCACTAATCCAATGATAAACTTAAAATTGGAGGGACAGGTGAGAGAAAAGAGCCTCTCAAAAAAATACCTTCAGAATAAATTTATGAACATAACTCTATTTCCCAAGGGCCGTTTGAGCAGATATTACTCAAAAATCTTTAGACTTGCCACATTTTTTAATTATTTAAAAAAGAACTGTCTAAAGATCCAGCAGGGTTTGCCAAAATACTTTATGATAGGTTTGGTTTTCTACCACAGAAAATCTGTGTTCAGGTACAAGGTGTAGTGGGAGCTGCAAAGATCCATTTCACAGGTCCATGAGTGCTCAGCTCAGTACAAATTAAACTCGCAAGAAAAAGCTTTGACGTTTGAAACCTACACATGGTTCCTGCCAGATTTTATGCTGTGGGAAATCAAAAGCTGCAGACCTCCATAACATCCCACATGCATTCATCTTCAGGTTTGCCTCAGGTACAACCTTTTCTTTTATCAGCTGTTCCCAAGAACACAAGCATTTGTTGTTGTGGTCTGACAAGAGAGCTTCTGCAGGGAAATTTATCATCTGACTTCTCCATACAGCTTCGATATTTCATATCATTTGCTGATGACAAACTCATAGCGCCAGGGCTCCATCAGACAGGCAAACATAATTTTGCAGCCATTGAAAAATAAAGTTCATTGTTAGAAGCTCTAAAATGAATACAAAAGCTTTTTTGTTTGTTTTTACCTCTTCCGAAGTGAACAGGACTAGTCTTGGCAAACCTGAAAGCCCTTTTTCTTTTATCTCAGGGAAAAATTTGTATCTTGCTAAGTTCATAGCATACATATTAGAAACAGAGCCACCTGCCGAAAGAAAACACATGTATCATATTAACCATAATTCTAGCCCATTTCCGGTGTCTGAGTGCTTGACCTATTAAGCAGAAAACAAACCAGAGTTAGTATGCACCCATAATAACTTAATTCCTCCCCCAAAACCTACAGATGTAAGAACTGTGGGCTCTTCAGAATGAATGGAAACAGCTGGTTTGAATACTCCTTGGAGGTATTTCCTAAAGAAGTAAGAACTGTACTTAAACAGCCCTCCCTGGCAGAGAATACCCTGCAACAGGGCCTTCTGATATACACCAAAGCAGCACCAGCTCAGCTGCCTATACTGAGCTCAACTGTGGCTGTACCTAACAGAGCCTAGATCTCTCAGGCAGCCAGAGTACTATGAAGAGAAAAAGGAGAAAAAATCCACAGGGAGTCAGATCTGAAAGATCTGCAAGGTATGATTTGGACAGGTTTTATTTATTCAAAAGACCAAATACAAAATAAGAAAAACCTTACATAAAACTAGCATTAAAAAGTACAATTCGTTTAGCTATTGGCAGTATCCTGGTAAGATTGAATTAAGCAATTCTGCATTAAAAGCAAGGATTCTACTGTAAGTACACATCAAATCTGACAAAAAAAAAATCTGTATTAATACATTTTTTCCACAGGTGTTCCAGGGGATTTTATTTTATTTATTTTTCTCCTACTCGCATGTAGGACAGAATTCCTGGCCTTGTTGTTTTGTTTTCGAAGGGTTGGAACTAAATTAATTTCCTCATTTATTTTATTTTTCCACCCCCCAACTTAGATATGAAAGCTTCACATCCAACATAACTTAGTATTTGAATAATCTGTGAAATAATATTATTACACTTAATTATTTCCATGTGTGGGACTGGAACACTGCTTTTCAGAACATTTGAAAAGTGAGGCCTATCAAGAAGCTTAAGAAATATTTGTTTGATTGGCCTTTTTGTAACATTTCAAAAAACTATCAAAACTCAAAGAAACTGATTTAATGACAAACCCAGTAAAACAAACTCTGGCTCCCAAATGTGATACCCAGGATACACACTTCAGTGCCTGCAGGCACCACTGGTTGGTGTCTAGCAACTACATCAGCTGTCTGTCAACCAGTGACTCAATCCAATAAAGCTGTTGGTATTGTTGTTAGGAAGTTCAGGAAGGGCTTCAGTTGCAAGCAATTCATTTCCACACAATTACATTTAGAACAGTTTTCATTCAGATGCTGATCAGATTCACATATTACTAGAAACACCTAAAACGAGCCTGGATGTAATAGGTTCATCAGCGCATCACTGGCTTTTGCATGCGTTTTCAAATATCCTACACAAATCAAATGTCCACTGAATTACTATATTAAATAGTTTATCATTACTCATCCTGAAAATCTGAATTGTTCTTACCTGGATTAAATATGCCATCACCTTCTTCCCAGCCTACAAACTCAATCATTTTCTTGATGACTGTCTCTTCCACTAACAGAAACACAGGGGATACTTCATATGTATATCTGAGCAAAAATAAAAGCATAGTGATTTATGTTAAGATTACACAACTTATGCTACAGAGTCTTGCTAAAATTAGAGGTTTCTTTTATCAGAAGCTGAACACCATCAGCAGTAAAACTCTGAACTAAAAACACCATGGATCTGACACAGCAGAGCAATTGTTTAGTTCCTGACAGCATCACATTGACAGTTCCACTCTCAAACACAGAGTTTGATTTTAACATAGGTCACAATGCTTAAACTTCAGCTATAATGATCTATTGCAAGCAGCAATCACATTTTTGTTTAGGCTTTATATCTGCAAGTGAATAGTAGACAGGTAATCATTTGCATTCAGCTCTGTGCGGTGTGCTTCAAAGGAACCAAACAACTGAGTAAGTTTGATTAATTCATTTTTATATTTTTATGCACTAAGTAAGAAAAAAAGTCTAGGTTTAAAAGTGTTGGAAAAGAGATCTCTCTTCTTATGCCCCAATTCACAAACTAGGAAAATCATCAGCTTAGCCAACATTCTGGTGGGCTATTCAGCCAATCCAGACTGTATTCTATCCCAAATTCCTGCACAATTCCTACCTCCTCCTCTGTAACACTGAAAAACACTAATGACAGAAAGTGATGGGGGGAGGGGGGGAGGTAAGCTGTTACTTCAAAAAGCATGCTAGATTCATCATTAAGAGTACAAAAAGCTACACTTACACACTTGGGTTCAATGCTTCAGTAATGAAACGAGCCACTAATGAGTAGTAATCTATTCCAGCATACAGCTGATTGAAAAATCTTGGATGACCTGAAAACATAGATGAAAAGCAAGCAGTGACAAAATGCACATGAAAAGAGAATATCACAGGCTCTCTCAACTGAATAACGATCACTGCAAACCACAATTCAGTCCATCATTCTCTCAGTATTTTATGGACAGACTGTCCTTTTTTCAGGATAGACAAACCTTTGAAAGTAAAATTCACAAGCCTTTTCAGGTCCCAAAACAAGGTTTGAGAGACGTAAACAGTGTGCAGAAATAATGTGGATTATTCACAAGTCTTACAAATCAAAAAAGAAGTGACTGAGTATGCACGGTGGCCTTTAACAATGGTCTCTCGAGGCTGCGATGGACATTCAGAGACGTTTTGCTAAGCAGTAGAATATGGGAGCCTGCCGATCCCAGGCAGCTGTGCCTGTGCTCCCACCAGAGACTCAGTATTGATATAGAGAGGCAGTGCAACAGTCTGGAAAACTTTGCTGCAGACTTAGAATGAGAAGTTGAGAGGAATTGTTTACCTGCCTTGAAACACTGAGATATAACTAAATTATGAGGAAAAAAAAACCTACATTACTGCTGACTATATTAGCAAGTCATTTTGGCAATAGAGTCACCACCTAAATTTTAATCCACTGCATAGTACTTCTATAGGCAAAGTCAGGTAAACTGTATGGCTCTATGCATATTGGAGCTGAGGCTTCAATAAATGTTTATACTTAGATTAAAAACTATTTGCACAGCAAATTTTTCATATTTAATATTCTTTCCAAAGTGACAGTGCAACAATTGGAAATTTGAAATTAATTTACAAAAGTGAGATAAACAGAATGCCTTCCATTAACTCAGTAATGATATCTGCATATTATTAGCGCACTGTCCCTTTAGATCAGTACTAGTATTTTTCTATGGTTTTCAAAGGCATAGGTTCACCTTCAAAATTATTTTATGGTTTTACTTACTGTAGCAATAGTGACTGTAGCAGGGAACATGCCCTGGAAATGCACAGCTATTATATCACACGTCCTTCTCACTTTCCAATATACGTCCTAAACTGTGCCACATCTGAAATCCTGAGCTTCTGATACAGCACACTATTTCCTGAACAGATGTTATTCGTCCCTTTTTTGCTAAGATTGAATTGTACTTCACATGCTGCCGAAAGGTTAGCTGTAGAGAGCTAATCTTGCAGAGATGTCATGTACTGTCTCTAAAACACTGCAGGCTCTTCTTCTCACAGCATCTGGAACAGGAATTACTGCCTATCAGCAAGTTAACATCCTATAAGACTATTGCTCCATAGAAAGCAATAGTAAATGCAGGATAATCATCACTAAGAATGCATCCTTATTTGTCCAAGGGTGACTCCACTCATGAAATTACAAAGGTTTTTCTCCTATCTACTTTATATCATACCTGTTGAGGCAATTTTCACAAGACTTCAAAAGGACAGAATCTACCATGAACAACAACGGTATTACATGAATTAGCTTTTGATTAGCTTCCTTTGATTTTACCTTTTAGTAAATCATAGACACCTATGGTGACTAGCATTCAGTCAAATGACTGAAACCCAACCAAATATTCGCATGCTTGTAGAGACAAGTAGAAAGCAAACATTTAAACCCCTAGTTTTTCTGGAAGATAACAGAACTTTATAAGCATTATCCTGTCTTCCTAGGTTAGCATACAACAAAACTAGACAACACTAGAAAGTGCATTCCTACTGGTTTTGACGCTGTATTGTATAACATCCTGGCAGAGTTGCAAGAGTTTCTGATGAGATTCTCCAGTGTCTCTCATTTCCAGATCAAGAATCTTCTTCAGCGTTTCCGGGGCCCGCCATTCACAAACCTAATGATAGGTAGGAGGGAGACACCAGCAGTGAACAGGTTAACTAAAAGGAAGTCATAAAGGTACCAGGTAAGCACCGTGTTCAGCACTGTTTTCGAGAACTGCCCATTGGAATGCAGCACACCACCAGATAGTATGTCTGCTAAGCTGGTCTCATGGGATCTCAGGTTTTTTTTGTGTCTCAGATGTATCTTGACCATAAAAACTAGAGTGGGGAAGTAGGCTGGAAGGAGCAAAAGACTGTGAGGGCAAGAAGGTGTGCCTCTTGGAATGCTGGGATGCAAAAAGTCATCCACAAGTCTAAAAACCCACCTCTCTTGCTCATGGCTCATGTATCCTCATTAGGAACAAGAGGCCTACAGGTCAAATTCTGTCGTTAGCTAAGGATTTGCAATGCTAGCTCTTTCAGATGCTATTCTGCTGAGGGGTAAGAGTAGTCAGTGAGTAGTCAGTGCATGCCCAAAGGCATGCTTCATTTGCAGCTTCTCTTCCAATACAACCTCTTAAGCATGGGTCCTGTGAAACCCAAAGCAATCTGATAACGTTGCCCTTCCACGGTGATACAGCATCCACTATTCCTTCTTTAACACCAGTGCCCCTGAGGATCAAATAAATAACTTTGTACCCCAAACAAGGAAAACACTGCGCCCATTTGTCCAGTCAAAGAAAGCAACCATTACACTCTGAGATAAAAAAAATAAATATTTTCTGGCAAATACATATGTTAACTATGTTATTGAAAGGTTTTATGCTGTGACTTTTTTTTTAATTTGGAAGGCTACCTTTTTATTTCAGACTTTAAAGGCAAGTTTGAGGCTACTTAAAGTGTAGTAAAATGGAGCTTAGAAAAAAAAAAAATGATTTATTCTTCATTACCGCTGCTACAACTTTTCAACAACCCAGAAAAGGCTTTACCTTTTCAGTGACATCATTAGCTTTCTGGATCACTTCTTCCATTATAATCTTACAGGCCTCTTCCACAAACTTCTCTCCTGCTTTTGAGTCCATTATTGGACCATTTAGGATGACCCCGTCCACCAAGACAGCATTCTTTTTCTTCTGGAGCATATCCTGTTTGCAAATACCAACTGTAAGACAAAAAACTCTGCATGAGACAAAGTCTGGGCAACTAAATTATAAACTACACAATATTTATTCATTGCTGATTACTTAGTGAATGTAAGGAAAAAAAAGTCATGTGGCCTTTCCACATGTGCAAAAATCCTAGATTTTGGTGGAAACATTTCTACAGACAAAAGCAAATTGCTTGTCTTACTTTACACCTAGAATGGTACTACATACCATATAGCTGGCTATTATTGTTTATCTGCTGCTTTCTGTAACATAAAAAAAAGCATGCAAGGCACTTTCCAAACTAAAAGGAAAACACAGTTCTGTCCTAGAACATGATACAGCTGGATAAACAGAAATAAAGTGAAATAGGCACTTTTCTTAGCTGAAAACATCTCCCTGCACATCAGCCCTCAAGCTCCCCCTTTTTTCCATGATGCAATTTCCCACATCTTTCTGTGGGAAAGATATCTTTCCCACACCCTCCCCACCAGCCAGTTAATTGCAGAGTCCTCCGTGTCTTTTGCAAAGTTTCGTTGATCCCACCTCCACAAAGACAAAAGCTTTCGAGATTCCTATTAATATCACATACCTGCTCTTCTTTTCTGCCCTTATCCTATTAAGTGACCTCAGCCAGCTGTTAACTTGCTGTATTATCCTGTGCATTCACTTCACCAGTGATCACCTCCCTCACCTTTATCATGAGACATACTTGCCTGATGTGTTGCATAAACACATAACTACCCCCTCCTTTACATTACTTCTGAAAGCACATCCAAGATGCTTATACAACACTGGACAAGAGGCAACCACGTCTCTATTTCATGTATTGATTTCATACGCCGAGATCAGGATTCCAGTTTTAATCAACGTGAGGATAAAGACGAAATTGAGACATTAGGAGATACCAAGCGAACAGACATTTGAAACAGTATAGTGCTGAAAGGAGAAGCGGTAACTACCATATCTGAATTACCTGTGTTACAGACAGCATCCGTACGCTGAGCTTGCCATATAATAGCTACCATCTATGAAGCCAGGCAGCATTGCCTCAGAGGGTCTTTTTGAGCCAAAGCTGCAGTGAAGATGTTGGATGGGTAAGGATGTATGTAGGAAAAAATTTTATGCCCAGAACAACTTTACCATCTGCTTTGATTTTTTCTCCAGTTGCAAAGCGCAGATGAAAGGGAGCTTTTTCACAAGTCTAAAAAAACAACTGCGTTTACAGAGGATTGCAGGACAGTCTGACACTCATTACACTTATCATCATTACAGTGTCTCATCTCCAGGAGGATACAGAAGAACAATGTTGACTGGAAAGGTGGAGATCTTCAGGGTCCATTCGTTGAAAGAAACCCTGTCACTCCCATGATAACTCAGAGTGGCTATTCAGTTGACTTTCACTTGTTAGGACAGATATTACAAATGAAATCAAATTCTAGCATAAGATGGAACCTCAGGCTTCCCATAACTGATGACATAAGTGACACACCAAATGATTTCCAAAGTTGCTTCTATTTTTAATCCAAAGGAGCAGTATTCTGATGAACAGAACTTTAGCACATTCTTGTGGGAATGATACAGAACTAGCAGGTAAACATCCCATCTTCATCAAGCAAAGAGGGAAAATCCTCTACATCAGAAAGCTCAGTTCTGAACATCATGATTCCCAGTATATCACAGAAGAAGCATTGTATAGAAATTGCAGCTTTAAAGTCTTAGAGGTCCCTCTGAAAACACAAGCTAGTAGGCCAACTTTACAAGACCTAAAACATCACATATTAAAGAATGGGAATAGACCAGGTCTTCAGGCAGACAGAACAGGGACTATTTTTGGATTAAAAGACAAATCTTTCATGCACAAACAGCTCCATAAAGCACTAACCAGAGCTTAATATAAACACAGTCTTACCACCTCCTTGAGATCATAGAAGCATTTAGGTTGGAAAAGACCTTCAAGATCATTAAGTTCAACCATCAACCTGCCCTACCAATTCCCATCACTAAACTATGTCCCTTCGTGTCACATCCACAAGTATCTTAAATACCTCCAGGGACAAGGACCCCATCACTGCCCTGGGCAGTCCATTCTGATAGCTGACCACCATGAAGAAATTATTCCCCATGTCAAGTCTAAACCTTCCCTGGTGCAACTTGAGACTGCTTCCTCATGTTCTATAACTGGTCACCTGAGAAAAGAGCTTGACACCCTCCTCACTGCAGCCTAGTTGCAGAGAACAATGAGATCTCCCCTCAGCCTCCTCTTCTAAACAACCTCCGTTCCCCCAGTCACTCCTTGTAACAATTGGTTTCTAGTCCCTTCATGAGCTTCATTGCTCTTCTCTGCACACACTCAAGAAACTCAATATCCTTCTTACAGTGAGGGGCCCAAAACTGAACACATTACTGGAGGGGCAGTCTCACCAGCGCTGCGTACCAAGGGACAATCACTTCCCTGGTCCTGCCAACTACACAATCTCTGATGCAGGCCAGGATGCCATTGGTCTTTTTGGCCACCCAGGCACACTGCTGGCTCACGTTCAGATGCTCTCATCTCCATGTATGTCAATGGTTTTTTTTTTCTATTAAAAAGAGGATAAGATTTAAAAAAAAAAAAAAAAAAAAAAAAAAACTATATGGGAGATTATCATCTCTTGCAGAGCACAGATACTAGTACTTTTTTTTTTTTTCCAGAAATTTCCCAAAGATGCTGGGGCAAGAGAACTCACTAACTCCTCTTTTTCCTCTGCTGCACTCTCCAGTCTCTGCTAAAACCAGAGCTGTGTAAAGGCTTTTTTTTCTTTTTTAGTAACTCCATCAGCACCAGGTTTGACACGTTTGCACAGATGAGCAATTACCAGTGCTTCCATGACTTTTCATAGAATTCCTCAAAGATCAGTGCAAAGGAAACACTGAACTTTAGGTTACCTTTTTTTTTTTCCTGACAGGTCCTTCAGCTGATGGGTCTAACAACAGCTCTTTATGTTAAGCAAGTCTATTAACCTTTACACACAGTTCTACAATCTCCAAAGGATGCTCTGTGGAGCCTGAGGAGGAAGACATCCTCTGGAAAGTGGGTGACAGCCCACTCCTAACTCCCAAGGCATCTGTGAAGGACCTCAGGCACAGTCTTTGAAAGAGAAAGGCAAAGCAGAGGGGTCAGAAGGAAGGGAGGGAAAAGAGCCTCGATCTCACCAGCAATTTACCTGTGTAAGACTCTAGTAAAGAGTTGGGGACTTAGTCTACATTATAATACATGAAATAATACACCTTGCAGCTTATAAAGAAAAATATTGAGAAAATGGTAATCATTTCAATCTGAATTTTCTGAGCTAAATTCTGCCCTACAACATAGTATAAGATTAACGGAAAGTAATAGAAACAACTGTTTCACAAATCAGCACCTAAATTGGGTGCAAGCATACACATTTTCTGAGCTAAAGGTATTCAGGTTCTGCAAACTACTGTTGGATATATATACACTCGTAATTTTACTGCAGATCCTATGAAACTTAATCCTCTACTTATAACCATCCAATTTCCATAGTCCTAATGAGAATCTTGAACTCCTCTTTGCTCAAAAATGAACTTGTTTCCCCTTGGTTGCAGCAAAGACCTTGAAGAGGCAAACCAACTGGATGACGCAAGTCCAAATTTCCAGAACAGAACCTATTGTTTAAATTGCTTTTCTTTTTAACTGCATTTTTAAAAGGATCCCATGAACAATTTATGGTTACCATGAAACATTCAAATTTCACTTTTCATGTCACGTTACTCCAGTGAAGTGACATGCCTTCTCGGAGTATAGCATCCTTTCTAAGAAACACTCACACTGTTCTTCTGAGCTGATAATTTACTGTCTCTTTATCAAATAAAAATAAAGTACTTAAAAAAAATCAAATTATTTTAGTCCATTTGCATATCTTTGTCTCAAATACACCTTATTTCATTAAGGGAATGCAGCCAGTCATCTGTTCCATGTGGAGCCCATATGTACTTTTTTTGTTGTTTATGAACAACATGGTATGCAAACAATCTATATTGCTTGTGGCAGCAACAAATATATCTTTCTCATTTAAGATTACAGAAACAGACTCCTAAGCAGATTCAGAAAACAGACTTCCAGGAAGTGTATCAAATGCAATTTCTGCCAAATGGCTCCAGGCTTGAAAGAGAACAAAAACTTTACCAAATGGAAGTGTCTTAAATCAGAGATTAAGGATTATTGACTGTTCAAGATATCATTCTGCAAAAGAGAAGACTTGAAACTGCTCCAATTTACAGTAATTGGAGATTTAACCACTGGCTTCGCCAAAAGCAGAATCAAGCTCATAATTCTGATTTTTCATCCTGAATGAAATGTTCTATTACGGAAGCTTAAGGATTTCCAACATTTCATTTTTATGATCAATATTATTTTCCTAGCAGAAAAGAAATTGGAGCTGAAATAATGCACAGAAAAATAAATATTTTTCAGATGTTGCCCTATCAATATGTAAGAAGCACCAAATACTTAAAAAGCTATGTGTGCTTCCATAAACGCAGAAACTTTCTCTGCTACATTCTTGCACTGCAAAAAGGAATCATAGCCCTGCAGTTGGCACATTCTGACAACATTTGGGGGAGTGCCATAGAATGCCCAGAAAGCTTTACTGCTCACAGGGAGGAGACAGAAACAGAAGGGGGTAGTTGTGAAAGAGTGGCTTCTCCTTGAATGCAAGAGCCAAATCCTGTTCAGTTTATACTACTGGTACCACTGGCTGTTCTAGTGAATGAAAAAGGCTGACTTCAACCAACGACTGGCTTCTGCTTTGTAACAAATGTAGTAATAACTGCCAGCATCAATCAGAAACAGATTTTACATTTTTCATCCTGCATGATCTAGCCATGGTTCTTCACTCAGAAGATGTCAGTCTTTTCTTTCAGTGTGTCAAGCAAAAGAAAACAAGTGAACTTCACCACTGGGACTCCATACCACCACATTTAATATATTATTACGGTGCTGTATCATGTATTGGAATATTAAAATGCAAATTTGTCTCATTATGCAATGACTAGACTCCCTCGGCATAAGTAATCCATACAGACACTTCTTTAATCACTGCTATGGATATATCTAGGACTGAAATAAAGTCACTCCAGTTTTAAGACAGATGCACTGTTTCTTAGCATACTGATTTCTCAGGTCTGCTGGCAAGTAAGAGAGATGCAACTTTCTAGAACCCAGTACACAGGTTGACTTGGCGCCTTGGGAAAGACCTACATGAAAATGCATGTATGCATAGGTACGACAGGGCTCATTGCCCTAACATGGTGTCCTCCTGTATGGTAGGTTTATGGACATGATCTGTGGACAGGGAACAATTTGGGTGCTTTTGTCTTGAGGGTCTATAACAACTGCCTGTGCAGGAATCCTCTAACCATGAACATGCTGAAGTAACCTTTATAGAGCAGGGCCCAAGGAAGACAAAAGCACTTGTGTCTGGACTCAAAGGCTACTCAGCAGACTCTGAGCGCACTGCTAGCACTGAATGGCATCACCACAACAAACGAGTCCTATTCTCCACCCCAAGCCTGAACTTCCCATTCCTAGGGATGGGAGATTAGAGGGAATCCTGGACAGGGGCACCAGCAATGGATATCTCACCAGCAATGCAGGTTCATGCTAAGAGCCAGGTTCTGCTTTCAGAGATGCTTCCAGGGCCCTGAGTGGGCACTGCTATTAGGTGAATGCTCATAACATTGCACCCAGCTGCTGCATGCCCAGTGCTTGCTGTACGCAACAGTACCGCAAGGACACACGACAACAAAAATTAAAAGCAGCAGACAAAAGAAACAAGAATTGGGAAACTTTATGCAGACAAACCTCAGGAAGAGATGTTAATACTAAATAATGTTAATATTAAATAATGATGTTTCGATGCCTCAACCAAGTAACTGAAGGAATGATTCATGCTGTAACATTTCCAATTAGGAAAAAAGGCGGCATCTCGTTGGAATTCGCCTTGATCCAAAGCAGGGGAATGGCAGATGCCAGCTATGAAATGGAAATCCTAACTCCCTGACCCCAACAAAATTCTCTCAGCTCACATTTTCAAAATTCTAACATCTGCCAACAGAGTAGAGAGCATCTGATACATTAAACAGCCTTTATTTTAATAAAAAGTTGTTTATTAATAAGGAACTTTTCGTGCCCTTTCCTTTTTCTGTGGGGAAGTGGCTATTTTTGCAACATCCAAGTCAGACCCGGGCACCGTGCATGGGATACAGGGTTAGCAGTGTCAGGGAGATGAATATGAATGCAAATGGCTAATGTGTGTGTGACCCACACCGAATGTAAAGAATCCATGAGTTTTCTCTGCTTCCCACTGGAAAAGATTGAAGTGAAAATAGAAGGGTTATTTATTATTTTTTTTTTCTCAAATGGAAGTCCTGCAACTTGATTTAAAAGAGTGTATGACAGCCTGTAATTTCATGCAAGAACTATATTTTTAGTCATAACATAAACAATTTTTAATGCCAGTCTTTGAAAATTCAACTAAGAAAGCAGTAATTTACTAAAAACTGAGTTGTCTGGGATTCAGTGCAAGTTAAATGTAACAACTGATGAAGAGTAAATTTATTTTTAGGAAGTTTTACCTCTACATTCAATTTGCAGTCAAAACTTTTTTCCCCCCCTCACTGTTTTTTAATACCATGAAGACTTCCACATTTTGTTTCCTACAAAAAAAAAAAAAAATCCAATAACTGTTCACTAATTTATGTCTACAACATTGCTCTGAGATGCACCCTTCTTTACTAAGATGGGGAAGCTAGTCCATAATAAATCAGGATGTAACTTCCCAGCCCACCAGGTCCTCTGAACCAGCTCCTATGTACATCTTCATAATTTATTAGTGTCTTATGCATAGCAAAGTAGCTCAAGGCTCTTTCAAAACAGAGCAAGCTGCCTCATGTAGACCTATTCTTTCAGCAGCATACTTACTGTGCTATAAAATCATGTTTTAGTTCAGTACTCTACTTTCCCTGTTCAGACCGGCCCAAACTACTCCAGGTCACAGACACATTGGTCCTGCTTAGGCAAGGTGGTGATAATGTTACTTTCTCTTTAACTTTTCATTGTATACATATATATTATACATAGACAGTTTCCTAAATGCAAATGCACTGGGTTGTTGAGTACAGAAGGAAAACACAGAGCGACAGCACGACAGTAATTTCTGACTTACAGACAAGCATCACATCTTTTTAACATGACATCTCAGCAAAGTGGGCTCAGTAGTCCCCAGACAATAGAGTACAAGTTGTGATCATATGCCAGGATCTTTCTGGGTAAAAACTTACACCAGTCAGGTCAGCTCAGCACCACAACTTTAATAGAGAAATCTGTTAAGGTATCTATTCAGTTGTTGAGCAACAAGCAACACAGTAGTTACTAATCTGCGAAGATTAATCACTATTCCATGTTAATGCTAATTTTATCCTTGGCTTACCTTCCAAGCTCCAGAGAGCCACTCGGTGCCAGGGAAGTTTCCTTAGCTGGCATCCCCAGCGAAGGGGAGATCAGCACCTCTGCGAGCCAGCTGCCCTAGCCTGGTTATATGCTGTGCCTGTTATCAACTGTGGTCAAGTGCTTCAAAACAGTTTGTTGGCAGTTTTAGATTTTCTAAAACTGATATGAGTGCATCTTGTGCAAAGACAAACGTAGCTTTCACCACACGCGTTGCAAGGCCAGTTCAGCATTGGCTACAGCCTAGGTTACTACCGAGTCAAACCTCTGGCAGTTCTACTGCCACAGGATGTCCTGTCCTTCCACTTTAGGTCTGCTTGAGAAAAATAAGTTTAAGAAGCTCAACAGACACAAGCTGTCTTGCAGTGTAACTAGGGGAGCAATGCCAAGCAGCTTAAGAGACAACCTTTCTTGTTGAGATCCTGACATTTGCCAATGGATAAGATCATATTTATGAGGCTTTTCAGCTTGCATAAGGTGAGATGTGACAAAGGACCTGGGCATCCTAGCTTTAGAGCTGAAAATTGTTCCAAATTATCTAAATTTAACCAACTAGAATTGTTGCTACTTCCCCGACAAAAGAGCTTGGTCTCTAAGAACTGCTTTCCTCATCATCTTTGTGGCATTGAAAAAAAAAAAAAAAAAAAACCTCTGGTCCAATGACATATTCTTTAAAGACACCTCTATTTGCCAATGCTCAACAAGCTCTTCACTAGGTAAATCAAGACCACATCTACAAAAGAAACAGCAAAAGAGATGGACATACATACATTTGAACCAGGTGAACATCACTACTTAACATCCTTTGACTAATCCTATGTTTTTCAACAACAACCATCAACAGAAGGAACCTCTACTGACATGTCACAAAACCACCACTTGCCTTTTGAATTTATTATTCCCTCATTGCCTGTGTATAAAACCCATAAAATAAGATGACTTGTGTGCACAGAGGAAATAGAAAAGAAAAAGAGGGGAAATGGCCTCAATTTAGCCATGTCCCAGTGCGCCTCCTCAAGCCATCAGTGCTTTACAATTACCTCTGACAACCTCTACAGTTTTTGACAAGACAAAGTGAAAAGGGATGGAAGAAAATTAGCTCTTGAGTTTTGCTAAGCCTAAAGAGGTGGTTTCTGTACTCGTTTGGGATGAACATCAGGACTGACTAGCCTGACTCTGACCATGTGGAGAAGAAAAAAGAAAAAAAAGAAAGAAAACAGACAAATACAAAGGGATGTGTGTCCATTTTTCACATTTTCACATGTGGTAAATGCTTGTGGAAATACAAATGGCCTTTACAGAAGCAGGTCGCTTGAAACAATTAAGGCCAAGGAAATTATGGCACGTGAAATCTAAACTGTCTAGTGGGCAATAGCTGAATCAGTATGAATAAGATTCCTCCAATGCATTAAAAAGTGATTATTTTTGTTTGAATAAATAACAAAAGATGCCTTAATGATGAAAAAAATTTTGGAGCTTCTCAAATATCAAAGTAAGCTTCTTTGCTAAAGATTAACTGCCAATAACATTCTTACTAATTTTACTCATGCAGAATTGCTTTATTTGACATTAACTTTATTTCTTGCAAACTTACATTTCCCTTCATCTCACAAAGTGACATTCACAAAGATCCTAGTACCTTTTTTACCAGAGCAGATCTCCAGGGCCAGGAGAGACCCTATCCCTCTGCTCTGACTAAAATACTACCTCTAGTGTCACATTACCAGAGCCTTAAAGTCACCCTAGCATTCTACCATGCTTCACATTACACCTGCTTGAGATGGCAACATCTTACATGAAATAAATGTTTGCTGACGCATCTCCCCATTCTGCTGGCAGATTCAAATCACGTTAACACCCCAAACATACCGTATACACACACTGAGAAGCCAGCAATTCAGAAGTTAAAAGGCAGCATATTGCACGAATGCTGTCTGCTCCCTTCCTCTTGTGGTTTCCAGCTCTGACTCTATTTGCTGTGCTTGATGAACTAGTAACAACTTGCTTGAGACTCTGCTTAATAGACTCAGCCTTTATGCCCAACAAGGGAACGTCCAATGGTTGTTTTTTTTTATTTATTATTTTTTTTCTTTTTTTTTTTTTTCCCCTTTCTTTTTTTTTTCCCTCTCCTCACCAAATACAGAATGCTCCAGGCTTTCTCCATGACAAAACAGCCTTAGAAAGCTACGCTGATGTCAAATGACTGCAGGATACTCGCAGTCCTGATCTGCTTCTGCAGCTAGCTAGGAGTGGGAATCGGCAGCTTGGTCCCTGCTTAAACATGGGGCTTTGCCATTTTTTGTGTTAGGGGAGGCATAGCCGCGAGTCCTCTTACTCATCCCTGTGCAGTCAGTAAGGCTGCCCTTGTGGATAGTGCTGATAACGTCAAAGAGAAATGAGGCTCAATCAGCAACATCCAAGACAAACCTCACAAGCACACAATTTCAGATACATTAGGGGTGTTAAAATCAATGTCACTCCCCAAGAGCAGTCCCACTGCATTCATAACCAGAGCAAGGACAACTCTGTGCACAGGGAAACACATCCATGTCTCATGGCTCCACTGCAACTGTGTCCCTTTGCCAGCTGCTCTGGTAGCACAAAACAAACCCAATGCTACTGCTGCATCAGGCACACGCCCTTCAGTCTTTTTCTCCCAGATGTTTTTCCACACAGATTTAGTGAGATCCATCTAAGAGTACATAAATTGGTACCAAAAGAAGAACAACTGCACATAAACCACAGATCTTGCTAGGCAGTTAAGTGCAGGTTCATGCTTGCTGGAAAAACAGCAAGCAACAGACTTTAGCATCACAAGAACTAAAGATCCTCACTTCTCCAACAGCTCAGGATAACAGGAGCAAAATCTTTACCCAAATCGCCTGAGTTCAGGAACAAGGCTACAGTCAACATCCCCAGCAATGGCCACAGACCAGCGCAACTTCCTCCACCACCCCACTCACGTGGGTTTTATTCACCAGATAGAGCCTGGCACAAAAAACAGCAAGTCATCAATGCAAAGGGAAGAGAGGACGAGGAGAATAAAGCATTTCTGATGAGGGAGAGCATTCAGCAGTTATAGGTGCTACTAATGAAGAAGGTAATAAAAGACCGAAAAAGCCTGCAGTAAGGGTGGGGATTTGATTATCAATACACTCATAAACACAAGCTGTTTGTTTTGGAAGGAAATTAAGATTTTTGGTAGCTTACTTTGAGCAATATTTGCACTGTTACTGAACTGAAAGGCATACTGGGATCTCTGTGACCACCAGAAGCTTATCTTTGGTGTTGTGTCATCAGAGGATATTAATATGAACGGCACTGGAAGGCACTTTTGGAGCTGCTGACATTCACACAGCATCGCTACTGCTACTTGCACAGTACAGGCTTACATTACTGTGCACTCTAGCACATACCTACTGTGTCAGAAAATTGTCATACAACATTACAAAGCTCCTTCACTTACAGCAAATTAAGCAAAAGGAAATTATCACTCTTAAATACTAAGTTTCTGTAGTTTTCTTTCAAATATGTTATTTTATTTGGAGATTTTCCAATAGAGTTCTGGTGACTTACATCACCCATAAATGCAAGACGCTGAACTTTTGGGAATTATACTAGGAGACTATTTCAACTTGGGAGTTAATTTTTGTTGTTGTTCTTTTAAAGTCTCATCCATGCTTCGCATGAAACCAAAAGAAGCATAGTAGATCCCAAGCCTTCTTGACTGTTTTCATAAGAGATTCCCAAATTGCAATAGACGTACAAGCTCTTAAGAGCACTGTTCTAGCAGGAGAGGATCTGCAAACACTTGTACTGTTCTCTGGCTTAGCAACAAGTTTCTATGCTACCAAGGAATTCCTTGTTCTTTAACCTTAAAAATAATAGCATATTTGAAGCTGAGGTGTACCACAATTTCACTACTTATTTTCCAAGCCTCTCCAGAAATCTCATTATTGTGCTAGCCATAGGTCTTTCACATTCCCAACTTCCATTAACATACAGTCAACTTTTATTTTTCGTTGCCTAATAACGTTAGGCCTTCCTGCTAATACAGGTGAGCAATTTAACTTGCTAATACATTTATAAAATGGGATTAACTTCTCCCTTCCTGAGACCACTTGCCCCAAAGCAAATCACCGCATCGCCATGCCTGTTTTAGTCTGGTGCCTAAAAATATATATATATATAAAATAATAATAAAAAAGCACAACTCGTTAAAGATAATTTATTTCAACAAATATACTGTAATGAAATGCTTTTACGATAATCGTTGCAGGCACTATACCTTCCTAAAACACTTGGATGCATCTCTGCAGCACCTCAACACGGGGAGGTTAGAGGGCGAGACGCAACAGGCAGGCTGCCCTTCCCCACGCACCCCGGGGAAGCTCCTGGCCCCTCGGGAGCCCTGCCCGAAGCCCCGACCCCCTCGCACCTCGCAGCCCCCCGGCAGGCGCAGCGAGCCCGGCTCGCCCCCGCCGCCCCACCGAAGCGAAAGGAGAGGGGAGGGGGACAGAGGGCGGCTCCGGCCCCGCGGCGTTTACCCTCCATCTCCTCCGCGCCGAGCCCTCCTGCGCCTCGCTGCAGCCGGGATCGGAGCTTCGCCCCACACTCCCCTGCCCGAGCAGCCCTGCCCCGGCCCGGCTGCCTGCGGGCCGCCTATTAATACCCGCAGCGCCGCTGGCCCGGCGCCAGCCGCCGCCTTCGCCGGGGGGGGCAGAAAATGGCGGCGGGGCAACGGCCCCCAGGGGCAGCTGTGGCTCTCAGGGGGCTCGGTGCCGAGCTCCCGTTTGGTGCCTGGAAGGGGAGCGGTGGTACAGACGTGCCTGTGCCTCAACCTGAACCCGCCCCGGTGCCCAGTGGAGCTTCGTCGTGTGTTATTTTTGGTTTTAGTCAAATGAGAATGGGTGTTTTGGCGTGTCGGGGGACTCAAGCTGAAGGGTGGTGGGCTGAGTCCCTGCATGGCAGTGAGAAAGGGGAATTAAAGTTAGTTTTGGTTGGTTTGACCTTTCTGCCTGAAGTAGAAAGGCTCTGCTCAAACACCCACATCTAGCTCTACTTGAGTCAACCTGAGAAATGCTTGAATTAAAGTTTAAGAGTTACAATACAACTAAAACATACTAATATCAATCTCAGGCCCTGGTTGCCTCGTCTATGACAGCTTGCACTAGAGAAGCTGCAATAGGTAGAATAGACAAGTTTTTAACGCCCATGAGCTGTCCTTCTTCTTGCAGGAAAGAGATTGCTGCTGCTTGTGACTGCATTCCTTTCAGAGAGCCTGGCCCCCAGAGGACAAACCGTCCGGGTGGGTGAGCGGTGGTGCTGGCACAG
This sequence comes from Nettapus auritus, assembly GCA_011076525.1. Lineage (NCBI taxonomy): Eukaryota > Metazoa > Chordata > Aves > Anseriformes > Anatidae > Nettapus > Nettapus auritus. The sequence continues at coordinate 42,772,806 of CM021766.1, forward strand.
TCAGGCCCTCCCAGGGAAGCTGGCTTTGCTGCCAGGCCTGTACAATTGTGCTTACGCACCATGGCTAATCAAAGCCCTGGCACGGCATCAACAGCCATCAAAACCTATTTTCAGGCCTCCATGTGAATTGTGGCTGACCTCATTATTCCAGTTTATTCCAGGGCATGAACCCTATTCAATGCTATACATGCATTCCTAATTCTAATCCCTTTAGTTCCTGATAACTGCTACCATCATATCTAATATATGAAAAAACAAACAAACAAACAAACAAACAAAAAAAAGCACTTTCTTTTTGACAAAAGGTGTTAGCGCTGTAGTCACAAGAAGGTCTGAAAATGTCAAAAAATTAACTACCAGAGCCCCCAAAAACCCATTTTTCATTAAAATTCAAGCCCGATTCAAGTTTGGCAAAGATTTTTGGAAGCTACTGAAATATTCAGGCGTGAATTAAACATTTATTCACTTGTAGTATCCTTGTTTTCCTTCTTTGTGAGAAAACAAATGTACCCCTTGTCTAGATACAACTGCAGCCTGTACCAAGTCATTAATAACTTCTACTAGTTGCAGAAGGTAATTTTGTAGCCCTGTGGATATCCTACACGCAAGAGATAAGTATTTGAACCTCATTGTGATAGATAGAAATGGTAGATATCACTAAATTAAAAGTTAGTAGTTGCCTGGGAACAAGTAATCTTGGCCTGATTACATTCACTGTGGGTAAGTGAAGGACAAACCCAATCAAAACTGTGTATTTCTGCTGTTTCAAAAGAGCTAATTTCCTCAAGCTGAGAAGAACAGTGAGGGGAACTGACAAGGCAAAAAAAAAAATATTTAGTGAGAACTCCAAGAGAGGGACTCTTAAAGTCTCTATTAAATGTCCAAAACACTATGATTTTGCAATCACAGAAGACAGTAACTTTCTGTTAAAAGCTCAAAGGTGGCAGTCAGAAATAAAATCAAAAACAAAGAGAAATTATATAAATTACAGTTGATATAAAATACAAGTTACAATATCAAAAATTGATAAGGGAAGTTGATAGTCAGGAAGAATCTGGTTGTTATAGCTAAAGACAAATGAAAAATTTTAAGTGTGTTAGAAATAAGAAAAATGGTGATATTGGCCCATCAGTAAATGTTCCTAAGTGGTGGGTTTTTTTGCTGATGCAGGAAATGTATGTTTAGAAAATACTTTGGTACTACAACAGAAACAAGTACATGGATCTCCTAGGGACTATGAAGAACTGCTCAAGCCTGCTAGTAATTAAGAAAGATAGGAGCCATGACCACTCCCTTACGACCAAACTTGGATAATTTTTACTCCCCTGCTGATGTTTTAATAGACTTTGGAATACTTGGGAAATTCCAAAGGGGTGCTAATGTTATACCAGTAGTCAGAAAAGGACTAGTGACAAGAAAATACAGGCCAACATCAGAACCCTCAACAGTGATGTGAATAACAGATTTCATTTTAAAAGGTCTCAAAGAAAGGAACAGAAATAAATCCAGTCTTTTTTATGAAGACCAGGTCTCATCAAACTTTTCTAAATTTATTCTTTGATGAGATTGCTCATTTGGGTGAGTGCATATTGATGATTTTAGGCTTTTATGACAGTATGGAAGAAAATATAGTACCCAATGATATCATTAAAGTACACGCTGAATTGACTAAGACTTGCCTAAATGACTGATTACAAAAAGTAGCTGACTGTAAGGACCTTCATCAAATGGGAATGCTTCTGTGAAAAGGTGGTCACATCAGAAAATGGCGTAAAGATGAGAAAAATTGTAAGGGTAATAAGGACTATGTATCCAGGTGAAATAATCTGAATTAAATGGTGAAGTGGGCCCAATCCAATAACATACACTTATAGTTAGTAAATTCCTATAATAAAAATGAAGGATTGTAGGTGCTCTGTGCTGAAGGAGACTGCACTTGCTGGAAATGATTTAGGGCTTGTAGTCACCAACTCATCATAAATCCTCACTTTGACAGTGTAACGAAGGATTAATCTGCATCAGGGGAGTAGGAAGTAGGGAGATAGTTTTATCTCTGGATATATCACTGATGAGACCAATCTTGTATGCTGTGTTCCTGTCCATGTTGTGGGAAAAAAAATACTGAAAAATTACAGAGGAGGCAGATTAAGAGCTGAAAATGGGATCTGAGAACTGAAGAAAAATGCTGTTAAGTCAAACTTAAACAGCTCAATCTGTTTATCAGATCAAAAAGATTGACTTGATTACAGCATATAAGTACCTCTATGGAGGAAAAATACAGGAGTCTGAAGGGCTCTTTAATCTAGTGGAGAATGGCATAACAAGAAGCTGCGATAGCAGCTGAAGTCAGATAAATTCAAATGAAGCACTCTATTTTTCTTCTTAAATTGACAGCATGTCACTGGAACAAGCTAACGAGGGCAACAAGATTTTTTTAATGTTTTTGTGTCTTCCAACCAGGACAAGATGCCTTTCTGGAAGACAGGTTTTAGCCAAGTGCAAGTTACTGTCCTCAGTGCTTGTACGTTTATGAAATATAATGACGTAGGAGACAGAGGAGATTGGACCATATAAATAAGTGGTCCTTTGTGGTCTTCATCGTTTCTTGTTATAGTAAGTAAATACAAGAAGAGGTGGCTACCGGTGAGCATCTGCTCAAGATGATATTCTTTATCAACTGACTGCAATCAGTCTGTGTGAAAAACAGTGTGTAGGATTTAAAATGATCATAGGACTGGAGGCATTCTTGGCAAGCAGAGTATGAAATATCAAAAGACAATCAACGTTAGTCACCTTTTTCTCATTTGTCAGTGCACTAAGCTGACAAGGTTTCAATTCATCTGGGTCACAAAGGAGCTCAGAAGAGCTTAAGGAGAAGCTGAAGGGACAGAAGAATGAATCCATTAAAAACAGGCCTTCAGATTAAGATAGCATGACAATTAAACTGCAAGCTTTGAAACTCTGGCAGACAAACCAGACAACTAATTCTATATGCAATATTACACTAGTAAATATACATCAGTTTTAAATATTTATATGTTTCTTGCCCAGCTTGTGCATAAATGAATCGAGTTACTTCACCTGAAGCTATGATCCCCCATAATGAGCTGTGGTATGCAATGAAGACTAAAAGGTTTGACACTGACAAGTAATACCTAGCTCTCTGAAAGCAGCCAGGACCACACAACTGAATTGTGTTGCACATAAACTATTGAGAACTATGCTTAAACATTGATGAACTAACATTCTTCTTAAATTGTTGTATTTGCTAGGATGTGAACCTGCATCTTCTCTCTTCTGTTCACAAAGTTGATATGGCAACATTTACCTCAATGCCCTTTCTGTTCTCATCATCTTCCCCTCTCCCTGAAGTTTGTTACATGGAGACACAGCCTTTTCATCAAGTACAGAACCTCTTAACCTATACAGAAAACTGAAAGCCATGAACAGATAGTTAAAACAAAACAGTGGAGCAACAATACATTCCTTACTGATGGAAGAAAGAATAAAGTGGGAGAGAGAGAATTCATTTTGGAGTTACCATGTAAACTTTATTTCAGTTCCGCTACCCCAAAATCCAAAGAACAGTTTTTCCAAACAAGAAAACAATATTGTTCAAAAAGGTTTAAAAGATGTTAAATACCTAATTTTGATATGCAAACCTTAGCACTCTATGGATGTTTCCAATTTGTGTATATTATTCAGATAAAATGCAGGCCCTTTAGAAAGTGTTAAAGATAGAAACTTTCAAAATCACCAGATACTTTTGCAAGTCTAACCTGGAAGCTGCATAAAGTAGCATCTTACCTGTTTTTCTGTGTTTTCACCAGGAGAAAATGTGGACTCCATTTTTTGAATTACAAAGTATTCCCAACTCTAAATGAAGTAAACAAAAGCTGCAGGATCACTGAGCTTCCGAAAATCAGATCCTAGGGCATTAATAATTGAAGTGTCATGGCTACCTCTATTGGTATCCACATCACCTATGGAACTCAAACATTAGTAGTCCAGTGCAGGTAACTGAGATGGGAAAGAAAAAGGATGAAGAGGTTGAAGGGCATTCATTACCTTTTCGATGCCTAGAGGCATAATGTTGCTGTGCTACTGGAGGCCAGCCGAAGGTGAAGACTGATCGTTCTATGCAGTAAAGTGAAGAAGTAGTTAGACTCTCAAGTTGCAGCATCTGATGCCTTCAAAGGAGCACTATTACATTAGCTGGCTGGCAAAACACATTGTTCAGAACAGCAAGGCTTGAAACAGCAAAACATCAGTAGGTGAGTCTTGGACCCTAAAGGCATCAGCAAAGACAACAGAGCCAGCAGTAGGAATAGTGCATTCAAGCAGCCAGATATCACTACAGGACACTTTCTGGAGATTTTACTTGGCATAGCAGAGGTGATTAAATGTCATTCCCTTGAGACACACATAGGCTACATCTTCTTTCAGACATAGCATCTTCAGCTATCCAAAGGTCACACATACTATGAAGAGTCCAGGTGGAGGAAAGCACAGGGAACACTTCTCAAACTGCAATAGCCTCTGCGTTCTTAGGAGGCAGGGCAAGGAGCTATCAAATGGCAGAACTGGCTGCTGTCTCTGCAGTTGGTCCCAGGGGCAGGGTGAGCAAGAGACAATAGCAGCCTAAAATAATTGGAGGCACTGACAGGACAGCCCATCATTCCATCGCAGGCTTGGGCTAGACTATGGCAACCCCATGTCACTAGCTTTACCCTCACTTGCTGCTCAGGTGGAAGCTCACTCAAATTGGTGGAAGTCTTTTGTGGTTTCATAGACCCAGTTTAGGTACCCATGTTTTGTATTTAAATTTAATAAATCACGTCTATATTTTCTTGGAAAAAAAAAAAAGTGTAGTGAAATCTAAATGCAGCTATTTATAACTCTTGAACATGCAGACTTTCAGGACTGGCTTTTGTTTTGTTGATTCAACACAATAACGATTACAGACCTAACTGCTATTATTCCCATGTTTAATAAAAGAAGCCTTGCACCATATATTATTAAAGTGTAGGCTACCTAAGATGCTTGATCTTAAAATTGTAATACTATTTTTGAAGAACTTGTGCATCTTGTATATTCTCCTTTAATAGTGATGGCAAACCAGGTCATCCCGTATCCCTTTGCTAATGCTGGCTTTGGTGGGAGGCAAAGGAATGTAACACCTCATAGCAGGAGGAACCTTGCAGGACTTGGGAATCAACACAATGCTTCACCCACTGTGTTTTAATTAGATATTTTCCTGGGGTAGATATGTTCTCTAGCAAAGATCCTCATGATAAAATAATGCTTAACAAATCTCATTACTCAGGTTTATGAAGTCACTTGCCCCTTCTGTAATTCAGAGGGATTAAATCACTCCTGCAAATTAAAAATAGGACGATCAACCGATTAGAGCAGGGCTTCTGTGTGCTATTTGAATCAGGCAGACAAAAGAGTGAGCAGAAGCAATAAGGAAATCACATTCAAGTATTGTAACAAATAAATGAGGTTATTTCAAATTTCAGGCTCTAATTTCATCTCAAGATGTCATTGATTACAAAGAAAAAGAGCCTATAAGCTTCATTCTTATTGTTTATTGCATTATCAAAATCTTTGATAGCCATATAATTTGTATTTGCCTGTTTCATTGTGTTCCAGGCAGAAAAGCCTAGGGAAAAAAGACTAATAAAAGAAAGGTGTTTTCATCCTTATCTATCTGTACTTGATGTGTTTAATAAACAAAAGTACTAGAATACACATAGCTGCCTTTTTCTGCCTTTTTTTTTTTTTTTTTTTTTTACATGCAAGTGTGTCAACATGCTTCTTCAAGCATCAAAAGAGAAAAAGGATCAAAAAGGAGGGACTGAGAAAAATTAGAGAAACACCAGATACAGCTCTACTGCAGTCCCTGCAGCTAGTGTGGGCACGTATGAGCTATCTTTAAACTAGCGAGCCTGTATATTGCTAATGGAGTAGCAAAAGTAGCACAATGCTCAAGGCAAGCTGCAGACTCTCAGATACCTCAAGGCTGGGTATTTTGCACATGGCCCATGTGGAGCTACATGCTGCTGTCGCCAGAGTGCTACCATACACAAGGCTGTCACGCAGTATTATATGTGCTGGCAGAACAGATACTTGGTTTATCTTGGAAGTTAGCAGATAAAATCTGCGTATTAAGATAACAAAAGTTGAAGGTGCAATTAGTAAAAATACAAGGTTTGACTCATGAGAGTCAGCTGCATCAGTTAGACTCTTCCATGGTGGCTCTTTTCCAAGATATTTTATAAACATGTTTAAATCAAGCCTGATTCACTAGATACTCTTGAGACAACTCTACAGAGTACAACAGTAGGGGAGATGAGGTGGAGAAGGGACAAACTCTCCAGCCTTACATGTTGAAATATCAGAAAACTTTTTTCTTCAAAATATCCTATGCACTTGATTTTCCACATAAATTAGCTTGCATGTTTGTTACTTCAACAACAACAACAAAAACAATTCTTGTATTTTTCTAAAAGAACAACTAGGAAATTTTAAGCTAGTCTAAGTATATGCAATCCTGAAATACATCTGTGGCAAAAGCTGCCATTTTCACATTAGCAACGCATAAAATAAGAGGCATTCAAATTGTTTCTGTAATCAGGATTTATGTCCTTTGCAACCTGCAGTCACCAAAAAGTAACAAAAGCTGAAGAAATGCACACCATCATGTCTAACTCTCCATACAGCATAGGGCACTGTGTGGAAACACTTGGAATTATATACAGGTACCTCGAAGTGGAACACGTCTACAAAGCCTTCCAGAGCATGTAACCACATCTTGTAAGGAGGGCTAATGCGTGAATTTCCTGTCTCTGTAAACTTCAGAAAAAGAATGAAGCTTATATCAATTCCAGACAGACTTTATATGAATTCTTTTTTTTTTTTTTTTTTTTGCAAAACAAGAGTCGTGGACCACCTAAGACTGAGAAAGATGCAAAGCAGCAGGCAATTTCTGAACCATACTGAGCAGTGTTATTTAAAGGGGGGGAAAAAAAGGAGCCTGTGGGTTCTGCAAATGAAATGACTCCAGCATTCACTTGTACATAGCAAATGTAGAATTCTACATACAAACATTGAGCATCATGAAACTGAACTAGGAAAGACAAAAAAAAAAAAAAAAAAAAAAAAAAAGTTACCTGATTCAATTTCTTGTAATTGTACTAAGACCTGTTTTGGCCAAAAATCTAGGGTGAAAGGAAATCTGCTGTATGTAGGCACAGCAATAGTTGTGGCTGGGATATAGAGACTAGGCAAAGGCAAGAAGGAAACAGATGTCACCAGCCCACACGAAGGACAAAGTATTATTTTTTTTTAATGGTAACATGCTTTAAATAATGCAAGTATCACATGTAGATTAGAAAGCTAGTTTCAGTCAGGTGGCTTAATACTTCTCTGTCTTTTAGGAGAAAAGAAGCAGCAATAAGGAGAGGAGTGACTTCATCAGGACAGTGTTTGCTACATGAAACCAGAAGGCACTTCTGGCCTCTGTCAGCTCTCTCATGATAGCATAGTCAGGATTGAGGGAGTTAAATGGCCCTTCTGGCTCCCTGTATGCTGTTGGTTAAAAAGCACATCTATGCCAAAGACTGTTATTGTGATAACTGGAAAGAGTTTTAATATCTAGGGCTCCATGTAGAACATAAAGTGACCTGTTACTTTCAATGGACACACATTCAATTGCAATGAGAATCTGACATGATCCATCAGGTTTTTGTGTAGCTTTCAGAGCACTGAACTACATTGCCATCTACAAATAGGCAACATACACAACAAGATGGCTCTGCAAATACAAGCTAAATATCAAGAAACAGAGATGACTGGGAATTGGGCACAATACAGTGCATATCTGGAATGTCTATAACTTTTTTTTTTTTTTTTTTTTTTTTTAGTTATTTCCCCCAGCAACTGTTTTCTAGTGAAGGGAAAAAAGAAAACAAAAAAAAGTTAGGTTGTTACAAAGTACCTTTTCTAAGATCAAAGGAGATAAACAAGATATATAAGCACCTCTCAGGACAAGAGCTTTATGCTAAGCAGCTCACTCCTCTTAGCATACTTTGCTTTTAAATAACTTTTCAAAAAGTTCCTATTGTTAGATTAAGGCCAACAGCTTGCATCCAGACAATATGGTGTACAGAAAGGTCAGGATACTTCCAATGACTTTCTGAAAGTAAGTTAGCTGGTACACTTCTGAGAGAGCTGGGATCTGTATTCTCATCTCCTGTGTCCTGTGTAGTGCCCTGCATCTGGAGTACATTTTGTTCTGAGACTGAGCCAGTGATATAAAATCATTATACACACAAACACAAATATATTTGAGTAGGAGAAAAGCATATCCTCTTTACTGAAAGACTGCAACCCCTGTTTCTGCTTCTTAAGGACCAGAAAGAACATTTCTCCCGAAGAAGACACCCATTGAAAGCACCATCTATTTCTGTTGATAGGGCTGAAGCAAAGCTAGGACAGGCCTACCTGAGAAAGGTGCTGATATAAGATGTGGTACTTAATAAGTACAGCACAACCCTTTTTTCTGGAGTATAGTTTTGACATGAGTACCTATGGAACTTTGCAATATGATTAATATGTTATTGAAAAAAGAAGAAAATAGAATTTCCAGTGCAGAAATGGCAGTGTGCAAACACATGGCAGAAAAGGAGAAGTTTGAACCCAGAGAACCTTTTGAGAGTTTTCAGCCACATTTTCACTTTGGCAAAGACATTCACAACTGAACAGCTGCACTGGAGCTGTGTGTTCCTACTCCTTTCCCTATCAAACACTTCAGGAAATACTAGGTGTATCTGAACTGGTCTCTTGAAAACCGCAATTCACACCATATATTTAAGACTTCTTTCTAGAAGGAAAATTCGAGAAAAAATTAGTCAGCTGCAAAACAAAAGTTGCAGCTTGAAGAAATGGTTCTGAGTCCTGGATCTTTCAGTTATGTGGACCCTTTTTCATAGCGTGTGCTGCTCTCAGACTGCCCAAGCAGGAAGAAGGATTAATTATTTCCAAGATATGTATATATATATATTTTATTTCATCATTCAGAACTGACTTTCTTCATACACATCCTCCATTCAAACCTTTAAGGCATTCTTTGCTAAGGCATCTTTTCTCTTGAGCTTTCTTTGGATTGTACAGGTAAAGAAATGCAGACTGATTGCTCACTCAAGCGGTTGTACTCAAAACAGTAGAGATGACAACACTGCGTAGTCTTCTGTGCTTGACAACACAGAAGGATACGGATACAAAAATCTATTCTACAGCCATATCAGAAAGAGCAAAGCCAAATGAGTCACAAAGTACAAGGCCCACCAGCACTGCAACTGAAAGAAATCAAAAGGACCTTCCACCTTTGTTTTAGGACAGATGCCAGTACCGTTTTACAAATAAACTGAACTATAGGGAGTATTTGACAAGTATATAACTCTAAAATGTATAAACATACATACTGATAAAAATTAAACAAAGAGCAAATGCATCATTTTAACACGTTCTTTTAGTGCCTACTTATGTAAAGTAGTACAGAGTGGTATATAACACATTTAGGCATAAAGATGCCGTTAAATTATATACTCCTCGACCAACTGTGTTCCATTAAAACCAGTTACATTCCCTCCTGAATCATAACTGCCTTCAAACATTTAATGTCAACAGCAACATAAAACCAAAACATGCCATTTTGCATCATCTGTGCTGTATCCTTCACACAAGCAATCCATTTCTAAGGGTTTGAATTTTAGTGTCAGCGTAGCAGTTGAGACATAGAAAAACTAACAAAATCACTGAAACAGATTCTGTTACGACTGGTATTTAGAAGTGCTAAATCAGTAGCTCAAATCAGCATGCTTAATTGCCTTTTAAGATAGGGCTACTTACATTGATACAGATAATTCTTCTTAATCATGTAGCTATTTGATTCCTCTTCAAAGGTCAATACCTGCAGTTCAGATTTTTTCAATTAATAGTTTTAATCCACTAATATAAATTGACCCACTGCAGAAAAAAATAAGTATCTGAGTCTACTTCCAATTATGCAAGATAACTTGCTAGGGCCATTTTATTTATTTATTTATTTATTTATTTATTACAATATCTGGACAATGGACATAATATTATTTTTTACCCTTCTCTGTTAATCCATTAATATGTTTTTTTTTTAATCCTGGTCCCTTGTTACTCAGTTCATTCACAGTGATGGTGTGGCAATAAGGGCTTTTGATCCATTCTGGGTGCTTCGGTTTCATTTCAGATGTCTAACAAATTCCTGAATATCCTTGGTACTAGAATGAATGAATGGCACAAATTGTACCATAATTTTTCAAGCAAAAACCTCTGTCAATAGCAAACAGAAATTTTTACTTAACAAGTCTTGCTCTGGATATCTTCTACAGTTTACTGATCCCATTTTTTCCGAGGCTGGTGCTAAGAAATGGTGCAGTAATGGAACTTCAAGTGTCCCAAAGTGTACACTCTTTTTGTTTCACAAAGAAAATGAAAGTTTATTGGAAGAAATACATTAAGTGTCTGACCAGGCACAGAATTATTAGAAAAATATCACATTTTTAATTTTGTTACTCTGAGGCTTTTTACAGTATTCTAATACAACAATAAAAGTCAGGTTCTAATTAGTTTTATAATAAGGCAGGCTGTCAAAAAAGGAGAGAGCTAATTAGTATTTTCTCCCTTACCAGTCCAAAAATTCAATTCAATAAAAAGGTTACAGCAAAATGGTAAAAACATAACTGCATTCAGGGGGTTTCCAGAATCTACTTGGCACTAAAAAGAATATGGAACTCTTCTTACATTAGAGTATTAGAAACCAAGTATTTCCCACCTATTAGGAACAAATTATCCATTTATATGTGAGACTTTAAAAAGGTTGCAACTCAGAGTTCAGTTTGCTGGGTGATTTGTGTGCTGAAATGCCATAGACTCTTTCACAGCCCCCTCTTTGCAGTGTCCCACTCCAGAATGCTATATATAACTTCTTGGTGTAAAGAATGGACTGAATCTTTCACTTGATTTCTCTTACATCTACTCATCTGCATGCTTTTTTTGCTGAAAGGCCAGAAGCATATGGTCCTTAGTGGCCTTGAAACCCCATGAGGTAATTTAAGAGACATTGTCTATGATACAGAGTCTAAAAGTTAGCCTAGTTTGACAGCAGTCCCATATAGAGGGTTTGAATTTATAAAAAATGCACAGGAGTTTATAAAAAATGCCAGATTTTCTATCTGATCCTTGTTACTATAGACAGCAACAGTGAAAAAGGAGGTAGACACATATGGTGGCAAAGAAGCAAGCCAAGAGACCACACTCCTGTGCTAATCTCTAATGAGCCCTTTCTCCTTCCTCTCGAAGCAAGGACTGACTGGAAAACAAACAAACATAAAAAGTTTGCTTATTTTCAGAATCTTTATTTATTTTTATTTTTATTTTCAGTCAGTCAGAGTGTGTATCAGCATCACTGCCTCCATAAATGATACTGCCAGACAACTTAATTACCTATCTCAGAGGCCAGAGGCCAGTGAGAAATCTGCACAGGCATGGAGGATAAATCCAAATCATGATGCATCTGGCTCAGGCATCACGTTAAGCTTGTCTCCAAGTATGGAACCCCCAAATTCTTTCAGGGGATGTTGGCAGGGAAGGCTTGGAAGGTTTTGGTCTGCATCAATAGCACGAGGGATTGTTTACTCTGCAGGACCTTCCAGATTTCTTTAGCAGACCATTTCCCTTATAGTTTAGAGTCTGAACACACTTGTAATGCCCCCAGTCTCTTCTGCTCTCTTCCTGTAGCATGGTGTGCTTCTTTGTTTCAGGCTTTTGTATTATGGACTTTTATGTTACCACAGATCTGTCAGAAGTGTTCTGTGGCTCCTGGGATATACACAGAGTAGCATTTCTGTCGGTTTGTCTGTACTAAACATTTATCACAGGGCTGCCTGCTACTGCTAAGGACTAAATTTGATGGCTTGTGTGCTTCCATCCAGATCCCTGCTCCCTCCAGTTGGCCCTTCCAGTTTACGCATTAGCCAGCTTCAAGGATAGCTCCCAGGAAATGTGCTCCAAATCTGTCCTGCCCAGCCACTGAAAGGAAAACTAGAAAGTCTCCAGAGCCATCAACACAGCATAAGCACAATACTGCTGTTAAAACAAACAATAAAAGCAGAGATTTCTCAGTCTGACTGCAGCTGCTGCTGCTTCCACCATCTCCTTTCTCACCCCAGGGAATCAAACTTCATACTGCAGATGTTTTCACAATACGTCCCCCCGCCCAGTTGCCTGATATATTAACACCAGACGGAAAACAACACGGTTTTTCCATCTACCCTTTCCTCTAGCTGATTGTAGTCCTTGGTCTGCAGGTTTTAGTCCTTTCCCCCCTGAAATTTCATCTCATTTCAGACATTTTAAGCCTCAAACAACCTACCATCATTGCCACGTTTGCAATTCCAAAGACAGTAGTAAAGAGTGGTATTGAGGATAAACAGCATAATCAATGTGCTACCTAGCTCCTGCCCTGAACTAGTTTAGGCATTATAAGGAAAAATGCTGTCCCATACAACTCAAGAGAATGAATCACTATTAACTGCAACAGAGTCAGATTTTCTGCTGTGGTGACTAAAGCTCTAAGTACTTTATGCTGAAAACTCCCTCTATGACCACCGTCAGAGGACCTGAATCAATTAGTGAGGCATTTGGAGGAAAATATGAAGGCATTAGTAGATCCACATTTATACACATACCCTCCTTTATACATTTTCTTTCTCCAATCCATCAATATACCTGACCCACTTTCTAAATCCCCGTTGTTGCAGATGTTGCTGATGCAAAACCTATTTCAGCTTATCGAGAATATACATTCATCAGAAAAATAATGCAGTGCAGCAGTGTCTTCTTCTGCCAGGAGCAGCTGGAATTATTGCTTACTTGGTCACCCCAAGGCATTCGTAATTGGGAGGCAGGAGAGTCATGCGCCAGGATAGGTTGTAAAAGACTCGTTTTATGCCAAAAGCAGGTTGGGAATGTCTTTGTAAGTACAGCAAATGGTTTCATTTATACCTTAATGAAGGCAATTTTCTTGGATTTCATTTTTGTGGTTTGCATTGAAGCATTTGATCTGGTGTAATAAAGATTCAAGTAACATACATTTATGATGGCGCAGTACCAAAAACTGTTACTCCTGTCTGAAACAAAAATCATAGTTTCATGCTAAGAAAAAAAAAAAAAAAAAAAAAAAAAAAAAAAGAAAACTCAAATTTTTTAGTAGTCAGAAATGAAACAGAGGATTTAACTTCACAATGAAGTAAAGTTAGTTTAACCAAAACTGATTTTCAACTCATTTAAAGTCATTTAAAATTTACGTTAATTTAAATTAATTCAAACACAAAGTGTGTTTGTTTAAATCCTACTTACCAAGTTTAAAACAAAATCGCATTATCTCCCAATGTGCCCGATAGTTTGCAACACCAAAGAAGGTGGGTTTCCATGAAGATACCAGACTGTGAATGGAAATGGCTGAGGCATGAGTACACATTTCTTCCTGCCAGGTCTCCTACAGGAACAGTAACTGCTGGCAAAGGGAGGGTAGCAAACAGCAAAGGGACTGTAAGACTTAAAACAATGCAGCTGTTTTCTTAGCAACTGCTTAGCTTGAACAGCAAACACAGTTCTAGCAGCTTCACCAAATGGATGATAAGTTGTTATCTCCTGCCACATTATCTTGCTTGGCCACAGTCTCAGTGGAACTACCAGTGATGAAAGTAAATTAGCAGCCTAGCTCCAGAGGAAGAAGGCTTGTAGGCAAGGTTGTCCCTCCTTACTTCTTCAGTGACATTGCTCTCTGCATCCAGCCGGGTTCACCACCAGGGCTGTTCTCTGCAGTTTCCCAGTGGAGCTCCCTCCTGTCCTCATCTCTTTTCATGGGGTGACTGAACAGATAGATGTTTCCATCCCTGAACGAGCCTGACAGGAGCCTTCCCCTTGTCAGATGGAATTGTTACTTATTGCTTACTACTTAATAATACTTATTACCAATTACTAAACTGTACAGGCTCTGCTTTTGACAACACTGTGGCCATTTCTGTGAACAACTGGCCTGGGAATCAAAAGTGTTAAAAGTCTTCAGTGTAGCACTCTCTAGACTACTGACTCCCAAACATTTTAGACTACATCCCACTTCAGTGAACTAATAACTGTCTTGCAGTTGATAATAACACATGGCTCTTAGGCTTGACTGAGGGCTCTGCAGAGCACAGAGCTAGCATCTCCCCATCTACACATGTGAGTGCAGGCCAACATGACCCCAGAGGTCCATGTGTTGAGTTTTACTGCATAATGCAGAAACATCCTCCAAGATGTCAAATGCCTCTGTAGAGCATTCAGAGAAGTCTCTCTGCAAAGATCAAGGTGCAGGATTGGAGGCAAAGACAGTCATACACAAAACTGCACCATAAAAAGCTCTTTCCTCATACCTTTTCCTAGATAAATAAAACCTACCTCCAAATGATCACATGCTACTTTAAAAATATTAATAACAATCATATTCAAGAATATTATCAACTTATCAGCTTATCAGAAAACATGTTAACTGGAATTTTCTAGGAAAAAAAATAGGGCCTGGAGTTCCCAGAGGCCTTTATATTTTAACCAAGTGACTGGATTATCATTATTCTCCTAAAAGCAGAAAAAATAAATTAAGATAATAGTCATGCCATAGGGGAAGAGAACACTGATCCATTTTGACACTTATGACTTTCAGATCATAGACCTATGACAACAGTACTGTCCTGCCAAGCTATAAAAAATGAACTGGATGAAAATCACCTAGGGAATGCTAATTAGTGCTATGCTTCTCTGTCCACCTCTGACCTACCACGTGTTGAACTGCTGCTTCTTTTCGCTGCAACAGAAAGTGAAAGAGTGACATTTTCTGACATTTTTTTGCTGGGCTGCATTGACCATTCCAACAACAGATGAGGTTATAGGAGATACATTTGTTAGGTCATCTTATAACTGAGCTGAAAAACATGCATTTTTAGGAATGGAAGGGAAGGCTTGTACCAAAACACAGGATTATGGCTACATGATCAGAATTGTACAGGACAGAGTACCTCGAGGCAAAAGCTTGAAAATACTTGGCTCAGAGCAGCAACATGCAAATACACACTTTCCATAGGAAGAAACTATTTCAGTCCAAAAAGAAATTATTTAAGATTCAAACTGGGGCAACACTTCCAAGTCAAAGGTACCATCTGGTCATTTTTTTTTATTTTTATTTTTATTTTTTCCTTGAGGGAGCAAAGGTTTCTTACCCCACTTACACATTCATAGTCACAGAATATTAAATCCTTCCAAAGTGAATGAAGTAAGGAGAGAAGGAGTAGATTCTCATCTTTTCTAAGTTTATTTAATTTTGATGGAAATTGTTAGCTATTAATAGCAGATGTTCTTTGCCTTGCTGGTCAGTGTTGTTGATAATCATTATCATTACGATCCTACCATCACAGTAATCATCATCATAATTTGCAACAGGGGAACTTAAAATACCAATAAGTTCAATCTTAATCTGTGAGACTCACTCTGATTCAGCTAGTCTCCTCACCAAGACTGAAACAATTTTAATAATTAGCCCTCCAGAGGAGTGCTACAAAGATGATCAGAGGGCTGGGGCACCTCTCCTATGAAGAATGGCTGAGAGAGCTGGGGATGTTCAGCTTGGAGAAGAGAAGGCTCTGAAAAGAGCTTATTGCGACCCTTGAATACTTAAAGAGGTCTTATAAAAAGGATGGAGAAGGATTCTTCACTCAGGTAGATAATGATAGGACAAGGGAGAATGGACTTCAAGAGGATAGATTTAGGTTAGACTTTAGGAGGAAATTCTTCACTGTAAGGGTGTCAAGGCACTGGAACAAGCTGCCCAGAGAAGCTGTGGATGCCCCAGTTCTGGAGGTGTTCAAGGCCAGGCTGGATGGAGCCTTGGCCAACCTGATCTAATGGGAGGTGTCCCCTAGGGAACACCCTATGGTAGGGGGGTCGAAGTGAGATGATCTGTAAGGTCCCTTCCAACCCAGGCCATTCTATGACTTTATGAATTAAAACTTGGTCAAGATAAGTTATTTTTAAAAGGTTCTCTGAAATAAAATAGATATGTATGTAGGTGTGACAGAACAACTTTTTCCAATAATGAAAATCATCTAATACTCTCAGGAAATCTGTAAAAGTTTTATGGAGAGTTCACATCATCACAGATTAGATCACCAAATTACGTGTGTTTTTCTTGCAAGAGGAAGGGAAATGAAAATTAACTGATGTATTTTGAAGTCATTAATGACCTCAGGCCAATTTTTTCCACAATGTTTAATCTAACAAAGATTTCAGCCTTCTCAGCCCCAGCAGTCTATACCCAAGTACAACAGATGTACTTTTTTGTTTGTTTGTTTTTAAACAATAATAGAACAATAATAGGGCAAAATTTTATTTTGATTTCCTTTGAGAAGCGTTCCCTATATTGATATTCTTAAAATACTATACCTGAATCGGCAATCTGCTAAACATTTTGAAACATTTTGAATCAGCTTAACATCATCATGAGGTAGATAAAATGCTATGAAGTGGACAAAGTGCATGAAATATTGACTACAGACCAAGTGAAAAGCAAAGGTGTTAAGATAGGTACTTGGAAAAGGAAATGGAAAAAAAGAACATCAGGAGCAAGATTTCTCAGAAATCCCTTTCCTTCCAATATCAGTGACCTATGCAGATCCCAATCAGATCAGACTCTCTGCAGACTCAGAGGGCAAAGGATGAGAAAAATCAGAGTTCTTCCGAGCAGCTGAGATGAAGACAGGTCTCAGGAAAGAAGAACATACCACTGCAAAGGCTAAAGGCCAAAGGAAGCAGGCAGAGGACCAAGCTTAGGTCTCTCTGCCAAGAGAATCCAAAAGAGCAAATTCCAACTTCTAGAAATATCAGACAAGAATCTCTAAGCAGAGATAGCAATTGAGAGCGTATAAGGACATGGTACCCAATGGGTATGTGCACACAGATGGAGAGGCCAAGACTGTTAAGTTCAGAATCGATTTCCCAGAAATCAATATTTAGGATATCAGTGCTCAGGCATAATGGAAAAGAGACACGGTCATGAATCAAAGAGCCTGGATTTAAGTTCTGGCAGATAATTGGAGGAACTTGGGGTGCCAGCAAATGTGGAGCTGCAGACTCTGGACCTGAAAAAAATATATATATATCAAAATCACATTTGTTTGAAAATTTGTATGTCAGACAAGTATATGCAAGACTAATTTGCAGGAGGGAAATGAAAACTATATTCTCTACAACACAAATAATAACAGGGATCTGCAGAGGGGACATCAGTAATATTCTCCAATTCTGTGATTTATGTAGTACCTGTATTCTGTATATTGTGCTTTCAGATTCCTTAGAATAGCAAACCTTTTTTTTCAGAGTCACTTTCACATATTAAAGAAGGTATTCACATAGCCATCATGGAGGAAATCACTTTGGTTTGTTTTGCTTTGTTGTTGTTGTTGTTGTTGTTGCTTGGTTTTTCTTCCTGACATCACTCTGTGCAAGCTGTTTCTTTCCTAATACTCAAGTCCCACAGCCTTCAGTGTATATTAGAGAAGTGGATCTGGCTCCTGCTGAAGAAGTTCTGGGAATCTCTTTCATACACTGGATCTCATAAGAAGGTGCATCTGTGCTTCATAGCAGCACTGTGGCCTTGACCCTTCACAAGCCCATGCACCAGGTCCAACAAAAGGCAGATTGCAGACCACATCGGTCATATTCATCCTCCTCCACAAAGCAGAAGAAAGAGAACAGTGTTATACAGTGGATAGCTAAGACAAAGGAAAGGCAGGTGAGGAAAACAGGATGGGACTCCATGGCAGGAAAACTCTTGAGCAATCATGAGATTTGACAGATCTATGATGTCCTTAATCTAAAATAAAAGGAATATTTTGTTTTGCTTTGTTTTTGGAGTAAAAAAGCTTGGACCTCTTAATCCTAGTGACAATCATCCTAATAACATCCTAAAAATAATTCTAATATCAACCCGTGATAACTGAAAGGTCAAACAAAAATTGCTCTTAACTTTAACTAGGCTAGTTCATTTACAATTTTAATGATACCTAACTACATTAAATGTTATTCTTTGGGCCCTCTTGAGCATGTCTGAGAAAGGGGTGTCTTCATCCTAACCTGTAGGGAAGGAATTGGTGATAGTCACCACTGTGCCAAAGTGCAGACACCAAAATAAATAGCCTGAGCTGCCTAGACTTGATTGCACCTTTCACGTACTTGCAGCTATGAATACTCAGGGGGCTCGTTCTCAGTTTCCCAGACCACTTGCCAAGCAGAAGACACTCACAATGAAGCACACAAAGAGGGAAAAACAGGACAAGCAGCTTACTGGATGGAAAACTTCTGATCAGATTTCTCCTGTATCAAAAGGATTAAACAAACCGATCTTTCCGTATTCATCCTGTCAATAATTTACAATAAAATTAGCATATACTTAAAATCTCCTACACAGAGATGGACTAGAAAACTTCCACGAAGCATTACACAATCACGAGGGCAAACAGATGTTAGAAGCAGGAGAGCAGGGATCAAGAGCAGGAGCTGCAGCCAGTACAGACAGTACAGTCTAATAACCAACTCACACTGACATTGACTGAAGATTCATCTAGCAGCAGAGAGCAGCATGAAGCCACCATTGAACAGCACTTGCTTTCTGATGTTCAGCTAAGAAGGGAAGACAGCTGACAGGACTCAAATGGGCTCTGTCACAGTTAAGAGACCAACTTTATTCTCTCACTGGTGCTATAAATATTCCCCCGATTTAACTGGTTTCCAGCAGTAAGTGCACAGACATATCAGGAGAGCGATGTGTTTTTTGAGAAGGCTTTCAAAATTGCTGTCTCAATGACTTGCTTTTAGGGGGCATGTACATGCCAATCCAGATTGGAAAATTATGATTTTAAATGGCCTCCTTTGAAGCCACACACCCGTGGGTAGTACATCTTGACAAGGAGAAGAGAATTATGGTATTTACCAATGTGCAAAAATGCACTGTTGACTAGAAATAGGTACAATAACATTTTTGCTTCATTTTATTGATAGAACGTGG